>JAZDUA010000059.1:3905000-4612500 GCA_038098605.1 Gryllus longicercus | reverse complement strand
CAGAACCCATGTTTTGTGGGTCTTTGATACGTAAAATTTGAATGACGGCAAAACGTCTGTCCGTCCGTCCGTCCGACTGTCTGAGTATCCGTCTGTGAACAATGCTAGCAGCTAAACCGTTCAGCCGATTTTCTCGAAATATTGTTATTGATGAATCATATAAGTGATATGGGGAGTAATTGTGAGCTTTACAGGGACAAAATTCTCTTCCAGTCATTGCTCCGTCAAGGGAAGGAGGATATCTTCAGCATTCCCCACGTCAATTCTCATCCTGCTGTTTTTTCAAATTCATGTCGCAAGATTTTGCCATTGCCAGTACCGAAGAAGGCGCAAGAGTTTTTCGTCCATGGTCAGGTGGAAGGTCAGCGGAAGAGCAGACCTTTGCTGTTTAAGCATTACAACTATTTTTTTCGTCAAATAAATTATTATAACAATTCATGAATATTTACATTTTCTTTTATCGAATACATTAAGAAAAAATATAATGCATGAGTCGTATTCAACACAGCCCTGGGATTTTAGAGTTAATAAAGGTACTATTATCATGATTATAATTACATGTGATGCTTTTATTTTAAGATACTGTGAAATGCAGGATTTCCTACTATAGTCGAGTGTCACATAATGTTCAGATCTTAGTAAATATAAAACAATTTAACTGTATTTTTATAAACACGCTCAACGCGGCGTTTTCAGTGAATAGTGATTCTGGTGTTCCAGAATTTTTAAATTGAAATAAAGTGTAAATAAATACTGAACGACATGAAATAAAATTTTGAGTTTTTGATTATCTGTATAGTGCTTATGTGGTACTTTTCAGTAGATCTTTCTTTTTGTAAGATATAATCGCAAGGTTTCAGATAAATATTATTATTATTATTATTATTATTATTATTATTACTATTACTATTATTATTATTTCTCAATAGCTTGTACTGAGTACATTTTGTCCATTCCTATCACGTTAAGGAAAGAGCTCGGTCAGTGGGGAGAGAGATTTCACTCTGAACCCCAAGACCGATATGGGAGCCTCATGTATTCAAGAACTTGCAAATTATATGACATGTTTGCAGCATAACTGCTTTCTGTCCGCAATTTAGAATTCGTTACAATAATTCTATTTTTTTTTTATTTTTTCTGAAATTGTTACTACACCTTCAGCCGAAATATGGTAGCAAGTGGATATACTGTTACACTCTGTAGTTTCCAAATTTGTTTCATTTCCAGAGCAAGATCATCATACTTAGTAATTTTCTCGACCTCTGTTTTCTTACGTTTGTGTGTCAATGGTATGGCAATATCAACAAGCATAGCTTTTTTCTTGTCCCTGTCAATCATAATTATATTTGGTCTATTTAAGGCCACAGTTTTATCTGTTATTATGGGTCTGTCCCAGTAAATGAGGGTATTATTTGTTTCCATTACAGGTTCTGGGTTGTATTTACAATACGGAGGAGCACCACTATTTAACATTCCATGCGTGAGGGCCAATTGTTGATGAACAATCGTAGTTAGTTGGTTGTGTCATCCCAAGTACGCGCTGTCGGCAAGTACAATTCATCCAGCCATTACATGCTCGGTCGTTTCACCATTGGTGCCGCATTTCCTGAATTTGTCAATCACTGGCATGTTCTTGCAATGTTTCTCGTAGTTCCTAGTTCGGCATACTCTATCTTGGATTGTCATTATAAATTCCTCTGTTTCTGGGTATAAATAGCTGTCTGATAGCCATGGCAGCGAGGACTGTTTCAACATGAGGTTCATGGATAGCTTTAGGAAATTTGCCGTTCATTGCCTTTTGTTGCCAATCTTCTAGATCTCTTTGAATTGTCTCTTTTGTTGTTGTTCCTGCTGCAGTTGCCGTGTTAAAGGCACTCACGTTTAGTGGAGTATAATCATTATCAGCTTGTACAGTCATTTCTATTAAGGCATCTTCACATGAGTAACCATTTTTCTTTCTGGGTGTCTGCAGATATTTTCAATCTTTAGCAGTCTCTTCCCTCCTTCTCTTCGGGGTAGATATAATCTTTTAATAGACGAGTTTGTATGAAGACCCTGATTTAGTAAGCAGCTTTTTAGTCAATCTATTTAATTCAGGAAGATCTGCACACGATCACTTGAGAATTCCGAAAGAATAGGAAAGTGTAGGAATTACCCAGAAGTTAATTGCTATGATTTGTTTTTTTTCCCTTTTAATTTAGTGTTCAGAACTTTTGATCTATACTTGATCAACTCTTGATCTATTCTTATCTGTCAGAGCTTTCTTCATGCTGGAATGATCTATTCAGTAGCTTTGGGCCATACCTAAATATTTGTAAGCTTCATCAGGTGGAAGTTCCTTAATGTCTCTAATTGGTTCATTGTGGCTTTCGATCTTGCCCTTTTTTATGTCTATAATGGCACATTAGTCTAGTCCAAAACACATCTTTATATCTTTACTGAACACTTTCACTGTCTCAATTAGACCGTGTATTTTTTCTCTGCTCTCTGAATAGAGTTTGAGGTCTTCAACATGCAACAAATGAGAGAGCTCTCATTTCTATCTCTGGCAGCATGATGCATTTTTATTGAACCTATTCGGGTCAGACCATAACGTACTCCAGTATTCTTTAAAGTTAGTGATTTCTTCTGTAGTTAGGCATAATTGTTTTCGCTGCAAATGGGTCAGCGTGGCAGGAAAATGGAACCTTCTGCGCTCGTGACAGCGAGTAATTCCTTCTTTTTTGCTCAAATGTTCCAGTTTGATGGAGTATAAGATCTATGGCAAAGTGAGTTTCCTCAGCTGAGACGACTCCTGCTCGGTTTGACAACACCGCTGCCAACAAAAGCCCTTAAAAGGTCGCGCTGTTTGGCCGCTGTATTATGAGGTAGTAGTTGTTTTATACTCAGTACCAAGCTTAAAAAACTATCACATTTTGTTTGGAATCAAATACAGTTTTTATATGTAATTTTATTGATTTAATGTAATATTTGTTTGTATCACATCAAAAATACTAATGTATCTATAGTACATTAGTATTTTTCTTGATATAAGGTAAGGGTGAGACTGTAAGATAAGAGAAGAAGAATCTAAATACTTCGTAGAATCTCGTCAATTTTCTACAAATAGTCATGATTCGCATTGTACATCCTACACACTGAAGAAAGGCCGTACATTCTTCAGCTATTGCTGCGAGTACCGGAGAGCAGTCTGCCTTACTGTGTGCAGACTGTAACCGACAATTCAGCATGAGTTGAAATTTTGCCCATGACGTAACTCCAATTCGGGACTTCCCGAATATAAAGATAATTTCGGGACGTCTGGCACATGTCTAGAAAGTGTTTATGTACTATCATTGGTCTGCAGGAGCAGGGGAAACTCAGAATATGTAATAATAGACAGAACACAGAGGAACGTGGATAGGAATAAGGATCTCTAAGCGAAAAGTTAATTGTCACATGTAACGATAGACGTCACGTTATCGTGACGCTTTACATATTTTTACTCATTTCTTTGAATAATCGAATGTCATTTCTTTAGAAAAGCTTACGTAATATTGCATTATCGTTTGTGACCTTTCCAGCAGAATGAGGTACTACAATATTTTAATACATAATCCTCACATTTTTCACTCAGAATTTTTACCATTTAAGTTTGTATAGTCACTACTCGACTTGATTTTTCACAAAGAAAGGAAATACTTCACTAATTGCAAAAATTTTATCTTAATTTATGGAACATCTTACAAATATTTAATGGAAAATAGAATAGATTTCAGTTTTGTTGAAATATCTGAATTTTCCATAATTACAAATGTTTAATTTTTTCGGCCTCTTCCTACAATTACAGGAATGATGATAGCAAATTTCCTCTGAATAAAATCTATTCTTCAAAATTAGACTTTTAAATCCGGTTGTAACCTTTTTAAAAAATATGAATAGTTTTTTAGAAATATTGCGTGAAATAAAAGCAATATTTTCTCAAAAAGGCTCCAAATTTGTTCTTCAATTTTTTATGGGTAGTGCTACATATACTGAATACAGTGACATAAACGCCATTTTCCTGTTTACTGTTGTTTTTCCAATCATGCATTTTTTTAAATATCTCTCACGCTATTAATATTTACACTAAGTTGACAAAAGTAACGGGATAGCAATATGCAAAAATATACAGATAGTAGTAGCTGAAAATTTGAATGTAGGACTATTTAACTGTTCTGTAATATTATTAAAAACGTATTTCAATTCTACTGTTATGGAACTGAAAAAGTGAGAAAATGTGAAAAATGTTCGTATTGGTGGCGATAGGTGCACCTGGGAAAAGGATGGAGCAACACCGGAAAGCTAGCCTGGACTTAAAAGATTAGAAAACTAACGAATGCGAGAAAGTCTCTACCATTCTGTAGCAACACATTCTACTCAAATGGATGTTATGCAAGGTATGTACACGTAGGCTTCCGCGGCTCGAGTTCATGACTTCTAGGCTGTCCGGATGACGCCGCGTCATTGGCAGATAGGCCGACGTTTCGCCTGTCATATCGCAGGCTTCTTCAGGGTAGTGACTGCTACCTCACTACCCTGATGAAGCCTGCGATATGACAGGCGAAACGTCGGCCTATCTGCCAACGACGCGGCGTCACCCGGACAGCCTAGAATTTATGCAAGGTATATCTCTCCATTGCACTTTCTTTGTATTTCCTGTGTCAATGTGTCAAAAGTTTTTTATTTAAAATACTAAGGGTTTTCATTTAAAAAGAATTTTGAACTCCCTGTTCTACCAAATTTAGTGATTTCTTTCTTTAAATGAAAATTATTGGTCCCGAGATGAGTTATTACTAACTCTTATTAACCGGTTTTGTGGTATAAAAACTAAATTCTTTATTTTATGTCGCAACCTATATGTGGGAGCGACAAGGTCCATGACAGACACTCTTCTCCATATTGTTTTCCACGACTCTTCCAAATTTCAGATGTCTGCTCACTTTCTTTATCGAGAAATTTTGTCACATCGCGTTGTTCCAAGCTATGCGGCATTTTTGTTCACTCATTACTCTAGCAACATCTTCACTACTGATAAATAAATGAATAAATCTCTTTTTTGATGGCGAGGCTCAGGCCTTTTAGCCTGCTCTTCCGCATGACCACTGATCACGTTTGAACAGAGAAAGAGTGGCGAGTTCGATTGATATTCCCATCAGGGCGCATAGCTACTGAGCGTGAGTTGTCTGAAGAGATTAGGCTATCATATTTTAACCATTTTGTATTTGCATACCCTGTTTTTCGCCCTTTTAGGATTACACGCAGGTCATATGCTCGTGATTTCGAATAAATCATGCACTACATTCGTTGGAGTTCTGAATCTTGGTTCATTTTTTTTCTCGATAGTGTGTTGCTCATTTCCCAGCCGCCCCTCATCCCCTCCATCGCATCACGCCGAGCCAATCGGCAACGTTCCGACCACGTACCGACAGTGATCGACGTACAGTCCGTGTGACCCGTTCTTCACACGGGTGCCGAATACGCCCAAAGCGAGCGCGCGCGCTCATGGGCGGAGCGCCAGCCACGGGACGACTGCTGGAAGCCGCATCGAACGTCGATAGCATCGGCGGTGCAGAGGTGGCGCTCGCTCCGTTGCGTCCCACGGCCGCCGCCGCCGCCGCAGCCGCCGCCGCCGCCGCCGAGAGCAACTGGCTCAACGGTTACGCGACACACGCGCGCGAAGGAACGCGCGCTGGCGGAGGCGCAAACGCACGATCCTCATTAATGCGCGGAAGCGCCACAGCACGAGTAAAGGTGTATATTTTAACATTGGAGTGAGCTGCGACGGACTTCTCTCTTGGCAAAAAAAAAGAAAGCTGTCGAAGGTCCCAACCTCACTGACAGGGGAAGGGGAGATAGACTACGGGATGAAATGGTACGCATGGAGACTTCGGAAAACGTCTTGATTGTTTTAGATCAAGGATTTCCAATATAGGTTTCGAGGGCGCCGTTGGAATGCTTAGGAAAGAGTGCAGACAGAACTTTAATATTAAGGACATTTAAAAAAATATTTCGCATACAGAAAAGAAGTACATGTACAAAATATTATGTGTAATATAATTGATACAAAATTTTAATTATTTAATTGCTTAATATACTAACAATTGCATAAAAGAGTAACAAGAGTGAAATTAAAAATAAACAAAACTATTGTAGGTCTTATCAAAAACAATTGAATTTTGAATAACAGCGCAGAACGATGTTCATTTGAATTAATATCTGGTTAATGGCAAAATACAAAAAAAAAAATAACTAGAAACAAACTGAAATTAATAAATTGGTTGCAACAAAATTTTAAAAAGATCCATTTACTGGAAGTACTGTGCGCTATGAGCTGCATCTACCCAATGAGTTGGCCTCCCGTTCTGTTGTTCCTAATCTAAAAACATGTAGCAAGGAAGAATCTACATGGCTTCAGAACGTATTTTTTTCCAAGTAAACTCTTGCATAAATGCGTTCTCCCAAACAGTGAAATCATTTTTAGTTTAAATTATATGTATTTTTGAATCAAATTTAGACATATTATATACAATATTATTAAAGACACTTTGTTCTCTTTGAGGAAAAATTAGAAAAAAATGGTCATTTTGAGAAAAAATTAAAATTGTCCTATGCTGGATATAAAGTACTCCCAGAAAGTAAAATATCTTTTTTTAATTTCTAAGCTCTCTGGTTGAGCCGCGTCTCACATATTATGATCAACATATTTGGTCACCATGTTACGACAGACACACGACTCGTTCCTGATAGCAACAGAACGCTCTAAGAAATATGTTGGGCGAAACGTCTGCCATCATGACAAAGACGCGGCTCGTCTCAGAGCCTATATAATACTAGTACAAACTCTTGCCACGAAAGACTACGCAATCATTCATTTTAAATTTGCCGAGAATCGATTTTAGTTATATCGTTGTGAAATATCCATTGTCGTGACAATAATGGGTATGGTTTAGGAGCTACTACTGCTCACAGATAGGCAGAGACAACAGAATAACTGTTATCACAAGGTTATTCCACTGCATGAAAGTTTTAAATCTTTATCTCTAAACACAAACGATTTCTCCTTTATAATAGTTATTATTTTCTCTTATGTACCAGTTTCCCCCAATACCTACTAATGGGAAACATAAAAGTCCTGGAAAGTTTATAGGAGAACTTTCTCTCCCGAAAACGCTTTCAAAATACAATCTTCAGTTTCTAAAAATGTGATCATTTCTTAAAAATCATATAAATGGTTGTAACATCTTTGTTTTCTACATAACGTAAACAAAGCAGATAACCACACACACTCACGCAAGAACGCACATGCATACAGATTTATACAAATTCACGCATACACAAATTTTTATTTGGGTGCTTATTTATTACATTCTACACGTATTTAATTAATTAAAGATATTTATGGCAGTGAAATAATTTATACTTGATGAGCGTATTTCACACCCAGCATTACCCACCCACCATTACAATAAGGGTGAAACAAGGAAGGTACTATCCGTGTCTAAGTGTATGTATGAGCGTCTGTGTGTGATCGCCTCTTTTATTTACTTAATCTAATCAACGAAAATTTTACAACCATGTATTTTTAAGGAACAATCATCATTTAGACTAAAAAGAAACAAAACTTCTTGAAAAAGTACAATTGAGTAGCATTGTTTTAGTTTTTTTTAAAGAGCTAATGTTTTGGAACTTATTTTGTCTACGGGAAAAAATTATATCTTCAATTCTATAGTCGTGGAATGTTAACTTTTTTGCAATTTTAAAAAATAGAGAATTCTACGAAAATGAGACTAGCACCAAATTTTTACCATCCCTTGATACATTAGGAGAAAATTTAAAGAAGAAACTTGGAGCGGTTTTTGAGAAAAAGTGTTTAAAAAAATGAAAAATTGCCTATATTTTGCGAAAAAAAGTGAAAGCTACGTATACAATAATTTCTACCTTCAAAATTATAGTTGTAGAAAGATGCCAAAAAAAATTTGAAATTTTCAAAAATCTTGAATTTTAACGATCACGAAACCTGCCCCATTCTTTTAAGCGTCCTTTACGCTAACCTAGAAATAATTTAATAAACAAAACTTTGTCATATTTGAGAAAACTTCGAAATTTTTTAAAGATTTCTGTAAACTACCGTCAAAAATCAAAATATTCATTTGAATTATCCCAAAGTCTCGAGTTCGTTCAGATCGATAGGAGAAAATCAATTTTGAAGAAAATTGGCTGAACAGTTTAGGCGCTAGCCTTGACCACAGACAGTCGGACAGACAGACGTTTTGCCATCAATCATTTGTTTAATATCAAGGTCCCACAAAACATGGATTCTGGATACACCATGTGATAGAGGAAGCAATTTACTATATAAAGGAACAGGACTTAACCACGTTTTCGTTACCAGGGCCCGAAACTAAGAGGTTTTCTGCCAAACATTAGCCGTTTTCGGGCGCCCGATTATAAATTAATCTTCTTACAAAGTGCGAGGAAGTAAAAACTGTTAGCAGACTGCTCGTTGCGTCTGTCTTTAATCCATTGCAACTGCCCAGACGCGTGCGGCCGAAATCTAATTACACCCCCACGGGCATACGTGAGGTTCACCGGTCTTTGATCGCGCGTCTGTGTTTCTTAAAGGCACCCACAAACAGTCCAGTTTGCCTGCGTTTAATACAACTCGTGCCCTCAGCTCGTCAGCCGTCTGACACTGCTCCACAACTCAGCTCATCCGTTGCTTGCCTTCATGCTTTGTCGACAAGAACGGGTCAACTTTCAGAGAGTGGATTTCTAACGGGGACCGTTGAAGCTTTATCTGGAACTGTGATCCTGCGGTCGCACAGAACAATGCTCAGCAGCCTCCACTGCCCTCCAATGCACCGTAGCTGACATGCGAATGAACAACGTGTCGTGGTTTCCCCAACCTGGCACCACTTTTGGCCACTTCCGGAGCACGAGAGCTCCCAACAGGGAGAGGCGTTTCAGACCACTAACGCTCCGCGCCAACAGAAGCTGATCCCTATCAAAATCGGATTGTTTTTTTCTTTTTTTTTTCTTTCATTTTAGCGCCGCAGAGACGATCAACAACAAGAGGAAGCAGTTGCAAACGAGGTTAAAACTCCACAAATTGTTTCATCGGAGCAATTAAGTAAGGAAACCTTTCTTTCTGCTTTTATTTTCCTTTAAATTAATGGTGTAGTAATCAGCTGAAGTAGCGTTTCGGATTCAAAAGGTACAATTCCCTTTAAATTAAAATCACTTTCTACGAGGGAGTTTTATAAAACACTGCGAGCGCCAAAGCGAGAACGTAGGCGTGAGCCAGGTCTTCCGAGCGAAAGCCAAAACGCTTTCGCGAGTAGAGTAAGTTACATCCACCGCGGACCTCTTGGTGTTCAAAAGTGTTCGTTATAAAATTATGTTTAACTCAAAACAGCGTTCTCCTTCAAGGTGTATATATTTTCTCTGATATTATTTACTGCAAACTGATTTTACCAAAGTTTTTATCATAACGAATACTAAAAGGTGAATTATTTTTTCATAACTTCTTTTAAATGTTGTATTACATGATTAAGTAATAGTAAATGTTCATATAAGCCTGTATGCAAAGAGGCTGGGCGCAAACATAAATCAGATAAAATGTATACACTTTGAAGAACAATGCTGTTTTGAATTAAACGTAATTTCTTGCGTATGCATTTAGTCCGTTATCAGCCAGAGTAAACATTGCGTGCTGTTTAATAATTCTGAAGATGAACTGGCATGACTGCAATGCCAGGTCTCCCATCAATACTAGGCAAATGGCGGAGCAGTATCCTAACGGGCCACGAACCGCGCGCGATTTTTCTTTCCTCTTCTTTGTCGTATCTTATCCTCTGACACACACTTTACACTGGTACACATGTCGGAAATCAGTCCGGAGCTCGTCCTGGCTGGAGCGGTGCCCCGCAGGGGAGATACCTGGAGGGGAGTTCCCTCCTCAAACCGACATGTGCCGGCGGTGGATCCCACCCAGTGGGAGAGTAACATCACCACCTCCAATAATTAACCATTCACTATAGTAACGGAGCTAATAGCCGGTCAGATGACCGAGATGGTTAGGGCAGTAGTGCCGTAGAGATCTCGGACCAGAAGACCGCCGGTTCGACCGACCCGAGACCGCCTCGGGTATGGGTGTGTATTTGTGTATGTCTACATGTGTGTGTATCCCTCACCATCATCATCATCATCATCATCATCATCATCATCTTCTTCTTCTTCTTATCGTCCATACCCCCAGGGCTAACAACCTTGGGGGATAAAAATCGGGATTAAGCTAAAATACTGATACTTCCAGAAAGGTGAACCACCTACTGGAGCAGGGCGTACGCGTGGTCCGAGTTGGCCAATACGCGAAAAAAAAACAGGACTAATGACCTTTGCAGATGACGTACGTGCCCGAAAACAATCAATCAATGGAAATGACGAAAATTAATTGAGTGACCGCTTTGGTAGGATTTTTCTTACTTACAATACTATTGAATTCAAACCAGCTGCGGTTCCTCATGAGGCATCTGTTCGAGCGATGTCCGCATTACGCCACTCTCTCCTTTCCCCGCGCCCTCGCGTGTCCGCTGCACCGCGCCGCCCCGCGCCGCGCCGCGCCGCCGCTGCCGCATTTCGCTGACGCGCTGCCGACCTCCGCAGTCCGCCGCTGCAGCCGCCGCCGCCGCCGCCGCCGCCTCCGCCGTTCCGCTCCGCTCAGGGAAAACCTGCGCGAGCGGCGACGGACTTTGGTCGCTTTCCTACGGCCTGTCGGATGGGCCTGCACACATAAATGTATTTAGAGGTGATTGAGCTCATCGTGGAACTAGTTGGCACCTAAACTGGAGACTGCGACAATTTACACTGAAATTCAGAGCACTAAAAATTTTATTAAGTTATTGGTAAAAATAAGATCAATAATAATAATAATAATAATAATAATAATAATAATAATAAATTATCAATGTGGGGTGATGCAGATGTTTTGACAATGAAGGCAGAAATGATAGGAAAAAATAATGTATTAAATTAATTAAAAATAATGTTGAAAATTAATTTCGAATGCTCTTGTTGTCTTCGAATGCTCTAAAAAAACGACATTTAAATTCTACATTGAATTCAAAAATCATTGTCGATTGCTCCCAAGCTCATCGTCCGTTTCCGCAGAGTTGATTGATCTCCCAGTGTGACGTCGAGGATTCCTTGTAGGGATTCCTCACACCTTCTACATTAAATGTTAAATTTTTGGGAGTGTCACTCTTTAGTTTAATTATTTGTGAGAGTGTCCGATTTAATTTATCGACAATTCTAAAGCTATGTGTTTGATTAATTTGACATGAAAACATGGTTCCAAATACCATATCTATACAGTCTGAAGACATGTTCACGCACAAAACCATTTAAAAACACTAAACACGTATTCAATGTTTCATGTATAAAATTTATTAATAAGATTTTTCACAACGTTTAGGGATGATGACTTTTACCCCACCTATAGGTACTCTGCTTATGTGACATTGAAGACACATATTTTTTCTTCAAATGAAATTTGTTCTTCAGAATTAGTTCTTTCATTAAGATGAACATTTTGTTTGAAAATATTAGCAGTTTCTCGCAATATTGCATAAAATGTGTGCAATATTAGAAAACAAAAACAAGATTTTCTCAAAAACGTCTTCAATTTTATCCTTTAAACTTTTAATAGGAATAGTGATAAATGTACTCTATAAAGTGACATAAATGCCAATTGGCTCTATTCTCTTGTATTTTTTCAAGAATTACAAAAATGTATTTTTTGACTTGTCTCTCACGTCTTTAATATTTACATTAGCGGTGATTAGTTCTTATTATTACATTTATGAGTATACCTGCTTTAAATGATGTCTTATAAAGTTTTAAAGAAAACTCAAAAGTTTCATTAAACATTTTCAAATACGCTCAAACGCCATTTTCTCAAAAACAGCTTCAAATGTTTTCTCCAAACGTTTCATATGGATAGTGCTAGTTGCACTGTTTAAAATGACACAAAATGTATTTTGCTGTATTCTTTATGTATTTTTTAAATATATCTCACGCCTTTAAAGGGCAGATTTCCAGCTAATTTTATATATTATCGAGTTTTTGTGTGGAAGTTTTCTGTGAAAAAAGGGCTTTAAATTTCGCATTTACAGAAACGCTTAAACGCCATTTTCTTAAAAACGACTCCAAAATTTTCAACAAAAATGTCCTTATGGGACAAGGTTTTACTCATCTCTAATATTCTTAAATTAATTTTTGGTTATTCTTAGGAAATAGCTACAATTTCTAAACTCTCAAAAAAATATAGGCGATAGATGACAGCTGGCAGCAGTATGTGAAAAGTCAGAAAACCTAGCCCAGATCAAATATATTAGAAAACAAATACGAGAAAGTCTGTGCCATTCTATAGCACCACTAATTTTATTTTGACTCTTTATTTATTAAAACTGAGCATATATCAAGAACCACGTATTGCTTGTTTTAAACTTAGCTCGTGTATTAGCAATCAGATAGCATAGTTGCCGTATACATTCTTGTACGAATATAGCGTCTGGTATACAGCTACTGGTGGCGTTAGTCCTTTAGTTCGAAAACATCTGACGGTGAGAAACGGCGAGAACATGGTGACACGCGCGAGGGGTTCAGCTGATAATCGAAAAAGAGAAGCGCATAACTCACTGCAGAGTCTCTCTTGCCACCATCAAGGAATGCATTCGGTGAAAGAAAGTAATAAGGGTCTCACTTTTAGAATAAGTTTCCGTATTTAGTCATTTATTAATAATTCACTTAAAAAAGTGAGAGTGAAACGAAGTTTGATTACTATCAAGATAGTAGATGAAATATAGAGATGAGTAGTGTTGTTATAAAACTACGTTTTCTTCTAATCTTACACAAGAACGTTTTTTTAAAAAATGTGCCCCACCTGTCCCTGAAACTTGTACATTATGAAAGAATCTGTGAGATTACAACATGGAGTGTCAGTAATAAAACAGGGTCTGATAGGAGCTTCATTGATCTCCGATAAACATTATTGTATACACTCGGCAGAAAAATACTGGCAACGATCTTAAAGGACTTGATGTAGGGTAGCATTTCAATCAAGGTCTTTGGTACATTTAGCAATGCAAGGGGAGTAGTATCCTAGACATTGAAACTCAAGTCACTAAAATCTTTATTTGACGAGTACAGACACAGAGTAATAACGAAAGTTAAATTCAAACTTCAAAAATTTCGAAGTAAAATCTTGAAGACAGCATAGTTGCAAAAAGGAATCCCAGCGCAGTACACATAGTGAAGAGAGTTACTTTTGAAAATAAATGAGATTATTGACACGTAGATATAAAATAAATGTATCAGGCAAGCTTATTCCTGGGGCTTTGTCAATAAAATGTAGGAATGTAATTCTAATTAATTGTTTGCCGACGTTGGAGAAAATTTTTTTCCAACCCTTGGACTGTACCTGAATGAACAATGTACGTGCTTATTGAACAACAAATACTATTATACACAAATTTCTGCACCGAAGACAATTAAATCACATGTGAAGTAATCCAAACCTCATTAAAATTAAGTGCCATTTGATAAACAGTTATGCACGGTAGAATATACAGATCTTACCGTTTAAATAAATTACACTGTTTCTGATTTAAAACTATGGTTTTATTCGAGAGAAAAAATTTACAAATATTTTGTAAATTGAAGATTTATATAACAATTAGGTTAAGAGAACAATTAAATTAATCAAATAAATAATGACCGACCAATCACAAAAGTGATTAAAGTTGCTTTCGACGACAGGAAACAGAAGAAGTGGCACATAGGAAGAAAAATTGAACATTTTTAGACCACGAAGTCCATAAGAAGGAGACTCATCTCCGGTCTTGGAGACAGGATGGGGGGATGTACGAAAAACGCCGACAGCTAATGGGGCACCACTTGCTTCAGCGACATCGTGCGGTGAATGAAGGAACTTACCCCCACTTTTTGCCGCCAATAACGACGCGCATACACGTACTTGATCAACGCCATCTAATGGGTTTCATTAAGTGTAGAAGGCGTTGACTGAGCTTGCTGGTCATTGGCCGAAATGCCTTAAAATTTCTCCCGTTGACCCTGTGATGTCGCTGAAGCAAAAACAATGTCCCATTAGCTGCGGACGCTTTTCGGACACAGCCCCACCGTGGCTTCAACATTGGAGCTGGGTCGTTCATAAACTACGTTGCTGAAGAGAGGGGATGGGGTTTACGGTAGCGTTTCGCTGCATTTCAAAGGGAAAGGGGAGTATTAGCTTAGTGTTATGTATTGTTGATGTTTTGTAAATTTTCAACATTCACTGAAATAATTTATTTTATTTAGTCGCATAATAAACCATTAAGTTAGTAAGAAATTAAATTAAAAATATAAATAAATTAAAGAAGTTATGATGTGTTACAATAAATGAAAATAATTTTTCATAAATGATATATTGATTAGAATCTGTTAGATTACGAAGAAAATAATCAAAACTAACTGTGGTATATTCTAGAATCCAATTATATCGGCACAATAGTCTCTCGCCCATGCATCATCCACGACGGCGGGTGAACGGTTTCTTGTCGCCTTTGGGTCGCCTATGCACCCTTTCTTTACTCAAAAATGTCACCAAACTCATTGTTAGGTGTGGTCAGGTTCATCAACTAATTCTAACTTCAATTATCATACATTTTAATATACAACACAAATAAAGTTAATACAACTGCTTGTTACTGCTTTATAATTTATTCTTACTTACTGTAAATTTAGGGTGATGTTGTCACAAGTGTTTCGTAATTATTTAGGGGGGTTCAAGCATGAGTTGCAGGTGCGTCATAAGGGGTAGAGGGGTATTCAAAATACTCTAAATTTGCGTTACGTAATTTATGGACAGCCTCTTACAGACGTATATACCCCCATCATCAGAGTTGAGTCTCCCTCTTGTAAACGTCATATTTTAGATATAATTGCGCATCGGTGTCTGATATTTAGAAAAACTTGAAAGTAAAATGGAATTCGAACTGTAGTGCAAGAGATCTCAGATGAAATGAGATAACGAATGGACGCATAATGAGTGAGCGACGAGATGCGAAGGAGGAAACGGTAGTTAGTTAATGATAAGTTGAGTGATAGTTTAGATGCACAAGGTGAAAGTAGTTTTTATTCGATGAAAGATTGACGCATAGATCAATCATTAGTATCAAGGCGCGGAAAATTAGAAACGGGAATGTGGAGTTTGTTGATTGGCAAGGCGTTTCAGGAATTTTGAAATCTGGTCGCGGAGCATGCAATGCGTCAATCCAATTGTGACAGCATCTTAAAAATATAAAAATTATTTAAAAGATGTCCACTTGCAGTTACTAATAGACGTCATGCATGGCGTGAATGAATATTATTTTATTGGTTGCAAGTGTTTGTAAATATTGCATAAATGTTTGTTTTCTAAACTATATTCTTTGTACATTTATGTTTAATTGTTTTATCGCGACACAATTTTATGACTTTCGAAAAACATTGAGAATGTTAAAATATTTCATGAAACATTAATTTTAAATAGAAATGACATGGTTGTTCTTGCAGTAGTAAATATTTTCCGACATATCTATAGTTTGTTCACACTCGAGACCCTGAAAAGTGAGATCACCAACCCTCAAACAAATTTTCAAACGAATTTTCTACGAAACGCAATGCGCTATAAGCAGAATGAAAATAATGTATTAAATTGTAAATAAAGAGAGAAAATAATAGTGTTCCCGCGTGTGATTACCATATATTATCACATGTGGATACGACATGCGCTGCCTGGTATCCACATGTGCTTTACATGCAGCCCAACATTTTCAAAATTTTCAATAATAATTCTACAATTTTTTGGATTAAATTTTGTTGTTGAATAGTGAACAAGGCGATTAAGAGAATCCAATTTTTTCGTTGAATTTCATGATTTTTCGAAAATTGTAACAAAAAGCATTTAACTACAAAATTGAAGATAGAGATTTTTTCCTCAAGCAATGTCGATTGAACACAATTATCTCCTTAAAAAAGGCCATGTACTTGTTTTTAAAAACAGTAGTTTTTGCATAATTTGCGTTTGAAATTTACGAATGTTTTTCTCAAAAACCGCTCCAATTTTTCTTTGAATTTTCTTTACGTATGTAATAAAGAACGGTGAAAATATGATGCTAATCCCATTTTCAGGCATTACTAAATTTTTTAAAAATTTCAAAAGTAATTCAAAACTATAAAGTTGAAGACAAAGAATTTTGCCTCAGACAAAGTCTGTTGTGCAAAATTAACTCTTTAAAGAAGGTCTTCCACATTTTTTGTAAAAGTTAGTAATTGTGTAATTAAGTTCGTTTTGCGTAATTTCTGTTTGAAATTAATAAAGCATTACGGGCGCTCCGTCGTACATAACGTAAAATTCTAATATTGCGAGGAAGAATGATCTGCTCTAGCACCACTAGTTTAAAAAAAATGTTATTTTGAAATATCATACATGTTTCGGAAGCAATGTTACAAACTACTGGAGTATAAAGTTGTGTCGAAAATGATCACTTTTTTTCAATGAACATATTTTTGGAAATTTCTATTACGGTGTTACACGATTTATATCAGCTCTTATTTGTTAGGCAACCCTCTTTGCACAGGTGTTCGAGAAGTACATGAAATCTTTACTGCAACAGTGCGTGGTCGGCAGAACATTGATGTACAAGAAATTGCCTAACAAATCAGGGGCAAATTTTATTTGTGTGTTTGTATCTCTGTTTTACGAAATTTATTGATATGTTCCTTGGCAAAAAAAAGTATTATTCTCGACTGCACTAAATACTCTTAAAGATTGCAACACTTACTCTGAGACATCTGAATATCCCTCTTAAGTATTTTGTATACATTGACTTATTAGCCTACTGTTCGTCTCTATAATTTTTTACACCAAGACTTTCTAAATATCTGCTAATGCATGCTCGTGCATGCTCCTTTTATTCTACATTGCAGCGCTGGATGGATTAAGAAGAGCTCTTAGGACGAAAACTAATTTACTTTCCGATTTGGAGTTACCTAAAGCAGCATCATTCAATCCATTTTGTTCACCAGAGAAAAAGTGGCTGAGCCCGGCAGTAAATTTCGGCCTGTAATTCTACAAAATTCGGGTATATTGCGAGCCTTTGCATAGTAAGATACGCGTGACGCATACGGATATCCAGACTCGTAATATATTCATGTATATTTCTTGCAATAAGTAGTGAAGATCACGCCCCTCCCTCACATCCAAGTGTAGAATTCCCATACAGCTCACCGAACGGGAATCCGACAACTGTAGGTTCTCCCCGTTACGAGTCTGCCTTCCGCACTTTCTGCGGGAAGTTTTCGCGCTGAGTGGGGGGTTGGCATCAGCGCGGCCAGCCGGATAGAAATCCGTTTAGACTAGGGATTTCCAACCTTTTTCTTACATCGACCCCTATTAACAGAATTATTTGCTTCAACGACGCCGTTACGTTTTCTCTATAATACACAGCACCCACAATAATAACATATAAAATTGCTTATAAATATGTACACCAATATGAAATATGTACACCATATCTCGATTTTCAACTATCAAATCCCATCTTCTGAAGATGAACGACTGATAAGAGAGAAGAGGAGCTAATTTGCTATTTATTACTACAGATATTTCGCGTTTTACCAAAAAACATGTTCATTATTTTATATTTTTACTAGCGGAACCCGGCAGACGTTATCCCGCCCTTCATCACTTTCTCTCTCTTGGTTCTCCCCTCTTCTCTTCGTCTCCCCCCCCCCCCGCAAAACTAATAGAATGTTCAAAAAGATCTCATCCTGTAGATTACAGTGTGACAAACGTTTCTTTGAGAAGCCTTTTTTGTGGTTTCAAAATTAGTTTTTAATGACCTAAAACGCTTCATTTAGGAGTTATTTAATGATATATATTATAAAAGTCTGCCGAGTGTGTTGCGGGTTGCATTTGACATGGTTATTTAGTTTTATTCTACATAAAATTCTGCCTAATATTCTATAAAAAAAAAATATTTTAAGCGGTTGTCAAAATTCGAGCTCATTCGGTGCAGGAATTTTCGATTTTTTAATGCGTACACAAACCAACATAACATTTTTGCTTTCCCGTATACGTACGTATATCCGGAGTAACATACGTAGTATAGGGAAAGTTATGTAATGCTGCGGAAAATCGATTTCGAAATACGCGTTTTAGGGTTCACTTCAACCGAAAAAGTGTTGTTTTTAAAAAAGACGCCAGCCCGTCCGTCTGTCTCTGGACGTAGGATTTTTTTCAAAATGCATATTCCCCGGTCGATCTGACTCGACTCGAGACGCTGCGATTTTGAAAAATTTTCTTCAAAATTTGGCGGTACTTTACATGAAGTTCCCTGGAAATTTTCAAAATTTTCAAAATTTTATTATATATATATATATATATATATATATATATATATATATATATATATATATATATATATATATATATATTCACTCATATTATACATACACACACATATGTGTGTGTGTGTGTGTGTGTGTGTGTGCGTGTGTGTGTGTGTAATATTTGTTGTCGATGGGATCATGACTATATTGATCAAGCGCCAATTCACATTCGGCTACTGACCCCTTCAAAATTCATCGACCCCCAGGGGGTCAATACCGACCCCTTTGGGAACCCCTGATTTAGGGCGTTCGAGCTGGGAATAAACTGCGCGCGGGAGGGGGAGGGGGGCAGGCGCGCACGCGACCGCTCTGCATCCGCCCGTGAACAATGCGTCGCCGCAGCCCCTCCCCCACCCCCACCCCCCGGCCGTTTTCCTCGCTCGTACCAACGCCACGCAACGCTCCACTCCGCCCCGCACCCGCCTTCACTCGCTCGCCGCCGCCACCTGCTCAATTGCCCCTGCGATTTCTTGCTGTTCTCCTTGAGCTCCTCTCCGCGAAGATTGCGGTACCTACTTGTTTCGATATCCTGCTTCGTTTAATAGAACGAAAAATGAACCAGCGGTCGACAGGAATCCCAATATCAACAGTTTAGTTTGCCGATACGTTTAAGGTGTCGCCTATGCACATAAAAGGTGAAAAAGAAAAAAACCGTCGATTTCGATATCTTGTGTACAAGTCAGAGGTTGGCTAATAATTACTCAATTTGTCACGGAGAAAATAATGACAAATGCCATTCGTTCAAACACAAGGCCATTATTAGAACAGAAGCCCTAAACAAGCACGAGCCACCCAACACATCCGCCTGTCCGCGCACCCTAGGTTATGTAGTACAAATATTTTAATGGTTTGGGGCACTTTTCAATTAAAACGTACAATTGATTTCTCATTTACATCCTCATATGTCTTATGGATGGAAACACGTAAATAGGGAGGAGGAAGTGACTTCCATAACGCCTTTTCTCCTCGTTATAATCTCCTACTAAGAATATTGACATGTAGCAATGTGTTTTTACTTTCTCGTATTCGTATGTAAATACGCAGTAATGTGTATATACACAGTATTGGATTGTTTTTTTTCTATCTTCTTCGAAGAGGGATTTAACTTTCGTTTAATGTATTTTAGAATACTTCGACAGTGTTGATTGAAAGAGCATATCAAATTCAAAAACTAATAAAAATAGATTTGTTTTATTCTTTTCTTTGATAGTGATTAGACTAACGCTCAAAGCTTAATTGAGACGTTATTAACAAGTCCACAGAATAGTTCGAAATAAATATAACAAACATGAAGGGCATGAAGAGGATCAAAGATTATCTCTTTTTGAAATGATCGAAAACAAATTATCAATATTAATTATCAATTATCAATCATAATTAGGAAAACAAATTCATATTTTTTCTCGATTTATTATGTTATTTTTTAAATTCCAGTGTACTCCCTTATTCAATAAACTTGTCGTTAAAATGCGTTGTATCTGTACATTTGATTTGTTAGAAATACATCCTCGTAGATTTTATCAGTGTCTGTCAACATTTATTCTTCCTAGATTTAGTAGATAGGTACCGTTGATATCGCAGAGTACAAAGGTTCCATTACGATTCGTCTGAAAGTACGCAATAAACGTAATCTCACACCGAAATCTTTTTGACAAATCATTCGGTGCTCTTCTATGATAAATAATTATTATTCTAAGTAAGTCTAAATGTTACATCCTCCCATCATAAACTTCACATGTTTTAGAAAATACATACATCTTTTTTTTTTTTTTAATTATCCTCTTTAATTCAAATATCTACATCCTGAAACAGAGAAATCAACTAGAAATGTTACATCTCTTAACTAGTGGAGTTAACTACATATTGTAGTTATTTGATATTTATATCAATGCACAGCGTTTGCCAACTGGAGAAAAAATGACGTCAGAGCCGCTTTCCCCTTCGTGAGCAGACACTCGGAGAAGCAGTGCGAGCAAAGGAGTATTATGTAAAAAGTATACGAGAAAGTAAAAATGGAAAGAATTTTGTAAGCGTTTCAAACCCAAATTCTTGTCTGAAACTCTGGATTGTATCAAAATCCAAAATCGAAAGAATGTATATTCACAAACCGGAACAGAAAAAAATGTTCATTATCCGGAACGTTTATTGAAAACTTTTGTGGCTTCAAGGATTTAGATAACCCGGACATCAAATCCAAAAGACTCAAGGATCCACCTAAATTGCTGGGGAAAAAATATATTTTTTAAAACGGTGCCTCATCCTTACATTCATTCCCTCTTGGATGATTTAGGTTTCTTCTTAATGTTTATCATTTGTTTGATCAAGGCGCCGAGGTTCAAAACTTCTTCGTTCCAGTGAAGACTTTTCTAATTATCGCACTCCTTTTGAACATCTCAAGTTACATCTACTGCAGGTGACAAATCATTTTCAATAGTATCTGCCCAGAAATAAATAAGTAATATCTTACTTTTTACCAGTTCCAATTATTCCATTATTTATTTATACGTAAAATTCTTGGTTAACATTGTGTTCATTCTAGCCTAGATCAATTATTCTTCCATCCATGTGAATTCTAAGAAATAAAGAAGATGTTAAATTATGTGAAATACAGGAAACTATTATTTTACGCCTTACTCATAAACCGACCCACTCGCATGACTTACGTAACATTTGTACACGTGTTTCTCATTGCGCTGGCCCTGATAGAAGGATTTGCGAGATGCTGCTGCAGTGTTCTGAGAAAACTGGATTCACAGAACCTTGACTTTCCGGTTGCATTGACGCAGACTACTGGTCAAAGAAAAAATGTACAAGATAAGTCTAATAAGAAGACTATTGTGCTGAACTTACAGATGCAATAAAATAATTAATATAACTTTCTTTATTTTTGGCATGAGAGGTATTGAGAATAATTTGCCGACATGAGCAATCAAGTTTAATTTGTGTTTTATAAATCAATACTCTCCGAAGTTTATTTTCCAAACCAAACATTAGTTCGAAATTTGTTCCTGATAAATGATCGCCATTTCATTTTAGTTGCTTTTCTTCAAATTTATAGGGAAAAGTTGCCGAATTTGGACCGCCACCTAAATCGAACTGCACAAGTATTTCTATGCATTTGGAACATACAAGTTCGCGCTAGTGCTTCAGGACACTCTTATGAGATTGTTAGTAATTTTTCAAAATGAATATTAGTAATTTTGCTGGGCATGATTAGTGTTACAGTGTTTTCATAGAGTGCCTTACTATTTGTGTGCTATACACCGTAGAGCCAAAAAAATGCTACATCCATGCGTATTGAAATAGATTTGGAACCAATCAGTATACGGCGCTCTGGTCCGCCTATATTCGACAACCATAGTCTGGCATAGTTGTTAGATAGGTTACTGCTGCTACAATGGCAGGTTATCTCGATTGAAGTGAGTTTGCACGTGGTGTTATAGTCGGCGCACGAGAGATGCATCTCCGAGGTTGATATGGCATTTAGATTTTCCCGTACGACCATTTCACGAGTGTACTGTGAATACCGGGAATCCGGTAAAGCATCAAACCTCCGGCATCGCTGCGGCCACAAAAAGATCGTGCAAGAACGGGAGCGATGCAGATTGTTGCAGATTTTAATGCTGAGCCATCAAATATACAACGTGTAAACGGAAGTAATTTATTAGGTAAATATTGGTACAAGATTTACACACTTTGGTAACAGGGTGCCACAATACGTTTTTCTATCGATAATCGGATTTCGGAGCCGAAGGCCCACTCGTGTACCCTGGATAACGGCGCGACACAAAGCTTTACGCCTCGCCTGGGCACCTCAACACCAACATTGGACTGTTGATGACTGGAAATACACTGCCTGATTTGACGAGTCTCGTTTCACATTGTTTCGATCGGGCGGACGTGTGAGAATATGGCGACAACATCATGAATCCATGAACATGTCAACAGGGGACTTTTCAAGCTGGTGGAGGCTCTGTGATGGTATGGGGCGTGTGCAGTTGGAGTGATATAGGACCCCTGAGACATCTATATTCGACTGTGACCGGTGTCAGATAGGCAGCATGTGTGATCACCTGCACCCATTCATGTCCATTGTGCAGCATAATGAATATCCCCAAAAATAATGCGTTTCTTTGATTACTATTTGTTTTGAAAAATTACCGTGTGATTTTTTCGTAATAATGTTGACTTGCGATGAATGGGTGGTTGTTTATTTTGGTTAATGCCCATGTTAAAACCCATTGCTAAGGATTTTAAATTTCTTAACCTACAGGTAGGTACAAGTGCACTTAACAAACTTATAGGGTTGCATGTTAACAAGGGTTAAAGACGCATGTGACTGATAAAGTTAAAAAATGATGATTTTGGCGAATTTTTCAGTGACATTGTTACAATTTACCCTTTGAATTAATAAGTGAAAAATTTATATTAGTACCATTTAGAAGTGCAAGAAGAAGTTTTCTGTACAAGAAAGACTAGTTTCATTTGCTTATCAATAATGGAGAAGGAAATAGTAATGTTTCCGCAATAGTGAAAATGCAATAGTCTTGCAGTAATCGACATTGCCCTAAGTTTTACAAACCGCTATATCTCAAAAACTATTTCTTCTATGAAGTTACAACTTCGTGGCCTCGCAGTACACTTCGTCACAATTAACTTGAAATGACAATTTTTACACCTCCAGAGCAACTTTTTACTTCACATTTTCAAAAACTTCACTTGAACTTAAAAACGGTAGGAGATATCTGAAATATTATCAAAGAACACGTTATTATCTTTCATTAAACCTAAAATAAAATCACTGGACCAGGGGTTGAGAGATAACGGTGTCAAAACTACGTTATATTCCGTCTTCTTCATCGGCGTCTCAAAATAAGCCCGTCCACATTTCGTGGCACCATGGTGTTTAATTCATTTACTAAGGCGTCGTAATTAAGAATCAAAAGAGAATCAGGATCGAAAGTTCGTACTTGAACTGGACTCGCGCGCCACTACGGCCACATTTAGATAGGAAAAGAAAGAAAAGAGTGAGTCTGGAATATAGTTATAGGTTCTCACTCGATTGGTTAAAATGAAATCCAGCATTAAGAAATTTGCATACGTTTGCAGGGATAAAATGTAATGCTACTAGCCACCAATCTCATTTCTCGTAGCCTATTAGGTTTTTATCGAATAAAGAATATAATACTTAATGAGTTATTTACGTAGGGCTACATAGTGTTTTCAATTTAGAGTATTTAAAACTAGGCAGACTAGTTCAGGTTAATAAATTAAAATGATTGCCTTTTGATCATTTGATTGAGGTGTGAAAATCATGAACCTTGTGGCTTACTCTCTAGTAAAAGACATTTGAGTACACGCAGTGATCCCTCAGATGCATCATCTTAATTTTAGCTGAACTTGCTTCGCAAACTGACTAGTCGGTTTTTCAGGGCCAAACACACATTAAACACATTTTTTGATATCTAAATTTTAAAACTTTAGTTGCAATACAATGTTTAGCAACACTGAAAACAAGATATAAGCTAGAAAGCTCTATTTGTTGTAAACTGCACTCCACGATCTAGTCAGCGGTATGCTGCGCCGCGCACGGTTTGGTTGAGACTATTCGGATGACGTCAGCGCAAAGCCTATTGTCATGAACATGAAGCTATGACATTTGAACACAATAATAGAGGGGTTCTGAGAAGGCCGGTGTTTTCAAAAGTTTATATGACGCTCAACGCAACAACTGAAGAACAATTGACATCTAAAAGATCGACCGCATGTGCTGCAGTGATAAATAAAGAAGTAGAATGAGGATTATACTTTCCCAAGAAAACTGTAATTTCTTTCAACGAATTCAACAATATATTTTTATCATCTGTATATATTGCATTAATGTTATTTTTAATAAATCGACTTGTTTTCCATATTTGTTTATTATCACTTCTTTGTGGTGACACTTAGGAGACTATAAGTTCAAATTTGGCAATTCCAATTAGGACTGATGGCACACTTACAGTTTTTTCCCATACCTTATTACCAAAACAATGTAAATAAAATATAATAATGAAAGTACGTGGATTGTTTTGGTATCTATATATCTTGTTTTCATTGAATCTATATTGAGAATATTGAAATGAAAAG
Organism: Gryllus longicercus; assembly: GCA_038098605.1. Classification (NCBI taxonomy): domain Eukaryota; kingdom Metazoa; phylum Arthropoda; class Insecta; order Orthoptera; family Gryllidae; genus Gryllus; species Gryllus longicercus. The sequence continues at coordinate 4,587,858 of JAZDUA010000059.1, read as the reverse complement.
TAAAACTAGTGTTGCTAAAACCGCACGCACTTTCTTGCCCTTATTTTCACATAAAATTACGCGAAAAGAACTCAAATTTTCGAAAAAATGAACATGGCCTTGCTTCAAAATCTATCTTTAAGGAACAGACTTTATTAAGCGAAAAATATCTATCTTCATAATTGTAGTTGTAGGAAAACGCCGGTAAAATTTGAATTTTTGCATTTTTCGAAATATCAGAGGTTTAAAAGAAAATTGGATATGCACCGTTCACTTAAATGCCCTTTACACTATCCAACAACAAAATTTAATCAAAATCTATGGAGCCATTTTTTTGAAAATTTGGAAAATGTCCTGGGGGTTTCATGTAATGTACTCTCCAAAATTAAAATAGCGGTTTCAAATTCAAAAGGCTGTAGCATCCGCTACATCAATTGGGGTATATCAATTATGGAGAAAATTGGCTGAACGGTTAAGCCAATAGCGTTGTTCACAGACTGACTGACGGACTGATGGATAGATGGACGGACACATGGACGGATGGACGGACACATGGACGGACGGACGGACGGACAGACGGACGGACAGATGTTTTACCATCTTTCCATTTTTCAGTATCAAGAATCCACAAAATATAGATTCTGGCTACACCACTTTTTTTCTAAATTTAGCAACTGGATTTTTTCTAGAGGACTTTTTTTCTAAATTTAGTAACAGGATTTATCCATTTTTTCGTTACCAGGGCCCTGTAATAAGAGTTTTTCTGGCGAAAATTCGCAGTTTTTTCAGCATTACATAACTTTCTCTCTAATAAGCAAGTGGTAGCGAAAAAGTATAATCGGTCTTAATTAGGCAACTTTCCTCTACGTTTTCAGAAAAACAGGGTTAACTTGATAAGATCCATCCTATAAAACCTTGATCTTTCATTCCAAATCCATTCACATTATTGCAATAATCCAATAGTAGTTAGATGCTTGTGAGAAACCTTACTACCGTGTGTCTGGTTGCATAAAATCGATAAGATGAGTATAGGATTGAGAGCAGACTCCATTCTTTCTTGCCTCCAATGGATAAATGACGTTTGAGTTGAAGTTAAATTAAAATGAATGAATCTTTAATTTTTTTCAACGATTTTAATACCAAATTTTCTAAACTTTCTAACTTTAAAGGATGAATAACGGATACGAAAATAGAGAAGCGAATTTGCAATTTATTGTTAGTTTTGTTGCTTAATATGAGACCATAACGCTCAAATTTATTATTATTTTTTGTAATCAATTGAATCTTGATTTTACTGATCAGTCGTCAGTTGGGCTATTGAGCTCTCAATCAACTTGTTGCTCATCATTGACCCCTTTCAAATTTTCATCGACGCTCTGGAGGTCGCACCCGACCCCGTTGGGAACTCCAGAGCTAGACCAAACGGTGCGTAACTTGTTTGCATTTATTTGTGCCAATGAAGATTAAAAAATAATTTATTTTGACATTTATTTAGTATTCTACACTGTCAGTGAAGTAGTGTACGACCAGGTTACCCCCGTGTTAGTGCAATGCTACGCCAAGGCCTGTGCCAAGCAATCCCACACCTGAAGTTGGTTGGCCCACCTTGTTTTGATGGTTGTTTTGATGACTTTTAAGTATCCTAGAATTTCTGTAGTCTAACATTCACGAATAAAAATACCATAAAGTAGCCAAATAAATGGATTTTGCGTTAATACACTCAAGTTTGTTCAAACTAATTTTGCGTGAAAATTAAAAACTCCTAAATGGAGCTAAACAAACCCGGTTTCCCTTATGCTACGAATAAATCAACAGGCGCACATGCAATCTGCAACGCACATTATGCTTCGTCATTAGAGACTGCATTTTTATGTAATTATATAATTTTTGTCTTTCGACTTGCCGTTCTCAACACTATAATTTGGCGAATCGTCGCCGCCCTAACACAATATCCAATTTTTCTTTACATGTTTTTTTCATATTTAGTAGGACTAAATTAGTACTATATTATATATTTTGCAATTTTCACAAATATTTTTTATTTTATCTATTTTCTTCTGTAATACAATTATGCTTTTATGAAAAGAAGTACAAAAAATCATATTTTTTCCTACATTATTGCTGAGTGCTGTCGAATCGAGATGTGCTACATGAAGACGCGTTCCGATGTTCTTACAGTCCGGCGCGCCTGCTTCAGTTATATAAGAGGCAGGAAGTACGCATCAGTCATCATTTTTACTTTTAGGTGTAAAAGTATCACTGACGCCGTGTTTAGTGATCTTTCACTTCAATTTCAGAGAAACTTGGGCGATCGCCGCCGAGTAACCACTTCGATGAGAATGCTTGCACGCTGCAGTGATTGTTTGCTGGTCGTAGATATCGCCTGTTTGTACGAGGGCTTCTAATGCGTCTAGTCTGGCTGCTAAACTACAGTCCTGGATAGTAAATATATGAAGCTTTTATTACTGACGGGAAAATTGTATTGTACGAAATGTGCATCAACTTGTGCTCTTCAAATGATTTTTAAAACGTTTATATTATTTTGAAATTTTCTTTAGAAAATCATTGATGAATGTAATTTCGTATTAGGTAAATGTGTTTTATAACTAATGTATATGAACATTACGTATTATATCCGATTTCACATATTTGTTACATATTCTTACCGTTTTCTTTACACATTTTAACGTTTCATACTACATATTTTGCCAGTCTCTATTTATCACACGTTACAACGTGCATAACATGAACATATGTGTCATAGGCCTTTAAAAATCTGTTCTCGTAGACTCAAAAGGAACCGGAGATGTGTGTGAATGTCATTCAAACGAAACATGGGCAGGGAAATGTCGGACCCCCCTCCCCCCGCCCAACATTTTTCAGTAACTATTAATTTTAACCTGTCACGAAACTTTCAAGCAAAAACATTTTCGGACAATCATTAAAACGCATAAAATCGTATCGCAGCATGAGCTGAGTCTAGCCTGCGACATTTTACAAAATCTGTAATATGACACATTCGACCAAAACATTTTGAATTTCCCCTCCCAAAATTTATCTCTGGATCCGCCCCTGCATTTTTGGAGGATGAGCTCTTGTGGATAACACAGAACTGCGCAGAATATCGAAATAAATTATATAAATTTAAATTGACTGTTCAATATTATGAATTCTCGGATCTCATATCTTCTGCATGTTAAATTATCATCAAATTAATATTGTTAATAAACGAATAAACGGTTGGCCATTGTTGATCTTTCTAAGCGGTTTACAAAGTGCAGAATATTCGCGCGGGTCCAAATAGATATTAACTATTCCATTACAATTTTCTTGGTATTCTCACATACATACAAATAAATACACACATATAACGTGAATGATTACGTGAAAGACTGATCTTTAAAACAGTGAACTTTTTACAAACAATAGCATTACAATATAAGGAGAGTACAAATTTGTTGCGCCAGGCAGACAAATGTTGTTGATTGTTGTTGTTGTTTTTTCAGTAAAAAAGGTGGTTGGTTACATTCTATCTTGGAGAGGGCTAGTGACTAATGAATTGAATTTTTAAGGGAAAAACTTTGTCATTTGCTTTAGATAAAACACATCACAACACCATACATAATACGTTCTATGGATATCTCGAAATGAGAGATTTATCGATCCACAAGTACCTCCCATGTGCGACGACGGCGACCCACCACGGCGCGTTTCGAAGGAGGAGGCAAGGCGCCCGAAGGATCAAAGGACCCTAAGCGCTAGCGCAGCACGCTCCCACGCGGCGGCCTCGCGAACTACTACTCGATGCGACCGCGACACACCTCGGTCACGAGAGACATCTCTACCACACGGACCGAACTAAAAGCACCCGCACCACGAGAGGGGTTTCCTGTATATTAGTCGCAGTGCCCTCGCCGCAGGCCGGAACCGAGAAAGCGGCTGGTCCCTAGCAACGAACGATGCGTGGCCATCTGGGCGACCCGTTTATTCTCGCGCGTACCCGGAAGGACGTGGCACGGTTATCGGGACAGGCGAAGGCGCAATGACAACTGCGTAAGCCGAAGCGCGCTCTATAGTTAAGCGGGCGCGAGCGGCCTTGTCACTGACGCCCCACCCCGCCCCGCCCCTCCCCACCCCGCTCCTGTCAACCAGTCCCGCCTCCCAAGTCCGCACGTGCCGCCTCCGTGCTCCCGCGCACTCCACACGTCGCCTTCGGCGCGTGCGTCAGTGAACGCAGCTGTCACCCGCGCAGTTCCTCAACCCGGGAGCGGCGATGGTCCTCGGGAGCATCGGCACGTGAGCAACTTCTCTGACAGGCCGTAAGGTAAGGCCGCGGGCGGGCTCCCCACGCGCCGGAGTTTGGGAACGTCACGCGTCATGCGGTGTTGTCAACTCACTTGTTTACATAGGAGTTCACACGGGTTAAAACGCAGTGCGAGCGTCGTGCACAAGGGGAAGTCAGCGACCTCGTTTCCGAGGGGTATATTCTAGCGCAGGGCGTGAGGTAGGTGCTGCCCGCCTCTGTGGAAAACAGCTGAGAGCGGGCCTGGCATGAAGGCCGCTCGTTGTCAGAAATTAGCCGAGGGCCAAGCGGGCGTTGGCGTACCCGCGCGATGACGGTGGCGGTGGCCGAGCGATCTTGCTTTGTTTTGTCGCCCCTTCCCGTCAGTCGCACGCGTGCGTGTGTGTCGAATGGGAAAAAGAAGCGTAAATGCGAGGCCAATGACGCGTGAGAACTTTTCACAAAGAGGGATTTCCATTTATGGCAGCTTCAAGTGGATGTGAATCCATTTACGGTGGTTATCGTACAAAGATAAAGCGGGATTCTAGCGCGTGAATAGGGTCTGCGTTAGACAACCGAGTGCACTTCTTTAACTAATTTCAAAAAGGGTTGGTTATACTAGTCAAATATATGTTCGATTAGCCATAACAATTGAAATGAATTCCGATTTAAACGATTTTCCCATTCTTTTACTTTAAGAGGTATAACCTCCCAATAACCTCCCAACCTTAATTGAATGATGTGATAATGAAGTCCAAAAATATAATAAAAAATGACTAGTGCAATGATTTAAACGTGCTAACGATAGCACCTAAATCACGCAGAAGGGTTTTTCAAAAATTGAAACTCTTTTATTGTGTCTCAACATGAGATCATGTGAATTTGAACGGACCTTTTTTATATTTTGAATATACTTTATATGAAGTTCCTAGGGCAATTTCAAAATTTTCTCAAAACGGAATCAGACATTTCCATAAATAGATCAAAATGCATTTATTTATATAGTAAATATCCGTTTTTTATTAAATTTGAATTTTCGGAAATTGAAGAAATCCGATATTTTTTTCCGAACGTTTCCTACCTAATTATTGAAGCTAGAGATGTTTTTCGTAATGCGAAAGATTTGTCAATATGAGCCCTTTAAATGATTTTATCTACAATTTTTGTCATTATATTAGTAGGTTTCACGATTTTTTTTAACCAAATCATGTCAATTATCCAACAGACGATAAGCAAGATTTGCTCAAAGACTGCTCCATTTTTTTCCTTTCATCCTGTTGCACTTTTAGAATAATGCGATGAATCATGTGGCGTAAGTATCATTTTCAATAAAGTCTTTGTATTTTAAAAAATTACTCAAAAGTGTTCATACCTTTCTGCTCGGAGTTAAAGAAAATTTGTCGAGAGAGAACATTTTTTCACAAAGCCACTGCTTTTTTTAAAGAGTTAACTAATGCAAAACGCACTGCGGAATATAAAAAGACTTTTAAAAAAATATTATCTCATGTACTTGAGTTACTAGTTATCTGAATTCTATATTCGGCATAGCAGCCGTTAACACCATAAAATGTGTTGCAATGCTCATCGTATCTCCACTTCACATACGCAGATTTGCACTTCAAATGTTTGGCTCATTCGCCCTTTTTGGAGTTATGCTACTTGTTTTCTGGTTATTTCACCGTAAAAATCATCCTAAAGCCAATTCCAGTAACATGCGTATCGTTGTAAAATGACGATTACTAAAGGTATGACGTGACACATCTTTCAAATATACTACATTTAATTTCGTGTGAAATGCTTAGCTTAGAACATTATTCCACCTTATGATATTGTATAGGAATATGTTTAGATTGATTGATTGATTAGTGTTTCGGGGTGCGTCAACTGATATGGTCAGACTCGTCAGTGCAGTTCAGGTTTTTATCACAAGAGGTGGTAGTGATTTTCACCCGCTGGATGGTGAACTCCGGCGTCGACCTACACGTCTGCATACTGGGTGTATGTCCAGTCGGGACAAGCCCTAAGCTCTCGTCATGTGTGACAGTGTAGTGCAAGTGTATGTAAGTAAGAGCTGAGGATATGGCAAGGAAATGTAAGGACAGGTCCACGCGGCCCATGGCCCGTTTGTTAGGGTTCTGCTCCGGCATTCGCCTGTTGTAGATCGGAAAAACCACGGACAATCATCGATCAAAGCAGCCGGCTGCTAGAATGGCTAGAATACTCCTCGAGACAGAGACTGACTTCGACCTAGAGATCTGTCAAATCAGTCCCTCGAAAATGAACGACAGGACCAACAAAATGGAAACCAAGAGATAAACAGCGGAAAAGACGCTCCCGATTGCTAGATGGTTCGACATTCTGAAGCCAACTGTTGCGCCATTTGTGAATAAGTATTGCCCAGAACATATTGGTTTGGTGGAACGTGGAAGAGTCCTTTGCTCCAAGAAGGGGTTGTGCAGGCTGAAATGAATGAATGAATGTTGAGTTAATGAATGATGAGTAAATGAATGTTACCAATACTGGAATCTAATACATTCATAGACCGAATGATAGTTCCGACCGGGAGAGATGGCTCAGGGCATCATCTGATGTCACCGCAGTCCCTCTGAAAGGGAGGACCGAGGTTCGAGTCCCGACGGTGAGAGGATTTTCGACACTAGCTTGTCAGCTAAGTCGCTGTCTGGAGAAGAATTCACCGGCTGCTCTGATCGGTACTTTTCGGTGGTTTCTTCGATCAACCAGGAGAATACCGGAGTAGTGCCCTATCAAACGGGCCACGGACCGCGCGCGATCTTTCCTACCTCTTCCTTGTTCTATCCTCCCCTCTTACACATACTTACACTAACATGCACCACATTACGGCACTTGCCGGGAGACCGGTCGGGAGCTTAGAGCTTGTTCCGGCTGGGGCTGTGCCCCGCTGGTTGAAGATAGCCCGTTAGCCGACGGTAGGTCGGCGCCGGATCTCGCCATACAGCGGGGGAAGACCATCGCCATCTCCCGAGTAATAGCATGCACTACACTTATGACACTAAGGGCCCTTGTAGTTGACGCGCCCAGAATCACTATCAATCAATCGATAGTTCCGAACGAAAGATGCAAGAAGAAAGAAGAAAGCGATGTACAAGCTTCACCATGATTTGATTTAATGGCAAAGGACCCTTTCGGCCGTTGTGCGGATATTTCAGTACTCCTTAGGCGTTAGTTCAGAGACAAGTGGCAGATATTTCTTTGACATTATATCTTCTAGTCTATCTCAGCCAGTCTATCAGTTCATTTACCTCATTCCAAGATAACGATAATATTGAGGCCTCGATATAATATCCCGACTTAATTCCTAGTATTATTTAAGTTTTGTGAGTGGAAGCTTTTATAACTGCTGAAATTCTCAGGATTAGGTTGACTTTTCAGAGAATAGCTTTGTAGTTTAAAGAAACAAAAACGGGTTCTTATTCCTTATCATACTTAACAAGAACCACCAACTCGAAAAAAACGGAGTGAACTCATGAACGACACGGATATGTTAGAACATATTCAATGCGTTCTAGGGTTCGCGAATATCGAATACTACACTGCTAAATATTTACAAGTGCTTACTCGTGCATTTCCGTGTTAGAGACGACGCCATGACCTTTTGGATTTATATAAAACTTGAAAAAATATCTTGAGTCTGTGCAACGCATAATTACTGACACTTTTGTATGCCTAAATATATTTTAGAGTGTTCAAAATCAAATAGAGCTATTATGCAAACCACGCGAAGTCCCCCCCCCCTCGTACCGACTTAGTTTGCCCAAAATATACATTGATGTATATTGTGCCTCTTACCGGGGCGGGGGTTCTGAGGCTAGAGTCCCGACGGTGGCAGGGTTTTCGACATTAGCTAAATAGTTAGGTTGAATTCCACCGCTGACTGGAGGAGAATTCTAGCGACTCACTCTCCTGATCGGTAGTTAAATGTAGTTTCTTCGATCCATATCAGGCGAATGCCGGAGCAGTGACCCATGAAACGGGTCATGGATCTTTCCTTCCTCTTCCACACTCCTTACTTACATACACTTTTCAGGGTTACATACCAACACTACACTACCACACACGCCGGGAGCTTAGAGCTTGTCCCGCCAGGGGCGGTGCTCCCCTGGAAGGCCATACTTGGTTGGAGAAAATATCGCTAGCCGACGAGATGTTGGCGCCGGATCCACCAGCCAGCGAGAGATCTCCGCCACTTCCCCCGAGATAAAACAAGCACTAAACTTACGGGACCAGCGACCCTAGCAGTTGACGCGTTCGGAATCACTAATCAATTACAAAGTGTTCCCTTCGTTCATTCCCAACTTTCGAACGTCGCGTCCGTTAAGGTTCAAGGCACAAAAGGAATAACAAGCAGAGGCGCGTTGCGAGTCGTGGGTGGTTCCGGGCCGCCTGAGGCGAGCCCCCCGCGCAGTGGCAAGGTCGTGCGGAGCGCAACGCGGCGCGGCGTGGCGTGGTGTGGCGGGGCGGGGCGATGGCTCGCCCGATCAGCAGCACACGACGCGTCGCGCCGCTCCAATTGACTCGTAAACGTCATGTGCGAGGTCTCCGCGCAGGCATTCAGCGGCGCGCCACCGTCGCCACCGCCACCGCCACCGCCGCCGCCGCCGCCGCCGCCGCCGCCGCCGCCGCCGCCGCCGCCGCCGCCGCCGCCGCCGCCGCCGCCGCCGCCGCCGCCGCCGCCGCCACCGCCGCCGCCGCCGCCGCCGCCGCCGCCGCCACCGCCGCCGCCACCGCCGCCGCCGCCGCCGCCACCGCCGCCGGAGGGGGTTGCAGGACCTTGACCCCGCACCAGCCCATCCGCGGGGGAGATCGAGCCGGCGCTGGCGCCAATGCAGCTGTTGGCGGGGTCCCTTTAACGATGTTTTCTTGCATTAACGCGACGCCGAGGAATCTCTCGTTATAGGTGTCGCGTGCACTTCTTGTTTTACTGTCACAGTACGTAGACACATTTTTAGCTTATGACACTCCTTAGCGGACTACAAGGCTCTTCTACAGATTCCAGCCCTCCGAGACAACTTGCTTTTGCCCCTAGCTGGAAGTTTCCGGGACAATGGTCCGTTTCCAATCTTTTTACGTTATTTATTATATTACTCTGAACCCATACTCTGTCGACTGTCGGAAGTAGGTCGTAGGTCATCTCCGCCTTTCGTTTCCGGATTAAGATGCGGAAAACCGGAGTACTAAGATCATCTAGCCGCTATCCAATACTGAGTGTCTGTAGGGATCCAGACTTATCTGCTAATTCATGGTGGTTGGGTCTGTCCCACCTTGCCAAACAACTAACACCCGTCCAAAAGCGAAGCACACATACCAAATGTACACAACCATCTGCACAACCCACACAGACCAGAAATGAAAGGATATGCGTGGAAAGGCGATGGCTTGGTACGTGGTCAACCATATCAGAAGATGCAGGTAAAATACCAATAAAAGAACGTAATTCTTGTTTAGAACGAAAGACGGAATGGTAACTTTGTCTATCAAGCTGAAACTTTGTCAATTAATCGGGAACTGCTCTGTTCAAGTATTGACCGAGATTCCCTGTACCTGCGCCTCTGAAGCCTATATAAAGGATGGAAAGTGAATTTAGTGCGTAAGTTATATGGAAGAAAAGTTGGTGGAACAATGTTGAACTGAGACGGAGAGGAAACGAGAGAACCCCCAGAAAATCTGTAGCAAATCATCCGCTTTGCCCTCGACAGATTCTGCAATGGATCAGACGGAATTTGAACTCAGAACTCAGTACTGGGAAACTAGAGAGTTAGTCGCTTTGCTATGAGTCTCCCCATTCTCTTGTACTCAGAAATAATTATTCTGTCGCAATCGACACCACGCGCCAGAAGGTTAAAGTAGTGACCCAGCGCGCCAGCTCACCCGCGAGTAAGGTCAAAAGGCGAAAAAGCAGCTGTTCGCGTAATTTTTTATATTCCTAATAGCGTCTGGCATTAATCCGTCGCTAAGAAATCTACTCGAAGCCTCGGATTCAGATACACGTACTATACTGGTGCAGGCCGATATGAAGGCAGAGTAACGTTGTATCAACATGTCTATACCCACGCAATGCCACACAATATGGAAACAACTGCATCGAAATAATCCATAAATTGGTGAAAATCTTTCTATTCATTTTCATCGACATTTTTTATTCTAAAATTATATAGGATCATTAATTAGTATTGACGATGTGTTTTAATAATAATACTTACTACTAAATATCGCCAGAGCATAAGAAAAGCGAGTCATTTAAAATTAAGTTTAAAAGTAAATTTAAAGTTATTTAAAAGTTTAAAAAAATCATTTTGAATTAAGTTGTTGAAGAAATGTGTTTACAAAATTATGAAATTTTTGGTCGCAAAACTTAGTACAAAATTGCGCATTTTCAGAAATGATCAAACGACATTTTCTCAAAACAAGGCTCAAAAGTTTTCAATAAAAATGACCATGTGAAACCAGCTATTACTCTTCGATAATGTTCTTACTATATTTGGAAGATCAGTCAGATTTGAATTCTACCATTAAGGAATCGAAAATTGAAAAAAAAAAATGTGTTTTAGGCTCCTATAGGTTGCAGTTGGGGAGAGGGTATACCACTTCTGAAAAGCTAGCCCAGACCAATGAGATTAGGAAACCGTGCCAATGAGATTAGTCCGTGCCATTCTGCAGCTCCACTGGTTTTGAGATGAGTAAAGTTTCTTGTGTACCGAGGATCTGTCAGGATTTCGTAATGCAATACATTTTAACGAGAAAAATTATTAGTGCCTAACATATTGGTAAATAGTCATAGAAAATATGTTTATCCCATTTGGATATGGCAACATTTTCAAATCAAAATCTTATGATATGAAGAAATTAAATGTTAATTGCTGACTTCCAGATCACGCACCTTTTGCGAAAGCGTTGTCGAACTCGATTTGCGAAAATGTTGACTAACTCGATTTACATTGTATTTATTTAGTGGTACGAGGGAACATTTCAGGAAATGCAGGGGAGCCTGACTACAGTGTCAAAATAATTGTTATTAGAGCGAAACATTACACACTCACCCTCCGTTTCAACCCAAATAATAGGAAAATTGTAATTTTAATATACTGCCTCAAACGATCGGGATTTATCATGAACTAATATCTACTTAGTGGTAACATAAACAAAATCTTTAGAGACAACTTGTTTGCAAAGGAACCCAACAAATTTCAAGGCTCTTTGCTCTATGGTTCAATGGTTTCTCTCTTGTTTGCACTGTGATGTGAATCTTTGGCAAATATTTACCTTTCGCTCTGCCAAGATCTTGTGTAGACCATATATAGATAAGCCTGGCAGAAGTAGCAAGTGTCGCCAGAGCAAAATTCACCGTCATTCAGTTGTCCCATTCTCCAAATTGTTCAAAAAATTTAAACTAGTTTCCTAAAATAGAAATTTAAAATGAGTTTATGTATCATTAAAATAGAGTGAAATGCAATTTCGTTTTTTAAAATCATTACCCCCAAAAAATGGAAACTACGAAATTCAGTGTAAATGGACCTAAACGAATTTTTCATGCAATTTAAATTAGTTAAATTAATAATTATATTTGCTGAAAGCACTCAAACCATATAAAATAGAAGCGATTTACCTCAGTAACATTGAGTATGAGGTCTACACAGTATGAGGTAACAGTCGATGTTCTATATTTACTTTCTCGCTACGGAGTAGGGAGAAAGTTATGTAATGCTTCGCTAAAAAACGGTGAATTTTCGGCAGAAAAACTCTTGTTACAAGGCCCTGGTAACGAAAAAGCGGACAAATCCAGTTGCTAAACTGAGAATAAAGTCCTCTAACATGTGGTGTAGCTAGAAGCCATGTTTTGTGTGTCCTTGGTACATTAAAAATAGAATGAGGAGGAAACTTCTGTCCGTCCGTCTTTCCGTTTGTCCGTCCGACCATGAACAACTCTCATTTCTCCTAAATTTCCTAATCGATCTTCCTGAGGTCACTGCCCCTTGAGTTTGAAACAGATATATTAATTTTAGAGGGTACATTACATGAAGCTCCCGTGACATTTTACAATTTTCAAAAAAAATAGGTCCATTATGTTTCAATAACTTATTTTGGTGAATAACATAAAGGACGTTTAAGAGAATGGAGCAGATCTTATATTCATTGAAAAACCTGATTTTTCGCAAAATTGCAAGGGATCAATTTTTTTCGGAATCTTCCTGCAAATAAAATAACAAAGATTGATTTTTTCTCTTAATGGAATCTGCTCCTTAAATATAGATTTTGAAATTATTTCATGTAAAATTTTCCAAAATTTGAATACGTTCCCGTCATTTTGCGTGAAAATTAGGGCGAGAAAGTGCATGCTGTTTTAACATTACTACTTTTTAGGTACTGGTATTCAAAGTTTAAAATTTCATGTAAGTACAACATTTTGAAATACTGTGATGCAAAGAAATAAAGAGGTTTTTGATTTTGGTTTATTCTTTATCTTGGTTTACAGAATCAGTTGGGAGGTGCTATTAACTAAACTTATAATATAAATATTGATGGTGTCTGAAGGATGATGTCCTAGATACAAGAATTTTAGGTTTGAACAACTTGCAAATGTTCAGACACGAGGTCAGATTCGTATGAGGAAGGCGATTTGTACGAGTACACGAGCAGATGATCTTCTCTCCTATTCGTCGCATACAGTTTTTACCGTTTTTTACTAAATTAATCAAACGAATCAAATGTAGGTCAAATGAATCAAAAGTCTTTATTTGTAATTAAACAGGCATGCAGGGCCAACTGTTTCTAAAAATTGTACTATTTGTAAATATTTATGGCATTTGATAAGCATAAAGAACGACGGTTACTTTTAAATCTCTAAAGAACGTGCTGCTATCTTGAAATTACCACTGTAATGCCAGAGTGCTTTTTTCACCGCCCAACTTTTTTTCACCACACAAGCATTTGTCGGAATTGGGGGGATTTTCGTCCCTCTGATGGCGGATTTGTGTCCCTCCAATGACGGATTTTCCCAGTAGAGATCAAGCAACCCTGTCCCGTAGTGCTCTTGGTGTGGGGTCCTTGTAATACAATTCACTCCATTATTCAAGCCTGATTTTTTTCTTAGTCAGGCAAAAATCTCAATTTGATTGTCTACTCTGGAAAGAAATTTTGTATAGTACTTAATTGTGTACATTGGGACTCAGAAGTAAAACGCAAGTCACACAAAAGAACTCTACTTGTATTTTACATTTTATATTTACATGTATAATCTCACAAGAAAGCAGATCTTAGCGAATGAATATTCACTAAAAACCGCTTCTGGCCATTAAATTAATTAAAGTAAAAAATATCGGATATAACAATTTATGTTCCCCAAAACAATTTTCTCTGCTTGTCAAAGAGATCAAAACACGTACTTATTGTTCACCGTAGCGTAAAAATGGTTTATATACATCACGTTTCCATAAAAAACAATACAGAAGATCTTCGATTTTTTTTTTTTTTAACATTCACGTTTTTGGGTTGAAACAAAGACACAATTTCAATTTTTTAAGTTATTCCTATAAATGTTTATTTTCGTATCACATGCAGTACTTGATCTTTGTGGAAAATAAGAATTAATAGAAATATCCGTTTCAAAATAATACTGAAACGCTCAGTCAAGGGCTGGGCGTTCGAAGTCGGGGTTCCCGTAGGAATCTAGTTTCACTTTTAATACAATGATTTACATAGGGTGGAGTTTTCGCACGGATCCTGCTAGTATTCCTTCTGTTCGAGTGACAAATTCCAAGAATATGTTTTGGGGGAAATGTTCTATAAGCTTCATATGTATTCCCTTCACCTGAAATAATTTTTTTGTTTCAAAATCGTCGTGCATCGATGTGGGACAGATCGTTCGAGGAATATCTATTTTTTTGTAAAATCTTTTGTACAATTTGGGCACACGAGGTACAGGGGGGCAGATATTTTTGAAAAAAAGAAACTTTTTTTACCAAGGGCTCCCTATTCTTGTACTTCCGTCAAAAGTTCGTCTATCATTTTTTTGCCGTAATAGGTAAGTCTTTATATTCGTGGCATGAAAATGAGGAAGTAAAATTATTTAGCTATATAAAATCTAATATTCTTCTTATCACCGTCACTTTGTATTTCACAGATAACACATTTTATGAATCAAGAATTTTAATCTCTAGGAAGGTCGTCTAAGTCTTTTTATCTTTTAGCGTGTGCTGATAATATTCTTTCTATTACGACAATATTGGTCACGCGCTGACTAGAGGGACTTAAGACACTTGAGACTTTTGTATGCAGAAGCATGTTAGCGACACCGGGACGATGAGTGAATATAATGCTTGTTTGTGTAAAGACCTCGTTTTCTGTGTGAAAAATTTATTTAAATATTTACAACAAAATAGTAGATAAATGTATGTAAATACAGTACTCTGAACATTGAAAGAGCAGAATGAAAAATTGAAATTTAATAAATGTGCGATGCTTACCTGCCTAAAGCAAATGTTATTACTCTAGCGTTTAGATCATGAAACATTTTCGAAATGAAAAAAGTTTATATCTAAATCTATACGAAAAATATAAGAAAAAAGAAAGTATATATTGAGTGTTACATAAATTTGGAAAACTAAAGCGTGCTTTAAAACCATTTTAGAAGCAATGAGGCACAGTGGCTTTTGTGAAAGTTGACTTACTCAAGGTGGAAACATTGTTGCATCTAATAGAGATGTTTATACTTATTATAACAGGGACATCGGAATTATATTCGTTAGGCATCAGTATCAACAGCTGATCAATACAACAAATCTATAATATGTACGTTACTTTAAAATATATTTCGGGTCGACGTTAAACAGTTAAAATTGGCCCACATGTTTAATTGCCAAGTAAAATAGTGTGTGCTGTTTACTTGTATACATACAATTAGAGACTATTCTGATCAACAGAAAAATAAAATTGACTTGAACCAAATGCAATAGGTAGCATTTGCATTGTATAGTAGTTGGTAGTTGGTTAGTAAGTATTTGAGAATTTGGTTTCGAAGGTCAGGGGGAATGGAGAACAAGATATCTGCGAGTTGCAGGAAAGGAATGATAGCAATGAGGCAAGTAGGGTAAGAAAGATAGGTATTTGAGGGAAAGGAATGACGATCTTTGATAGTCTGGTTCGATCTGCTATGCTGTGCGATACAGAATTGAGATGAGGGAGAGAGAGAAACCGTTTAGAGATAGTTAAAGAGAGATTTATAAGGTGAAAGTTGGTGTTGGTTTATTGCATATCGGGTTACTTTGTTGAAAAGGAAACAGGATGAGTCGGTGGGTAGGGAGAAGGGCTATGAAGTTTAAGGAGAGGCCAGAAAGGAGAACAGGAAATGAGATAGCAAGAAAGGCATGGGGAAGAAATTATGAAGGGTAATACAGGTTATGTCAATGTGGGAACAAGAGAGTGAACTCTTTTATAATGACAGGAAATTTGCTGGGATTGAAGTCCACAGGAGGAGAGAAGAGGGGCAATATGTAGGCTGAAATAAGATAGAAATAGAAAATGACATTCAAGAGCAAGCGTTGCGGAGTAAGATACGGAATCTAAGTATAATAAAGCATACAAGAAAATACAAATTACTGGTGTATGAAAATCTTTGAATCAGAATGATAGTGAGAAGGGAGGAGGGATAATAGCAAGATGAATGGGAAACGAGTTGAAGACAAGCAAATATTGGCTAAAAAAATATAATGCTTTATGTAGGAAAAGGGCAGAAAAGACGAATTTGATTTATTTCCGTATAAAAAGTAAAAATGTATGTGACGTATGGGAGAGAAGTGTACATCTGCGCACATTTACTTCACCTCCAGAGCTCTTTCCCCACCCATTTACTATACTATATAGTGGAACGATGAATATAGTTGAATGTTGCAAGCGAAATATGCATCATTTGAAAACTAGAAATGTTTCACAGCTAGCAAAAGGAGGGCTCAACAAAACGTGCGTATAACGAAGCTACATTTATATCCAGAAGCAAAACAAGGGCCATTCCCACCATTTGCTGAATGGATCTGGGTAGCGTTTTCTTAATGGATCAGGGCGAAACCTGATTGAGATGGAGATTATTGACCCAGAAGAAGAAATAAAACAAATATATTTTCTTAGTAACATATTTCTGTGTATTTTAATTGTTTAATGTCATGACAATATGTTGTGCAGTACCGTACATGTATACCGTGTAGATATCTTGTAATGAGCTGCTGATGCTGATGGTACATGTAGACTTCCCTGATGATTAGGGAACGGAATTCCAGATAAATATATTTTTATACTGGTACAAAAAACGGCTATCAGTAACTTTTCTGATATTCTGAATATCTTCCTTTTTGATGATCTGTACAGTTTCTAATTGTGTAGAAACAATTAGGTCTCAGAAAAGATTTTACTTGTCACTTAAACTTCTACATCCATTTTAATTGTTTAATGTTATCTGGCAATGATTTGTTGAGAAACTTATAAGTATGAATTGTGAATTTCTTATAGTGAACTGTAATAATGACCCTTCATGAACATTATTTCAACGACGTGTGTTGCAATTATAAATATATGTATTGATTGGAAATGTTATACCTTCAAGTAAGTCAGTTTTGAAAAACAAACTGCAGGTTCGAAAATAAATAGCCACAGATTTCAATAGCATAGGATTCCACGATCTATTAAGAAACACTTGCAGGACCCACGCGGAAGGAATTTGCTGTATTCGTGCAATCTAAATATCTGGGTACTTTAGGATGTATTTTTCAAGATTATGCCTTATTTTAAGTGAGAATGCACATTCACATGATACACACAACAAGCTGCAAGAAGGCTGAATGAGTTTCAAATAATTCAGAATGTATGACGTAATGAAAATAATTTAGTGTTTAATTAATTTATATGGATAATGACTTTCTACTTTAGTACCTACTTCCTGCTTAATGTATATGAAAAATGACTTGCTACTTTTTTTGTTCTATGCGTCATAGTCTTATTTTAAAATGCTAATACCAACAAAAAATCCGTAAAAACATTGTCACGTCTAAAGTGAAATTTACAATAAATGAAACAGTTTGCAACTCGCTGGTTTTCCTAGTAACTCAGTTGCAGATAGGGCATGATAACTTGCCACTAGTCGTAACTCCAGTCTAGCATTTATGAATAAATATCAAACCTTACATCCGTATAATCATGCATATATTTTCCATTCGCTTAACCTCAAAGCACTAATAAACTAACGAACTAATAAAACACATCTGAGGTATCTGGAGACCAAAGCGGATACGTGACACTTTCCAGTTCTGA
Organism: Gryllus longicercus; assembly: GCA_038098605.1. Taxonomy (NCBI): domain Eukaryota; kingdom Metazoa; phylum Arthropoda; class Insecta; order Orthoptera; family Gryllidae; genus Gryllus; species Gryllus longicercus. Next base: position 4,570,265 of record JAZDUA010000059.1, on the reverse strand, counting down.
GAATATGAATTTTAAATTTTATATTGTTGTATTTATTTCTGGATTCTTTTTTCACTTTTCAACAACAATATTTGACCACACTTTAGTATACTTTAAATACGTATTCTGCATAACTCATTTTCTACAGAAAGTTCACTAGGTCTTGACGCCCTATTTCAATTCCAGCAGATGTTTTTTCCACAGAGACGTAACTCGGTTTTGGCAACCAGTGCGCGGCACCGGGCCCCTGAAAACAAGGCTTCCGAAGGAGGATCGCTGCCGTCCTCAAATAAAAATACCATTTCTTTTCAAATTTTTTAAGTGTTCCGAAGTAAAACTAGTGGTGCTACAATAGCACGCATTAGTAACAGCTACGTAAAATTATAATACCGCAATTTCTGTTCATTTTAACTTATCTCAGCCATTACTTGTAAAACGTATTACCGACTGTAGCGCATTAGACGCGAAAACTTAATTCATTCAAAGCTAATACATCGACACAAAATCCAAAACTGCATTCCATGCATCCAGAAACACCACCCAACAATGAGAAGTTATTGTGAAAATTTCTTACTGCCGTGTCGTGGCATTGCCATTGTTGTATTGCGGTCTGATAACATCTGAAAGATTCTATCAGAGAATAGACAAAAGAAGTGTGAGAAATTCGAATTTACAATTTAGAAAAAAAACTTACGCGTATCAACCCATATTTTTTTAAAAAAGAACAATACTTAAAAATTTAATTTTGTAAAACACAAATAGATAGTTCTGGAAATTTGCTGCAGTGGTAAGTGGCAACTCAATCGTTGCGAATTAATCGTCAGTTAGCCCCGGGTTTCCCATCCAGAAACGTATTCCTGCATTCATTTTCTAACATACAATAGTACTTTGCATACGGGGTTTTAAAAATATAAACTGAATGTCTTAATCAAAAGAAAATGAAAATGACAACCAGAAGATTCTTTCGATTGCTCAATGGACCAGCATAAAGTTTGAACTTCAACGATTGAATGAGCTTTATTCTAAGGAAAACGTTCATACAAACTGTTAACTTGTTTCTTTCAATAAGTGTACTTATCAAGATGTAGATAAAGCAACCAATGACTTTACGTAATGAATACGGGAGAAGCCTAGAGATAACATCAAGTGTCTCATTCATGTTTGCAGGGGCGACTTCTGGCTTAGTTGCAGGTTTCTTCGACGCTTCTGAAATTCATTCACATGCACTGAGAAAAATACTAGTTTGCAGCCAGTAGATTCCTGCAGGAAAAATGACTTGCATGAGTCTAAACAAATAGGTGGTAAATGATTATTGTCCTGTAGCATTTTTCTTTTAAGTTCTATTACAATTGGTATCAACTTTCTATTGTAGCCACCTACTATCATCGAACGTTTGGAATAATTATCCTTTAATCTATTCAGTCTTTGCCTTTATTTTTATTTTGACCAGCAATTCGCTTTAGCTTTCCGTTCTTTGGGTTCCGCCGGCAAGGTTTGCTGTTAGCAAACTGACCTCTCGAATTCTCATTTATTTTTCGTAGGCGCACTTCTTAAGTTCCTCGGCATCCCGAGATGTGTTGAGGTGTTCGGATGACCGAAGCTGTTCACAGGGAATCTTGTTCACGAGGAAGCACTCATAATGTTTTAACAATGGGGCTCTATTTTGTATTGTAGTTAAGCGTTCACACCCCAATAAGAAAAGAATCCCCCCAAAAATCAGTTCGTACCTACTGCAAAGATTCCTCGATATATTTGGTCGGTTTCACAAACTTAACCGGTGAAAACAGCAGTTTAAACTGAACGCCCAGAAGTAACGAATAAACTGAATATTTTCTTGAACAAGCACATTAGCTACAAGTCGCATTTTTTATTTGTCATGATATTAACAACAGAAATCCTTTCATGTCCAAGACTCCCTTGTTCTCTCCATGGAAAAAATTGAAATTACATTTTCTTACAATTTGCAATAACATCAAGCAAATTAAAATTAATTAATAATCAATTAATCAACCAAATTAATTAAAATTATTTGAAAACAGCTCGTTTGTTTCAAAGAAGTGTACACGACCTTTTTAAATGTAGATATTTTAGAACAGATTTCATTTATGGCAATCTCTATCGTCAATGTAGTACTTTTGCAATGGTAACTTTTTGCAATTTTCGAAAATAGTGTTCGCCGAAAATAGAATCAAATAAAGTTCATACAGTGTTGACAACCTGCATCTGTAAAAAATACCAACATTATAACATTTCTCTCTATCTTAATATGTACTAATCCTGTATTTCAAGAGAATGAGAACTAATTAAACATTTTGAACATCATAATCGTTTATTTCACATGCAAATTAATAGAAAATAACAACTTTTAACTCGGAAACAATTTGAGTGTTGACCAATGATACCATTCGTAGGAAAATTGTAAGCAGTTGAGCAAAATACATTAAAGTAGCTTTCAAAAATTTCGATTATGCCCTTCTTCACGTCTACTTTGATCCTTGCTTTATATCAATGAATCCATTGAGTTGATTTGTCGACGAGGATTCTCGTCACTTCAAGGCGTGTGGACTCAATGTCAAAAGTCGTAAGTTTATCATTTATTTGCGGGAGTCTAGTATGTAAACGCAGTCATTTTCTTGCCGACATTAATCCTCTGAAGCTTATCTAAAATTGTGTAATGAGTTAATTTTCTGAATTCAATAAAATTAGAAAAATGCAAATACAACTCTGCAAATGAAAGATACAACTGAGAGTAACTTCTGCTCCATGAATAAGGTTTGATGGAAAACAAAACGTTTTGCGATAAAAATGACATTGGTACACGATAAACGAAACTCAGAAAATACACTGTGACTTCACAAAGGAGACTGAGACGAAAACTTGTTAGTTGTCAAAAAATACTGAATTCATGCAATAAACATAATTTTTAACTTGTATGATATTTCCCTCTCTCTCGTACATTAAGTAAATAGAACAGTTGAGTACTATTCATAAGACACAATCTTTACAAAACTCCGAAAGTGTACTATTGCAGAATAGGTAATTCATTAAATAATTAGAAGCGTTGTCTTTGCCAAAATATTGTTTATTGAAATAGCAGCTTTCGATGGCATAACCATACATTGTAACAGTTTCCTATTACAAAAAAACTAGAAAGAGATTTAAACATTCTGTTACGAACTAATATATTAATAATAAGTGATTGAGAGTTCATTAATATATAATTTTTAAAAAACATAACTTAACACCATAACAAATGAAAGAAAGAAAAGGGGACGGAGTAAAATACCCCTTCAATGTAGAAAATACCTCTAAAACGATTTTCATAATAAACTTGTATACTTGTACATAATAAACTTCTAGTTACACGGGTAACCCGATATCTTATGTTGTGCTGTGTTATAAAGTCATACTTTATATTTTTCGTGTACAACAGTTTTCCAATAGATTATCGCTCAGCTTTCCAACTTTTCAGTCCTGTAAGATCACGACAACCATGCTTAAATGTCTGTGGAATAATGACATGTAGAACAACGACTTTAGGGAATTTGACGCACGACACAATGTTCACAGTTGCCATCTTTTGCTCGTAAGCACACAATACAGTGTTACGTAATTTTATGACTTCAGCATGCGAGAGCTGACGTAATATTTATATCCTTGATGCAGATCAGGTCCATGAAATGTGGACATTAATGATGCATATTTTATTGAGAAGAACATAGGTCGTCGGAAAAAAAAGAAAACTCAGGTCGGTCAGTACCCTTCAGAGATTATCTGAGGGTACATTACAGCATGACATTCATTCCAACTGAACCGTAACCTCGCGGAAAAAATTGTTAAAAATAACAACTGAGAACCAACTTCTTGAATAAGTGAACGCTGTGAACACATCTGAAAAACTATCACCACTCGGAAAAATAACCTATTACTCGTATTTGTAAAATCATAATACCAAATAGATTTTTTTCGATTTAGCTCAAACTTCTTCTCTTTTGCTTGATTGAAAAGTAAAACAGAACGGTACATTCGACAAAATATAAGTACAGTTGTCTAATCGGCTACTACTTTTTGTTAAAAGGGTGCATTAAAAAAACTTATTGGGAATACGCGGAGTACTTAAAATTTTCCTGTTAATGCCACTCGTTATTACTCAACTGCTCATTAAAAAATAAAAAAAAAAGTACATCACATTTAAAATTGCGAGATGCTGAATCCATTTTTACACCCAATGATTGTTATCCTTGGGGGGATGAGGCATGAAATGATGATGATAATGATGAAGGATGAATGAACAATAACAAACATACAGACAAACAAAGATCCATGCCCCGCACGGGATTCTAACTCGCAACCCTTCAGGCACAAGGCAGCTACGGCTCTTCACCCTTAGCGACCTCGGCTATCCGGGACGGCTATTATTATTATTATTATTATTATTATTATTATTATTATTATTATTATTATTATTATTATTGTTGTTGTTGTTTCGTGAATAGACCATCAGAGGGAGATGCGATACGTACATCCCACCGGGACTCAGTCTTGAATATCGCGGTAGGTGCACGCTACTTTCTATTGGGGGATCAGCATTTTAACGCTGTTTCCTTTTTTACACCTCATGGTAGTTAGCCCTGGAGAATGAGGTGAAATTGTGATGATGAATGGTGAAAGAGACTTACACAACACAACCATGTCCGAGGCGGGACTCGAACCCGCGATCCTTTGAAGCCGACACTGCACTATGGCCTTAGAGATTTAGGCCATTGGATCGATTATTATTATTATTATTATTATTATTATTAAATCATCTCTACAATTACATTTTCTCAATTCACTCCTTGGCAAATTATCAAGTTAGCTTTCTTTGTAATTATTCTATCTAATCATTTATTACGCGTTTCCGCATTTATAGCCAATAGTTTTCATTATAAAGAACATTTTATTGGACTCTTTTTTTTAAATTGTCCAAGCTTTTGAGTGTGGCACATTAGTTTATTATTTAAATTATTGTATTTTGGTACCCCTTCATTACTTATTTTAAATTACTAAAAACATTTCCTTTTGATCGCCATTTTGCTGTTAAATTAATTTTCTTATTCGATCAGGAGTTTTCCAAGGTTCGTCTATTTCCCTTTACTTTCTAATATATTAATGTATAATTTCCTTTTTAAGCAGATGCCCCTGCTTTATTCTCATCTCGTTCAAAAGTTAAAAAATGCTTGTAACTGTACAAAATGTCATTAACAATACATTATAATACATTAAGCGCATTCGTGAATAATTAGTATTATTCCGAGTAAAACTCAAGCAAAATTGTTTACCCTCTCGACCTTCTAAACCTCCACCACTTATTATTAATAATAAGAAATTCTCTTTCATATTCATATCTTATTTGGTACATAGATGTCACTCAGAAAGAGGCAAAATGCGGCAAAATCGAAAAGGTACCTCCGTAACATCAATATTGCAATTATTAAAATTATTTTCTTCTTGAAATTTTTTCTCAACAATTTTTATGTCATGTAGTACATTGTGTACTAAATGTGAGTAGGTTTTCGAGACAATTTCAAAAAGATGCATAAACAAGAATTTCTCAAAAGTGGTTCCATTATTTAACTGCCAGGACAGATTCCTAATACGCTAGAACAGATGCAGCAAAACATGTTGAATCAAAAATTAAACGCAATTTTGAAAAAACGTTTATTTTGTAAAATTTACAAATATTAATTATATCTTAAGTCGTTAATATTAATATTATATTTGTTCTATTCATTTAAATTAATATTGTACTTTGTTTTGTAATTAGTTGTCATTGTGTTGTTATTCTTACGATTTTTTAAAATTAATTATGTTCGTATATATTTTATGTAAAATCTGTCAGTCTCAACCTGGAAGTAAACGAATAAAGATCTATTCTAGAGTTACATACATTTTCTGCATACATAACAACATTGTCTTTTATAATTTAATGAATATGTGGGCGTACGTGCTTCAATGTTCCTTATGAAGGGTCTCAAAATCTTAAAAGTTTTCGACTCTCTCCGAGCTCAAAACTGCGCGTTTTCAGAAAAGCTCAAATGACATTTCACTATCAACTCCAAAGTTTCTTCTGAAATTTTTCATATAAAAGGGTATTATTATTTGGAAAATACTCTTCGTCAAATAATTTAAGTGCTAATAATGACTTATCATTTGCGTTAAGAAAAACGCATCAAACTTCAATGTTACAGAGTAACAAATGTTCGAGAAATTTTGAAATATTTAAAATTGCTATGATTGTAATGAAAACAAAACTATAGTGTGTTTATAAACATATTTTGATCTATTTGACAGGAAATTAAATCTTCAGCGGTTTTTAAAAGTTGGAAATTTAGTACAAGTTTCATGTACACTACCTCGAAAAGGAATAGATTCATTTCAACTTCGCAGGGTCTTCAGATTCATTGTAGAATGGCAATTTGGGAGTAAATCCTGCGTACGGTTTGGGCCCTAGTGTTGCTTGCACGGTGAAAGTGTTGCATCACGTCATTATTTACTAATTCGATATCTTTGGTCCCCTTTTATCAGAATTTCATTAAATTATCGTGATACCACAGGCAGATTATATCTTTCAAGAAAAATGAAAAATAATTCAAATAGAAGAAAAGTTGAGACATTTATTGTATTAAAAAAGTTAGAAATAAATAATATTGTATGAAATATACGACAAATAAAATAATATGTCTTTACTATTATCTTACTTCTAAATTTAAATTATTTCCGTAATACTTTCCAGGTAAAGTTCGAGAAAAGGTTACGTGAACAAACATTCAGTATTTTGGGTTACATTTAGTTACAGAATATGATTTAACGCTGTCATTCTCGCAAAGAAAAAAAACAGGCCTTCTCAATTAACATCATATGAATGCAAATATGTTGGTTACGTTAATTCTAATAATTTATTTATTTTCATGTTAATTGATCATGTTAATCCATCTGAGCCCATTGAAGAGTGTTTCTCGGACCATACGGTAGCACACTTGTCCCTGAGATCCGGTGCCAGCAATAAGCGAGGGCATCGTTGTATAAATCGCATAGAAAACTAAGGGCAAGTAGAAAAGCCTATAGGTCGAGATTCGTACCGCCAAAGCGCTGAGACGGTACACATTATTCCGCCTTCGTCTTCCGAACCGACAAAAACACATTAACATTGTAAATAATAATAATAATAATAATAATAATAATAAATGGTAATAGTAATAATAGTAATAAGAATCGCTGTAATCGAGTATCTTTACAATTTTGAGGCGCACGGTGACAAACCACACGACTTAAAAAGGGAGCGTGGGATTAAATGAATCAGCATCGTAAGACCAGATGGGCAAAGCGTCCTACCTCAAACACATTTCCGCTCGGAAGGGCCTGAAGCGAAACGAATCGTGGGCGCCCCAGCCAGCTGATAGGAGGAGCCAGGAGGCTTTGTATGCGCGGGCGTGGATGAAGGTCGTCTCCATGAGAGAAGCCGCTCGACGGCTTAGCAAAGCTTGATAAGGCAAGCTGCTGTCGCTGCGGTTCGGTTCGGGTCGGGTCGCCCCCGTATCACTCTTGGGGACCCGTCGCGGGAGTCAGGCCGACGACCTGTCCGCGTTCCGGCCACGTTCGGAAAGCTCCCAGCCAGGTACTGCTTCCGGCACCGCCGCTGCCGCCGCGGCATGGCCGCCGCGACGCGCCGTCTCGCCGATCGTCCTCTGTCTCGCGTCTCGCTGGGTCGTCGTTGCGCGGTCGGCATGACGAGAAGGGGGAGGGGAGGGAGAGGGAGAGGGAGAGGATGTGAAGATAAGGGTGTTTCATCTGTTCCGCGTCGCTGTTGGAGATTTCCTCGAGAGTAGATGAGCTGATTGCTTGTTCGTGATTGAAGCTCTTGCTAATTCAAGATAAACAGTTCTTGAAGCGATTTCCGCTGCATTATTACGTATTTAAAAAAAAAGGAAATATGTTTACTTTTTTCTGCCAAAAGTAGAACCTAGTTCATGCAGCTTGAGAATATTAAGTAATGTTGCAAAAAATCGATGACAGGATTCTGAATGGAATACGTGTTTCGGGGGTCCATCCACACCTAGAAAGGTTTGATTGTTTGACCAACTCTAGTGTCTAAACAGTATTTTCCTCAAAATAAATGTTCCCCGATCGACCTGGGCAAACTCGAAACCCTGATAAATTGAAACTGATCTTTAATTGTGCGGTACCTTAATTTACACGAAGTCGTCAAGACGTTTTCAAAATTTTCTAAAAATGGATCCATTTTTTTCTTTAAGCTTGTTTTACTCAAGTAGAACTAATTTAGCTAAACCCTTAGAAATTTAGAAAATTGAAAAACTTCTTCGAAACTGTTCTATATTTTCATTACTTAAGCCAGATATTTCTTTCTTAATGCAATGTATTCCTGTATGAGCACTCTGAATCATACAAGTGGCCTCCAGTAGCAAAAGAAGAAAGACAACACAGAATGGTTTTCTGAACCGTAGCAAGCCCAAAAACGACAAATAAAATATTCACATATAACACTGCAATAAATTAAAATAAATTTTAACAGTCTTCACGAATATTGCAAAACCGTAGTGTAGTATACATAGAATGAGTCATAACTTGGCACATCTTGTAATTTTTGAACGGTTGAAGAATTTGCAATGCGGTTTTCACGGAAGTGCAGGAGGTAATAAGGCGCGGATCCACAGGGAGGGAAATTTCTCCCGCTCCCCTAAATTTTGTCAGTAACGATTAATTTTAACTTATCACGAAACTTTCAAGCTAATTTTTTTAAAATAATCATTCAAACGAGTAAAATTGTATTGCAGCATGAAGTAGTGTTGCCTACATTTTACAAAATCTGTAATATGACACCTTCGACCAAAACATTTTGAATTTCCCCTCCCAAAATTCGTCTCTGGATCAGCCCCTGACTTAATACTTAATATATGTATATAGTATAAGTATATTGATTTATGTATAAGTATTAACTCAGGGGCTGATCCAGAGACGAATTTTGGGATATATATATATATATATATATATATATATATATATATATATATATATATATATATAAAACTTTGTGAAATAGACGCTTTCACCCCAGAACTCGGCTTGGCAAAGCAATCTCCTCCGCTCCGAAGAGCCAACGCCAAAGAACAAAATGGTCTGGCATCGTATGTCCCCCGGTTTTCTCGCTGAGTCGGCAGAATATGTCGGCGTGTGTCGTAGAAACTACATATTGTTATGAAACATAGTGCAACATGCTTGAACTCGTCACTCACGTTATCATGGGCAAAATAAATCTATAGGTTTCCATTTATAAAATCGAAGTTGCATGATATCTCTGTAATAAAGAACATAATTACATTACATGGTAACATTATACATCATTTTAGTAAATAGCGCTTCATACATCCATTTCAGTAAATATCGCATCTCAATGTCTGCAACGTTTCAGGGGATATTTGGAGGGGTAACGTATTGCCTGAGACACTGGCGGAGATGATCAATGGCGATGCGCAAATGTTTAGATTGTTTCTGATGTTGCCAAATGATGCGGGAGGCGCCGGACGTTCACTAAGATTGCACCGTGACAGTAAAATTGCAACTGTGAACATATCTACAGAACGTAAAGTATATCATTATGTAGGCATTATATTGAAGCAAACATCCAATTTTTTGCGATTACTTTAAATATTGGTCTCCTCGAATGCTTTTTTGTTTCGAAATCCGAAACAATTTATTTACACTATATCTAGATCAAGTGAGGTTAAAGGTTTCGCATGACATTTCCGACATGCATGCTATTCCTTGAAATATATGAGTCTGGAAAGTTTTATCTGCCTCCCATATCATTTTTTTCTTTTCTTCTTTTCTTTTTTGGTAAAGGACTTATCGATGGTATTCATTATTAACGACAATACAATTTGTTGGCCACACATAACTGTTAACATCACGACTCAAAACAATAAAACAGAAAAACACACAAAATTATCTAAGTTAGAGGTGTTCTTGGAGATTTCTGACCGCATAATATAATCACAAAAGCTCGCGTAGACAAAGCAATCGCTAGAAATCTCAAGAACACTTCGCGTGCACTTTGGTCCTAGGCGCTCGTGCTAGAGTGAGAGATTATACACATACTAACAGGCAATATCACATAGCCGATGTTGCAATTTTGTACTCTAGTAATACCCCAAGTAATCTGGTGATGCATCAATTTGGCAAAATGAACATTCACAGATAATCGCGTATAGTTATCCGTCTATTGCTGTGCCTTCTGCAATAGTTAAGTCAATTCGTACACCAGGTATTTCAAGATTTCAGGCAAGGAAACTTATAGATTTAGAGGTCGCGAGCACTGCGTTCAAAGCAACAGCCGCGATGTTTATTAGTAAGGGTCGTACAATTTTCTCCCGGGGGAGGGTCAGTACGACACTGAATACCTAGCTGTGGCCCATGGAAGATACCTGTCCCAATACAGCCTTTTGAAGAAGTAGATTGGCAGTTACTGATCCGGATACTACATTAATTCCCATTTTTCATATTTAAAAATGATATAATCCATTATAATAAAATACACCAGAAAAATTGGAACTTATCGATTAAGAACAAAATTAAACATTCTGAATCGCAGAGATCTTGATTTCGTCATCGCGTTTACGTGAGGGCAATAATTGCATTAACTTCCTACGTTCGGAGTAGAGACAAAGATAGTTAAAAAGGTTTTCCGTCCATGTGAGTGATATAATAAATGTAAGAGGAGGTTTTACTTGTTATAAATATAAAATACATAGGGACTTGTTAATTTATTTTCGCATTTAACAATAAAAGAATCATTACATTAAACATCACAAAACAAAACTTGCAAGTCACTTTCCATTCCAATGTATTGCTGTCCTTGGCAACAATGATTATCTAGGCACAAGGCAGAATTTATAAAAACAAAGTATATAATTACGTTTATAATTCATATAAACGTAATTGAGACGTAGGCTCTCCATTAGAAAACATTTGGCACCCATTTTCGTATGAAGCAATCATTCATCGCGCTATTTCGAGCGCGCTTTGTGCTTCTAGCTTGCGCATGGACACCCCTTTTTGGATTTGGAGGGGAAACAGGAGCGGAGTCGGGGGAAGTTGCACGTAGCCGCGGGATCGTCGGGCTTCTCAGCCGGGCACATTTTGACACACTACGAAAAACTTTGCGATATTAATATAAATAATGCAGTTTTAAAACACTGCAATATATGTTTCGAACGATGCGAATGTCAAGAAAAAGGACATCATGAATTCATGGTGCTGCGTATTTCCTATGATCGATGATCTTTTACTTGATGAATGCAGCAATAATGTACAATTTAGAACGCTTAAAGACGAGTTGCCATTAAGAAAAAATATCATATGTGTTGAAGAAAAAATGAGCAGATTTAGTTAAAGCTTACATTATTTTTATATGTACATGTTATATTTTATTATTTATGTTATATTTTTTATATGTACATTATACCCTATATAAGATTGATTACAAATAATTTTAAAGGGACTCACGGAGAGGACAATAACACGCACTTATTGCAGAAGAAAGGCAATTACCACAAACTGAAAGTAAACAGCGTTAGTAACTTATTCGCAATGTATTGCTTCTAACTTTTAATCTGCGTTTGCGTGTTTCCAAATTTTCTCCATTTTGTTTCACAAGATTTTAACCATTTTGCAATTGGTTACACATAAAACATTGAAATCTTTCTTGAATATAAATATTTAGCTGAAACAGTTGTATTTATCATAAAAAGGAAACAAAGCGAAAAGAAAAATGTGTTTGGTATTATAAAATTAAAAGCAAGAAACCCAAAGCCACACATTACATTTTGTACAATCAGTTCCTGCTCGTTAGGAGCACCACTTATAGGTACAGCGCTGACGGTTACATTATCTTGCCGATTGTCCAATAGTGTTGCCATATTTTCTTTTTTTCTTCCTGGCGATTTTTTCCGTTTCAGGGGATGTCGATTTCGGCTATCCGCGCCGGGTTCCCACTACGTCCCCCAAGGGCCACATATTAACCATTTTTACACCAGACACACGTATGCAGGCTCCTCGATCTGCGGTCAGGAGACTCACAAGGCCTTCCGCGACAACACACATACATGAAAGGCAAGGGACAAACAGCCCTGCCCATGGCGGGACTCGAATACGCGAGCCTTCAGACCGAGGCGCTGAGTCGGCACACGCTCTAACCACCTCGGCTATCGAGGTCAGTCAATATTCTTCATGTCTTCCGGGCTGATGGGCCGTGGTCCAATTGGCTTTGAGATACCAAACGTTTCGCCCACGACTGCGGTGGGCATCTTCAGTGGCGAGGTCTCGGGCGAAGTGTCCGGGACGGTGGCTGACTGGCGACTGACGCCGCGTTGGTCTCGGCCGCTCCATTTGTAGGCCGCGGTCAGTCAATATTGTCTTGTTATTGAATATTGCAATAATAGATTGCCTGCGCCCTTCGGTTGCACACCAAATTCACTCAGGTACAACTTCTTATCGCGTGGCCTCTAAATTCATGGTGGCGCATTGTGTCTCCTGAACTCTTCCAGTGGATCCATGCATTGTGTATTAAAGTGAGATGAATCCATGAAAGAATTCACCTTCACAACTTTTTCCCCTGATGGAAATGCGATTTATTTACGTTTTGGTCACTCATGCCAACACCATCCATAAATGATTTGATCTTTAGTGAGCGTGGTATTGCAATTCTCCTCTTCTCTGAAGCACCTACTCAAGACACTTTGATACAGGGAATTGCACTATTGTGCAAGAAGCAACAGTTATTACCTTTTTATTTATTTTGTATCAAATTTGCATTCTTTAATACTGACTACTTCAAATACCCAACGGTCATCCGCTTTGGAAAGTTTATTCTGAGTAAAAGGGACATCATTAGGTGCTTCCCCGTGCTCGCTACACGTCCCTGAAACTGGCGTGTAACTAGACTCATCATTAGAGCAATTTCCTCCTTTGAAGTTGCAATGGTCAGAGGCGCGAATTACGTGCGAGCTGTGGAAACTGATAATGTACGTACTTCCTCACAGCCAAGGAGAGTAGCGCCGCTGGAAAAAGCGCCGCTTAGTTACGAGTTTGAATCTGAGAGAAGGGCAGTTTTACTGTGACCAAGATGTTTTACATTTATTTGTATCATTAATATGTCACTTTGGTGACTTTGAGGCCTTAGGCCAGCACTACTTGCCTGATGCCTGCCAAGTTGCAAGCCAGGAAGCAAGTATTTAATGGAGAATGTAATAATCTCTATTAACATAATCTCATTTATGTTTTGCTGCAGGTGACTTTATCATCACCATGGTGAAGATTAACTACAAATTACTGCCTATAAAGGCCCATTTCTTCTTCTTCATGGCCGGTGAGTGTAATCAAAGTAATTTTGAAAGGTGTAAAATAGAATGGAAGTAGATATAATAAATAAAAAAATAAAACTTTTACGTATAATTTCTTGACTTTTAAAGAACTTATTCAGTTTTTATTTACATGCAGAACTCATTAATATTTTATGTAGTTACCAAATAGTCTGTAATTATTATAAAATTTAATAAACTAAAATGGAAAAAGAATTAAAAAGTTGATAAAAACTGGTTAAGAATAGAAAATTCAAATTAAGTCCTCTTCTTTTTGTTTCAGCTTTGGGACCCATTCTTCACCAATTAAATGTATTTGGCAAACAACTGGGAGTGTCTGAAATTGTGATTGGTAGCATCAACTCTTTGCTACCACTATTATTCTTAGTTGCAAAACCTGCTTTTGGGATTGTAGTTGATTACTTTCAAGAACAACGCAAATTGATTTTTATTCTTCTTGTTTGCTTTACAAATATATTTTATATTTTAATGTACTTCATCCCACAACCAACAGTACCTGTTCTCAACTATTATGAAATAACACAAGTACCTCCAGAATTATGTGGTGAGACTGTGAGTATTCTACAATTCCATCCCAAACAATATTTTGATTAATCAACATTTATAATTTGATTAATGGCAAGTTAAATATTTATTATATGTCTTGGCTATAAATAGCCAAGGAAAATGAATGGCAATTAATATTAATGTTTGCTTAGGTAACAATGTACTGGAAATAAATATTTTTATTAAATAACTTAACAAAAATAATTATGCATAAAATATCTTCCATGTGATTGACAACAATTGTTTTGTGTGTTTTAGGAAATAGTTGCCAGTAGTTATTGCGGTGAAGCCAGAAGAACACTGTGCAAATGGAACTGTACAGATGGATTTAGAAGTAACATTTCTTCAATGATCCTTTTTCAAGCGAACAGTGAAAATGAAACTGGAAACTTACAACTCTGTGCTGCCTCAAATGAAAACTTTTCATTTGCCAGTAATATCAGTTGTGATGCAGTCTGTGTTCTTGATGATGCAGCAGCAAATTGTCTGTATGGGACTCCTATATTTTGGAGTTTTGTGATACTTATGTCACTGGGAACAATTGGCTTCAATGTGGCCAACAGCATTAGTGATGCAATTTGTTTCGATGTTCTTGGTAAGATATTATTGCTACAAACTTGTGACCTTTATTGTTTTTTAGTGTATCATGATGAGAATGCCTGAAAACTGTTGGGTTACACTAAGTTTTAAGATCTGAATTGTGCATGTTTTATTTAGCTCAATGACCCAAGTCTGTACATGTGGTTTGTGTGGGAACAACTACTGCCAGTTAACAATAAATCTATCAATATGAACATAGCCATGAGTTTTTACTTAATGCTGATTTACGTGAACATTACTAAATAATTATTTGAAAACTGATTTAATACGTAACAAAAACATTTAAATTACTTATTTCCATAACTGAGAGTTTTGGACAAGGCTGTGTCCAAACTCTGACAAAAATATTACTTTACTCTCATTGGATATGATCTCCAAATAATAGTTGTGATGTGGCAAAACAGTTAAAGCTATCTTGTTGAAAAAAACGTTTTTTCTATTTATAAGTAAAATTAATGGTAAGCTATTTCTTAGCTTGTTATAAAAATTGAATGCTCCTTTCTGTAGATGAAAGTCTCCAGAAACGTGGTAAACATATTTGAGCTTGTTAATGAATAATCCATCATTTAATTAATCTTGTTTGTAATACGTTCTATTTGAAAAAATGAACTTAAAAATATTTTAAAATAAAATGAACAAAATATCCAAATTGATATCAGGTTAATATACATTTTATCTTCATACATTTACATTAATGATTGTTTTAATAAATTGCTTGCTTATAGGTGATGGTGCAGAAATGGGATATGGTATGCAACGTGTATGGGGAACAATTGGATTTGGAGTATCAGCTCTTGTTTCTGGATATGCTGTTGATAAGTGGTCATCAGATAGTGTCATTAAGGATTACACTCCTGCATTTATAATTATACTGCTCTTTGGTGCATTTGATTTCTACTGCTGCACTATCCTCAAGGTAATTTATCATTTGAATAAGTAAATAAAATAAATTCTGAAAGATTTTATTATGAAATGATGAATGATTTTTTTATTATTTTTATATTTTATTTCTGAAAGATTTCTTTATACTCATTTGTAATGTTAATGATAAGATAACCTTTGTTATTTTCCAGTTGCCTCGTTTGCCTCGATCTGAGAATATCTTCAAAGACTTGGGGAAACTTATGAAATATAGACACGTGTCTGTTTTTATAGTTTTTTGTGTTCTTGCAGGCATTGTAGACAGTTTTATAATTTACTATTTATTCTGGTTAGTAGCAGATATTTTTTTGTTAACTGATGAAGATCAACTGAAATTATAAATGTTTATGTATTTTGACATTTGTTATTTTTTGTTTTTCTAGGTATTTAGAAAATCTAGCTCAATTGACAGGTGATATGGATAATATCAAATTTCTAGAGGGTCTAATAATAGCTGCTGAGACATTGGTTGGTGAAGTTATATTTTTCATGCTCTCAGGTAAGTCATAAATATTTCAAATTGATAAATTGAGGGTTATTGTGTTCATAATTATAATAAATGAGTTGTAATATTCGCAGGCAAAATATTGAAATTAATTGGATACGGACATTCACTGACACTATGTTTCATTGCGTATGCTGTGAGACTTGGCTTAATATCAGTGATTTCCAACCCATGGTGGTTCCTAGCAGTTGAATTATTTATGCAAGGTCCCACCTATGCCATGTGTTACACCACAATTGTTGTGTATGCCAGTGCTGTATCTCCACCAGGAACATCTGCTACTATGCAGGGCATTGTAGCAGGAATGGATGATGGCTTTGGTAAGAGTTAGATTTTAGTAAATCTTTAATATCTGAAAAGGAAGAACGGATGAGCAAGTTTAAGGATATATGAAACTCATATGTAATAACAAATTCTTAAGGAAAATTATAGTTTAAACAATATTATTAAATTCGAGGAAGTTGTGGTTACACCATTCTATTATTCTAGAATAAAAATTAAGTGTGTTTTGTGAATAATAGGTATGTGAAATATTAGCCTTGTAAATAAAATTTAAGAATTAAAAGATACTAATCAAAATAAAGTCATTTAAATGATGGCAACAGATAATACTTAATAATATTTTATATGAATGATGATCTGAATGGTTACAATAGAAGTAAATGAAACTCATTGAAAAACTGCTGGACCAAACAAATTTAGAATTATAAGTAAAAACAATTTCAGAATTTCAAGAAAAAAAGCTGTAGAACAGGCTTTGCAAATCCTGTAAGAGATAACTTCTTCTAGGGGTCGTCTATAAATTACATATTGCTAAGAAGGGATTGGGAGGTTTGAGGCAGTGTTGTACTGCATTACATAAGGGTGGGTGGTGGTACTTTAGTGTCACAAAACACTTGATATTTTTTCAAAACTTTTCATCTTATCAAACTTTTCAAAACTTATACAAAAACATTAAACACTTAAATTTTAAAACATATAAATAAATCAAAAAGTACTGATGTATACATTGTTATAATAGATGGAAGTAGATTTTTATCTGTGGTATATTGATTGAATCTATTAGATTACAAAGAAAATATTCAAAACTGATCTATAGCATATTCTAGAATCCAATTAAAGTGGTGTAGTTGACTCTCACCCATGTATCAACCACAGCTAAGTGTGTTCAGATTGTCAGGCATTTTCTCACATGCACAAACGTTCTTACTTCACTTAAAAGCTGCCTCTAATTTTATTGGTATGTGATGAAATCAGCATTGCCAACTAATTCTAACTAATTATTATCGCTTTAAAATAAATCGCTATTAATTTTAATCTGTAACATAAATAAAAATAATACAACTTGTTTTAGGTGTTTTGGAATTTATTTTTACTTATTGTAAATGGAGGAGGGAGTGTTGCATAATTATTATTTAGGGGAGAGTTAAGTGCTCATTAAAGGTGTGTTACAAAAGGGGATGAGGTATTCATAATACTCTAAATTTGCATTACGTAATTTATGAATGGCCCATTATGACTGCAAAATCAGCTAAGTGTACTTTTCATGAAAATGAGTTATGTACACTTTAAGAAGCAAGAAACTACTTAGATTTGGTGTAACCTTAACTGTAACAAACATAATGATGTATTAACATGGATGATATCAAAAAAATTATTTATGTTTTTTAAATCTCTTCTGTAAAACTCTAATAATAGTTTTTGTATTTATCATGTGCTTTAAAGTGCAAGAAATTTAAGCTATGTACATTATTGCTAGTGAAAAAGAAAATATCTTATTTTTAATTAATAATGATATTTTACCAGGTTACGCTGTTGGAAGTCTTCTGGGAAGCTTCATTCTAAAATGGCTTGGAGGAAGTAATGCCTTTAAAGTATTTGCAGGTATTGCGTTAGCATGTGGTGTCAGTCATTACCTTATCTACGAGTTTTATTTGAAGAACATTGCTAGTCCAACAAGTAAGTTTATGGCACTTGCATAGCCTACATGTTATATTAGATTATTGCAACTTGTGTGAAAACAAAACAGTAATGAAACAATATTCTTTTCTTACTCTAGGTCAACCAGAAGAAGCTGATTACAAATCTCCTATGGAAGCTGTAAAAGCTACTATTGTGGCAAATTCTGACAATGATCATCTTGCTGATGAAAAGGTCTCTTAAACATTGCCAAATTACCAAGACTGAATCAAATTGATTATTCACTTCAATGTGAATGATTATTGTTTGTGATACAAATTAAGTATCTACATGTGAGCCAATATGTTAGATTGTGTGGTATCTCTTGTTGTATATAATGTTTGCCAGTGATATGTTTTGTAAACCACTTTTGCGACAAAATGATCAATTATGTTGTGTTGAGGCAAGAGAATAGAGCTATTTTCTTAAAAATTGTTTTCTAATAAATTTGCTTAACCTTTGAAGCATAGATACTTTCTTAGGGGTCTGACTGCAGAAGGTACATGGAAGCTCCACACTTCCTGTGTCAAGTGTGAAGTACTGGTTTTGAAGCTGATTTACATAGTAGGAACACATTATATTATGAATTAGATTTAAACTTACATAAACAATTTTGCATTCCTACATAATTTTTGTTTTTAAAAATTTGAAGAATAATAGTGTCTGTTCAATATTAGGTATCATCCAAACCTTTATATTTCTCTTTATAAACGTAGGGCTAATAATATGTTGTATCAATGGAAATAATGAAATGCGATCTTGACCTACGTAATCTCCTCTCTCAAGATGACAAAAGAAGATGAGGTTGAAGATTATCCAAATTCACTTTCACCTCTATAAGAAGTGAGTAGTGCCACTTGTGATCTCAGTATTACTGAATATTATGTCCAAGAGTTCCATAGACTAGAGCATATTAATATCTGTGGGAAGGACCCTGCTTATTCTACAAAATAAAGGGTTAAAAAATGTTAAGCTTATTACATACACTACAACAGGTTCAAAACTTTAAATTTGCACAGCATTACTTTGGTATAATTTAAGATGTGGTATATAAAGTTATGTTTCACAATAGAATGAATACTGATAAGAAAAAAATGATATTCCTATAAAATGAATACTTTCATTTGCAAAATGCATACAAGCAAATAAGGCAATGCAAATAATGCAAAATTCATGTAAAAGTACGTGAAATACATTTCAGTAGATCACCTTAAAATAACATGAATCATGAAAATTCTGAAAATCAAAACTCTGAGTCAATTTTCGCATTTATCAAGAATACCAAAAAACACTGCCCACAATCACATTCATATTTTAGGTGGAAATCTTTCTGAACTTCAAATTGATATTTCAACATTTTTTTACCAATTTTGTTTATGATGAATAATTCTAATTTGAAGATCATATTTTTTAAGCTTGAACATAAAGATTAATTTTATTATATTTCATTTTAAAGTTTTAAAAATATTTTGAGTCAAGTTTTCATGTTAGTGTTTCTAGTGCTTTGTAATGTAGGATAGTATGATTAATGCAGACAAGTTATTCTGAAATTAAACTGCAATGATATACAAGTATAGTGGTCTGCAGTAACAAAAATTGCGAACAAAACCATACAAAATGGTTTTCCAAAAAGTAGCCCTCACACTGCTCAAGAACAACAAATAAAATACTCTCATAAAACATGCCAATACATTAAATATTTTAATAAAACAGTTGCCATGACAGTGCAATAATATAGTATAGTACATAAACAGTACAACAGTTCTTTCATATCAAGAATATAAAAAAAGGTTACTGTTCAATATTACACGCAACACCTGAATAGGAATTTTTTATTGTCAGGTCGTCTCTTCCTTGGAGTCGTAGTGTTGCATGACGTTAGCTGTGAGTCACGAGCAGTGAGGCACTCACATTATGAGAATAGGTGGAATAACAGAATTCCGACGGTGCGGTGGCAGGATCTTCGGCACTAGCTGGACAGCTAGGTCTAATTCAGTCGCTGTTTGGAGGAGAATTCTAACAGCCGGCAGCTCTGATCTGTAGTTTTTCGTGGTTTCTCCGGTCAATACCAGGCGAATGCTGGTACAGAACCCTAACAATGGACCGCGCACGATCTTTCCTTCGTCTCGTCCTATCTTTACCCTTTACTTACACATACTTGCACAACACTCCCACAAACGCCGGGCAGGGCCGTTTTAACAGCATTGAGCCGAGGTTAATTTGGGGGCCCCTATTCTAACTTTCACCTATCTCCACCCCTCCCAATTTTGAGGCTGAAATATAAAGAAAATCATATCAATTCACATTGTATTTTGTATTTTCTTTAATATTTTGAAAGTATTTCGTAGTGTTTTTCTAATCATTATCAAATAAAAAAAATTAACATACTGTAAGTAAGAATAATAGATTTTTAATTACACCACTTTTTATACTATTTTATTTTATGTTTCGAGAAATTTAGTATTAAATATGTTTTAAGAACTGTCGGGGGCTCATGAACGTTGGGGGTCCGGGCGCTTCGGAGCCCCTACGTTAACACGGCCCTGACGCCGGGAGGTGCCCCGCTGGTGGGATGAAATTCCCGCTAGTCCACAGGTAGAAGGGCTTTGGTCTCACCCTTCATAGGGGGAAGATATGCACTACACTTACGGGACAGACAATCTTCTCCGTAGACGCGGCCAGAATCACTAATCCATCAATTCTTATCGAGGAAGAAATGAAAATCATTCGACGCCAAGTCGGGGCCCAATTGACCGGGTGATGAAGCAACTTCCATCTGCTCCAGACGTTCGGCTTCAGCACTGTGAGGGCAAGTGAAGTAACGGAAGAGGACATCTCCAGAAGCCAGCGTTCCTCTTCGTTCATTTGAAAGCTTACACCGAACATCGGCCCATTCTTTTAATTTCTGCTCCTTTCCCCTCTTCTTGAAAGAATGCCTCTAAACAGCTCGCATTTATCGCATCAACTATCTTGTCCCTAAAGCTGAGCACAAATTAGTATTACGGCGTCGTTAGTTCGAGAGGTTGTGGGAAAAGAGATCAATGCACGTTCCCAAATCCTTCTGCTTGCCTAGCGGTTTAACAGTAGATTGGAGAATAAAAATTCGGCCTATGTATTTCATGTAATTGCAACAAAATTTACAAAAGTATTTCTCTTTGAAGTTCATAAAAATTCTGTGCTATCCTGGACGATCTCTTTCTTTCTAGTATCTTTCTTACCTTCTACATACTTTTGTAGTAAAGATAAAGTATTGTAATGCTGAAGCTGAAAGTGGTGGTTATTCGTCACCGTACTGTTGGGAAATGATATCGAAAAACGGGGATAAATTCGTTCCTCTAACACGCTATATATTCAGAATTCTCGTTTTACGGGTCCTACCGAAAAAGTGGTTCAAGGCTGTCTCCGTCTTGGCGATCAGTTTGTGGTCAACTCTAGTGCCAAAACTTTACAAGAAGCATTAACAATAATCTTCTCCAAATTTGCTCCAAATTGATGAATTACTTTTTTGCTTTGATAGTTCAGCAAAAGACGCTTATAAAATGGTGGCATTTTCATTAAAATATCTAAATTTTCAAAAAATTGGAAAAATTGGAAATCTTTTGGCGTCCTACAACTACAGAATTGAATATAGAGAAATTTTTTCAGTGAAATGGGTTCTTCAAAGGTAGATCATTAAATAGGGTCAAGAACAATTTTTCGGAAATAATTTTTTTGCATAATGTTGAATGAAATATAAGCAATTTTTAAACAAATATTTTCTAAACAAGAGCCCCGTTTCCTTCCCTTGAACAGAGCAAAGTACGGTCATAAGCTGGCGCAAGTACCATATTCGGCAAACTCTGTATTTTCAAAAAGTGCAAACAAAAATTTAACATTGCATAAGTGCAATACTGATGATAGATAAATTTTCTTCATATAATATGTTCTAAAGAAATTACATTTTTAATTTTTACTTCTAAAATGTATCTTTAATCATTCACAATTTATTGAAAAACGAGTAGTTTTTGAGTAATTTTTGCATGTAATAACGTCAATTTATAAAAAAAAAATGTATTTAGAGTTTACCAAAATGAGAAAGAGAGAGAGAAAGAGACAGAGAGAGAGAGAGAGACAGACAGACAGACAGAGAAAGAGATCCCAAAAATCGTACCAACCCAGAAACCAATTACCATGAAAATCCTCTTTGTTGCATTTTCTTAGAATTAATGTGGAACAGATTTAAATAATTTAAGAAATATCACATTATTTGACCGAATACATATCTTCTTTAGCTTTGAATATTTCTCATGTTTCACTTCAGCGTTCTATTGTTTGTGTACAATCTGAAAGTTGTGACAAATATTTAATTTTCTCATGCTGATCGGTAGTCAGGGTGTTCATTACCCTAATGTGACTGGGCGACAACAGATTTGTAAAACGTTACTGCAATACGTTCATGAGCGTAAGACCAAATTTGCGTAAAGTTTGATTTTGCCTTCAAATAGTTTTTAAGAAAAATAACAGTGTTCATTCCATTTTGAACATCCAATTTGCGAATCGTAGTACATCGCGTGTCTATCGAAGACAAAAGCATACAAATATTTGTAACTGCTAGTGGCTGGAATTATGATAAATGAATAGAGTCCAGATCCTTCTAAATATTAATTTTGGTGTATGATGTTAATACTCAAGGAGCTAAAAAGACCCTTGCCTGATCTAAACTACAAAAACATCTTTTGAAAAAGGAATAATAAATTAAATTAAAAAGCCCATTGCGAAAGGTATCGGTATATTGGCGACCAAAAAAAGAATTAGTGGTACTACAACTGCATGTAATTTCTAGCATTATTTGTAACGTAATATTTCCAACACATCATACACGCAAGCAACGGTAATTTCACATACAGAAGTAAAGACCATCCAAAATATCGCATTAAAAATACATTCGAAACGACGCTCTCATTATCTTAAGCATTTATGTATGAACTTTCTTCCAGACTTAATAAAGTTAAATATACCTTTTAATTGAGAGTAGAGAACATTGTAACCCAAACGTTAAGTAAATAAAACCGCCTCGTCGTATCTTTCCCATCATGTCGCCATTCAACAATGAACTTTTCAAATATCCTTCGCTGCATTGATGCCCGATGCAGCGTACGGTGGCAATGTAAAATTATCGTAATAAAAGTTCGTACAAAATTTCGGTACTAATTTTTTTCAATTTTTCTTTCATGTTTCGATTTAAATCGTGTTTTTAAGAGGGAAAACATAATTGAGCTAATTTAAGGTTTAGGCTAATGAGGGTCGCAGATCCAGTAAAACAAAAAAACTTCCTCCCAAACTTACCAGGAAATTAAAGAGAGATGATAATTGGATTAAGTCGCGTAACCAATTTTGAATATTTTAAGTAAAAAAAATTAAAACACTTCTTTTTGCTAGTTATGAAAGGAAACAATGTTCTTTCTATTAAAATATAAGAGACTGGCTTCACTTCCATGAAAATTAGTTTTAAATGTTTAACAGTACGCTAAATGAAGGTTTTTTAATAAGCTACGACTCCCTTCATAAACTATTCAGTGAATCCCCACGCGCAGATATATGAAATGTGATCAATAAAGGAAAGTGAATAATCTGGTAAGTTCCCTCGTTTTTTATCGTAATCCATTCTAAAAAAATTCTTCTTCAAATAAGATCCAATACAATTTTTGAAAAAGGAGTAATTTTTGCCTATTTTTTGCTTGAAGTGCTCAAAACCGGGTCTAAATTTTTGTCAATAATTTCTTCGGACACTTTAGAAATAGTGCAGGGAGCGTATTTGTTGAACTCCCTGAATTTCCAAAAATTACCAAAGTTAGAAGTAATGCGCGAAATATGAGCTCTTGAAGCACCACAAGTGATTTTCTGTTATTAAGGTACCTAAAAATTGAGAAAATTAAAAAAAAAAAATGTCTTTGAGACGCCGATATGTAGCAGTTGACAAAAGGTGGGACAAAACCGAAAAGCTAACTCACAAGAAACGGATTAGGAATCTAAGTAGCACGAGAGAGATTGTGTCATTTGTATCACCACTAATTAATAATTATCGTCAATCTTCTTGCTGTCTTTATTAGGGAAGGACGGTCAGATCTGTAAACACTATCCTGGAATACGGACGCATTTTTGGGGGTTGAGTGGATTTCAGTTATAACTGCCACATCGATGTTACGTTCAGAGAACAGAAGTTTTAAAACTCTCTTTAGAAAGAATACACACATCAATTTAATAAAATTAGATTTCTGAATTTATTGATATCCATGTAGATGGTAGTGAGGACTATGAGAATTGAAATAGAGTTGAGCAGATAGAATACATGATGAATAGAAGGAAGCGTTAATGATATATTGAATTGGATCGGGTATGTAATAAAGAGCAGGCGGTGATATAATAGGCTACTGGGGCCTTGGGATGACTGATGGTGAA
Source organism: Gryllus longicercus (assembly GCA_038098605.1). Taxonomy (NCBI): domain Eukaryota; kingdom Metazoa; phylum Arthropoda; class Insecta; order Orthoptera; family Gryllidae; genus Gryllus; species Gryllus longicercus. The sequence continues at coordinate 4,545,881 of JAZDUA010000059.1, read as the reverse complement.
AGATGTTGAGGTATTCGAAGCAAGCTACGTGCAGTTACATTTGCAAAATTTTGGTTACTATTTGAAGAAATTTCGGATGGTTTGAGTGGGTACAATTGAATACATGATATGATATTATTGTTCATGGCTGATGTAGGTTAGGGAAACAATGAAGAACTTTTTATGTTGAAAAGCCTTTTGACTGGCAAGGAAGGAAGGATAGTATTATCCACATTTCGTTGCCATTTATTATTATATCTTATATAAGACCAGATTATTACCTTTACCTTATACGATTTGGAGGTTTTTTGGCTAAGAGAGTCTCTAAATCATGCCTTTCTTCATAGACTACACGTTTATGCTACTTTACAATAATTGCTTGAATGCCCTAACTCTTTGACATTGTTTACAACGAACTATTGACTTATTTTTCCTTAGAAGTTCAAGAAAAATAATAGAATTTAATAATTTGGTCACCTTACACAGCTTTTCAAATTCGTTTTTGTCTTAAACTTCTACAACACATAGCGGCATTGGAGATCCATTCTGACGGTATGGACGAGAAACTTTCAAAGCAATGACCTCAGCTAAGGGTAATACCTCACTGACTCTTTCTTGTGTTATTGCCCGCAGGAATATTAATGGTATATGTCACTTTTAAACTTGCAGTGTACATCACGAAATGTGTGATACTGTAACTTTTACTGTGAAAGGACCAACTTTCTGTAGCCACCAAGGGCAGCAGTAGTAACACACGTATTCGAAAATGCTTTAGAAGAAACGTAAGTTGTTACCAATTTCTTTTTGGGTTTCAGTAAGATTTAACAAAAAGAATTGTTAACTAATGCAAAAAATTGATGGAGCAGCGTGGAGGTCATCTGGGTCTACTAACTATTGAATTGAATTGAACTATCAGGGAAGTCCGCTATCAGCGCGAAGCGGTTGGAAGTACTTACAGATAGTTGTACGCCATTGGCTTTGAAAGTATATTGGGTAGCCTTCATTTATACGTGGCCTTCAGTCTCGTAGTTTATGGATCGTCTTCGTGGATCGTTACGTGACCCAGGAGTTTGTGATGAAGATGCGTCTTCTGTGATGATACTCTGAACACTAGGCCAACGGGGTATGCTCCCCGTACGGCAGCTCACAGCACTGTCACACGATCATTGCACTATTTCTCTCACTACACTATTGTAGTGCGCCGGGAAAGTCTCTTGGCACTCACCCGAAACCTTCTATTTATAAAAATTGCATTTATGTTGGTAGCAACCTGATAACTGGAAAACAAGTGAAGAGGACAACACTTCCAGCATCTATTATGATTGTGAGGATGCAATTTACGGGTTTTCTTTTGTTACAAGCTGCAGCCAGTGCTACCGACGTAATTTGTGTTGCTTGCATTCTCACCAGCAAGGTTCCACTGCGGAGAGGCTTTTCTGGCACGCAGTGTAGAAAACTGATAAGCGTGCCCAACGTCAAGTCCAAGACAAACGAAACTAGTGGAGCTATAAAATGGCAAAGACATTCGCGGTTACGCTAGTTACATATTGTCTTAAGTTGGAGCTAGCTTTTCAGTTTAGCCTCACCCTCTTCTCAGCTACCATCTATCGGCGCTTAAACCCCCATTTGGATATCTACCGCTCTTATGATTGTATTGGACATTCCCAAGGCCACCTTTGCGTTTCCTTAACATCTTGGAGAGATGATCATGGTCTGGGTATTATACCTACCCATGGTATCTTCTGACATATTTTCGGTGCCTGGATCTTTGTTCTGAATATATATTTCCTTTTATATCTATCTATCTATCTATGTCTCTCTCTCTCTCTCTCTCTCTCTCTCTATATATATATATATATATATGTATATGTATGTATATATATATATATATATATATATAATTTACAAAAATATTTTTCTTGAAAAAACATTTATTGAGGAAAACTTTGTATACATTTTTATAATTGTATTTCAAACAGTTTCCTTATATCAGTATATCATAAATTATGATAAAATACACATATATTGCTTTTTATTTATAAGTTGATTCTTAAATTTTTATTAGCAGTTAGTTTAAATCATAAATAAATACAGTTTGTAATGTTTTTTGAATGAAAAAAGTTTTGGGGGTCTCAATTAAGACAGGGTTGTTGGCAAGTTGCCCTAAGTGTTCCTCTCCCCTGCACACATCTCACACACAGTTACCAAGCGAACCTAGGGGCTATGGAAGAATTAGGTCTAAATGTAAAACACGAAGGACTCATAATGCCCCCAAGCCACAAACAAAACTTATGACTTATGACAAGATTTATGACTTATGCAGGTTTCAAACCCACAGGCTTAAGAATTCACATATTTGGGTTCAATGTCCCATGCCCCCAACTCAAGAGGCCAAATAACTCAACATTCTATTTGTAAATGTATTATTTATGTTACTTAATAAATAATATGAAAAAATTCATATAATTAAACCCTATATTTTTATGCATATGTGGCCTGTAATTTACTTTGCAATGTTGAATCAATGTATCTCAGGGACTTTAACACCATTCATTTGTAAAGCAGGTATGCAAATAAAGTTACTGTAGTATTAAATTCTATCAACATCACACTCGGAAATAAAATTATATCAAAATTAACAAACAGAAAATGTCATAAATATATCAGTTACAGTGCATATCAGTGATTACAACTGTTTAGTTTATTTTCATGTAATATTTACATTGGGGAACATTTTTTATCAAAAACAATTTTTTTTTCGTTGTCTCAATTTTTTATTCTTTGGTTTTTAATTAGAGATATATGTCCAGAACAAGAAAAACATTGATGCTTCTTATTGTTGCTCTATCAGGAGAAAATAAGAAACATACAGTTGTTAGGTGATAAAAGGTGATTAGACTGTATTACCCACATCTTCCCTACTACTTGACACAGGTGAAAGAGACCATCAGACTGTAAAGCATCTGCTTAACAGTAGATTAAATTTACACTAAAAGCTATTAAACAAATTGTTTCACTGTTAATAAATGCTTAAAAAAATTGTGGCTTAAGTCATACAAAAAGAATATGAACTCTGATAAAACTGTGGTAGATGTATTGAAGACCTCAGGAAGGTTTCAAAATATATAGACACACCAACAGTTCAGTTGTAAAGAGAACACTCCTGGAAAAGCAGTTATAAAGCTATGTGTTGACAGAATCATTCAATAAACTTCCTGTCTACAGAAAATAAAACCTACTCCGGACTTACCAACTATGATCACCTACCTTTCAGGAAACGGAAGTTTATGAAAATATTTTATTACATTAATTACAAAAATATTCCTTGGAATCAGGTGTAAAGAGTGTCTTATTCAACAGCTTCTTAAAAAAACTAAAATATTTTGTTGTCTAAATGTTTGTTTTCGTATTTTGGTCTGAGCATCAAATATCTGTGTTTTGTGTCAGGTTCCCATGAATTTCAAGATGACGCAAATCCAAAATAATCTAGCACAATTCCACGTGGAATACACACACGCCACACTTTCAGCCAAGCACTTTACAATGGGCTACTACAGTATCGGCGACATATAAATGACTGATAGTTCAGTGCACTAACACATTACTAGGCACATGGCACCACGTACATCACATAAATTAAATCTTAAACTTTAACACTTCCTGACAGGCTGTGGTATATCTTGATATTATGTTCATAATTTTGCCAAATTTGAACCTAACCACCTCCATGATTTCATGTGAGTCAGATTAGGCAATGCGGTACCCTGGTTGTAAGAAAGTAAACAAATCCTTGCAAGCCGATTGCTTCACAGCAAGTCACATGATGTACCACAACATGAGGTGAGAACTGTCAGTCACTTAAATGCTGCCAGTACTGTAGAGAGACAAAGTTATAGGGAGTTTGGGTTTGAAAATTATTAGTTCTTTATAATTAATATACCCAGCTTATTTCATTATTTTAATTACCTTAATGTTAGCAATGAAGCCTGTTATACCAATTTATTTGTATATCCGCAAAACAATTACATCTCCCTACAAAAAAATTTACTCTTGACCTGTGGAAACAAGAAGGAAATCTCTCTGCAGAGAAAAGGAAATGCAAATGATTTTACAATAATTATTTATTATCAGACTGCCCGAAGACTTACATGTAAGTATTCAGACACAATTTAGTTCAATACAACTTAAATTTTCAAAATACATTCTCTGTACAGTGAACAAAAACATGCAAACAGAAGAAAACTGCACAGCAAACACCAAATGCAGTGTATGCAATTCATGTTACTAAACTCAACATGCATGGTAATATTCTACCTATAGAATGCTGGTTGCAACATGTCCGGCATACATCACACTCAATGGTTAGAAATGGAATACACACATTGCACTCAATGGTTTAGAAAATGGATAGACATTCCTACTGGCAAAGCAGGAGAATCAAGTTACTTGCCATACCTTAATTGTAATCCCATGGTGCAAACACACAAAGCTGTAAAGTTTGGCATAATGTAACCTAATACATACAATACTAAAATTGTGTACCTCCTATGACTTCACATTGCATGAACAAGGCATAATACTACAGCCATGCAAAGATGACACTACCAAGCTTGGAACATCTCATTTGGTAAAAATTAACTTTTTACAAATGTGCTTGACCTGCCTGATCTCCACAATACAAAATGTGATTTGACTAATTTCATTAAAAATAAATAATTTTTCCGAAGGAACTTCTGCAATCTTTTTGAAGTCCCTTCAACATAAGAATACAAATATGTGCAATAGAACAGTCAAATGCCATACAGGTATAACAACATCAACTAATAGAGAAGTAAGAACACCAGGAATACTTTTTACAATTTCACCAGTAACGAATGTTTTCATATACAAGTTAAGTTTATGGAAATACAAAGATTGAATCTTATTTACATAGTCATTCATAACAACAAGAGGCTAGAATAAAGCTTAAAGAAGTGAAATGTGACCATGTGTTCAGTAACATACACCTTTCAGCTCAGACATCATATGACTAGATTTCCACTACAGTTCATTTTAAAATGGAATGTAAATGGTTTAAATTATCTTCTTTAAAGTGGCACCTGTCTACTGCACATTGTGCCACTGGTATCGACTCTTGATGCTTGACCATGCAGAACATACAAAAAAATTGGTGAGCTGAGAAGGCAGACAAGACAAGAATTATGGATTATCACTAAATACACAACAGTTATTCCGTTAAGTATAGATGGAAGTAGTTCAGGAGAAATTTCTCTTATTCACAAGATGTAGCTGCAGCTCTTTCAGTACATACAGATGACAAAAATTTAAGTTAATAGCACATAACACCGAAAGGTATTGCAATATATTTGATCATTATGATCTTTTCTTTAGAAAGAAATGCTGCAAAGAGCTGGTAGCTTTCTCAATAAATTTCTCATAAAAAAACGAAAGAAAAAAAATCCTTTGTCATTTTAGCGGGAATAATCCATACTTCTTAACATTCAGAAGGAAAGGTAAGTACAAGGGACCCAAATGCATTTCAACATTTTAATTTCATTATCTTGGTTTAGCAAGCTTAATTTAGTAGGATCGTATTTTCCAAAATATTTTATCTGCCAAGTTAACTTGACCACAAAGTATGATAATTTAAAAAAATTGAACCACCAATCTCTCCAAAACTGCCCCTCATTATCAGACCACTTCACATGACCATCAGCATCACTGGTTTATGGATATGAACTAGACTGTAGTCTCTACAAGTACATACTGGACTGTAAGATTAACAAATTTGTACTACTGTTTTTAAAAATGCCATCCTCATTGTAATTTCAGATATTATTACTATCAAAAATATGTTCAGGTTTGAGAGTTTACAAAGCCTAGAACAGAACTAGATCCCACATACAACATTAGATACACAAAAGTAGAAAAGCACAATACATTATTATATATAACACTTTAAAAAAAATAAATAAGAAATGTTTGCCAGTAGTATTATGGGCATGTTTGAATCTGACTTTTTAAGACACGGACACTAACAAATACATTTACAAAAACAGTAACATTATGCAGTATGAGAAAATATGAAAACATTAGATAGTTTTAAAGTAATAAAATTTGTAATTTCAGTTCTCCAGTAACAAAATTACCAACTGCTCTACAAGGCTTTTCCACCTAATTACTCTTCAGACTTTACAAAATGCTGGCCAATAAAAAAGTCTTCTCAGCTTGCATTATCCAACAATACAATATATTGGATGACATTGACAATTCTCTGTCCAACTTTATCTTTGGTTATGCTTTAAACACTAGAGCAATGCAATGCAATACAATACAATACAACACAGTATCCTGTTACAAGGCAATACTTCCATGAAATGCTCAGAGTCTATAGCTGCCATGGCATTACCAATGACTATTCTCATTAAATATCTGTCCTTCACTAAAGTTTGACTGGACCTTTGTTTGGGAACATCAAGGTGCTACTGACAGTGTGGAAGACACAGCAGCACACACTTGCAACATTGCTTACCCCAAACATTTAAACATTTTCTTCAATATTAACAGGACTATTTATGCCCCCGGTTGGACTAATTGGTAAGAACTTCACACGTCCTAGGTTTGGAAGAGTTTTGACTAATGTTTGCCCGAGCATCGAGCAAAGCCCACTATCAGGACTTGTAAGTACGGATCACATCTCGAATGACTGCTCGGCACAAGGGGCAGTGGCCGCCACCTTTTCCTCTCCATTGCTGGACAGCACATTCATAACACATGCACATGTGGCCACACATGTAGAGCACACTGTCTATTGGCCTTTCATAGCAAATAGTGCACTCTGTTCCACCTCCTGTAGCAGCTGTCATTGTGTCCCAGGGTGCCATTGTGGCTGTCGAGTCCAATGTTGAGTAAGATGTAGCAGACACAGGCTGTAACATACAAAGTAGACAAATTGTTGAAAAATTGTAGCAAATTTAAGACAAATCTGTTTTTAAAATGTAATGTTTGATATAAAATTGAAATTTATCACTTCTATTAGTGACTATATCAGCAAGAAATGATATTAAAACAAATTTCCTCTCAAATCCCAATTTGGATCCCTTTTGGATTTCATTTACATAATGATGTAGAACAAGAAAACAATATCATATAAAATCAATACAAAACAAGTCAAAAGTGCCTCATTCATGATCATTTGCGTTTGTTTACATTAACTAAGCCCGTTTACTCAAATATACAAAAAATATTTGTAAACTGAAGTATTACATTTCTCAAAAATTTTAGGTGACTTTTGTTTTGTTTCCTTAAAGAAGTACTTTGTGGTTTTGGTTTTCGTTATTTAGTAAGCATTTGTTGACTTTCATGCAAGAATTGTAAAAGTGGATGCATCTGTTGAAATAATAAAACTGGGCTAAGTTCTTTATTTAGGTACTGTTGTCTGTGCAAGTATTTTTTACCATTTTGTAAATTCCATTCATTGCAGCAACACATTGAGAATTATAGAAAATATCTTTTCAGTCACATTTAAATAAGCCATTATTACTTTTAAGAATTCAATTATTTCTTTATTCAATTATTTCTTTATTTATCATATTTAAAAATCTGTGAAAAAATGAGTGACCTCAACAATATTATCACTAGGGCTCAGATTCTGATGACCAGTCATCTTTTCATTAGTATATTCTAGCCGTGAATAACTTGTAAATCAATGTTTATCACTGCATAGGTGATTGAATATTATTTGGTATTGGGTCATTTTTTGTCAATTTTTTAAATTTTAGGTCATTTTTCTGCACATTTATGTTATTTTTATGCTTATTATTCCTTTGCATGCTTTTTGTTAGAAAATATTTCATGAATCTAATTTCACTAAAATATAGTGAAATGAGTGAAATTTAGTGAAATGAATTTCACTCAAATGTAGTTTGTATTGTATCATCTGTTCATGACAAAATTCATTATTAAAGTGGACTGAAGTTTTTTAGAACTCGCAAAATTACTCGTCCACCGAGGACTTCCAATAGGAGATTGTGGTAGGTTGACAGTCTCAAGAGAGTGAAAGAAGCCCAGCAACACTCACCTCGATGTACGTGTGGCTGTAGGTGGAGAGCAGCGTGCCCGAGGACGAGGGCTGCAGGTCGAGGGGCAGCGGGGCGGCGGCGGGCGGCGCGTGGTGCTGGGAGCTGGGCACGGGCATCATCTGGTGGTGTTGGTTTTGCTGGTTCTGCTGGTTGAGGTAGTTCGAGTGCGCAGGGGGCAGGTTCACCACGAGCACCGTGCCGCCGCCCACGGCGGGCTGGTACTGCACCACCTCGGCGGCGGCCGCGGCGGCCGGGCCGCCGGCGGCCGTGGTGGGCACGGGGGTGGGGCCGGAGCAGCAGAAGCGCTGTTGCTGCTGCTGCGGCGGGGGCGGCGGCACGCCCGCCGCGTGCGCGTGAGCGTGCGGGTGCGGCCCGCCGTGCGGCACCGGCGCGTCTCCGGTCACGCCGTTGCACGAGGGCAGGCTGACGCGCAGCCGCGGCGGTTCCACCAGCGGCCGCAGCACCGGCGGCGACGACGACGCCGGCCGCAGCTCCAGCATGCTGCCGCAGATGCGCACCTTCTGCGTGCTGCCGTACACGTCCAGGAACGCCCACAGCTGCAGCGTGTGGTCCACGTGCATGAACACCACCGGAGGGCTGCCGTTTTTGGAGAACTGCACCTCACCTGTAACGCAAAAGCTTTTCTTTAGACTATTGCACTTGCTACAATCGGTATTTAGATAAAATACAGGGTTAAGGACTGGATTTTAATAGACTTCCTTGAAGCCTTCTGCCACCTCTTTTGCAACATTCTAATTAAGTTGATCAAAAGGTAAATCACCTCAGGGACGGTAATTCTGAATTTTCAAATTATTGCGAAAGTAAATAAATTTTTGTTTTTAATCCAACTGCCACCTCAATTCTCCATATTAAAAACTTGGGGTTTGAAGTATTTGATTTTATAGTGTTGAAATTCTTTTAAAAAATTCCTTTTAATTTACTCTTCACATAGCAGTAATTCTGTAATTTCTGTATTAACTGGGAAACCCTTACAATACATATCTTTTTGTGAACGAGAAAAAAGGAAGAAAGGTTTATCTGCAAGACACTTCAGATACGACAAAAGAACAAGCAGTGCCTGTACACACCTGTATGCGTAACGCAGAACGTGAGTTCGTCCCCTCTCTGGGGGCAACTGGCCACATCCTTGCTGACCACCCAGTATTCAGGCCGGTCGAGGAGGTTGTCGGAATCGTCCGGCAGCTCGCTGCCCTGTATCGAAGCGGGGTCGCATGACGTCAGCCCGAAGGCCAGTGCGCCCACGTACATCGGCTCGGTCGCCATGACCTAGAAGAAAGGAAAAGGCGAAAGTGAAATTTTGCGAACTTGTCCTCGAAAAGGAAACGCGCCGTGGAAAGTGCTGCGGTAGGCGACATTGACCGCTTCCAATGAACCCTCACCTGAATCACGATTTTTTCTCCAAGCTTGATCGGTCTGGAAGTGAACACGTAGCCGTGGCAGAACTCCGTATCCGTTCTGCTGGCTATGCAACGATCGTTGCTGAGGCGAATGTTGCGACCTCTCGTGCTGTAATCGAAAGAAACATTTTGTAAGTGTGGATGTAAATCAATAACAAAACTATGCCCAATTTAAAAGACACATCAGACTACGTAGTAAATTTTAATTACAACAATTCATGAAGATATTTAATGTCATATTCTGTGACCAGTTCAGTTACGCCAGAGGACTGTAGGACTAGTCGAGATTAATTAGCACTCCGATATTTTTAAAACTTTTAATAAACACTAAATCAGAATTAACAAGCGCTCACGACAGAGTTGTTAATTCATTGAAATTGTTTTGCGAATTTTCACGGAGCGAGCACTCACCGGTGGAAGGGCAGCGTGCTGAAGACGGTGCCCGGCTGCTGCACCTGGTGCACCAACTCCGGCTCGTCGGCCACGCGCTGCTGCGGGGGCGGCGGCGGCTGCTGCTGCTGCTGTTGCGGGGGCGCCACCTGCTGCGGCGGTTGCTGCGGCTGCTGCTGGTTCTGGTTCTGCAGCGACAGCGCGTTCAGCGACGGCACGATGAGGCGGTCCACGTCGGGGCTGGCGTCGCAGCTGGCCGCCGCCGCCAGGTTGCGCCGCGAGTTGTTGAGCTGCAGGCGCGGGTCCACCAGCTCGATGGCCGTCGAGTTGCCGTACACGTCGATGATGGCCCAGAGCGGCCCGCGCGTCTCCACGCCGCTGAAGAACAGCCCCTTCTCCTCGCCGTTGATGCCGAAGTACACGTCGCCCGCCTGCGTCACGTAGTAGAACAGCACCGTGTCGCGCTCCGCGAACCGCTCCGCCAGGGCCTTCGCCCAGTAGCCGGGCTTGTTGGTGAGATCTGCAACACGACAGCGAACGCTCTTATTGTCTACGTTCCGAGGAGGGTTAGTGCTTACTGGATTGTGAATCAAACGCATTGTGGAACTAACATACTCTAGGCGTAATAGACCTCATCAAATCACGCACTTCCGTGCAGTCATCGTAGGAATTCTGATATTTGGAAACAAAAATCACTCCCTGCAGCAGTGTAATGTAAAGAAGTTTCACTTCGAAATTTGATATCGTGAATTTATTCATAACGAGAAAGAAAATTTTGATAACAGGATGGGAAGTTAAGATTCTATACTTGGAGGGCGGGACTCCGACCAATTTTCACCGTTACCAATTGTTTCGGGATTTCTTGCCCAGCGAGACCCGTCCACCGCCCTTCCTACATCCGTAACTCTGTCGACTTGCTCCTGTCTCCCGTTGCCCAACCCACTCCCGCCTAAAGACGGCAAGACCTAGTTTCTAATGAAAAGAGCAATGGGGTCGAAATGCACGAAAAGCGGATCAAGAGAGGCATTTTCACGAAGGGAATAGGAGAAAACGTTCCGCTGAGAGGTAGTGTGACCTCTTTCGAGATTTATGGCCGATCGTTCCCGAAGCCATTTCCGTCCGCGAGATAGCGCCATCGCGAGGAGCAGCAGCAATAGGATAACAGCCCTCGCGGTGCCATAACGGATGTGTCTTAGGAGTCAACCCACTCATTTCGTGGGCCTGCATTTCCTTACGTCTTTACAATTGAATTACCTCCGTGAACCGTACCTACATAACTTATTTGAATATTTAATACAATATGGAGTAATAATGAAATTTATTAATTCTAGTTATTTCAATTTCGCGCAATAGAATATTGTTCCATCAATGCACACCGGTATTTTCGAAAAGAAGAAATGATTTTTATAATGTGGTTATCTTACCTGGACAAGCGTATTTAGGAAGCCCATATCGCAGGTTATTGGGGTCATTGCAAGTGAACCCGAACCTGATGACTCCACTCCAGTTGTCAGACACTTCTAGGAACTTGACACACACCTGCGAAAGAGAAAGTTTGCATAGGTGAGCTCTTGCAACAGACGATTGGTTAGATCATGCATAGTAACCATACAGGGTTCTAGATGTTCACCTCCTGAGAAATCTTGGTAATTACCACCTTGCGACATTGAGCTTTTTTTTTTCTTCAGTGTTTGTTAAAACGACAAAACGTCTACGCCTTACCGCATGTTCTGAGAACGAAAATGATATTTTCTAATTAGAAGATCCTGCTCACAGAGTTACCAGCCAACGGTGAGAGCGCCACACACAGTTGCTCACAAAGACTGTACGACAAGAGTTTACGAAACAGATCAGTACGCAAGTAAGACTTGTTTCCAGTAGAGGCTGCTTTGCTTGTTACGCTACATATCGCCAAATCTGATGCGCGTGAATACACGTTACTTTAGGACCTACACATAAACCCTCGACCGAAGGGATAAAACGACTGACAATGACTAAATTAAAGAGGATTATTCCACTCCACGTTTAATGCCAGTACTTTGTTATCAATAGAACGATGTTATGAACGTAACAGAAAAAAATATTTTACAGAGATATTTTAAAACACTTCTACTGATCGGACTGTGCACAGTATTTCAACTTCAGAGAAATGCCTACAGGTAGTTTTAAAATGAAACCAAGAAAAAAATGGGTTTATCTACGAATACAGACCTTTATACTGGTTTTATACCATACTTAATTCAGTCAAACTATTCCCCCCAAAACCACCAAACACCAATCCGTTGTTCCGCGTTAATAAACCGGCGACACCGTCGCGCATTTTGCAACGATCCGTGCAGCGAGAGTGCGCTCATTCTAGAGGCGTCTGTTCCATAGATCACGCAATGTGGGTCGCGCAGCGAAGCAATCCACTCGCGCTCCAAAATAAACATTACCGCTTTCTCAGGAGCGGCGCGGCGCGGCGCGCGCGTCACCTCTCGCAGAGCATCGCATCACATCACGACGCGATCTTAGCGGGAAGTCATTGACGGGGCGGCGGGGGGGCAGTGTCGGCGCTAGGCATGGGCAGACCGGGCGATCGCTAGGGGCCCCGGAAGTCAAGGGGCCCGATGACGGGGAAAAAATAGAAAAAAATAAATTGAAAAAATTGAAAAACAAATTAGAACTCTAGAAAATCGCTGAGACAATTTTAAAAGTTCGCAGTACAGTAGTTGATATTTCAGCAAATTTGCAATTTACCTTAAATAGTTAATTATAGTCCTTGTTTAGAAGGTACGACTATGAAATGAAAATGTCAGACAATTCTGAAAATTTTACAAAACAATAGTCACTGAAAGTTTTTTAGGCCATCAAATTCTCCTCTTAACATCAAAGATATTTTAATATACGTTTTCGTAAAATTATATACAGATATTGTCCATTTATTTTTCATTGAAGTTTAGGAATTAAAATATCGCATTGTAGAAAGTGAATGCTAATAAAAAATGAGCTACGGAGCAAACCAAAGTGTTGAATAATGAATTAATTCTTAGTAATGTTCTGATTTTTGTAAAGGTGAAGCAATATACATTAAAATCATCTTACACTCTAATAAATGACTTTGCATTGCCTCGGGGGCCAAATTTGCCTAGCACCGGCACTGTGTGAGAGTATGGATGCTCGTCAGCCATTTGGAGCGCGAGGGACGTGGGCGGTGCTAGTCGCCCCCGCGACACAGATCTTGTTAGGAAACAACTCGCGACTCCACCTGTGACTCACAGCCCCCGGGGATTTATGCCCGCTCGTGCGGGAGACTCCCAAATGGCGAAACTCCCCCCCCCCCCCGTACAGATTTCGCGACGAAGTGGGCGGTCGCAGACCACAGCAGACCTCTAGAAATATTTACTTTCGGCGCGTTCAGTCGTCATGCAACCTTCGTTTATAAGCAATATAATTATTGTAAACAAAAATTTATTTTAACTAATCAGTACTGGTCTTTCCTATAGTTTAAAGACAAAATGAACACGCCTTCATAGTCAATCAGCGCAACTAACGTCGAATATATAGAATTGCCGAAATAAATTAACTGCCCTTCGACTATCTGCATGTATGGAAGTTTTTGTGCTGTGCGTAAACATGTGAATATGAAACGGGATAAAACGGTTTTGGAATTAATTGTGAAACGAAGTAACTACAAACAGCCGCTGGCAAAATTGTTAATTACGGCACATTGTAATTGTCACCTATATATTTTCTAATTTTAATTAAAAGAACTGAAATTATATCAAAATAAGCAGGAAATGCGATTTCATATATGGGCAAGTGGATGAAGGCCCCGAAATATGAACTATGGAAATTGATTCCGATTTCTTTGTAAGAACTGCGTGTAACGATCTTCTGTTAGGAATTCACCCGATTAATAAATGCAAGCAAGTACATCTTGCACGGAGAATTTCTCATTAGCGAAAGACTTCGAACAAAATTAATATCATTTAAGCGAATATTAAATTGAATAGATTGCGTAAGATAATGCACTTCATTGTTTTCTGTAGAATATGGAAGATTATGAATTAAGTAAAAACTCGCATACCAAGAGAAACCAGAAGGCCAACTAATTCAGAAACCTCTCAGGGCACACTTGTCTCATTTCCCGCCGGCCACCCACCTTTTCGGCCACCTTGATGGGGCGGCTGCTGAAGGTGACTCCTTTGCAGAAGCTCTCCGCGCGGCGGGCCACCGTGCCGTCGCGCGACACGCGGATGTTGTCTCCGTGCACCTGGTGGAAGAGGATGGGCGGCAGGTTGTTGGTCCCGCCGCTGCTGCCCGAACGGGGCGCTGCAACACGAGAGAAGAGGGGGCCTTGCGTTAGGCGGGCCGCCGGCAGCGCCAGGCCACGACCGCCTCTCGCACGAAGGCGCAGCCACCGCACGGAGCTCGCCAACTCAACGTCTCACGAGACAGTCGAAAACCACTTCCACTTCCTATGCACCACCCAGTGGTGATGGGAACGGCAGGGCATGCGAGTGACGGAGCTGCCGTGAATAAGACAAGAACATTCTCTTTCAATTTGAAACTTTTTTTTCTTTAAAAAATAATATTGGAAGAATCTCCCCCCCTCCCGTCATACGAGAGTTTTGTGAATTATCCTCTGCCCTTAGCAGACAAACTCTTTACGAAACTTCCTAAAATCCATCATCCTTAGTTCAACAATTTTTTTTTTCATTTAAAGCTAATGCTCATATATTAAAACCCCACAAATACAAGTATATGCACGTGTTGACGAAACAGCTCAGAAATCTGGCCGTGTGTTCCATCGGGTGTCGCTACGCACATTCAAAACCGCGTGATTTGCACGCACCATTCCAACTGCCGCGCGAGCGTTTGGCGACGGCATAAAAACGATACCACTTCCCACTTCCATCAAAAAATTAAATATTTGTTTCGAAACCGCGCTCGGGTAGCGCACGGTCTCTCGCGTAAAAACCGCGTGCGGGCGCGCAGCAGGGGCTGGAATTTTTGTCGACCGCAACACGATTCCCATCGGCGGCGTTCGCGGGGGCGACAAAAAAAACAACTATCATCTTTTCGACCTGTCGCTCGCAGAGTGAATACGCTTGTCAGATACAATGACTTTGAAGACAACCTTTAAATCCTACAGAATTCAGCTTTAAGAAGCTTCAATGGAGACATTTATTAATAAAGATGTCTTTGAATATTAAACGTTCTTGACAAAATTTTGGTTAAGAATCACACAGTGAAAACTATCAAGGCAACAATTAATCTATAATATTTCATGCACATTCGACAATTAAAAATACGACGAGTTCTTACCAGAAACTTCACATGAAAATGTTTAGATGATTCCCAGTTTTTCCTTATCAGAAATCGGATCACAGAGAGAATGTGACAAACCATAGGTTCCTCGATCGGAACCAGCATTTTTATGGAATGTAGTCTTACTCACTGACGCGAACCAGATGTACTCTCTATTACAAGTCAATGTTGATTGAGTTGTGCTATGATGCTCCTTTCTGCGATTTCTTTATCCGTATTACTTCACATGTTACCCGAGAACGGAAGTTCCATCCTGTTAGTTTCCCTAGAATATTAAAGAAAGGTTGCAATTTACTACGATAAACCGCAAGTAACTGCATTTTAACTAATTATTGAATTTTCTTGCAAATTTTTATTTAATAACTCTCGATAAACACTAATTTCTCCTACGCTAACCGAAACGTTTCTAACGATACGCATTTCTGATCCTTTGCACAACTCTGTGCTTCAAGAAATTTCAAATTCTTGAGCAATGACAGTTAGTGGGAGGACTATCTGCGTCATTTCTACTGAGGGTATGGTAATTCACGGCAAATTCGATGCCAAGGAATGCCGCCGGCTGACGTCAGGGCCCGAGAAGAAATAGGCGAGGTACCGAGACTGGAAAGAGGAAGGGAGATGTGGAATGTCACATCCCACATATCCTGCAAGCTATCTTCCACTGCAAAGGAAAACGAGAAATAAAATTACGTACATTTCGTCTAACACATTGCGCGACTTAGATACACTGCAATATCCTGAAACAATCAATTACATTGAAGTTTCATGCCCAGCTTCCGAAGTTCAATATAAATGTTTTTTACTGTATCAAAATACTAGCTGCTAACTTCAGATCTACGAATGACAGAGTCAGAATGTCTCTAATCTATATCTTGAGACAATAGGTGTGGATAAACATGCGATTGACAGAGGGAAAACATTTAATACTTAACTAGACCTAAAGCTGAAGCCAGTAGAGAGGCAAGTATTTTGAATATTGGAGAAACATTCGTGTGACAATCCAATCTACGAGAAATGTGGAAACGGAGACGTGAAGAAGCAAGAATCTCGAAGAGAACGCTGACGAGGGGAAGGAGAAGTGATCGAGTGCTCGCGCGTGCGGTCGGTCGGTCAGTCATCGGGCGATGCATCGCACGTCCGAGGCCCACGCGACATTTAACCGAGGCGGCGCGGCATAGCGATGCCGGCCCCGCAGATCCGTTTCCATGGGAACGGCGGACGTCGGCGCCGCATCCCGATGCGGCGGGGGCGGGGCGGGGCGGGGCCGCTCGGCAGCCACCGCACGTCTGCCCCACTGGCGGCGGCGCCTCCTCGTTCTCGTCCTCCTCCTCCGCCGCCGCCGTCCGTCTTTTTACAACTTTCAACGAAATCATTTCGTCGGCAGTCGCCTCGGGAGCGATGAGCGCCCGCGAGGGACGAGCGAGTCGCGAAGAACGGAAGAGGGTGGGAGCGAGGGAGGGAGGGAGGTCGCTCCCGCCTCTGCCCCCTCCCCTCCCCTCCCCTCGCCCGCCCTTCCCAGACGCTTCCGCAGAAATAATACCCTGGCGGAGGAGCGGATTTCCGGAGCGGTGGCGCCCCTGCCTTCCCCCACCCCCACCCCCGCCCAGCTGCGGGCGGGCGACCCGCGGCGTCGCTGCCACCGCACATGAAAATTTATACCACCGCACCGAATTCCTCTGGGAGCTGCGCTCCGCGAGGACTTCAGCGGGCAGGCCACCCAACTGGAAAATGTTCTTTCATACGGTTAAAAAAATGCCCTGGATTTTCGATGGCCTTGCTCTATCAGTACCAAGAAAGGAAAACAGCCTTTTAAAAAATAAATAATACCTCTTAATTACCTGTTATTTAAATAGTCATAATAACGAAGCGAGGCGCTGTCACTTCACGCGTATTCCTACTCACCGTACAAAATGATTTGGACTGAAGGAAGCTCCTCGTATTATTTGGAAATTGACGTCTGTACCACGCGCGTCACGGGATAGGATATTACTTTCGGCCTCTCAGATCAACCACTCCCACGCGCCAAATCGTTTACGAAATATCACTCCGGCCTCGCCATCCAAAACCCGCCAGGTTTAAAAATACAGCGCTCCGTCGGCCACGGGTGTTATTTTTGTACGTAAAAACCGAACGTGTTTATGACCGCCGCACGAAAAATTTCCGGAACTGCGAAGCCGCCAAGACGGCGGCGAGCCATTACCCGCCGGCGAGATTAAGGCTCCTTCGCCAAATCCAATTTCGGCCGCGCGTGGAGGAAGTAGGCTGGCGAGAATGTGCCGAAGTTAGCGGAAGCCGGTGGGAAGAGGCAGGGCTGCGCGCGGGCGGCGCTAGTTGGAAGTGACGCCTACCAGCGGGCGGGAGCTGCCACGATGCTAGCGCAGGAGGGCCGAGGCTGAACACAACGGGGCAGGGTCACAACGCAATGGCAGACTTGGCGCGGGTCGGGGCCCGCGATTAAATCCCCAATATTATTAGCGGGAAGGTCGGGCGCGCCGAGACTTCCGTGCTGGGAGCAATTTGTCACAAACGGGTCGGCGCCCAAGGCCGGCGGGTAACCGGAGCGGCGGTGGTGGCGGCGGCGGGACGCGAGGCCGGGACGAAGAGGAGCCGGGGAGGGGAGACCAAGGAGGGGAAGCGCACGAGCGACGTGAGCAAAAAGAGACGACGCGCCGCGCGCTCATCGCGGACGGAGAATTAGGCGGGGTCAACGCACGCAGTCAGCTGGTTGATCTAGGCGTCATCTGCATCTACTGCAGTACGCTGCATCTAACGCAGCGGCGGCCAACGTAGTTCAGAACTACGATGACAGTGCCTGAATTTAACGAAGCATAGTTCACGAACTTGGGCGACGTTGTTTGCTAATGCTTCTTCCACACGCCCTATGTAGGTATATTTCAGCATTTACCTTACAAACACGTTTCTTGAGCCACGTAGTAAATTGTGAGGCACGTAGGATTCCTCAGCAATGATACCACCGCTATCCCGACCATTTGCGTCACAGAAGGAGAGAAAACAAAACTGCTAAGAAAGCGCACCCACGTCCTCAGCAAAATGACCGGAGCCTCAGCTACGCAAACATTTCGCACCGCGCGTCGCTCATCTTTACACAGGCGTCTAAGAGCCGTCGCACGTTCAATTAGCACTTTCAACATTCGCCAGCAGTCCCGGCTGCAGCACCTCGGGCGCTGGGGTTGTTGCACGCGCCGCGGAGGGAGGCGCCCACTCGCGACGGCGGCTCCGCGGGCCGCGGCGGGCGCGCTTCCGCCACGGAGCTGCGGGCTGACGGGGTGGGGAGGCACTCGGCCTCGTCAGCCATCACGTTCGACCTCCTCTAGCAGTTTTCCCCAATCGTTCTTATTAATAAATTATACTCTAATATACTGTAAACTGTATATAATCCATGAATAAGATTGCAGCGTTATACGCGGACGGCGACGGCAGATCTCTGCACTCGATTTCTCATTGCCTAACGAATCGACATTCTGTTAATGCCCATGGAATGATAAATCTATCTACAATTTTGGCAGAAATCCCGTCAAATGGAGTACGTTAAAAATCCAGAGCGGACACTCAAGGCATCCTGCCCTTTCATTTCATAGAAATAACATGGTCTTTATCGGTCCTTATTACTGTCTTTTAAAGTCCATCTTAAAACTTAATCGTTCCGTTACGTGCCACTAATTCAAAAATGTTGCCAGTTTTTTTAACAGCGAACACTCAATGGCCACGAGTGAGCCATCATTGCCACCACAGCACACGTCATCACAGCCACCTCGTCCGGAACTCTCTTCCACCAGTCCGGTTCGAGGCCCCGCGGGGCGGGGCGGGGCGGGAGCTCGAGAGGAAGAGGAACGAGCACTCGTTTGGTACGGCTCGCCGTTCGGGATATCAATGAACTCTGTGGGAAGCGCCGCGGGACCGGCCAGCGCGCTAGCCCGTTCCCAGCGCCGCCCGCCCGTCCGCCTCGGCGGAAAGGGAACCGACCAACGGCGGAGCTACCGGCAGTCGCGGCGTAAATCGTCCGGCTGGACGAGGAAAGAAATCACCGCCTTGCGCCTACCAACGGTATTACGAAGACTATAAACAATAAACAGGTTGTTCTAACGAGCCGAACGTCCATTTGCCATCTATTTTCAGTACAACAGAACACATCGGTAATTGTGCAGCAAGAGCTGTGAAATATATCAGCATCTTATTGACGTTCACTGCAATATAGAATAAAAGCCTGTTCAGTGATTCAATGGACTCTGCCTAAACGGGTCGTTAAATAGTCGTTACCAAGACCGTTACCACGTCAACTCCATTTATAATTCACCGTCAGGAAAGAGGACAGAAATGCATCAAGACCATTTCCATCTATGTATCCCGCACTTGAAAAAGCACGCACAAGGAAATACAGTATTTTGTTCACTAAATTCATCCCTTTACACGTCAAACTATAACTGTTATTCTCAACGGCCCGGTAATGTGTCTCGGCTTCTCGGGCGTAACACGTGGGACGATAAGCGCACGGGCGCGCATCCGATAAGCACACACCGCTGCACCGCACACAAGCATCGTTATCTGCGGGCGCACTCAAGCGCCGAGGAGAGCAGAGCCAGAGCACTTTCCGAGAAGTCGTTTTCGCGACGCTTCCCTGCCCCGCCCCCACCCACTCTCGCGCCGCGCCGCGACGCGCGTTGCACCGGACGAAGCGAGCGGAGACAACGCGATGTCGCCTTCGCCTCGGACGCAGACACGACCGCTCCGACAAGCACCACATGACACAGGACCGCGCCACAAGATCTGGTCTAATTAATCAGTCTCTAATAGTAGGCAATTAGCGGGCATTAGCCTAAAGCCAATGAAAACCCCGGCCAGGTGCTCGTGCCCACCGGCGAATTCGACGCCTTCTGTTGGGCTGGACCAGTTCCTCCGACATAACAAGTTTTATATAGTACTTGGAGGTGGTGCGGAAGGCAGCCGCGCGCTCGAGTCGCGCGAGCGCGGCGCCCTCCCGCCCGCCTGCACCTCCAGCCGCGCGCGGGGGCGAGCGCGGACGTGCGTGTCGCCGGGCGTGCGGCAGCTGCTCGCACTTCGGCCGATGCCCGCTCACCCGCGCGTGCGTGCCTAGGGTAAGGCCACGCGCCCACATGCTGCCCTCCGACGCCCCCCACCCGCCGGTGGAGGGGGTGGAGGGGCGGGGGCGGGGTCGCCACGTGCGGGTCCCCCGTGAAGCGAAGCGACGTCCGCCCCCCCCCCGCCCCCAGGGCGGGCGCGGCGGATGCGAACAGCTGCCGCGCTCGCGCGCAACGCTGGTGGGTGGGTGGGTAGGCATGTGCCGCGGGGGAGGGGGGGGCGATTTAGAGCGGGCGGGAGTCGTTAAACCGCACCCGACGCTGCTGCTGCTGCTGCTGCTGCTGCTACGAAGTCTGCGAGCGTGAGGGGAGGAGGGGAGGCCGCCCCTCCCGCGGTGGGGAGAGAGGTGGGTAGCGGTGGCGCCCGACTAAAGTAGCGATGAGAGCATTACTGATCCGATGAGACTAAAACGGGGTCGAGGGCAGACAAGCTGCAATACAGCGGATCGCCGCATTACAACGCAGTGAAGGGGAAGGAACGGAACCGAAGGAAAGCCGCAGTGAAAGGTACAAGACAACAGATCACAAAACAAGCTAATGTAAGAAAATGGAAGCGAGTACGTTAGGAATTGTAAATGTTTACCAAAGACTATGGTACAGAAAGGAAGCCATAAGTTCGGAGAGAAAAATCAGAGAAAGTGGATAGTGTGGTCGCACAATACTAGCGTTTATGTTAATCACACAAAGCACTAACAAAATCCGCATTGTGATGGCAAACATTTTCTTAAATTTTCTGTTTATGAATATTTTTTCCTAAGATTAGTCTTATTTTATCAATACTAGAAATCAACCAATTACCTTAATACTATCGTCAATCATTTCACCAAATGCCTCAAGACAGCGTGATCACTGCCATGAGTTCTCAATACGTCTTTGTAGAGCGTACTTTGACTACAGAGCTCGCGCATGTACGTATTAACGAAAGCTCGTAGCAGAGGCTTACTCGCAGATATTAGACGAATATCCCGAATCTGCTAATGCCAACTGAAGCTACGGTAAATACTATAATCGTGTTTTACCTAGAAACAAGACTATGCACGCAACAATCCACAGCAACCCGCTAGAACTACAGTCGCAGTTCGAGAACAAACAAGCTAAATTACGACGCTCCCTTCCCTCACCGTCTTCCATCGCTGCGAAGGCAGAGGGCGGCAGTTAATAATCGAGGACATGACGGAGCCTTCGGCCTCCCACCCGCTCCACGCCATATGGCGAAGCGCCATCTGCCTTTCTGGCGCACCGCAGTGCTGCAGGCGTACCGCAGGGCAGCGCGGGACGGAACGTCTTCGGACGAGACCCATCCAACCGAAAGCGGAGAACAGCAGCGCAGAAGGAACAGATAAAAGACGAGAGACGGACTTCGCTTGCTCTGCGGTTGCGAGGCAGCTGGAGTCTGCGTGATACCGGGCAGGAGTGCATCGTTAAACACAGACCGGCCCCTAAGTAGGAAGTTACCCAGAGGCGGCGACGGGACGAGATAATGACTGATAACCGAGGGCAGCGTTGAAGTGGGCGACGACTAGGAGCCTCACGCCAGACACGCACGAAAACTGGATCAAGCCAACGTAAAAACCACACAGAAGGCAGCAGTCGAAGGCGACGGGACCTGTGGTACACCGCGGACCCGTGAAGCGCGGGGCCGCCGCTCTGCAGAGGAGGCCGGGAGCGGGGCGGAAGAAGAGAGAGCACCTCTCCTTTGAAGGGTTTCGGCCCCCTCAGACGCCCTCGGCCGCCCCGCCCCCTTCCTTTCCGCCTCCCGCCCCGCCACCTCGCGCCACCGCCGCCGCGGAGGCATCTCCCTTATGCGTTAATTTCCCGCTATCGATCGCCGCCCCCTCGAAGTGCACGCGCAGCGCCGCACTCGGGGCGGGCGTCTCGACGCCAAGGGCCCGCGCGCCGGGCGTCGCGCTTCGCACCTCCACCTCTCCCCGCTCCGCGCACGCCACCGCCACTGCCACATCCACGCTGAGTGCACATAGAGGCGCCTCCACACATGCGGCTTTCGGCCAATCCCGAGTAGTGTGGACGGGCGCCGAGCGCCGAACATTCGGTATTCGCCCTACCCACTGTGTGTTGTTCTTTAGGACACATCAAAGGGAGCGAACGTTCGCCGAACACAGCAGTAGTTCGCAGCTCGGCGAATGACGAATGTGTAGAGCCTCCTTAATGCAAAGCGGGGTTCTCTAGACAAACTCCATCAACAAATTATGTTGCGTGAATTCAAAAGAATGCAGATTATGCCACTTTATGATCTTACTGGCGCGTCGAGAAGCTACTACTGGTATAATTAAGGTATACATTTCTGATATTACGAACAACCTAACACGGCTATTAAAATTTAAACATGTTTTATAGTACTATTTTAGTGACCTTGAGTCCGCGAAAGAAATATGGCATAACACTGCATTTTTAGCGGAAACTCCATTACATGTTTGGCGGGGATGCATTTATTGTTGTTTTGTATGTCAATGGAGAATCAAGAAAAATTTAGTATAGGTTATTCCGACTCCGTCAAAATCCGATATTGTCAGAGCAGGAAGGACATTCTAATCTTGGATTTTTTTAAACATTCTTTAAAAAATTGTTATATTACATTACTGCGAGCCCCAAAGCACCATGGACAAAGCGCATGGAGCCTGCGATGTCCCGCTGCAGCCCCGCACGTGCCCCGTGGCATCGCCGCCAAAGGACCTCGCCTGGCCAAAGGACAAAGGGCGCGCCGGTTGCCAGCGAGCGCGTGGGGGGGCGCTCCGCCGACACTAGTTCTCGCAGGAGATATTTTCCGCCGAGTCTCTTTCCCGAAATGTCACCTCATTGGACGGAAATAAAGAACCTTTTGGATTCGAACGGAGCGCGTCGAAACGATGTGCAGCGACTTTTCGACGAAAAGGGTAGCCAAAACGCTGTGAACGTGATTGTAACAAGCGCCCAACAAAGAGTGCATCAAACGTACGATCGCGCTATTCTATTTTAAACACCCATGACGCCAAGAGAAATGTGGAAGCAAGGTCACATCGCATGCGCGCTTATTAGCAGAGGCTGCTTTCTATTTTTCTTCACGCCACTAGCAGATTTGTAAATTGCTGCAAGGAACACGAAGGCTCCTATAATATTTATTTTCGTTATTTTCAAATCTGCATAGCACTTTTTTTCTTACAGATCACGTTACCATATCTTCTGATCCTGAAGTAAAAGTAGGAATTTATTATGCTTGATATCCCAGCACGGTCATTCCCTGCAACTGAATGCGGTACTACTGTACTTTCCCCAGCAGCTATCTTCAAACCTCCCAAGTTTTGAGTGGCATCCCTCATCTACAAGCGAGCCTGCTGCACCGCGTCTTATCAAAAAGCAAACTACGCATCCTCCTCCGCACTGCCGTGCCGTGCAGGGGCGGGGCGAGTCGGCCGGGCGGCCGGGCTAACAAGGGCACGCGCAACAGCCGCAGTGCTCTGCCCCCACCATCGCCACCTTACGGCCGCGACCGTGGCCCGACCTGCCAGCCTGAGGCCGCGCCACCGAAACTTCGTAAGTGGAACACCGCTTCTCGGCGACTGGCTCGCACACCGTCTTCGCACGAAAAAAAAAAAAAAAGAAAAAAAAGAAAAACCTCTTTTACGCGGTTAACATTACGCCGCTTATGAAGGTGACGTGGACGGGAGGAGGAAGGGGGGCAAGGGGATGACGGCGGTACCTTTTGTACCCGCGTCGACCGGAACAAAGCACCATGCCCTCCTCCCCGCCCGCGCCCCCGAGGGAGCGGGGAAAAACGGAAAACCGGGTTTTATATCCTCAGCCCCCCCCCCCCCCTGTAGACAGGTAACTCTTGGAGAAATTCGAGCCGACGTCGCGGGGAGTCGGGAAATTTACGGCCAGCGCCGCGAGGATGGCCCCCCTGAGACCGGCGGGCGCCCGCGCGCAAAGCGGGGAGGAGAACGGATGAGAAGCGGAGCGAGTCTCCGCGCCCGAGACGGACGGAGTTTGAGTCACGACCCGGTAGAAATGACCGAGGTTTTCCTTGGACTCCCCGCTAAGTTTCTTCGAAGCGCTGAACAGGATGGTCATTGAGAAACTTACTGCTTTTGTTTTCAACTCTTGTGTGACCTTCGGATGAGTAAAATACCCGCATGACGTCGGTTGGCAATTCGACGAAAGTGTGATACGAGTTCGAGGTTAACTATCAGCAAGTACCTCGAAACATACTGACGTATCGGAGGTCGCTACGTAGAGAATCCTTCGGATAGTATGAGTCATTTCGGTTCCGAAATGAGTTTACTTAGCTGGGCTCTACATAAATCGTCACTTTCTATACGTCGACTTACGCATGAATTCAACCCGACTTAAGCGCGATAACAATACTCGTAACATTTACGTTGCTGACGCATACAGCAACTTTCCAACATACCGTTACGTACTAGCTTCGACGGCATCCACGACCGAATTTGCATATGGAAGAATTAATCGAACGTGTTACATACTGCTAGACATAAAATATTGTACAACATTTCGCAAAAACCGGTATGTTAGTCGTTCTGCAACAGATTACTCCACACAGCAAATGAAGTCATACCGTGCAGGAATGGGACGAACAATTTTTATTTGAATCTACATTTTTTGCTACCAAGAAGTCCTCTTTCGAAGCTAACAAAATAGAAAGCCTGAAAACAAACGGCAAACTCCAACAGCTCCGTGACAACATGCAAACCGACGGGCAGACAGGCGCGCGGACAATCATTTATTCCTTGCTTTGTCGACCGGGGAGGGAGAAATCTGGCCGCGCTCTCCCCCCACCCCCGCCCCGTGGCAGCCGACGCGTCGGCCGCAGGGGACGCCGGGGGACGAAGGGGCAGGGGGCACCAAAATTCGTCCCGGCGTATTGATTACGCGGGGGCGCGTGGGCGGACGCGGGGGGGAGGGGCAGAGGGGCTGGACGCCCGCCGCGCGCCGCCTTTTCCGCGCCCAATCGATACACTGCCCGCCCGTCCGTCAGCCGCGGACGCCAGACGTGGCTAATTGCGCGATAACCGGACGGCGCCACGCCGCCATCCCCCCGTCCATGCACCCCCCTCCCTTCCTCGCCACCCACGCCGCCCGCCGCCACTGAAACGCGTGTCCACAGTTTTTTTTTATCGTCCAGCGCAAACAGAACGCGAGGTCTAGGTCGCCGGGATTCGGGGCGCATCGTTTCTAGGAACCGGTGCTCTGTAAATAAAAATGTTTTGCAGCTGGTAGCGGCATGCAGTCACTCGCGCGCACCAGTAACCTGTGTCCCGCGTGGGTTGGTCCTTTCGAAACTGCATTTGACGAGTGACTATACCTGTTGGCGATAATTGGGACTACTTGTTCATACATTGCCGCCCCAACGTATTTCCTTTCCCCAAATCCTATCGAGTTATTGACTTACGTGTACTTACATGACATGTACAGATTTCACGAGCGTGCATTCTCAAACCACTAGAAATGAATAGGTTGCGGGAGCAGCAGCTGGCTGTCGACTGGTACCTCATGAAAGAACACCCTCACGCAGCGGGAAAGGGGGACGCAACAGTCCAACCACTGTTCAGGCACCAAGGACTATACACACAGGTGGCCTCTTCAGCAGCACTCCAACCTCTGACACAGTAGTTCATTTCAGAGCACGGATTGAAGCCACGCCAGAAAAAATCTGAATTACAAGTAAGCTTACAATTTTTTATCACATGTGAACGTGATGACAATTTGGAATAACATAGGATATTCACGAAACTAGGCTGCGTTAACCGTGCCACTTATTACTGCAGTATGAATGCGACGTGAAACGGAAGATCTCTCAAGTTTACGAAATAGTCTCTCAAATATAACTAATGTGCACGAAACAAACTAAACCCACTGACTAAGTCACTGAGTCAAGAGGCAAACCGAGGGTGTGCTTCCCGATAGCACATCGTTCGCCCACATTTCAAAGCAACCTTCAAAACCGCTAGGCGCAAACGCTTCCGCCAACGACTCTCAGAAGAACTTCCTCAGCGTTCGGATCCGCACTTCCGCGATTCCGACCGCCTCCCGCGGCAAAACACCAAATACTCACCGAAGGGAACGGGCAAGTAGAAGGCGACGACCATCTTGGCGTGGACGGCCGCGCAGTCGTCGGCCAACAGGCGACAGCGACGGGCGCTCGCTCCTCCGAGAGACAACGAAGAGGCGCGTCGCGGACCGCAAGCGCCGCGCGACTGTCTGCGGCGCGCCGCGACCGCCGCCACCGCAGCCTCCGTCGCCGCCGTCCCCTCCTCCCCAGCCGGACTTGCCCCGGACAAGGCGAACCGCTTCCCCGCGAGAACGAACGTACTTGACGCTCTCGCACCCGCGCCAGACAAAGGTGGTGTTCCGATCCCGTTGGCCGGGAATAAACCCGGACTCGAAGGCGAGCGAGCGAGCGCGCGGCGTCGGGAGACAGAGCGAGAGAAAGAGGCGACGACCGAACGACGGGCAGACTAGCTCGGCGTCGCGCCGTCTCAAACCAGCGCGGGCGTGCACAGGCCGGCGACCGCGAACGGCAGCGCGTTCGCCTCGCAACTGAGGCAGCGCGAGCGAACCGCCTCGCGCGCGCGTACACGGCCTGCCTCCTACTACCCGCCGTGCAACCGTCGGCAACGACCGTGGCCGGACCCGAGACGCCTAAAATGTTTTCTCCCAGTGACGTCAAACCGCCGCCGCGAGGATGACGTCACCACATGATAATGCGCTGCCGCCGCCGCAGTTGCCTCGGCCGCTGCTGCCGCGAGTATCTTCTTTTTCGCTCCTCTGCCCCTTCCCCATGCTCTCCCCCGCGGCCCCAGGAGGCTACCCGCCGCCGGCTGGACCGACCGCGCCGCTCGCCCGCAGGATATGCGCGTCCTTGACTCCGGTCGCGGTGCGATA
Source organism: Gryllus longicercus (assembly GCA_038098605.1). Classification (NCBI taxonomy): domain Eukaryota; kingdom Metazoa; phylum Arthropoda; class Insecta; order Orthoptera; family Gryllidae; genus Gryllus; species Gryllus longicercus. Next base: position 4,518,686 of record JAZDUA010000059.1, on the reverse strand, counting down.
ACGTCTCGAGCTGCCCCTCCTAGAAACTGAGAAGTGCATTCGCTGCACTTGTCGGACGGCCGTCATCACAAACAAATTACATATTGGTGGACACGTATTTTAGATCGCAAGCGGGTAGCAGCGATGGTGAAAGAATTAGGACAAATAAAGCCCCTCGTAAGTTGAAACGCTACAATTTTATAATTTCCTATTGAATGTTATTTTCATTATTTTGTCATAACCTAATTCAAAGAAAAGTGAGAATGCTGAGAAAAATAAAAACTAAAATATAATATTAAATAACCACCTACTTTTATTCTCCCTTATTTCACGACCATTTAATTTCCACAAGGCCACTGGCGCCTTTGTCTCGCTTGGTCGACGCGCGCGATGAGCGTATAGTACACCTTGAACGAAGTGGCCGGGCGATAATTATTATCCGATCGCGGATGGCCCAGAGTGGGGGTGGAAGGGTGGGGAGGAGGTTACGTGCTAGATGCGCATTATTCACCGCGCGGCGCGGGGATACGTCACTCGCCGGATCACGACGCCGATGACTGCGACGGCCCAAGGCTGCCGGGGCGCCGCGAGGGGGCAACGACTCGGGAGGACGAGGAGGGGCAGGTGACGGACGGGCAGGGCCACTGCACGAAATTCAGACGGCGGACGCCGTATGTCAGTCGGGGGATCGCAGGTGCTTTTCCAAACGACTAGTGGCTACCACTACCACCGCCGCGAGAAAGAGAAAAAATCCGGAATTTCGTCAGGATCCCCAATGACTCGAATCCTATTATGCATGAAAAAAAAATCACTTGAAATTTTCTTTTAAAACTGAGAGATATGAAGTGTCCGCCATTCACAAATTAAATCGTCGGTCTCTTCACTTTGCATGAACATTTCAGATAACATGTTAAGGATAAATCATTCCGTAAAATAAAAAATAAACAAAAAAGTCGATTGCGAACGTGACCACACGACCGCCATCTGTGCGAAATGTAAACAAACCGCTCGATCATCAGAAGACTTCCTCGAGGTTCACTTCCCAACGTTTCGCACCGCGCGCGCGGCGCGGGAGGCAGGTCTGCCAATAGTGCTGCTACCTCTCGACAACGTAAGAAACTACGTGGTGCCTTGGGTCAGCGACGCCCATCGGAAAGCGGCGCAACCGTGAGAACCAACTTCACTTGCCTTATACCGCGCTCGCTCGCGCGCGCGCCAACGCGCCGCGGACCCGACCTAGCCGAAACGACGACGCAGCGGGCCGGGCCATGCCAAGCCAAGCCATGCTAAGCACAGAAGCAGGGGGCACCGGGCAATCGAAACCGATCCAACCCGTCCCACTTTCAGGTCGGCCCGGACAGGTCGGCCATGTCAGTGCTCTTGTAGCCAGTAAAAAAAAATAAAAAAAGAAAACCTTGCTGGAGGATCAAACCGTGAGAGCGGCCATTAGCTGTTAATGGAGGAGTTTGCTTCCGGGCATAGCTCTTGTAGCTGCCGAAAAATCTTTTAATTATGCAAAAAACCTCTGATGCTTTAAGCCTTGAAGAAAGATCCTAAGACGCGATAAACAATTAATGGACTCATAATTCTTTTGGATAATAGTACGTACATGTACGGTTTAAAATGAAAAACTAAGTCCTCAGCAAAATACCAAGTGGAAATGATTTACTGAAATGTTAAATTGACGAAAAATCCAAGAGCCCTTCCTTCTCGTTCTTATCGCACAGTTGGACCTTCACAAATTACGAATCCTACAGACTTTTAAATAAAATTTCTGAAAATGCTTTGCAATCCTATTATGTTGACTTCCTTCCTGGCTTCCGAACCTTGCCTTCCCCAAAATTTGCACAATTTTTCTCACATGCACTCAGATGCACACACAACTCAGATGCACTTTCAGATAATAGAAAACCGCGCACATGCTTAATCGATCTTCGTTACTTTCACATTTTATACGGTAGATCAAAAAAAATAAACTGTCTCCTTCACCCATCGCCTCGCAGGAAGCCAGCTAGCCGGTTCCATGAGCGGCGCCACCGCGCCGGCCGACCAGTTCGCACGGTTTCGTCGGTTAGGCGTCGCCAGCGCCGGGGCGGCGAAGTGACACGGCGCGGGCGGGGGCGGGCCGCTCATGCATTATGCATCCGCTCGAAGGAGGACGGACCGGGCAGCCGCCGCGGCCGAACGCTCGCGCAAGGGACCGCGGCTCGGCCCCCCGCACATTCCCCACGCCCGCTCCCGGCCGCAGCAGCAGACGGCGCGGCGCGGCGCGACCCTAAGCCGAAGGAGAGGCGTGCACACCCATTTGCTTACTGTAGCCGCCACCCGCGACCATCTCTAACGAAAACAACACATTCCGCTCGCTAAAAAGTAAAGCAGATCTATTTTATAGCCCGCTTCATATTTTCCGTGTACTAGGTTTGCATAAACACATCTTTTATACAGTAGGCAATCGCAAATAAATGAAAACTAACGACTTGTCTACATCAATTACTAACGACGAAGCAATAAAGAAAGGGCGTACCGTGCCTACATTCAGCCATTTTCGTAAATATAAATATTATATTATATTTTATTATTTAATGTAATTTGGAACCCTGTTTTCTCCTATTTGTGGAATACCCATTCTCAAGGTACGAAGGCGACCGCGACCAGAGATCTCTTCAGAAAAGAACACAACTCCTCGCCGTATAAACGGGCTACTTCCACGGAACGGCGCCCACCTGCACAAAGAGTCGTTACGGCAGAAGAGAAATTCCGCGGTGAAACCGTTCGGCGGGGCGGAAGGACGCTCGACGTCACGGGCGCTGAGGCCCGGCGCCACTCCCACCCACTGCCCAATGCCTTCGCCGCCACAGCTAAGTCCTAACTGAATTTACCTGACAAAAAAAGAAGCTTTGAGATTTCCACTTCTTTCCATTAAAAGAAAACCATTTTCCAGTAAACTATTTAAATGCACATCTCTGATATAATTACGGATGAATGATGTTAGAAAATAGCGTCTGAAATAAATTCTGTGCAAAACGTATCCTGATTATTTTCCTCTTTGCCCGGAGGTGGGATAACCCCTTTTGCGGGCGAAATCGGCTGGCGGAGTCACAGAATAGAAACCCCTCGTGTACACACATACTCGACGTGCACTCCCAGTCTGGTCGAGCAGGCAGCGTAGGGGAGAGCCGAACGATTCCCACGAGGAGCGGGAGGGGGAGGAAGGGAGAGGGGAAGCAGGAGCATTCCCCGTGCGACAGGCGCATGCGTGCGCGTGTGGCGTTCCGCGATTCATTCACACGGCGAGCGATTAGGGAGAAAGGCACCGCGTGCGCAACGAGCGGCCGGCGAGCCGGAGGGGAAGCGGAGAAGAAAATTCGAAATATGAATGGAAGGCAGGTCTTTGCGTAACTAGATTGCGGCGTGCTCACACGTCATGCGGCGAAAGTAAAGGAACGGTACTGTTCTGTCAGTTCTGTAGAACATGGGTTCTTTCCAACGACGCGCTGTAAGAAAAGCTCTTTCAAGCAGCGTACAAAGAATGACAGATGCAAAAAATGCACAGCTGGTGCACTTATTACAGAGTAGTTTTTCAGTAGGTCTACGACTTCCGAATGCAAGGATAGAATAGTCTTTGTCATGAATCGTTAAGGCACAACACAAATAATTCAGGAAGTAACCATTTGAAACAGTTAATAGTGAAAAAGTGACAATATTACTCTTGAATGAATGCTAGAGAAACTCTCCACGAAACCCATCTTTTCATATGACTGCATTCTCGCTAAGCAATTTCGACCCTACTAAACGTAAACGAACCCTCAAAACTCAGAACGACAAAGTAAGACCGCCACAAAAACCGGTAACTCAATTTAGTCCCAAACGGTTTGCCCCGCTGGGCCCACGGAAGCCTGGATGCTATCGCTATCTAATCTCTTTTCCTCATCTCTAGCAGTGAGCTCGTTCGCTTCTGAACGATAATTCCGGGATTCTCCGCTAACAGGCCTCGGGGATACGCGACCTCCTCGATCGACCGCTTGCTTCGCCTCGTCTCCGACGTCGCACACGCAACGCACCCGAGCTCCGCGAAATCCGGCTCCCCTCGGAGGAAGGCTCCGTGCTTCGGGACAGTAACGCGGGGGCGGGCGGCGGGGGGGGGGGGGGCGAGGCGGGGGCGGGCTGGTTGACGGGCGCGTGGCGCCGCGCGGCATCGATACCCGCCGCGGAAGAGACGCGTTGCCAAGCAACAAGGGCACAGCCAGAGCAGCTTGGTGCGCAAGATGAAACCCCGTTCCTCGAACGCGCATCATCGCACTGAAACATTCACGTCGCGGAGGGGGGGGGGGGAGGCAACTAGTCCGCATTGGCCTAGAAGGGCTGGTGATTGAGAGGAGTTTGACAGTTCAGGTGCGCACATTGTGAATTACGCCGCTGTCGAAATCCAGAATTTTTCACCTAAACAATTGGCTTATTGGTTTGATCAACCGTTGCAAGTGGCAACAGTAGTACTTAGATGTAAACATTAGATCAAATTACGAAAGATATATCTGACTACAAAGAGAAGGATCCTCTTGGACATTCTGAGCAGTGGAAACTCTGTTGTTCTGGGGTGGCCAAATTTATGAATTACAAATTAAATCTTATTTATGTCAATGACTTGTACGCAATTTGCACTACTAGGTTCCTCTGCTAACAAATGAGAATATACAACGAAATGCATCTTAGAAGTAGAGCAAACATCTCAGAATTACTACAGTGAATCTCTTATAGACTGATATTTCTTCGATTACTATACTAATACATTACTTACTATACAGAATTTTACTTCCTAATGTAATAGCAGCTCGAGTATAATTATCGGAAGCTACGAATACGTTTGTACTCTTCACGGGATCTAATTCAGTGTAGTACGGCTTCACTGAACCGGAAAGAGTAGTTTAAAACCTGACCTGCATCCTGAATAAACACAGCCACGAGGCAGCGCGTCAACGAAAAAGGTCCTCTGCAGCGGCGCCCGACTCCACTCACCCTTCCGACCCGGTCGGTCTCTTTCGGGTGGAGCCGAAGCGCTCGCATGCGTTCGAGAGCTATTCCCAGAAGCTCGCGCTCTCACACACCCGCACCGGCCCGAGACGAGCCGAGCCGAGCCCGCAAGGTACGCACGAAGAGGAAGTTTGAGTTTATATTTTAGTGCGCCGGGGGGTTTTACGATCTTCTGTGAAAATAAAGCCGGCCCCAAATGAAAACACGGCCGACGCCGGGCCAATGCGCAGTAGACGTCTGTCAAACGACGCGAGAACGAGATCGGCAAACAAAGGAGTCTGCCCGTGGCTTTTCCTCACCCCTCTGAACAAGAGGAGTCGATACAATCTCGGAGACACTAACACGTGGAGTCGGTTGCTGGTTCCAGTTGGAAGCTGCGGGGAGATTGTGCTGAAAGCTGCGACCCAGAAATGCGAGGGGGAGAAATGTTTTTAAACACAAAACCACTCTGCAATCAAAATAAATTGTGCAGTAGTGATCTTATGGTTGCGATGGCCTAGAGCAACAACTAGCAGACGAGTGATTCTCAATTGTAGAGAATTAACACATTAGAAAAGAGCTACGATGCACCGCAATGTGAGAACGCGTCGCTAAGTAACCTTGAGAATTTACTTACGTGCAAATACGATGAGTTGCAGAATTTCTTTCGTGCCTGTTTGTGCGTGTGAGTGAAGTCAGAAGTTTCAGTCATTTGTTGGCAAATAACTATCCATTAACATAACCACATATATCAATAAACCTACGTATCTATAACCGCAATTATCGAGATCGTCGGCATCCACACTAAATAACCTTCACCTATCACACAATCCACACCGTCAGGCCATGGCCATTCTGGCATCCAACATTCCCATTGCAATCCAACGCCTTTTGTGATCAGGCGATTGCTTTTGGCGATGGAAATCCTAGCTCCAACGTATCCGAGAAGGCGATCGCATCAGCGTCCCGCAGGCTCTTCGGACAGCGGCAGCGCGTGGAACGTGGGAAGCTGCGGCCCCGGGCGTTCGGGCCCAACGAAAGATTTGTGTGTGTGTGTGTGTGTGGGGGGGGGGAGTGGAGGGAGTGCGTAAGCCGGGCGAGGTGTCCGTCCGTCGGCCCGTCCGCCTGCGCTTCTTTATTTTGCCCCGCGGGCCACCGCTGGCCACGGCTGGCCGGGCGCCCAGGGTCGAACGTCCCGACCAGTCCCCCTTCCCCCACCGGAGTCCCGGGGTCGCCGGACTTTCGAGAGCCGACGCAGTGGCGCATCTCTCCTCCACCGATGTCTGGTGATCATCGAAACAGTTGCTCTGTAACTGGACTTCTATTGACCCTTAGCGATTAAAGTTGTGTAATACGTTTTATGCACGTTAGTCTTTGCAGCTAAGGTCTAATCCACTTTTCTACGCCTTTGAAAAAAAAAATGTTTTCAAAAGAAGATTACCAGAGTTGGCGTGATTGTCATTTGATGATAGATACATCGTAGCTATTTCAAACCAATAGTACATTAACTGGGTATGCTACTTTTAGAAGGAATCTCGCCGACGGATTTACGCCATATAACGTCACTGGCCACGTACGCGAAGAAAGGAAGTCAAGAGGGTGCCTGGGGGCATTCACTGTCCGTTGTTTGCAAGAAACCGGGAAACTCGAGAAAGGCCATTCTGCGAGTTTCATAACAGCACATCCGGGTCAAGTAGTTCGACACTGAGGTAGAAAAGGATCATTACGTGTTGAACTTCTTGGCAAAGACTGGATTCATTAAGCACGAGAAACAAAAACTTACAAGGAATCAGAGAAAATTGTGGAGTACGCGAATCAACTCGCAAACTTGGAAAAAATTCCAGAAATATTTCCCTGCGGTGACCTTAATTTGCACATTTTCTGCGCTCGCCGGAAAGAACGATAAAAGAATTAACACACAGAGATCCTTTATAGTTTAATGCTAATCCACCATTGCGTATTCCATTGTTCACATACTTCCGTTGAGGCGCAATTTCCTGCATTGCAAATAGTACCACCAATTGATTCTGCTTTCGCGATGAATTGAAGACTCAGTTGTCATTCCCGATTCGTGTGGTTCGTAAAGTAGACTCCCCTCTCGCAGCCCGATGCAAGACAAAAGGATTTAGCAAATAAAATTGTTGAAATATTATTTATTTATATTGAACTTATTATTTAAAGACCGAAGAGTAACAAAGTAGAAAATTCAGCGCAGAGCGATCAGCGTTCTACAATATACAATCAATTACACGTAGGAAGCTATCATCTGTAATTTAACGCACGAAATCACCCGCAAATAAGCAGCGCACAAGCAAACCAATAAGTTAAAGACGCACGCAGGCACGCACGCCCACGTGTCGCCAATTCCGCGCGCGGGGGCGTCGTCGCCGCGGCCCCACGACGGCGTAGGAAGTCGCTACGCTTCCGGGTAGGCAGGCAGGCGACCGCCCGAGCGAGCGAGCGCAGCTGACGCTGACGTCACACGGCGCGGGCCGCCCGGCCAAGGCTGCGCGCGCGCTGGCGCGGGCCCCGGCGGTGGGGCGGGCTCCCTGATAACGCCCGCCCGAGGCCGATCCAGCCTCCGCGCGCCGCCTCTTCCGGAACGAGTCCGCGCAGCCTGCGATACCATCGACCGTGAGTCACAAAAAGCCCACTCCACGTACTGGCGCAAGAGAGCAGGGCTCGTCAAGGATTCTAGGAAATGGTGACGGAATGATCTTTGATTCTCGTCAATGGGTAAAATAATAATCGTTCGTACAGGCGACACACTCGTGACGATCACTGGAATGGTGGTGGTAGATCCGAGGTTGAATACACGATACGCCCTTCGCGAGTACGTCTTCAGAAGACTCATCGCTTTGTAAGCGTAGTTCCCCAGTTCCGCAATGAAAAAAATGTTCCGGAAGGCTCGTACTATTTGATGTACTCTGATTTGATACTTTAGAAATGATCACAATTATCTTCTTAATATTGTTAGTTGTATTTAGACAGATTGGAGATGCTCCCCTTGAGTGCGCTATTCCGATTTGCAATTCAATGCTGCTCTAAAACCAAATCGGGTACAGATACTACTACATGTGAACAACATGTCCACAGATTTTCAAAAAATAAATAAAAAGTATCTTATCTCGTCCACGTCGAATGACAGAACAAAGAGACAACACTATTGAGCAAAGTTTGTTGTTTTCTTCCTTTTTTTTTTAAGTATGATTCATTGAACGAATGAACGACCTAGACCGACCGGCCTCCAAGTCCTTCACCAAAGCTTGCTCCCTTTTCGGTCACTTCCGTATACCACTCAAAAACAATCACCCGTCCCCCCGAGGCACGGCTAAGGTGTACCGTTCCACCTTTCTCACGTTCTGTTCCGCAAGAAGATGTATTGGTTTGGGGAGTACCCTGTAATTTTCGGAATTGGAGCCCGCGCCGCCACGGTCGCTTTCTTTCTAAAAACCCACGAACTTTCCCGACTAATGGAACTCGTCGGAGGGGGTGCTCTATTAGAGGAGTGCGCAAAAGAAGGGAGATGCCGATGGCAGCACCGGCTATCCAATCATGACCGATATGGCACGCAGGAAGAGAAACGCCCCCACCCCCTTTTCCCGACGTCTTCAGACGTTCCAGACATGCAACGAAGAACATTTTTTCTACACTGTGATTTTTGTTCCCACTAACGGCACCCTTTATCGAAAACTCCATGTTCACCAAATGGGTAAATAGTAATTATTTTAGCATTTCTTTCATGTGGATGGACGTCTTTAGAGCCCCATCTTAAGCAAAATTATAAGCCATCATTCACTCAAACATTGGCCAGGTTTTATTTTGCTCAATAATATTCCTGGAGGCCGGCCGGCAGGCAGGTCTGCCCGCGTCCCATTTTAAAATCCATTCTCTCCTCTTCATTTAATAGCCTCTTCCGCGTCTACAAGAGAACAATGTCCTGTTAATGACCAACTCTCCCGAGGCGTATGCGCAATACACGAAGGCGGCGCCGCCGCTGCCGCCCCCGCCTCGACCACGGTGCCGTATCTCACGGAGGCGCAGGCCGCCGCAGCCGCAGCGGCGGGCAGCGGGCGGTGGCGGAGATCGGCCGGCGTGGCCTTGGGCCCATTGCGTGCCGGGCGAGCACGCCATGCCCCGCGGCGGTTCCCAGGCCGTAGACCGCGCGCCCGTCACGACTCGCGCAGCGACTCTTCCCTCTCCTCGTCTGGCGGCGGCGGCGGCGGCGGCCGTGCGCCGGAGGTGGGGAGAACGCCGCGCCGCCAAGAACCACGGGCTGCACGCACTCCGTGCCGCGCGCGTTACTTGCAAGCTCTCCGCCTCGCTCTTCCTATGTATCCGGCCGGCCGTTGCGGGATCCCTTCTCGTTACACGAACCAGTTCACCGGGGGATGTCGGCCCGAGAAAAGAAGCGCTGCGACATGCATACTTCGCTTGTAGTAGTTGACGTCCCGACTTGCGACGGTAGCTGCAGGGAATGCGTGCACCTACAAGGAGCTTTAATAGCTGCATCGAATCCTGTGAGGTTTTATTACCCAACTATCAAACATAAGACGAATAAGAATCGTTCATTCAGATGTCCGAATAGCTATATCCATCCCGAAATAATTATGATGATAATATTTATGACAAGTTTTTTTTTTTCTTAGACATGTATCTTATGAATGAATTTCTCGTGAATTGAAACAATTGACAGTGCTCGTATGGTACACTCAGCAATTACGTTTTTCCTCCCCCCCCCCAGCAAAAAGTCTTAGCGTAACTGTAAGAAATCGGATGCCATTAAAAGGAACGCACTCTCAGAACTCGCTCTTAACCCGTTAATTCCCGCTGAATGGGAACCGCTGCCTCGACAGGAGCTCATTCGGCGGCCGCACCATCCGCCCCCCCCCCCTCCAGCCGCGTTCAATACCGGTCGCGCGTTCCGGCACGCCGATACAGCGGTTATGCACGCCTCCATAAAAACGCGGCGGCGGGCGCTGACTGTCTGGTGTGCTTGTACTCGCGAAAGAATGTGCGAAGAAGAATTCGATTACTCACCATCGACCGACTTCCTCCGGGCGCGAGCGCGCGCGCGCGCGCGCGGGTTCCTCGCAAGCACGCGCTTTCGCGGTTTGCAGCGGCAGGGGAACCGCTCTCCCGACCCTCGCCAAGCATCGCTCCGCCCCGGCCGTGTCCGCGGACCACCTCCACCTCCTCCTCCTCCTCCTCCTCCACCGGCGTCGTAAGCAGCCTCGTCTCCGCCTCCGCCCGGCCTTCGCGCGACCGCTTCCGGTGCCGGTGCCCGCGCCGCCCGGCCAGAGCGCGCTCGCGAGCAGGCGCCGTGGCGGCGGTGATAGCGAGGGGCGGTCCGCGGAACGCGCGCAATCACGACCGGAACAAAGAAGCGGGCGAAGCTCCCCGGCCGACTCGCGCGGTTCGGAACCTGAAAGCACCGCGGCCCGCCTTTTACCCCCATCACAAGACCGAGACTCTCGACCTCTCGTCACGTCAGGTGATCGGCGGTTGACACATGCGTAATCGCGGAACAAACACGCTCGGGCTGTTTGTTCCTAAGCTGTTTGCGTTGCCTGTCGAAGAACGATGACACACACACACACGCGGAGACACCACATCGAGCTGAAAGAGACAGGAGAGGGACAATGAAAATAAATGAATCATCAGAATGAAGTGGGCTTTTGTTCGAAGTTTCAGAAGTCGTTGACCTTAAGGAACCGGATATAAAAGACAGGCAGGTTTTTGTTTTATCGATACCCAGTAAGCTTTTTTTGGTCCGCGATTCTAAATTAAGAGTTAAGCCATTTATAATTCGGCAATAATTTATAAGCCATCAGGCATTGAACGGATTAAGTAATATTTTTATATTGGAAGTTACAATCGGCAAAATTCACGAATACCACAAATTAACTGGAATCTAACGGGGAAAGACGAGAAATTTTCCACGAATATAGTTTACCATCAAATTACAAAATGCCGACACTAGACGTGAATGAACGAGTCAATGTACTAGCATCCTCAGCACGTAGCGCCTTTGCCGCGGCGTCTCTCTTATTGCGTTAGTTAAAGCTTCCCCAGACGCCGCGCCTCTACCGCAGAAACGGCTCCATCCCTGAGAAAACTTCCCACATCAGTTTCCACACGAGGAATGCGCAGCGGTAAGTAGGCGTGCGGAGGAGTATTGCCCCGTCGAGGATGACAGATGGCCTGAGGGCGGCACAGTGGGCCCAAATCTACCGAAATATCTCATTTAATAAAACTAGCCAATTCGAAGCCAGGCTATCAACCGGTTACAACATTACGTGTTAAATGAGTAAAACTAAATTAAACAAAAATGTCCAGTTTTTTAATGAATTCCCCAATTACGTAACCTTTATTTTCATGGTTAATGGTATTGTGTCTCAATTCATTTGTAAATATCTTCGTTTCCTTAATAGGAAAAAAATTCCTACACATACCACAAAACCTTTATATTCCTGAAGTAAGGCATTTATAGCACGTCCACAATAATCGTGTGATGTAAGCAAACGCATGCAGGAGTAAATCAATACCGGTGATTTATTTCTATCTCAAAGCCTTCCGTACACTTTTATTTTCAGTATGAAGTACCTCCTGTGCGCGCCGTGTGTGTGTGTGTCAATAATTGAAACCAATGGGCTCGGCTTACGCAGCCTCCGTCGCCGCCGCTTGCAAAACCCGTTACAAGACGCGGGCGCGCTTTCCCGAGGAGCGCGAGCTCCGACCGATCGCGTACGCAGCGCGCGGGCGGGCGGGCGCCTCCCAGGCGATCGGAGAAAGGCGCGACCCACGGGCGGTCGCTCGGGAGCGCGGGAAGACGCCGCCGCAGACGCCGACGCCGACGCCGTGACTTTCCCGAGCGCCGCGCTCCGCGGGAGGCGAGGCAGCGGAGGTGGAGGTGCAGGGCAAAGGTGGAGCCGGCAGGTGGCGGAGGAAACCTAAGAATGAACGAAACGAGATGGGACGGCTGAGGCACAAGGGTGGTACTGTGTAAGTGAATGGCCAAACGGTAGATGGTGGGAGAAATAAATTGCAGTCCCGGATACCTTGTGGCAGCGGAGTCGAGAGGAATGAGGTACTGCGCAGTGAAGAAGACGGCACGGTGAGATTAAACGTAGCACACACACCAGGATAGACATGGATCTGGTTTAGGGAGGAAAAAGAAAAAAAAAAAAGCTACAGTAGGACTGGTGGAAACGAGGGGGAGGGGACAAAGTCAAGCAGGGGACAGGCGGGGTGGTAACGCGAGAGAGAACCTAATTAGACCCCGCGCGCGGGCCGGCCCGCCTCCTAAACAGCGATCATGTCGCAAGTCCTCTCTTCGCAGCAGCCGGGGCCGCCGGTTCCCACGGCCGCCGCCGCCGCCGCGTTCCGTCCCGGTGCCCGCGGCGCGCAGGCCCCGCGCGCTGCCCACTCCTCTCCTCTCCTCTCCACTCCACTCCCTCCACGCCGCGTTCCCATCGACGCTCCGCGCTGCCGCTGCCGCTGCCGCTGCCTGCTGGCTGGCGCATCGCAGGCCGGGCGCGGGCGCGGGCCGGCGAGGCGCGGCGTGGCGCGCCGCGGCGTCGCGAGTCGTTTCGTGGAACCGGCGACGGCGTCCATGACTAATTCAACGCAGATATTCGAGTGGAGAACATTCGATTTCTTGAAGTCGGTGGGAATGTTCGCAACGTGACGAAATTACATTAAAACGGATCGACCGTAACTTAATGAACAAAGAAACCAATTCCCACGCAGGAATTCAAGAGGGACATTCAATTGCGGTATTTGAACACAGTCTGTATTTAAAAATATTCATTAGCTACTTTCGTCACAGTATTTGCTTTTAATTAATAAAACTACACAAAACGTGGCCGACACAAAACTGAATAGTAGCGATATTCCGGGACGAGACCGTTCTACGAACTGTACAGATCTTCCCCCTCATCTGAGAGGCGCCGGCGTCAATACAGCGAAGAATTCCAATAAAAGAGGGGACATGCCATCGATATTTGGCACGACGGGGGGGGGGGGGGGGGGGTCCTGACCATCGCGTTATGCCAAAGAGCTTCGGCGGATGAGAATAGGCCGCCCCGCCCCCGGGACGAACACGGGCGGAGCCGCCCGTGGGACCTCCAGCGGCGGCCAGGAATGCGACGGAACTCATTTGCATTCCTCGCGCCGGTCGCCCGGAATCCCTCCCGCGCACCCGCACCCGCGCCCGCCACCGACGCCGCCCGCACTTCGTACTTCCAGCGTCTGAATTAATGAGAGCGCAAGCGCAGACCGGAGGGCGGGCGGGCGCTGCCGACTTCGGCGCGACATTCTCCGAATGTCACGGCGCGGCGGCGGCGGCGGCGGCGCGCCCTCTGGCACAGGTGGCAATCCAGATGGGGCGGTGATTGCAATTTGACGTTGGCAGCTGCGCCGGCCGGGTGTAAGGGAATGAAATGGGGAGGGGGGGGGGGGCATAGCGACAAAGCCAAAGCTGTGTTGTGCGAGGTTGGTTTCGATCATGAGAGTCAGAAGAGGCTGCGATAGTTGAAGTGGTGATGACTAAATGGAAACAAAGTTTATAAAAAAAATACAGAACGTAGCTCAGGGTTCACAGCAAGCATTCTCCAAGAACAGGTGATAAGAGAAAAGTGGCGAGGTTGCAGGGAGACTGCTACGGAACCACATTTTACGGCGCGTCCTCCTTCCAGCATATTTACATTTTCCCCGAGTTTAACTCGGGCGCGGTCGCAGCAGGGAGACTGTTGGTAAGGCGCCTTTGAGCACAGCAACGGCGCGCGACGAGTGAGCAACGTATATTTGCCCTACTTCCCCGGGACGAAACCGGCGTATCTGGAGCTGGCTTTTATAATCCCTGTCGCCAGGCGCCAGCCCACGCTTATTTGGCTCAAAAATATTTCCCCGGCGCGGCGAGGCGCGGCGCGGGAAACCTGCGTTGGCCCAGCGCCTCTCGCAGCGGAAGTGGATCCAGCGCCCGCCCTCAAAGCAGTCGCCGGAACGAGCGGAGGAGGAGCAACGAGGGGGGTGCGACGCCGCAGCAAGATTTGCGACGGTAAACTCGAAAGAAAGGGTTGAATAAAATTTGTTGCCCAACGTGAAGCGTTTTTCAAATCGCCGATGAAAACTAAGGAAATGTTAGGGAAAAGAATGAAAACTAGCCCCACATCGAATGAAACTTCAAAACATTTAAGAAAAAATACAAACATTTAGGAACAAAACCCCCTGCTTTAAAAACAAATGTTGCATTGGACAACACGGTGATAGCAATAGTTTCTTTCGGAAATTTAAATGATTAGCTAATAGGTATTGCATGTTCAACAGAAAGTCCGGAATTTTGCGCATTAAATACAAATTTTCAAGACTTTACAAAAGATCTATAAAAGCCGCATTCAAATTCTTTAAAACAAGGAAACTGGCACGAAACAACCTCGTTGACAGAAAATCCCTAACTGATCAAACCTTACGCTTTTCAGACTAAAAATAAAAAAGAAATTAAAAAAACGAGGGGCGGATTGGAGATGCGGAAGACTCAACCCAAGGTAAAACAAGAAACCTAGCCCGAGGGCGCATTGCCAAAATACTACGAGCCGAATTCAAAAGCATGTTTCATGCAGCGGGGGAGGGGAGAGGAGCGGAGCGGAGCGGAGCGGCGGCGTCCGAGAGCGCAGCATCCCGTTCCGCTCCAGCTCCGCGCTTGGCGCCGCCTCCCGAGCCCTAGTTCCGCGGTGCCACTATTTTTACAGCTCCTGAGCGCCAGCGCCAGATTTTATGGTCGGATGAGAGAACATTTTTTTAGCTAAAAAAACGAACAGAAAATAAATAAAAAAACTGGGGTTGCCATTAGCAACATTAGATGAGGTAGCACTTGGACGCTGGGCGAAAGACGACCTGCTAGAGGCGTAGGTATGACGTCATACCTCCACTGGTCATTCGAAGTCTTGCTCCGTACTAACAACGGAAATACTGCGAAAGAGGGCGGAGCTAACGTGCCATTTAATAGGGTTGATTAATTATTTTAAGAAATTTGTAAATCGAAAAGTAAGAGCTCTACGAGTGGCAATATGGGCGATTGACAAAAAAAGTAAGGTACCTGTAACAAAAGGTCCAGTTTATCCATTTTGGAGCGAGCAATAAGAAACAGATCCGAAATTATAACTCACGAATTGGGAGACTGAATAATTCGCAGATTCGTCTTAATGGTATAATATGATGTTGAATCTCCAAAGTATTTTTTTATTTTTATTTTGGGGTATGCTTATAAGTATCGAACTGCACATCACACACTTCACGTCGGCAGTACAGTACATCCAGAACACCGACGACAATTCTGCGAAACCTCCATTCAAGCGGTCCGACGAGGATCAGAGCTCTGGCGTTGCTTCGAGAGGATTACGTCAGACTACGTGATCTACGCTGATTGATGGATGATGGCGGATATGAAATGGGGAGGTTTGTTTTGATTCTACCATTCATTACATCCGTCATGGAAAGAGAATGTTGACAGACTCGCTGCTTCGCTTCCATCTTCAATAGTGACCTTTATCATAGTGCAAATCCATCTGAACGTCCTACGACAAAAACAACATACCGAGGAGTCGTTGAAACAGGTCGAGTTTCTGAATCACTATGTTATCCAATGAACGAGGTAAATTTTTGACACGTTCTGTGCAAGACAGAAAATAACACTTCTCAAAAACGTAAATAAATTAGATTTTTAATGTTTTAATAGATATTTTACCTCTTTGTTCCATATACCATAATTTAATTACAAAATCTGTACGCGTTTTAGTTCCGAAAGGGGTCCTAATCATTATAAACATTTCCATTTCTCCGAAAAAAAAAGTTATTCTTAAATCAGATTTCGACTTTAAAAACTGTTTATTTAACCATTACACACATCTTTACCTACTTAAGCTATCACATTAGCAATCTGAGTCGTGAAATCGCAATCCCTTCCAATTTCGCCACGTCACGTCACCAATCCGCAACTTGAACACTTACAGGGAATTGAAACTAACACCGTCACGGGAACCTGTCACATTTCTTTGGACATTTGACAGTCTCAACTTTGAAAGCCTTCATGAAATACTCAGTCTATAATTTCCTTCAATTGTCACTCGCTGACTTGCAGAGCCATGGGAACGTCGGTCGCATTCCTTCCTCCGCCCCCCTCCCCCTCGAAGAGTGACCAAGCCAACTTACGAATTCCACCCGCTCGGTATCTGGGCCCGAGGGGCTTATCTGCCACTTCCTGCGGAGTCATCGTTTCGACATCCGGACGCCAGCGGGGGCTGCGACGGGCACTGTGCGCGGCGGCCGGCAGCACGCAAAGCGCGGCCCTGCGGCCACACGCTACCCTCTGCCAGTGGCATCTTTACGCAGAAGGTCAGGCGTAGCTACCACGTACGACACTCAAAATTCATACATGAAAATAAGAATAAATACTCGATACCGACCCAGAAAACGTACGCCGTAAACGCGGGAGCGTTGTAACAATCTCTGATTGAAGGATCCAGGATTCGAATCCCGCCTCAGCCATGATGTTTACGTAATCAGCTATGTGTATGTGCGCAGCTAGCGCAAGCAAACCTGGTTAAAAACCAGGACGTTGAACAGATATCTTCTGTACATAAATTTCGAACTGAAAAGTTGACGAAGACTTGCGGTCAACATCACCTATACGCAAGAATCATATTAAGCATCATAGTACATAAAAATAGAGGACGATCAGGTAGGTGGGTACGCAAGTTGCAGGTACCATACACATGATCGTGCAGCTTAGTGATCAGTGCGAAATAACATGCCGACTTTTTTCTTCAGTTCTCCATGTGGTTATGGTTCCCCTAGGTTCCCCTAATGGTTCCCCTAGAGTATGCCACTGGACGAGGCTGCTGCTGCTGCTGTCGCGCGCAAAAACAGGAAAAGCGCGTCGCGGCGCCCGGAAGCCGCGGCGTCGAGCGGTCGCCAGATGTCCGCGATGAATAGGCCTATTAGCATAATTGCCGGGTATTAATTACGCGCGATTTATGGCGCCGGACAAACCGCGTGGCTCGGACTCGCTGCGACGCGATCGGCTGACGAGTGAAATACGAAGTGTAACATATTACATGCAATGTTATTCGTCACTGAAATAAAGGTCAATACTGCGTTTTCCCTCGCACATGCGTAAAGTTCGCAAACCGAGACGTCAGAGAAGCTCGTTTCTACGTCTTCATGCCGGTGAATAGGAATGCATTGTCATTCGGACGTGTTATCATGAATAGTCGACTTGTAAGGAGGCGGCCTTGAAAAGCGCCTGAAGACGAGCCATTACTTAAAGCGATGGCTCGTGAACGAATTTACGAAGTTGACAATATAACGCTGTTGTAAGATGCGCCATGTGGCTCGCGGAGTTCCAATAAACGCTCCACAGTTAAGAGGCTCTGACGCGATGTTGAAACACGAGTTTTATAATAGTTCAGTTTGCGCGTGAAGGAAATGCGTTATCACCACGTTTTCAACATTCTATTGAATACTATATCGTGTCTTGTGAACATAAGCTGCGCGGCGATCAGAAGCGAGACCTAATATCGTTAAATTTGACTTCCAGTCTAAGGAGATTTCTCTAATGCGTAATGTAACTACGAAATAGCTTACTTGCCACGCTTATCTATAGAAAGACTATCTCGAAGTAAAATAACCAATGAACAAAAGGGCCATAAAAAATTGTTAGAAACCAATATCTACCAATAGTTTTTGAACGGCGCGTACATTTCCTGACTAACCGAACGAGCGATTCCATACCGCGCGTGCGATACATCAATGCGCAGCTGACAGTGGAAGCCGCGGAAATCGCCGCTCCAGCACAGGCTACAAAAATTCGTGCGCGCCCAACGTCGCCAGGAACGCGCAATGTAGGTGGCCTAGATGGGTGGCGTTATCCGACCCCACGTCTTTATTCCGCGAGACGGAACGACGTGTGTGGCGGTGAAAGGTCCCCTCCCCACCTCCACCCCCTGGCGTACACGCACAGAGCGCGGCTGTGCTCCCGTGCCCGTGAACGGGGGTCTTTCACGTGACAGCGGCCCGCGACAACCGCGCCCTCCTGCCGCCAGGCACCGACGCACTGCACGACTTCTGAGTCTGGCGAAGGGTTCCTGAGCAGATGCTTTATAAATAGGGGAACGAAAGTCAGGATTTCTCAATCGCATGATTTTGCCCATAAAATTATTTTGTAAAATACTTTTACCCTTTTAACCTACTTTTACCTTTGTTTCACGTTCAAAGGTTTCACTTACAAATACAGTTCCTGTAGTATCTGATGCTCAACACCCTTCCCGTGGGAGGTATTACTGGTTCCCCTGGCTATTGTGAATTTTGGTTACATTTCGACGATTCAACTCTTGAAGCCTTTCACCCCCACCCCCTCAAGTTAATTCACGTTATAAATCCACCACATCTATCATCGTATATACTTTCCCGTTAACTATCTTTAAATCGAATAAGATTCATGTGCTCCGAACATTCACCTCAGTAAAAAGGAATCATTCGACTCTCAATCTCCTACCACAGTACAAATTCTGGTTAATAATCTACATTGTTTCTTGCTTTCGATTTTATCTCACCCTTCCATTTTTCTACAATCCCCCCCTCACTTTCCCCCTTCTGTAAACGGTTCGAAATTTGTGAGCAGCGAGACCTTTCCACGAACAAACCTGAGCCGTCAATTTTCCCCCTTGGCGACCCCGACTCGAGAGCGGCCGTAAGACCGACTCGAAACTTCCCCCGCCGGGGCATATCGCTCCGAACGAGCAGGGCGACGCCGCGCCGCGCCGTGTGGCAGCGCAGCGGCGGCGCTCACAAAAAGCCTGTACAGTTTACACGCCGCGGCGAGCGGTTTACAGCCGCCTTCTCAGAAAGCGCCCCACCCGCCGCCTCGTTTGAATGGAGACTCCCCCTTCGCGCTGTAAACATTTTCGTGCGCGATTGACTTACGACACCTGAATGGTTAGGTCTTTTTTTTTTTGTTCTAAACAGCAAAAGGTTCAAAGCTAGTTTACCTAGCTGTCGGTTGTGGAATCAATCGGCAGCAGCTTTGGAAGCCAACAAACGCACGCAACTGTTAACAGGGGTATTTGTAAATCTTATTTGGGACAAAATATTTCCTAGGATTTGGATGAGCAACTCAGATTGTAAGAGCAGATACGAATTTTAATTTCCAGGAAATAATATAAGATGTGGACACACTAATATCAACGTCAAAAAAAACAACAAATATTTGTAATGTTATAGGTGAAAAGTTAATGTTTAAAAAGCAGGAAAATGTTTGGTAGTAGAAACGCTAGAAGGCCGAACAAGGAATTTCCAATATACAGCATAAGAACGTTTAGAACTAAGAACTTTAACTAAAACACCATGTAGTTAATACGTTAAAAAACAGCCTAAGCGTCAATTACTTTTTATTACTTAATGACTTTAAGTGTGGGATAAATTTATTAGCGTGTGGGAACATAAATACCAATCCTTGTTCAAATAAGTCGTGATACCCTTTTCTCGGTGAACCGAAGTATTCAGCGGTATTCCATAAGAACAATACATATTTGAAAACCGAAAAGTCGACGCGTATTCATTCCCAGTGCAATAGCATTCACAGCGCCGCTAAAAGCGCCATCCAACACAGACCCACGCAGCGCGAAGTGGAGGGCGGCGAAAATCGCTCGCGCGGGCAGGAGAGGGGGGGAGCAGGCGTGCGCACGCTCAGCGCCACTTCATTCCCGCGTGGGCGGCGCGAATCCGCACGAAGCGCGGCCGCCGCGTGGCAGGCGGCGGGGCCTGCGGCGGCAGCCGGCGGGCGCCGCGGGGGTGGGGGCCCAGGGGCGGGGGCCCGGCGGCGGAGGGGGCCGCGCCGCATCTGTCGCAGCTGCTCGCGCGGAGCGACGCAGCAGCTGCCGCCGCCGCCGCGACGCCTGACAGACGCCCCCGACCGCTGGAGCGCCGACGCCCCCGGGGGGTAAACGGTGCGCTGCACGCGAACTCTGGGCCTCTTCAGTGCAGCCGCGCGTGAATGCATATTAATAGTAACGGCAGACGCTCAAACTAGACAAGTAAGCGCTCGTGTATTTGTTGGGAACGAGTAAAATTAACTTACGAGCTCGAACAGAACCTAAGTTCATTGCCAGTCCCCAACATTACATGTATGGAATTTTTTTACCATCAGTGGGGAAGTGATGATGTGGAGAACTATCAACTCCCAGGTACGTGTCTCACAGCCCTTAGAATGCAGACAATATTTACAGGCATTAAAAAAGAACTTTCAAGAAGAAAAACTCTTCAACCGGAGATACTAAATCAAACAGAAAGACATGTTTAATGGCAACCCACACCAGGAAAACCGCAGGCACTGACCGGCCTGCCCAAACCTTCCGTCATGCGAACCTCCCACTCCTCCACCCACTCTCAGATTCA
Source organism: Gryllus longicercus (assembly GCA_038098605.1). Lineage (NCBI taxonomy): Eukaryota > Metazoa > Arthropoda > Insecta > Orthoptera > Gryllidae > Gryllus > Gryllus longicercus. The sequence continues at coordinate 4,498,247 of JAZDUA010000059.1, read as the reverse complement.
CGAAATGCGGCGCCGCGGAGTTCATTCACACCGGAGAATCGCACCGTGACAGCGGAGCGCGCACTAGCCAGGCACCGCCGGCGGACACTTCCACGGAACGCGCTACCGTATCGCGCGCGATTTACAATCGGCCCCGCAGCGGCAGCGCGAACGGATCGCGCGGAACGTCCACGACTCTTAGCACTCCACGGCAATCCACTCCTCCGGCGAGTGGAGGCGGAGGCGGAGGTGGAAGGAAGGTTCCGCGCCGGCGCGCGCGAGAAAGCCGCGAGAGGTCGTCTCCACGCCGTCCGACGCGCTTCCCCCTTCCGCCGGCGCCACACGTTTCTTCTTCGGCAGTCCATTAATGCGCGTCTCGTTACGTGCCGCCGCTGCTAACGAAGGAAGGCCCGCGCCGCCGCCCCCGCACGCGCCCGTTCCCACGCGCGCACCGCGCCCGGAAGTGCGACTGCCGTTGGCGGTGCGGCGGCAGACGCGCGAGCGAGCCGTCGCGCGAGGCAGGAAGGGAGAGTAAGCGGGCGAGCGGGTGGGTGGGTGGGTGGGTTGCTGTGGGTGGGTGGGTGGGTGGGCTGCTGCGGGCGGGATGTGTGTCAGCGGACGCTGCCGGACGGCCAACCTCATCGTCTACTTCGCTTTTTTCGGTCTGGAGAAGAAGGAAGCCCATCACCGGGAGTAGAGTGGCGCTTCGGGCGAAATGGACCAGAAAAGACGCGCTCGGTCGCCTTCCTCAGACTAGCACTTGCTCTTGTCATTCACGCCCGGGGCAGTAATTTGATCGTTGCCGTTTCGAGATTGCTTCGAGACAAAATCCGAGGAGCGTGGAGAATTTGAACGCAATATACTGCTCCGGGAAGAAAATACATAAACCCGTCAGGTAGATTTACATTCATGTTACTAAACACTTATTTGGCTCGGGGACCCTGATCAATGTTTGCGTGTTCGATTTTAGTGGGGCAAGCGAAAATAATTATCTCAGTGTCACAGTCTTAAAATATCCAAGAATGCTGCTTCGGGGCAAACTGACCTGGGAACACTCGTCTCCCCAGTTCTCCAACCTCCAAGCCTGCCAGCTATTCCGTGCATGTAAAGGAGATGGGCATTTTACATTCGTGAGGGTCACGAAGTGGAACAAACGTTAATACATTTAATGAATGTGGTCGTTTTCAGAAAACCGTACCTGTATACCAAGGAAAGATGCCATTAACTTCGTTGAAACATATTAGTAAATAAAAAAAATCGCTAAAACATTGTTTACGAACCGTCAAGCCGTGTATTCACAGCAAGCTTTTCCCCATCTTACAAACCTACAAGTACCACAAAGCGGGCATTCCAGGAGAATTGGATGGATCTGTCTACACCTCTCGGGGAACTGCAATACTTTTTTCAGTCACTGATCTTTCAAGATTCGTTCAAGAACAGATCTACCACTTGTCCGGCAATACCATGTTTAACAATACCAATCAGATAAACCATTTGAAAGTTCAACAGGCGAAAAACTACGCTCATGTCCAGTAGAGAAGGGCTTGCCATCGGCCACCGGCCCCGCTTGTTAGCGTTATTCACGCCAATATCCGACAGACGCCGAGCTTCCGCCGACTCATATGGCCCGACACGGCGGCGGACCGCGCCTCGCTCGTCCTCGTGCCCGTCCTCGCCCTGCTTCCCGTGCGGAGAGGCCGGACGTGCCGCCCGGCGCGGCGCTGCGCTCCCCTCCCGCCTATGCTAATGGCGGCGGGCGCTTCCGGCGGCCGCCGCCAGGTGCGCCTCCCCCGCCCCCGCCCGGCCCCCGTGCCGTCCTATGCAGCCCCGCGCACGCGCCGCCTGCAGCACGCGGTTTTGCCGCGTCGCGTCGCGTCGCCGCGTTCGCCCGTGACGAAGTCTCCGGCCGGCGACGACGACGCGCGGGGCGGCGCGGCGCGGCGCGGCGCGACACGCTCCGCTCGGCACAGCCGTGCGTTCGCCTTCGGGCACGGGCCACGCCGCGGGCGAGCGCACGCTTTCTTGCCGAGCCCGCGAAGAAACGTCGCCAGGTGTGTCGCTTGTGAATGAAACTGCAGAGCTTTTAGAATGAAGCCAACACAGAAGCATTATAGTGAGGAAAAAATGTAACAAATGGTTAATGGTTAAAACAGTGTTCATTGGACAGGACGCGGCATTTCCCTTATTTTTAAAATTTTTATTTACTTATTTCGCATCGTCTTATTCGCCATCTCGAACGATGACTTCAAAGTTTGTTACTGAAGATCCATTTTAAGTCCAACCGATACCTCACAATAATCGTGAAATCGATGGCTTTTAGAAAGAAGCACCTCTGAAGGGTCGTAATAATAAAGAGGAAGAAAATCGTTTTAGAGATTTAGCAAGCTCCAGATTACGAGATCGTCGGCTGAAAATCTCCTTAACAAGATGAAGCAATGGATATTTCCTTGGAAGAGAAAAAATAAATCTCCCTAGAAACAATCGGCAACCGTGTTAGCGTCCTCTCTTTGGCGCAATCTGCTCAGCAATGACGCCAATCTTCTTTCAACAGGAATAACTTTCCAACACTTTAATGAAACTTACCCCGGATTGGCATCAGGCGCTGCCCCCCCCCCCCCCCCCCCCGCCCGTCGAATCAGCAGACAAGAATAAGGAGTTCGGTAGAACATTCCTTCGAGAGAATTTCCTCTGACACACACACAAACCATCAAAAACACTGCAAGTACCATTCGGAAGGCCAAAAAATATGGAATTCCAATTTTAAATATCCTTCTAAGAACGGTGAGTCACTGGCAAAGCCCACGAAAGAAACCTTGCGCAACACAAAAAACGATCAAGCCACTGAAAGAATAAAATGAAGGATATAAACGACTTTTTACAAAAAATACAATACCCAGCCACTGAACATTCTACACAGAACAGAAGATTATAAGCCACAAATCCACAACCCAATTCACACTTACGTGAGCATACCCAATCTGACAAGAATTTTTAACTAGTGTTGCCATCTGGCCGCTACCAACATCAAACGCCACGCAATCTTTGTCAAGAAGAACCCGAGACCCCGATCAAATCCCGACTTTCCCCTCTTGCACCTGGACATCAAGTTCGCTTCCCCTCCCGAAGCGCATTTCCTTCAGGTCCAAGAGCAACCGAATGAATGAAAGTCGAGCGTCGCAGCGTCAGAGGGATCGGCGAGGCGGCGTCGGCGTCGGTCGTGGCGGAGAGAGGCCCGGGGTTCCGGCGCTCATCGCACGCTCCACTTCCGTCAACCGAGCGTGCGCTGGGAGGGGGGGCGACGCGGGCTCGCGGCTGCGGGACGGAGCGGCGCGGCGCTGTGCGGCGGAGGCAGTGGTTCGCATCGCCCGACCTCCGTTCTGGTCCGCGAGGAGGCGCTCCGCTCGCTGCCTCCCGCGCTCGGCCGCGTCCGCCGCCGACGCCGACGCCAACGCCGCACTCAGGCGTACCTTCTTTTCGCCGGGCTCGGCGCAGGGGTGGCCATCCGGAGGGCTTCCTCGGCAGACGATCCTTCCGAAAGTTTATACCATTTCGCTGTATTCCCGAAAGGTTCCTCTGATTAATCGTAATTACAATTAGAAACGGATCATATAAAATAGAATTTTTAAGTACAGGTAATTACAACTACAGGTGCTTGAAAAACACTAGCAGAAAATCCTACCTAATTTCCTTTATTATTTTCCAAAAAAGTTCATTTTTCTTAGGTAGATTGTGTGTCATTTGCCTTATAAAAACCTGAAAGATATTTGAAGTGGCATTTGTATGTGAGTATGCTTACTTATTGTGTGTGTGTGTGGGGGGGGAGGCTTATAGAAAAATTTCGATTGCAGCCAATTCCACAAGAAATGCGAATTTACTTTAACCAATAGTTTCTCTGCCAAATACTTTCTAATAAGTTTCCACAGAAAGCAATATTCTAGAACTATTTTCTTTTCTCACTGAACTTCCAATTCCACATCCGCGTTTCCATCCTGGAGCTGAAGAAGTGCGACACATTTCCAAGCTTGGCAGTTCTTATTTCAGGATCGGTTCCAAATTCCGTGCGAGTCCGGTACTGTCGATGATGTAGGTCAGTAACTCAAGTTCTCTGTCGTTTTTATTCCGCGTACCTCTGAACACCCTGCCAAAATAAACCTGTAACAATGCCCAGTTCACAAATAGCCCCAACCTCTGCCAACTAGATACAGCATGAGAGAAAGCTCCACTCAGGACGAACAATGACCTACTGGCCGCAGAGAGAACATCTCGCGCTTTGCAAAGTGTGCCTTTTATTCAAGTGGAGACGCTCAAGATAGAACTTCAATGTCCAAAAGTGCACATTTCTAACAATTTTTATACACTGTCAGTGCTACCATTCTCAGCCTCACCCTGTCTAGGGACTAAACCCTTCGACATATTATACGCGAATATCTTACCGCTCCCTAGATACTGAACCGCGCTACTAAAATATTAGTTTTTACTGCGGGACGAAGTCACGCCATTTACGTCTCCTAGCCGACACGGTTGTGTCATTAGCGATAAACGTCAACTTTCCTTAATGTTTATAGAAAGTAAACGCACACACTTCAAAAAGACGTGCGTAACAAAATAGAGAAAGTGAACAGGTGAAAACTGCGAGATTGCAGCATTCACCATGAAATTTAGATTGAAATGTATATAGCGCCTACCTATCGTGCCCTTCAGTAAAATATCATTCGACAACGGCCCAAAGTTCCCACAACTTACACGATCGAATCACATGAATGAAATGCAACATTTATAGACACCGACGACACAGCAGGTACAGACATTATCGATCACACAAACCCTGAAAGGTTTTCATCCAGCCGTAATCTTTGACATCAATCGACATTTGTACTTCCAGGCACAAATAAATTGAGGAAAACACGAGTGCCGCCTCAGCATGTGCCTAGCGCCCTCTTCAACCTCACAGAAACTACCTGAGGTAACGCGCGCGTGCTGGCGAAATTTGTCGTAGTGACGTTTCGCAATCAGGGATATCGACCGCGCGTCAGAGAAAAGGAACACGAAAGCCGGTTGGTAATTTATTTTACTCGCCGCCATGGCGCGGCGCGGCGTCGGCGGCCCAGCGTGTTGGGGCCTGGGAACCAACGTTGATGATCCCGCAGGCTGCCTCCCCCCGCCCCCCCTGCCTTCGGGCGTGATCGCTCACGCCGCCGCGCCGACCACCACTGTTTACGGCCCACGAACCTTCGCACGCCCCCTCCCGAGCCAGCGGCGGTGGACCGGCCTGCGCCGCAAGAAAGAATTCTAGTAGGAGCCCCCCCCCCCCCCCCCTCACCCTCTGCTGCGGGATGATATATGCAAACTCAGGGAATATAAAGAGGCTACAATGTTTTTATGGAGGCCATATTGTACTCCCGAGTTGGCTCCACTTTCCAGGGCACCGCCCTTTGTACCACTTGCGTAATTCCCTATCTCGGCGGACTAATTTTTCTACTTTGTGATATTATTTTACTAAGACAGAGGAAAGGACGTTGTTCAAACACCGCATCTCTTTTACATGAATTCGCTTAACATTTACAGGAAAATTACTGACAAAGTAAGAATTCAGAGTTCTTGGAAATTCCCTGTTTTTTTTTATTCGTATACTTCTCCCAATAATGTTATCTTTAGGCAGTCTGTTGATTCGAACGCTTTGTAGCAGGTGTCACCCTCCCACAAATGGTCCGCGCCAAGGCGGCCGACGGCGCCAGAGAGGGCGAAGCGCCGCCGCGCGCCGGGTGAAAATCGGGGGCGCGCACGCGAAACCTGCAGCAATCGGCGGGAGACGGAGCTGCCTCGCCGCGGGCAAGGCCAGCCGGTAGCCGCGGGCCGGGGCGGCCCCGCCCTACGAGCACCGCTCCCGCATTACGCCAACGCCTGGACCGGGCCAGGCCGGGCCGGGCCGGTCGCACGGGCACTCGGTCGGTCGGCCGCCGCCGCCGCCGCCGCCTTCTGGGAAGCCCACGCGCTCCACGCCAACGCCAACGCCATTGCCTGCTTTGCATTTCAGTCGGCCATGAATGCTTTCGCCGCATACGTAACACGCGATCTCCCTCTCTCTCTCTCTCTCTCTCTCTCTCTCTCTCTCTCTCTCTTCTCCCCCTCCGCAACTCGAGAGATGGTTCTCAAAGATGCCGTGGATATAGTTGTTTTGTCTTCCTTCATCGCATCGGTGAGGACTATAATGCTTCGCGGCACGAAATATTTCCTTGCGAATCCTGTTTTCATCGAGGTGATTTTCGGCACGGCGCGGGTGGTCAGAAGCACTAGAGGGAAGCCTCGAGTCTAATTATCGCCCGGTCAACGCACACAATTACAGTCAAAGACTACAATGAGAGCTGAATGAAGAGCCCCCCTGCATTCAATTCTTGACGGGAGGTGCTGCCGAGAAACTGCAATTAATAATTGAATAAAGCTGTTTCGCATTGTTCACTTTCCACACAAAACACGCCGTCTGCTTCTAAATATTCTGGTCCTCCCCTTCACCAACATTTCTGCCACGAGGATTGTCCTACCCCCTCTCAGAAAGTAATTCACTAAGCTTGGAATAAGGCGACTTTTCGAGCGCTTTCCGAATTTCCTCCGCGAATCTGATTAACCCAAGTTAATTCCCAGAGCCGAGAGAGGGGGAGGGAAGCATCTCCGAGGAAGCCGCGCTCTGCACTCACATCGTCCTGCGAGTAGCGAGCGGGCAGCTCTCAAGCCCAGCGAAGTGGCAACGCGACGCACGCCCTCTTAATAAATCGGCGCGCGGCGCGGGGACGCCCGACTGACTAGGAGGGGAGAGGGAAGGACGTGCGTAATCGAAAGGGCCCCCGGCCCCCTCTTTCCCCTCCGCCCGCGCCGCATCCCGGCACTTTGCAACGCGATCGAGCGCGCGTGCCCCACCCCCGAGTGCGTCTACGCAGCCCACTCCCCCCCACACACACACATGCTAGCAGAGCGCCCCGTGTTTCGTCTGCGGCGGCGGCGCTGACTCAATGCTCCTATCTGACGCAGCGCCACCGCCGCGAACAATGGGCTTTAAACGAACTCCGGCGCCTCCGCGCTTCGTTTGAATACACGCGGGCGCGCCAGCATCCCCCCTTGGCAATGCCCCCAGGGGGTTGCTGCCTGACGGCGCCCCCCCCCACCCCACCCCCTCCGGCGCCGGGCGGGGTGGGGGGAGGCCCGTGGGAATCCCAACTGTGCGTCGCGGCGGCGGTGACGAGGCGCCTGGGGTGGAAGAGATTCTCATGCAGCAGGTTTCTCATGCAGCGCGGGACCCCGCCGGCTGCACCCCTCGGCGCGGGGAGGGTGCGGGAAATCGGGGCTGGCGCGGACGCCGAAAGAATTACGTCGACTAAATGACAAGGCCGGGCTTACGATCTAACTCAACTGTAATGGAGACGAGATGAAATTGTTGTGGGTCATTGAGTTATGTCTGGAATAAAAATCCCTGGATAACGTTCTCCCGCACAGGTACCAAAGCATTTGAATTTGACAGAAATCAATCTTGATACTGGGTGAGAACGTATGTAGATTTATGAAAGCAATTTATCTATTGCTGAAGAGTTACATGAATTTTTTGAAATGCATATTGTATGTAAATATGCGGAAATGTGCCTCCTCACTGGGTAAGCAATTTAACATTTACACAGTACTCTGTTCTCTTTACCTTTTTATCACTTTATTATAAAAAACTTCGCAAAATGGCCCGCGCACCATTAAACAAAATTGGAAGCCTCCGGTCAGTCGCTCAGGGCGACCAGGGGTTAAGTCGAGAGAACCCACTGCGTGAGAAGCCGTGCGACTGCGTGTCGACGCGACCTTGGGGCTTCGGGCCACGCACCTCGCGTCCTAATTCGCGATCTGGGACGCGGCTCATGCTAATTCATTTCTCGCCGTCGCGTCGTGTCCCAAAGAAAACTCACAAGGCGCCCCCCCCCCCCCCGCCCGGGATGCCACGCGTAAGGTTAAGGTCGGGTAAGGACATGCGAACTTTTAACACATTCCATTCACGTAAGAACGATACAAAGCAAATTGGGTTTATATCTACAAGGCTTCTTGCGCACGATGGACAAGGGAATCCTTAGTAATAACAATATCGTTTTATAAAACAATGGAAGTAGTTAAACATAGAAACAATCACGCACAACTGGCAAGCGAAGCCCGAACTAACAAAATTAAAACTAGCGTAGAACACTTCCGATGTAATTTGGCGTGATTTCAGCTCTTCCAAGCATCGTAACGCGTAAACACACAAGAGAATAACACAATTAGCCTCGAACTAAATGAATGAAGAAGAGGCGTGTGCTATTAGCGTGATACCATCTCTTACCCAGGGGCCTTTAAAATGGGCACAGAGGAGGCCAAGCCCCAGGATGGCCACCGAGCCAAGGGCCGAGGGGGGGGGGGGGGAGAGGATTTACTTCACACGCGAAGGGAGGTGGAGGGGAGCGACTAGGAACAAAGCAGCCGAGGCAGGAAACGAACCGAAACCTCTCCGGGCGCTGGCTGCCAGGCGGCGGGGGCTCCGAACGCACAGGCGCGCCCGAACAATCGGTGCTAGCTCAAGGACGCGCGGATTTGACTTTGAAATCGGACGGCGAACAGCGTTGGGGCGGTGGCAGCAACTCGGTGAGGTGCCGACTCACCGAGTGGGCTCCGGCCGCGAATTCCCCAAGTACAATATGGGAATGACTAGCTGAGCTCAAACACACAGCTTCAAATGTTTTTCCGCTTGAACGAAAATTAACTCCACCGAGCCTCGAATCTGTCACGTGTGTTGTTTGTAAACCGATTGAAGTAAGAAAGATTAACCATTCTGAAAGGCTGTTGTATTGAGCCGCCAATCACAGTGCTTGACAAACGTGGAACACCGTGAGAATCGTAATATTTTGGGAGAAAAATCTTATTAATGAAAGCGAGAAAACGGATTCAATAAACGTTCTTTGCCACGGATTTATCGAATTACATCGTAGTGCAAACAGTCCAGAATAAAAGAATTGCAACTAACAGACTCTTGTGAAACCTCGTTTTACAGAGCAGTACACATGGTGCGGGCCACAACTAGCACTAATGTTAAGAGATAATGACAATGCACAAGAGACACCCAAAACTAAGGATTTATAATATGTTTATAATCAATACCTTTGCGCGCAATGCCAGCGAGACTGGTAGATACGTCGAAGTAGCGGAAAGGGCTACATTTAACCACGAGGAGGAGATCGCGAATGTCGACCCGTGTATGTAAACATCTCTTAGGTCCCTGGAGCACTGAGCGCCGCGTCAACATGAACGAGACGCAGTTCACGTACAGTGTAAACCTGTCGCACGGCTGGGTTTGTCCCGCATCTTGAAGTGGAAGTGACACGTGCAATATCGCACGCGATTTTTATTGTGGCAGGCTCTTTATACATGCGCTATGCATCTAAGCAAACAAACCCAAGCTGCTTAATAAGGCACGTCGACTCGCGCATTAACAATGACAGTGTATCCTGGTAGTTCCCTTGAATGTTAGAGAGACCTGTTTTGTGATGGTTCACGGAATTACATCTTGCATTTACCCAGAAAAACGACTCAGAAAGCAATGCATCGTAAGAGAATGTGATCGAATATAATTTCTTTCTTCGCGATTTACGCAACGCGCGTCAACGTAATAGGATGACACAACATACAGAATGGCCCCAGAATGTTTAGAGAATGCGACAGCTTTTAAAAATCTGCGGGCGTTTACCCCAAATTTTGATATAGATGCGGGTCTTTTAAACACGACCATTACAGCGGCTGAAATTGAACGGTACAAATGATTTACCGATTTCTCAAGACAGTACGAACGATAAAACAAAAAATAAAGACTGCAAAAACATTTAACAGCGCGCGCATAGAACCCTCTTCCAGACAGGAAGGGTTCTCGAGAGCCATCCGGTGTTCGTTCCCACGACTTGACCAAGACGAAGCCAAGACTTCTCGTGAAGCGATTGCATGGGAGCCAATACGTGGCACCGGCCCTGCCAAGCAGCCAACACAGCCTTAACTCTCCAGTCTCCCTGACAGTAAAGCAAGGAGAAGAGATGGACCTAATAAAAATCAATAAGAAAATCTGAATTATTTAAAAGAATAAGGCAATGTTGTGCAAACAAAAACATTGCATTTATCCATCCACTTTTCTCTTCAGTTTTCTTTGCCCAGCCACACCGTAAAAGAACGTTTGGGGGCAACCGTCCTGTCCTGTCCTCTCCTCTCAGCTACGCCAGTGCGGCCGCCGCCCATTATCTAGCCGTCCGCTGCCGCTGGCTGGCTCTTCATGCAGGTCGCGTGTCGCCCATTCACGGGCCATCACCGGCCATCGCAGGAGCAGCGGAGCAGGAAGAGGCCAACGACGCGGCGGGAGAGGAGACGGGAGGAGAGACGAGACGCGACGCGACGCGCGAATCACGTCGCCCGCCCGCGCCTCGTGAAGTGCGGGGCCGGCCTCTGGCGCAAGCGGCGGCCAGGGAGGAAGGCGCAGATTCATATGATGAGCGACATACGGCGTGTAGCCCTCGCGCGTCAGTTGCAGTAACAAACTATTTCTACAAGAACCTGGTCCCCTTTCTGATTAAAGCAAATGGAAGTCGTCAATGAAATCACATGACTCGCAGTTTGTACAGCTTGACGCTTTCCCGGGAAATTATTTGCATTTTACGTGCCCTTCCCGGAGAAGCTACTTTGCCAGCACAAAAATTTACGTCAAATGTTTGCGTAATTAAGAAAAAAGAAAAAAAAAACCTGCAAGTTCCAGTGACCAGAGAGCGTTTAGCAGATAAATGAAAAACTTCCAGCACCAACGCGAGAGGGGAGAATAAAATTTCGGAGAACTCATCTCGAAACTTTTACCGGACACGTCCCAGGAGGGTCGCAGGGACGGCCGCCGCCGCCGCCGCTACTGCTACTACTTCTACAGCGGTAAAGAATTAACGCAGGCGAACGAGCGAGGCGACGGGTCGGGTCGAGGAGGTGTGGGTGGAAGGAGGGGGGGGGCGTAACGAAGCGAAACAAAAAGGAAGGTCGAAACACGCGGAAAACGGACGCAGCGCAAGCACTACGTCTCGCGAAGCCGCCGCGCGTAAATCCCCTGCGGCAAGCGCGATTCCAACTCCGCCCAACTTTCCGCTTCTGCCTCGTACCTCCCGCCCACGCACGCCTCCGGGATACAGCAGCAGCGGCGGCGGCGGCGGCAGCCGAAACGGGCGGCCTCGCACCTACTGCCACGCCCACATGCAGCCATCCACCTTCGACGCATTTTGTGCTTCGTAGCGGCTCCAGATCTCTGACAAACCTTTTAGTTCTAGTTCCTTTTCCTTGGTACTAACGTGCTTAATATTATACAAGGTTAGGAGAACTTGCATATATACACGTTTTGTCAGCATTTATTTCCCCCTCTGTACATGCCTCTTAGAAGATCTGTTTTGGGAAGTGGGGAGAAGTTTGCGCGACAAGCGCACTGCTCCAAGCGTAGATTAACTAAATATTGAATGTTAATAAAGCCAGTAAATATTGAAAGGGAATTGAGCCCTATTCTTAGCGACCGGAATATCATTTGCCATCTCTGGCTATCTCCGCTCTTTCGAACTAGCCGACAACTTCCTTTTCTTCGCTACTGCATCCGAATACCATTCCCCCCCACGTTAATCCACATCTCATCTCCACTCCTCCCCATAGTCTAACCCAACCTCCTCCGTCTGGCCTCCACAAATCTACCCACCGGCTTCCAACACCACTCGCGCCACCCCCATCACATCCCGTGTAGGCGGCACATAAATTGTCCCCGGCTACGGGGATTTTCGCGTACTTCCTCGTACGCCGGATTTCATCCGCGAGTCTCGCCCGGCCGGGCCGGGCCGGGCCGAGCCCCGAGGCTTCCAGTCCCGGCGTCCCACGTTCGCAGCCGCCAAGATCTGGCCCCCTTCCCCCGGCCGCGCGCGCACACGAAATTGCGGAGGGAGCAAAGCGCACGCCGTGCGGAGCGGAGAGGACGACGTGGACGAGGACGATAGCGGACTGACGGACGCCCAGGAACGCACCGCGCTGGGAGGAAATGAGACTGCGCCCGAGGAAACACACGAGTAATGACACTGCCTTAGTTCGTGTCAGCGGGCAGATAGCACTGTCTGTACGAGCTGAAGCTGCACCATTTCAGTTCACGAATCCCTACTCAAATTTTTACGTGAACTTGTAAAGGAACAAATAAAACAACACAAAACCAGCCTTTCTTCATAACTGCACGATAATTAGCACCCATGTGAAAATATAAGATAAACACTCAGCACGGAAATTATATTCGTCATGCAATGAGCAACGAGAATGCGACGCGAGTCGTAATGCCCATTTGATTAGTTGATAGTGAGACTTGGATGATCACCAAGAGAGATTGGTGGAGGAAATTTCTTAAATCGAGCCGTCTACATAAATCAAATTCCTGGACAAGCTAAAGAGTAAATTTAACTAGAGGATTGCAAGATGATGTAACAAACTTTCTGCAAGGAAAAAAATACGGTTTAGTTCCGGTAACTACAGGGGGAAACACATAGGGGGGGGGGATGTAGGTCTGCCTCAGATCAAGCAGAAAAAAATTCAGTCAGAGTCTCTGAATTACATCAGTGGGAGCCACAAACTTTACCAATGAATATATCCGAATTAATAAATGTGAAAGTAATTTGTATTGCCCTTTCTATGAATTTAGTATCTAAAGGCTCTCCACAAGTCTTGACAATCACAAATAAGAAACTTTCCATAAAGTCACAAAAATGTACTAGTTGAGAATCTAGATGTTGGTTGGTGATTCCGGGCGCGTTAACTACAGAAGAGTTTAGTCCCCTAAGTGTAGTGCATGTTTGCTTTCCCTCATGAGATTATCATCCCCGTTGGACGACGAGATCCGGCGCCGACCTAGTATCTTCCACCAGCGGGGCGCAGCCCCAGCCGGCTTGACGATCTAGAATCTGCCAGACCACTACTTTCAAAAAAGGCAGAATTATTGCAGGAGAGATGCCAAAGGTTTCAAGGTTGTGATGATAATCCAGATGTACGATTCTCTTTCTTTTTTGTCGAGCTGGTGCCACCTAGGGGATCGAAGCGCCGCTCGCCCGAACTGTGACGCCCTGAAGAACGACCTGCCAAAGCCTGAGTGCGAGGGGGGCGCGCAGTGCCAGCGCGTGCGCTCGCCGGCGAGGTGAGGGGGGGGGGGGGGGGCGTGAAGAAGCCCTGCGACAAACTGCGCCCCCGACCCGTCGCTTCGACCGGTCACGAATCGCATGGAGATGGAATCGACGACGAGGATCGAGTCGCGGTTCGATAAAAATCGTCGGACCGAGAGAGAAGGACGGCGGGGACGAATGCGTGCCGACACGCAACGCCACGGCCGGTCCGTCCGTGCCTCGGAGGCGCGCGCGCGCGGGCCAGATACCGCGACGTTCCGCCGTTCCGCTCGTCGTCGGGTCTCCGCCGCGGTTTGAACCTTGTCATCGGACTGCGCATGCGCGGCAGAGTCGCCGAACACCGCCCGGCCGCTTCGGGGAGAGGGAGGACGCGGACCGAGATTCATTTGGGCCGCGATGCCATCAGGAGATATCGCTAGAGCGCCCTGTCCTCTGCGGCGAATTGAATCGAGCTGGGAGTAAACTAATGACATGATTCCTTCTACTTTGTGATATAGGTCATTAATGCAATAATGAGCGGCAATGATATCAGCCCGTAGCGACAATAATATCTAATAACACCAAGAATGTTCACGGATTCAAAAACTCTATCGAAGTTGAAATGGCTCAGAAGCGTACAGGAAAGACCCCCCCAAATACGGAAGATTTCTAATAATAACCGAATATTAGACATAATTCCGAACCAGGTTGTCTCCATATCTTTTCGGTATTCGGTCTTGATTTCTCATTTCAGACTTTCGAGGAAAGGCACGCCGAGAATTCTCTCTCGAATCAAAATCGATCCCCGATAATCAGATTTCCCGGAAGTCATTGAACACCGGATATATATAAAGCTCCACTTCCTCCAACGAGAGCGTTCCGCGAAACGCCAGCCTAGCTGGAGGGAACGGCGCTCGGGTCGCCGAGCGGATGTGCACGACAGTTACCCTTTATTATCACACGCGAGCCGCTATCTCGTCGGCGGCCGGCGGCCCGAGCGCCTTCCAACGTTAGAGGCGGCCTCCGCTTATTAGCGGCAGGCGGCGGCGGAAATCCGAGAGACGTCAAGTCGTCCGCGCTGCTCGGAAGGAACGCCACGCGGACGATGCCGTCCGCCCGCGAGATTACACGCAGAGCACCCCCTCCGCCTCCCACAAACGCCGAACTCGCGCACGAGTTCAACACATTCGGCACGTTCGGCCGTAACGTTTATATGCTCTTCGGCTTTCATAAGGCGGCGGCGGCGACAGCCACGCGATGAAGTGGTGCCGGCAGACGTACTCGAGAGACCTCAATTAAAGGCCGCTGGGAGGCATTGCACCCCATTGTTCCTACGGACGCAAACTTTGAGGGGGAGGGCGTGGTGGGACAACAAAGAGAGAAACTTCCTAGACTTCGGCTTCCATTGGCAGCTGTCTGTTCCAAAGGGAATGGGTTATCAGGCGAAGTTCACGAATTCACATAGTCTTCAGGCTTTCAGGTAGACAAAAGGATAAAATTCAAGAGTACAAATGTGACTTATTGAACATCAACAATCTGGTGAACGTTCCAATTGTAGAATCACAGGACTATTTCCGGCAACAATTCTAGATACCAGAAGTTTCAGAATGCTGGGAACGAAATTTTACCGGTCACAAGGACCCTTCCCGACCAAGGACCAAATCGTCCCCATGCGGTCGAAACCACATCGCTTTTCAGACGAAGGCCCACTATCGGCAGTCCCTGCTGCCCGCTGGCATTGTGAAGCTCCGTCAGGGGAAGACTTCCGATTTCCGTTGTCCCCCACCGACACCCTCTCCGCGTTCCCACGCAGCGCTTACGGGCGAACCGATCGCGGAGCAGAGCAGAGCAGAGCACACAGCACAGCGGCGTGGCGCGACACGGCGGAGGGCGGCACCGCCTGGGGGTGCCTCAATGCGAGCTTAACGGTTCGCCTCCATCCTCGCAGCCGGCGGCGGCGGCGCCGGCGAACGTTTCAAAAGAGGAAAAGTGACGAGGAAAGGGGGGAGGAGGAGAGCGGTGGGACCGAAAGCGGAAACGCCGCCGGATAAAGGAGGGCGACCCCCCTGGCGTCCCACGGCGAAGGTGGGGAAGGGGCGGGGGGGGGGGGCGACGGAGCGGAAACGCGGGATAAGGCGCAGATATTGGAGAGCGCACGGACAATACGCGAACGCCAATTCCGGGCCTCGCTAGTCTTCATTCACGGCGTTTTGTTTCAAAAGGAACGGCGGGAGATTAACGAGCGAGAGATTTACGTACGTAGTTGAATGCGGTAACTGCGCAGGATAGAAAATTATGGGCACATTGTTGAAAGTCACCACGAACGGCGGGAAGTGCCTATGCGTTCTACGCTTATTAGATGTTGGCGCTATCCAATGACGCATGAAATCTCTTCCTTATGCATGATCGTATAACATCCATTATCGATACTCAAAACACACACATTGTGTTTTAAAGCCGCACCTAAAGTTTATTTGGAACTTCGAAGAAAACTAAATTTAGCTTCTAAGGAGAACGCATTTCAAACCCGTGTAGTAGAAGGAATTAAAATTTCATTAAACTACGTATTCCAATTCTAAACATCCATCATCACAGATTGCACTTTCACTGTAGGTATCCATTAGATTTACCCCCCCCCGCCCTCATTCACGATTTTCCTACCGAGTATCGAACTTAATGTTACGATATTCTATAGGTAATATCCAGTGCAAATAATGCTAAATAGTCCCACCAGGTTACAGGCATGCAATAGAACCAAGAATAAACGTAATCGTTTCCACAAAATTTATTTCCGAATCAAATCGAGCTCCACACCAGTATTATGCGGTCGAGGGAATTGCAGGAGCGGAGTCGAGGTTCCTTCGGGGAAGTCTGCCTGCACCGACCAGCGCCAGTTCGGTCTGGCTCCACCCATTGGAGACCACGCTCCAGCTTTGGCTACGTTCCCAGAATGCAGTCTTCGTGTGTTGTTTTCCGTAAAAAAATCTTCCTTCTCACAACGCTTTAAAACTCGCCGTAAAATTTTTAACACGAATCCACCTTCTTCCAACCACTGGGAGGCATGCTTGCCCACGTTTACAAAGGTTTTAAAAAAATGAATTCATGAGCAACATTGAAACGTAATGATTTCTTTGTGCCAATTTAAAAACATTCTAAATTCTTACCAGGAAACTACAATTATAACGTGTTAAGAATCCTTACAATTCTTTACGAATTCCCAATCCTAGAAACACACTACACCAAAACAGCGAGGCCGTCTCCCAAGCGCCCCCCATCCCGCATTTCGACCGGACGCAGGCTTCACTCGGAGGCTCACCGAAAGCTGTTTTTAGCGAGCCGCCAACGCCGCCGCATAGTTCGTTTGATCGTATCTCGGGCGGCGGGGGGGGGGGGGGGGGGGAGGGAGCCTTGACTCTGCGTCAAAACACGCGGCAGCGGGCTGCGCCACCTCCTCCGCCCTGCCTCTAAAACAGGGCGCCGGGGCTCCCGGTGTGCGCGCGCGCGCCGCCGCCGCCGCCGCCGCCCTCTGCGCCACGCCCACCGCCGCCGCTGCAGTCTGGCGCCCGCGGGCGGCTATTCCTGGCGCGGGCGTCGACGCGTGGGGCTCGCGCCGCGACGCCCACCGCCGCTGTCGCCGCCCGAGCGCTGCTCGACGTGGGCGTTTTTAAATTACAGGCGCGCGCAGAGTTCAGCTGCCTCGTCGCCCGAGGACGAGAGATTGTTTTGCTCAAACTGAGCTCAAAGCTTGCGGGGAGAGGAAACTAAGACTTGCCTAGAAAGTTATCGTAGAGTTCAATATAGAACCGCCATGTATAAATTTTAGAAGGTAAATATTCTAATTTTGAAACTCCGAAACGATATTCTCATTCCTCATATTGCCATGAATCAATAGTAAATATAGAGTCAAATATAATACGAAATGGAATGCTGGTTAGAAATAGTTTCGCCGTAAGGCCAGCTTGTACTAGAGGCTTGCGCTGTACACAATTACCCCAACCAGAAATACGGAAATAGTAACATTTTCGATATAGACAGTTCAAATAACTATTTATTACCAGCTTACCAGCATTAATTAAAGGTTCTTCCTCAAAGAGTATGGCGTGTCCATTTCATGGAAATTCATCGCTCCGGAACGGCGAGAACGCTCCGCTAGTTTGCCCAGAGAAGTTTTGTTTCCGAGAAATTAATGGGTTGTCGATTCGAGTTTCCGAGTTTTGAGCCTCCTTCCCGCCCGACAGTCGGCCAGGGAAGCATTGATTAATTGAATTCACAGAACAGGCTTTCGAATCGCACACCCCAAATATTGATCGCCCGATGCTCCGAGAAAAGAACTGGTCACGACTGCTGTGATTACGTGCGGCAATGCAGTAATAATCGGGGTTTCGCCATGTGTAAAATTACGTACCAAGAACACCATTACAAGTGTACGTCCTTCAAGTTGAATAGATACCAACTGAATTTTAATTGTTTATCCAGCATTAATTACATCCTGAAAAGCGGCGACCTATTTGGACTTCTATTTGAAGTGAGCGCATTTAACCTTTTCACTCAACAGATGACAAAACGGCCCGCACGTCTTTTAGAAACAAGTTGGACCTCTTTATCACGACAACAAACAATTCAACAGCAATTTCATTTTACTCTCATCATCTCAAACAACCACAGATCGTTAACAATAAAAAATAAAGAGCCAAAAGTATCGAATGAACCGCCAAACATAACAGCTTGAATATCACGAAGCTTATCAGTGGTCGCGTTAACACTGCAGCAACGTCCGTCTATGCGCGCGAGCTTTTCTCCTCCATTCATTACGCTCCGCGAGAGATAAAACCAACGGGGGGGGGAGAGGTCACCTTGCGCTGCCGCCGGCGTCACCCGTCGCCTCAATCGCCGCGGCGGCGCCCTCGGCCAGCGTCGCGACGCCGGCGGCGGCGGTGCGCCGATAAGCTCCTGCAAGGACAGCCCCGGCCGCCCGATAAGCGCGCTTCCCAGGCCCAGCCACTTCGGCACGCTCTACACACCGGGCTGGACGCGCGTGAACGCCGACCGGCTCAGAAGACGCTTTGAAATATTTGCGTTGTATTCCTACACTCTTATGCGAGAGACTATTGACGGGTCGGTGAATATCGAAGACTTGACACGTGTCAACCATATTTACATACATGTGCGTTTCAGCTGAAGGACAGTTCGATTGTGTAATTTCAACTCGCCAGCTTCTTCGCCGCGGGCTCTCCCAAAGTATCCGCATCCGCTAACTACTTGAAGCAAGTTCCCCGATTCTAATTCTTATTTCCCAGGATCGAAAACCCTCTACACCTCGAGACACACGTACACACTCTCATAGCGAAGTGGGCAACGTGACCTACCGGGGCCGGTCGCCGCCGACGACCCCGTTCCCCAAACCGCCCCGCCGCGCACATCATTCCACTCCCACGCACCCACCTGGGTCGCCCGCAGCGCCGTTACATAAAGCTACAGGCTAAACAAGAAAGGCTCCGCCCGTCCTCGCGCGCGCCCCGAGTTATGCAAACGCCCGCGCGCCCACGTAACAGGAGGATGCGATTCGATACACGCGTGAGTACAAGAGCGGAATCTCTCACGAAACACAAAAATAATAACAAATGAACGCACGTGCAAGGTCCTCATCAAGGACTGCGGATGCGCGGAAAAACGAAAGCGGGGAGTAGAAAGTAAAGAGGGGAACGAGGTTGAATTCCGATGGACGGTGGGTACCGAGTGCGGGTGGCGGATAAGGGAGGCCGGGAAAAGCGCCCGGAAGACCGGATCACGTGATTGCAAAACACTCCATTCAGCCGCCGCGCCCCCGCCGCCCGCGCTTCCGTTGCGTCGGCAGCCGGCGGAGCCACGGTTCCTTGCCTCGGCGCCCGCAGCCGGCCCTTAGTCCGCGGCCAGCAGCTGCTGTTTGCTGCTTTGAAGACGGGGGACGTGTCTCGCGAGAAGCTCCCCTCTCCATCGCGCATTGCGAAGATCGATCACCGCATTGATCGAGGACGACGAAGCCTCGGTTTGCACAGCGTATGAACATGCATATTTTGTATCGGGCTCCATTCTCCTACAGTTTCCAATTCTGAATGGAATGATCACGCAAATTTTCACTTAATCATAAAATCAATTCGTCTGGCGGCTATTTCGCTATAAAGCGCGAATAATAACACTATGAAACTGGCGTTTGAAGGCGTAATAAATATTGCTATTCCCCGAAGCGTATTGAAAGATTACATATTACAAAACAAAGATTTTAGTTTTTTCTTTAGTTCGGGTTCGGGGATTTTCTTCGTCCGCGAACAGAAACTTAATGGTTCCCACATTGTGAGGTAACTGCCACCTCAGTGTAGGCAACTCTTTCTTTTTTGACCATATAAATGTTCCAGGCGTTGTAAACAAGGCCCCACTGACCGTACCACGTCCTCGTACACTCCAACTTCTATTACGACGTACGTAGTCACGCCAAGACAGATCTACTCCCCACCGTGTGGATGGCAGATATCCACAAACCCTGCCACCGTGTGTCGAGAATCCACCTCTATCGATTATTCCATTTACGTTCCACAGCACGCATGTTGGCACGATGTTCCCGCCAACGAAACAAGGTGTATGTACACGGGCAAACCCCCATCAGCAGCGGATGTGTACAGTTTCACCCCGCGCACAGACGACTGTTCCTCGTCTCCTGGTGAGGGAATCTCCACGCTTCCTCCGGGAGGGACGAGCGAGTTAGGGGGCAGCGGACGAGCCCTGGGAACCAAAGCCGCATTATAAACAAAGGGGAGGTTGGGGTTGGCGGCGGGGGGGGGGGGGCGCTGGCGGGGAGGGCGAAAGCCGGGCGACGGCGCGGGGGCGCACGCACGAAGGGGCGCGCAGGGAACCGCCGGGGCGCGGCTGCGACGTCGCGGGGCGGCGTCGGACCTCGCGGGCGGCACAGGCGGCGGCGACGTTTCCACGCTGCTTCTTACGGGACTCCCAGCGCCCGGCGTCTGGGCGTTCGTCAGCGGCGACGACGGCGAGGCATTGCAGCTCCCCGGAAAGGACATATTCACGGAATGCGCGCGACCGCGGAACGGCAGCGAGGGAATATGGATGCCCGACCACTCGAAAGGGGAGGTCGCGGACTTGTTTCATGCGTGAGATTACACATTCATGTCAGAATAGGGAGCAGTGTTCATGCATTGCTGGACGATGGATTTGATTATTCCGGTCTGGATCACGAATGTCCAACACATGAGTAGCAATACAAAGTACCCTTAGTTTAGATCCAATCCTCCATAAATTACAGTTTTAAAAAATTTGAAAATACTAATTCTCCTGGAATTTTTTTGTAGAAAATGTTTCCATAAAAATTCATTCTCTAAAAATGATGTTCTCTCTCAGACGAGTAATATTTTTTCTATCCACCACACTTGGGCTCCGAAATGAAATCACGGCCCCACAAGCCGAGCGTGTCTAGGCGCTCGACAAAGGCCTGATGTAACGCGGTTTGTTCCATGGGCATTCACCTCCGCTTCCGGACGCCGCCGGCATCGCACGCGCCGGCGCGCACGTCCTTCGAGTCATCACTCCGGCGAACGCGCGGGCCTCGCCGCCAGTCGCCTGCGCAACCCCTCACCGCCGGCTTATTCACAACTATTCCGAGCGCACCGTCCACCGCCTCTCACTGCATTCACATTCCGGAGGCTTCAAGGCAAAAGCGTGACGCGGACGACCTCTGACCCGCCGGCGAATCCTCGCCGACGAGGTGCTAACCTACAATCCCTTCCAGCGCGGGCGTACAGGGTCCGTAGGAGCACACGCCCAGATTGCACAATGTAAGGGAAAGCTCACAACGGCTAAATTACAGCGGTAGCTTCGGTACCACCCAACATCACACGATCGAAGACGAAGCTGATCAAACAACGCTCAGAGCGATAAGCGTGTAAACATATCAATTTCATAACGTGACACACGCGCTCCATTGGAAATACCAGTCACACGCCACAGCGGAAAACTTATACAATATCACACAAGAGAAACTGTCGTCCCAACGTTTCAAATTACGAATTAACACCGAGCATTCTTCTCGAAAGGCTGCCACTGAGAGGACGTTACTTCAATAAAAAGAACACCACCTCTGCAAAACGAGTAACAGAAAAACAAATACGAGCAATAAACAAAATGGGTATACGAACCTAATCCCATCTTCTTTTTGAACTTCTTGAGCACCTTCATCTTTCCTCGGAGGAAGTCGTTGACGGCCAGGGGTCCTTGGGAGGTCGTGCTGGCGGCGGACGTCGCGGCGCACACCCCCATCGAGGGCGCGCGCGCACTCACGGCACAGAGACACTCGCGACGGGGCGCGACGGAGCGCCGCCGGGGCAGGAGGGCGTCCACCACACTCCACGCGACCGCGCGCGCTCCCGCTCCGCTCGCCGGGCCCTCCGTTCGCGTATCCACAACCGGCAACCCGCTCGCCCGCCCGCTCCTTCGCTCTCGCCTCTCTCTCTCTTTCGCTCTTCCTCCCGGAACGACGACGACGCTCGCCCGTCGCCCGCTCGCCGACAACTGAAGCGGCGGCCGGCGCGGCCGCGCAAGATACCCGGCCGGCGGGCGCCGCGCGCGAGCCAATGGCGGCGCGCCGCGCCCCGCCCGGCCCGCCCCGCGCGCACGCCGCCGCCCAATCGCCGCGCCGCGCCCCCGCGACAGCTGCCGTCGCCTCCGCCGCCGCCGCCGCCCTCCCAAGCAACCCCCGCGAGCGCGGCCCCGGCGCCCACCGCCACCGCCGCCCGCGTCGCGCGCGCGTTCGATTAACAAAGCTGCGCCGCGTGCCGACGCACCTGGACGGAGCGACGGCCTCCACCTGCTGCCGGGGGCGGCGGCGGCAGAAGGCCGGACGCGCGAGGGGAAGGAGCTCTAGTAATCAAACTGTGTGTGCTCCTAGGCTCCCTCCATTTACATGATCGATTTTCATAAATGCACTACGTTTTGGTATTTATTTTCGGTCATTATTTTCAAAACTCATTTATTTTCCCTAACTTCCCCTCATTACTCACTAATTAAAACATTTTAAGATTTGCAGTAATGTGGCAAAAAATGGAAATGTGTCATGATAATTTAAATTAACACATTTGTAATTAAGAAAGACTAGCTCAATGGCGTTTCAAATATAACTTTTATTGTTGTTATTATTATTATTATTATTATTATTATTATTATTATTATTATTATTATTATTATTATTATTATTATTATTATTATTTACAACATAAAATCACGAACAAATAAGCGAATATAATTTCCGATTCCAAAAAACACTGTGCCACAAAACTTTGAAATTGCGAAAAGAAGAAATAAAGTTGACAAGTCTTGCGAAATAACGCTTGCTTATATGATTTAGGAAAAGTCTACAGCCTTCAAATAAATAAAAAGAAAGAAAAAAATCATTGATTTCCGACGTACGGAACCATATTACACAACAGTGCTGTGACGAACCTCTTCAACATTTCCATGACAGTTTGCGAATCCAGTCAAGTAAAATCTAACGTAGCTGTGAAGACATAATGTTTCTGTAGCGTGCGTGACATATTGTTAATATGCATTTACATATTTTCATTTGTAAGTATTGTATTTCTCTGTAACGAAGTTATTAAACATGCAAATGAGGAATGTACATGATAAGCAACTGTATCAGCTGGTTTGAAGTGTCGTGCAGCATAGGATATAATTAAAGTACAAAATTTGCACACTAATTTGGCGAAATTTCAGTTGTGCGATGCAAATATATTTGTTTAAAAGTAGACAACGCTACATTCAAATCACCAAATATACCTTAATCTCAGAAAACTATTAATTAATAATTATTTTGCAACGAGATTAGGCAAACGAATTAAAGTATGGATAGTTAAATACTCGTAGGAAGCGAATATAGAAGAAAAGTATTAATTGCAATTACATCCTTTCACGTCTGAGTTAAAAGATGCTACAGCTGGGATTCATTTATATGTAGAGAAGATTAGTTCATAAACATGAGGACTGTGTCAACACAGTCTAACTGATTTATTGTAACTTCGTCGTTACACATCCCAAAACATTCAAATCTGTTAAAAGCTAGAAATAATATTCCTTCTCTGAAACAATATCTCCGACTTGGGCTGCAAATCAATTGAGAAACCTAATCCTTTAGCACACTCAAAATTAAGGAGGACAAACAATTCAAAACTAATTGACAATTCAGTTACGCCCTTTTCACTTTAATTTCAAACGAAGAAAAAGAAACACCCCCTTCAATTGCCGAGATAAACGCCACCAAACCCACCAACGTAGTAGAGCCGCTCAATTCCATTGGAACCAACGACGCCAAGTGCGGGCTTGGGGCAAACAGAGAGGGCGGTAGTGCGCGATCTGCTCGCGCCACGTGCCACGGGCAGCCCCGCCGCCTCCACCGCCACAACATCCCCCGGCACGGCGCGCGCCCTCGCGCTGGGACAGACACGCCGTGCCGCGGCGGACGGCGATCCACGTTTAATTAAAGCCAATAAACCAGCGCGATTGCGTCCAGGGCGACCGACCCCGCTAAAAATATGGCTCGGGGCCTGCAACAAATTCCTCCATCGCCTTTGAATGTGATTACCAACTGTAATGTTAACAAATCAAAATTTAATCGCAATTACAGAACTTCGATAAAATTCATGAATTGTTATCTTTCAATCCCCTTCTTTTTTTTTGGTGGCCACTGTTTCACTCATTTCAATATTTTTTTTATATCTTAGGTAATTGCATCGGTTGCCAAGGTTACGTTCCGCTCGGTGTTCGCAAATTGTCCGATATTAATTAACAGAAACAAGAGGGCCTGAAATTTAGCGAACGAAAACGATACGCGAGTTCCCACGCGCGCCCAGTGGGCTCCCCTGTGTAGGGGGAGAAGTTCGGCGAGGAGCTGCACGCGCCCCCGTGCCACTTCTGGGGCCGCCCCGAGCGCAGACAATAGGCGGCTTGCTCGTCCTCGCACCCAAAAGGCTCAAGAAACCGGGGTCTTCTGTGAAAGGACTCGTCGATGGGAAAGAAATATACGAGTGCTCTGTGAACAGTTAAGTAACTGTGTGTGTGTGTGTGTTTTCAGAAAGTAACACAGATGCTACTTCTCACATAGAAAGTGAGAATTAGTCTAATATTTATCATTGCATTATGAAAATATCATGAAGTTTGGTAGGCCAAGTAAAGAATGTTTAAAATTAGTTATGTAAGCAACAACGCAGGGGAAAAAACTATAGACGTAAACATTTGTCATATTTACGGCGAAAGATCATCATCATCAAAGAACATTTATAATATCAATATTTCTGATAATTCTTGAGAATAAAAAACATCGTAAAACTTTTGGATATACTATAAATGTGGATATTATTAGATACTTCTCACTGTTCAATCAATTTCAAACGAATGAATAATAACTGAAGTTAGAGACCACACAAAAGATATGTTTGTAAAATTTATCACTGCCCTTCTTTGTAAAAACTTGTAACAATTATAAACATGAGATGAACCTTTTATTTTGAATTATAATTCGTAATTTAAAAAATCAACTTAAAAATTGCGTGAAATGTTTTAAGAATTTTAAAACAATTTTGAAAATTTAAAAAATGATATTTACAAAATTATTTATTTCTCAGCGTTTACCACACATACGAGTATCCTCTGTCCCTCCAAAAAGAAAACGTATTTTTTATACAACTTACTGTCAAAAATATGATTTTTTAATATGAGCCTGTTGGAACCTTGGAGAATAATACTCATTAAAACATGAACTTTAGAACATGAAATAAGAGAAGGAAGTTCAATGTTATACTTCAATTTATGTATTAGGTTTTATTTATTTATGTATTATGTATAATTATTATTATATTAACAATATACATACGATTTATTGAAAATCGTTAAACAGAAGAAAAGAAATATTTTTGAAAGGGAAAATTGAAATTCAAATGTCGATAGTTTCTGAGAGGAGAAAAGATTCAAATTGTTTTAGCAAAAATTAGTGCAAATGGACATAATTACATAAATATTTACTTCGAAAGCAGTTATTGTTCATGTAAGTGTGAAATATTGGGAATACGATTAGAGCATTAATTAGATTACCTAACTGGAAATTAAGTTGAATTTTAATCAATAAACACATTCAATTTGACCACTCAAAGAAAACTGTTCCTACCACCTCGACACTTTCCTATATCTGCTCCCAATACAACTCTTTTAACTCGTTATCACCCAAATTAATTTTGCTGTACGTAACATGCACACATTACCGAGCGCACAAACTACGCTTCGTTGGAGCCATGTGGAAGCGATTATTTGGAATTTTTATCGACGACTTTTAATCATCAAACACATTAAACTCGACCGCTCTGAACATGTCCCCGCACCTCGAACTTCTTTGTACCAGCCCGCAACCCACCTCTCGTAATTACACTGGAACTCGCATGTGTCCAGCGACCGCGCATCCGTGTACGCGCTTTCCGTGAAACGTCTCCAATTGCCTCGAGTCCGCGACCGCTCGCGCAGTTGTCCGGCCCCGGCCGCAGCGGGCCGCTCGGGGACCACACGCACGCGCGGCAGCTGCCGGGTGCGCGGGCCCGCCGGGCCGGGCGTACGCGCCACCACCTGCCGGTAGGCCGCGCGGATCAACGCGCAACGACGGGCATTAAACCCGTCGTCCCATTCATTACGATCGCGCTCGATACCCGACCGCCAAGACGCCGATCCCGGAACTCGCGGGCCGGGGCTTCGACCACCGCCGGGCGACATCCACCTGCGCCCGGGCGCGCTTTTTCTCTCGTCGCAGGAGAGCAGGAAAGACACGGCGGGGTGGGGGTGGGGGTGGGGGGAGCGCCGCCCGGCGATCTTATCGAAGACGAATGTGCGCCCGGGCGACGCGCTCGAGATGACTTAGAGCGTCAACAAAGCGGGTGCCAAGCCGCGCGCCTGGGCGGAGAGCGGCGGAGCCGCCCCACTGGAGGGAAGGAGAGGGTTGTGAAATATCGCGTGGCGCCCGAAGGCGGGGGTGGGGGGCGTCAGGCGAGCGGGGTGGAGACAGTGGGAAGTAAAATATCGCGAAGCGCCTGGAGATGGAGGCTGAAGGCACGGGGTGGGAGAGGACTGGGCTGAGGCGGCACGAGTTGAAGAATGCCCGGAATGGAGAGCAGCGGGGAGGCGACGGGCTGAGTGGGGCAGTGTGGGGGTGAAGAGGATAGCAAGGAGAAACGGGACAGCAAAGAGGGACGCGAGGTAATCCAAACGGGTTAGGAGTAAGCGGGGTGAGGTGGGGCGGGGTAGATCGAGGTGCAGCGAGCACTGGGAAGGGGTGGTACAGATGGGGAGGTTGTCCGAGCTGGGGACAAGATGGGCCGTAGCAGGAAAGGGCGAAGCGCCGTGAAATAAGCGGAGCGGTATGGGACGGGACGGGGAGGATTGGGAAGTGGTGAAGGCGGACGGGGTGAAGGTGTTCGCGGTGGAGGAGCACGGGATGCAAAGGGTCAAGGCGGAAAGGGACGGAGCGCGACATGCGTAGGGAAGTGGCACTGAACGATGCGGGATGTGTGGCAAGAGAAGCTAGGAGGCGGCGGCTCGTGCAACGGCGAGCCATAGCGTGGAACGGGAAACGGGGTGGCGAGGGCGGTTCCTTGGCAAGAGGCTACTGGAAGAGCGAGCTCGCAATTCGTACGCGGGACGGCGCGCCGTCGGGGTCGTAGACGACGGCTGCGCAGGGGTCGACAACCGCTGGCGGACGGAGGGATGGGAGGGAGGGAGCTGTTGAAAATGCGAGATGATACGAGCTCCGCATAACGCTGCCCTCGCTGATGGCAGAGAAGAACGCGCGGCGCGGACGTAATATTAAAACATACATTTCTCATCCCAAAATTACAGGATTTCCATGTAAAAGGTATGTCATATTATATGAGGCGTAATGAAAATAATGTAAGAACCGCAATGAAAACATTTTTTTTTTGTTGGGAGTGGCGTGCAATTCGCAACACTGCATACTGCTATGTCGAAGAGTTCATATCTACATCCTCACGTCCATAAATATGATATATTCTGATATATTCACATTCTTGATACATTCTGATAATCGTCTGGTAGTTTTATGATAGTGTATTAGAAACATTCATAAAAGTAATGAATATTTATTTTCAAGTATGACGACTAACATTAGTGTTACTTACTTGTTGATAACAGAAACGAAAAAAGTTCGTTTTCAACAGAATCTTGTATATTAGAATAATTATCAAGAATCATACTGAACAAATAAAAATTAACAATCCTGTTCTTTATGATTAAATGTACGAATTGAATAAATTATTAATTCTTCAAATTCTGCCGGATGAGTTCACTATGACAAAGACGATGTACATAAGCAAAAAACAAATCCTTTATTTTGACTAATCTTTCATAAGTGGAAACACAAGTTAACGTTTATTATTAAATTGAACTCAAGACGTAAGTACAGTACAACAATACTAATACAAAAAAAAAAAAAAAAAATAAAGAACGTTATAAACTCTCCCACTATATTTTGATATCAGACCATTTCAATACACAGAACGCCCCCCAAGAAGCCCGTATTCTATATTTTTATAACCACATACAATGTAGGTAATTCAAAACGGAACTTAGATATACGAGAATAAAAGGATTAAAGCAAAGACCAAACAAACATTAAATACTTTTTCCCCATTCCTCCCTTTTGTTCGTCTGAGGTCCAGCTAAGCCGCTGTGCTCTGCGCTCCGTACTGCCCTCCTGCATCCATTCGCGTGCGTCCATTATGCAAGTTTTCACTTAATTCCGCTGTCAGAGGCCTGCCGCATTAGCCGTCCGCGGGCGGCGGGCGCCTTCGCGCCGCCCCGCCCCGCCCCGCGCCGCCCCTCTCCAGGCCACAGGGGCTCGCGTCCGGGAGCCAACGGCGGGCGGCCAAGAGCCGGCAGACGGCGCGGGCGAGGGCGAGGGCGACGGCAAAGGCGGGGGCGGGGGCGGGCGAGAGGGAGGCCGCGAGTAACGCGGGCGACGAGAGCGACGACGGGGATGAAAGAGAGGGCGAAAGGATGGGTCGTGGCGGCTATCGGGCGAGCGAACCGGCAGCAGAACTGAGAGGCAACAACAAAGAATTTAGGAGTCGAGGTCACAGATGGCTCATGACTCTTCCCCCGAACAAAATAAATACGTAAAGGAGAGAAACATATTACTGATCCGCAGTATCTATCAGGTCCAAAAAAGGAATAATACGAGTTAATTGCTCTCGGTCTACCTAGTGACACGCGTTGTGATGTCTATGTTTCGTTTTTTTCCCCTTTCTTTCTTCAGGGAAAATAGGGCTTCAGGAACGACATAGCATGGTGGAATCGTCCGAAACAAGACTTCAGCCGTGAAAGTCTCTTCCTCTGAATTCTCCAATACACCCCAATTCTCGAAATTTTATTTTGGGAGCGACCCTTTTCTTCTACTCGTTCGTTTCCTCTATTCCCCTTCGTATACTATTTATTTCCACACTGATGAAAACCGACGGAGAAAAGTAGGAACAAAAATAAGAAATAACAGAAGCCGTACTTTCTGTGGTTGGAGGCACTTTGCAGAAGAAAGCCAAGTTGGCGAATGGAGCAGTTTGAAGGGCGATTGACGTTCTAAGATTGAAGCTGGATTCGACAGCGGGCGCCGGTTTGGAACAAGATAATTTGCAAAGAGGCTTTCATTTCTAGTTCGGCGACAATTTGAGAGGTAATTTCAAAGGTAAGAGTCAACAGTCATTACTTTCATGAGCCATTTCGGCTCATGAAAGTAATGACTGTGCGAGGTCAGAGTCATGGCGGGAACGCACGTTTTTAGCGATCGCCGTGAAACCCAAAACACATTATTTGAATTTAACGGTAGCAAAAACGGATCATCGCAGACAAACCATAGGGCGAAGAAATTCGATATTATTTCCACAGATCAAGTAAAGCCATAAGCCTCTTAAAACAAGTATCATCATTATTTTATATTCTTACGTGTGAGACCCACTTCAAGAGCGGTTTCGAGATACGAAGTTATTTCAGCAGCACGCTTTCATTTTTCTTTACACTTTACATATCTTCTGCAGATACACCTGCTAAAGGTTAGTGAAATTTAGGACATCTGTATCTATTTTTGCATCTGCCTTTTCCTCCACTTTTTTTTTGAGTGTATGTTCCTCACAACAAGTTTTCAAAATGAATGATAGGAGGTGTTATTATTTCGAAAGTAGAGTGAAAGTACCATGCCTGAACTGCTTATTTACCTTGGATATTTACCTTTAATAATGCCTGGATACAAATGGAAAGATGCATGCGTGGACGTAAGGGCACTCTGAATAGAATACGAAAAAAAAAAGATACACTGGAATTTAAAACCAGGTTCTTCAGGTTAACCTGCAAACTAGGGATGCGACATTGATATCGGTGTTTTCAAGACATCGAGGTTTATGTAGAAACATGGATGTATTAACACCGATGTTTTATTAACATCAATGTTTTTTTCTTTTCCGATGATTTGTTTCTGAATGAAAAATTCTCATGATCACAAAAGTAAAAATACGAAAAAGTTAAAAGTTAAGATAAGAAATAACTGATAGTAAACCCTGTTATTCATGTGATGGAACCAAAGGTATACTGATTGCACAACCTGCAACGACCAAACTCACTAGCCCGAGATGACCTCTATGCCATTGTATTTCCTCTTCATATTCACTTCGCATATTGAGATATGTCCAACAAATACGCTGTTGGGGGCTGGCCGGCACCTTCTTATGATATCGCTATTCGGCGAATTGATAAACACAAACACTGTCAAATTAAATTTTGTTGTACACGAATTTAATGTTGGAGGTTACTAATTTAGTCTAAGAATATCGATGTTCAAAACTATCGATGGTTTTTCGTTGTTGTATTTTCAACATTGATATTTTAATACTGAACATCAATGTTTGCTAACATCGATGTCGCATCTCTACTGCAAACAAGCAGACGTGTGTCCTCACCCCTATGCTACCGCGTCCTCCTCATTTCAGGGGGGGGGGGGGCGCAAATGCAGACGGCGGCGGTGGTTTGGCGCGCCCTGGGAGCGCGGCGGGCGCCGGCGCTTGGCGAGGCCTGGCGACGGGGGGAGGGGGGGGGCAGGGGAGTTAGGGCGGGGGCGGGCGGCGAACGACGCGTTTCCTGCCGCGAGAACGTCCTTCGCGCGACATTATTGCGCGCCAAACGGACCGTAACGGCGGCGCCGCGACTGCGTCTCGTGCTGCTACACATCCGCGACCGTGTTGCCCGCTGAAAGGCTGCTTCCCACACTCGCCGCCTCCGCCGTCAACGCTGATGTCGCCGCCTCCTCCGCCACCCTGGCGGTGGTCGCCACGGCTGCTCTCACCGCTGAGCTTGGATCTGGATCGTGTTTCTATTACCGCTACTAGCGTCAACGATAGACCCTTGGAATCGTTAGGAAGCTAAATGACCCCATTAGCAACATTGTTATCGACGTCATTACTGGCCGTATTCATGAAGACATTACGGTCCCCAGAGAGACAAAGATTTTCCCCTCCAAGTCATAGTAGTATCAACACAACATAAACTCAATATTCTGAATCACCCTTTGCATTTTAGTGCATTTTCCTTTAGCAATACAACTACTACCTGCAGTACAGTTACGAGCCGTATTTATAACTCCAATATAAACAATGCCATTCCGGCCTGAACTCCCGGCAACCATTTCACCGTCTCCCCAACAAGTCTCGAAACCGAAAAGCCTTATTGTAACCAACATCATCAACACTGTCACAGAAGCCAACATCAGTGTCACCATCCACACCCCGCCCCATCCCCGGCCTTGGCGCCCGCTCTGATCCGCCGCTCCCATCAAGACGCCGCCTTCGCTTCTGCCGCCTTTCGCGCCGTCTCCTTCCGCCCGTTTCCGCGCCAGCGGAAGAAACTCGAGCGTCGAGCGTCGCAAGCGCTGTGCAATCCAGCGGAATTCTTACGCCACTTACTCCGCCCGCGCCGTCTCCTTAACGCGGTTATTTGCGGCGAAGCGTCAGCTCTCGTTCGTCTCCGAATTTCCCTTTTTGTCCGGAGGCGGCGCGGCGCGGCACAACGCGCGAGGCGCCTTCGAAGAGCGGCGTTTATTGCGAAGAGCAGCTGCCGCCTCGCGAAGATATTCACGGGCGATGGGGTCTATTTATAAATTAAACGCGGGCCCGGGGCGCCGCTGCCGACGGCGCACTTTCTTCAGAGGCCGACGGAGGAGGAGGAGGAGGGGGGAGCTGCTGCCGCCTTCGCCACGCGTGCCTGCGGCCGCGGAAAGGACATCTGCGCGGCCGAGGCGGCACGCGCCTGCTCGCCGCCGCAGGCGACGGCTTTGGAGGGGGGGGGGGGGGGCGCGGTGAGGAAGGGGGAAGGAAGCCGCGGCGGTGGAGAGGAAGGAAGTAGCGGAAGAAGTAATGGGTGAGGTGGTGGTAGAAGCACTGTGAGAGGAAGGATAAAGAATGCTCACAGGACATGGTGTCAGGTGAGCTGGTTATGGCACACCGAAATTTTCGCTTCTCACGAACTTCGAAAAAGACTCTAAAATAAAGAACTCCAATATTTACATTTTTATGATACTTAACCAAAATATAGTTTATTTATTTTTTGGCACGACTTGTGATTTGTATTTCATGTACACTCTGTTTTTTGAGGAAGTGTGTATATCCAAACTATTAAGTTTGTTTACAAACAAGTGTAAACATCCCGAGTCTTAACTACTTATTATTCATAAAATATATGCTGTCGATACAATGAGATAATGCTTAATGTAAGATTAATATTTCAAACAAGATTAGGTGAATTATTACAGTAAAGGCTGCCTATTCCCGAACCTGACGGGTTATTCAAAATTGCTCTTTTATCACTAATTCCGGATGTCCATTGATGTGTTTTAAGAATGATCAGAAAAACTCACAAAAGAATCTAAGAAAATAAAATACGTTTCGTCTCATTGATAAGTTTAGACATCAAGGAATGAAATAATATTTCCTTTGTAATTGTTGTATGCGAACACGTTGTTCCCCATCAC
This sequence comes from Gryllus longicercus, assembly GCA_038098605.1. NCBI lineage: Eukaryota > Metazoa > Arthropoda > Insecta > Orthoptera > Gryllidae > Gryllus > Gryllus longicercus. The sequence goes on along the minus strand of JAZDUA010000059.1, from coordinate 4,465,988 downwards.
CAAAATAAATTTCAAATGGCTTTCTTTAACAGCCTTAAGAACTTGCTAAACGAAAACAAATAATACAAAAATAATATTGGAGTTGCCAAACGGACCAACAATAAGATATTACATAAAAAGTATCTTTAGCATTTTAACACACAATTCTTCAGAACCCATAATACCTAATGCGATTATAATGACAAGGCTAGTACTGTCGTTATTATAATAACGGAACAGCTGTAATTAAGGAGATCCAGGAAATTTATACGTGACCACAAGGTGGTTTAAAAAAGTAATACCCAGCAATGAGGAATTAATGCAAGGTGTGGTACAGAGTGATGTTGAAACGGGTTAGGCATTAAGTCATATTTATTTCTACAGAAGTGCAGGAGGAAGCCACAGCCACGTAGGACGTATCAAGGTCAGAAAGACATAGTGTTCCAATGCGTGAAGGCGGGCAGAAAAAATAAATAAATTTACTAACACACAAAAAGCGGAGAACGCCTGCTGGGCGGGCGGGGGCGCGCGCGCGCGTGGCGATCCGCGCAGCGAAGTGAAGCGACGACTATCGCGGCAAACCGGCCGGAACCCGCGCTTCCTCCTTGGGCACGTGGCGCGCGGCGGAATATATTCCGGAGGAACGCGCCACGCCGCCGTTAACGGCTGATCGCTCGGCGACGCTGCTGCTGCTGCTGCTGGTGGTGGGTGATGCAAAGACGCAAAAAGCCGGAGAACCAGCGCGTGCAGGGCGCGCGTCAGCCTGCTCGCCCGGGGCGCGAAGGTGCGTGGCGTGGCGTGGCAGGCGAGGCGAGGCGAGGAGCGGCGCGGCGCCCCTGCCGGCGATGCGCGTCACTGGCGCGCGCAACGGGTTGCCTACGCGCTGCCCCTGCATTCGAGACCGCTGCAGTGCACTGCAGGTAAACAAGATCGATTGATCAGCGATTTCGGGCGAGTCTACTGCTAAGATCACTATCGGAAGAGTAGTGCATGTTTTCATTGCAGGAGTTGAGGGTGATATTCCCCCTACTGACCGCCGAGATCCGGAGCCGACCTACGTCATATTGCGGGTTTTCTCCAAACAGTAATCTTCCACTAGCGGGGCACCGCCCCAGCCCGCACAAGCTCTGAGTTCCCGACATGTTTGACAGTGAAGTGCATGTAAGCCCGCGCGCGCGTGTGTTCGTAAGAATGGGGTAAAGATAGGGAAATTAAATATTGCGCGCCGTCCATGGCCTGTTTCTTAGGGTACTGCTCCGGCATTCGCCTGATATTGATCGTGAAACCACGGAAAACTACAGGTTAGAGCAACTGGCCGCTAGAATTCCCCTCTAGACTGCTGCTGAATTCGACTCAGCTGGAGTCTAGCTAGTGTCGAAAATCCTGCCATCGTCGGGAGCCGAACTCTCGGACCTACCGGTCAGAGGCCCTGCAGTGACATCAGTGGATGCCACATCTCCCTGAACCTTAAATAAGGAGAAGCCGCGCTCGCCAGCCTGACTTGAGTAGGTTGTAAATCTGTCGCCGTCGAATCGTTGACCGTTGTGTGAACAATGAAAAAGGTGGCAACTGATATACGACCGACGCGAGGCAGGCTCGCCAACTGCATGTGTACCGAACTTACGAAGAAATAGAACTGAAATTGTTGCACATGCTCTTCAATCTAGAGTTCGATTCAAAATTCACAAACCGAAAAATTGCTGTGAATTTTATTGACAATAAGTTTAAATATAAACGATGTGACTAGGATTTTTCTATGGCCCACTGAGTCAAACATTCTAATATTCCACGATGTGTTCTAAATTATGTAATTATGCACTTTGTGGGAATACGAATTGTCTTACAATATAACAAACTAGACATGGCTATTCGCGTATAACGAACATAAATATTTAATAATAATATACTTTTATTTAATAATGATATAATATTAATATAGGTTTCATTTAACTTATAAAATAAGAAACCTGGACTTCATTTAAGTTCAAAAGTTTGTATAAAAGTAGGGAAAGTAAATAGAGACTAAGTGAGCAGGTCCATGATTTTGTTTCAAATTAAATATGAACAATTCAATTCAAAATAAAAATACAAGTTATTTAGTTTTCACAGGCATCACATTCAAAAGTAATGTGAATCACGTACACTGACAAATAGATTTCTGTAATACATCTTTACCATGCAATGCTGAGTATTCAAACATACGTATGCTATGATGCTAAGATAAATTCACAGGCACCGTTAATCATAGATAAATGTCCATCTTCATACCCTACAAAATCTGACGAGCATTTGTAAACAAGAAATCAACAACAATCCATCGTTAAGGTGAGGCATAAGCCCGCACCACGTTCGAATAGATCCAGACCTCCCTGCTGGCGGAACACATGGCCACAGCGGGCTATTTCACACCCGGCGGGCGGGCTTGTGGGCTGGCTCGGAAGCGACGAATTTGGGCAGTGAACGGAAACGCCTCGGCTGGGCGATTCCCTTGCCGCCCCGCCGCCGGCTCCGGGGCCACGCACCATGCGACCGGAAGCCGCCTCCGAGGCACCTTCCTCTCACCCTGCCCCCGCGTCGCGCCCCCGCCCCGTACGCTCCCCACGCACGTCAACGTGCCATTTGCCCTTGGCCCTGTCCACGCCCCACCGCTTTGTCTCGACTACGTAATTTCAGTTTTGCTTACCTTCAGCACTGCAACTGCCTCTTTGCCCTTGTAGATCTCAATACAATGGCCGATGCCAGGTGCTTAACGATAAGACGGACTATTCACATTCGCATTGGTTTAAATTAGAGTAAAATCACAAGACCTATCATCACGGGGCATGCACTTCATAATTAACATCGTGATGCCTGTGTGCTTTGAAGCTCCCTTGGTCGTCGCCACCGTCTCTTGCAACCCCCAAATCCCCATGAAGACGTCTCTTGAGTTTTGACGTCTTCAAAGAACGTACTAAGAAAGAAAGTAGAAAGGTTTTGTATTCTTTCTTATTTGTTTATAAGTCTAAATCATACTATGTGTTGATATACTTGTACTGTGTTGTATCATACTTGTACGTCCGTTTTGCCGTGCGCGGCATGAATCGCTACTCTGCCTTCCCAGACTCCAGGTCTCAGCCACCTCCCTCCCCCGCTTCCGCTTTCCACCGCACCGCCGCCACCGCCCTCACTTCCACCTCCACCTCCTCCGCTCCACTGTAATGCTATATCCGCAGGAAGGGCAGGCAGCGTTTCTATGCGTCACGGCTGTTCCGGAGCGGGCGCGCGGGGGCGAGACGACGGCGAGGCGCGGCGGCACGCACTGCTTCGCCCCGCCCGCCGCGGCGTGCCGGCGCGTGCACCTGCACACGCACTTGCACGCGCCGCGCCGCGCCGCCCAGCTGAGGGGTTCACGCACCGACGCGTCGCTCCGGCCCCGGGCTTTCTTGAGGGGTTGGAGGCAGGGGTCGCATTCTGATATGAATGGCGATTCCGGTGGAAAACAAAGGAAACGTAGGTTTAATGTTGCACGAACTTCCTCATACGTGCATTAAGGTATTTTATATATTTAAACTGGAGTACCAGGGACAGAAATATTTTCCCTTTCGGCGTCTTCCTTCTTAAAGAGATTATTAAATAAATGGTACGGGACACAATATTACAAATTTGCTTCGAATTGAAAATGTGTATCAAACAACTCAGATTCATTCAGAATTATTATGGTCGAACTAATGACTTGCAAGCAAGAACTCACTCTAATGTAGAATTTAATTTTTGCAGTGTTTGAAAGCAACATAAATATCCGAAAATTTCCATACTGCTTTCTTACGCCTTTGAACGAACATAAATTTACGACTAAAATTTCCTATTTTACGAAATTTGACAGTTCTATTTTCAAAATGTGCCGATCATTTTTGCAACATTTTCTTTTACTTCGTAAGATACATTATTTGATACCTGAACCCCCATGAAGGAGATTCATCTGTCATTTCGGCGTTTTTGAATATCACTCCAACACCACCTGCGCTCGTAGTTGTGTTGTTTGTCTCCAACGGAAGGCGGGAGTTGGCCAAGCAGGCGGGTAGAGCGTATCGCACCCACGCATCGCCGTGCGCGGGGGAAGGTGCCCTAGTGGCCCGGCTGCTCCCGTTGCTGCCGCCGCCGAAACGCTTGGTGACTCCGTCGACAAGCAGTTGCCATACAAGTGCGTGCCGGCCCGTTTCCTGCGTATAATCTCAGTCTTAAATCAGGTGTCCCTCAGGGGGGGCGGCAGACGGTATTCATGCTCTGGTACTGCCCAGGTTGAGAAATTTTATTCAATGAACAAATTAAGAGCTACGATATACGGATAGGATGCAAGGATGTTGAAGACAATAAAACAATTTTCCTTCCATTCTTTAGAATATGAATTTTCTTCTCATTCATCACGAAGAGTAGGTATTTCCATATGACTCAAGGTTATTCTCCAAACATTCAGTCAGAAGCCAAATTCTATCACAGGATATTTCCATAAGTGTAATCTCTGAATATCATCTTGGCTTACTTTCTATAAGCTAAAATAATTAAGTTGAAACTGAAAGGTTCAGAAAATTAGGCAGAAGGTACACTCACAATTACTGCCCCTGTTTGAGAGGAATCCGAAAGTGTTCTGAGCACCAGATGAAAATTATATTATTATCGCTAAGAAAATAAAACTTCATACATTTTTCAATTTATTTTATATTACAACGAATTAATTTTTTAATTACAAATCATAAACGCAATTACAATCGACTGTTGAAGTATTTCACTTAATCACCTTTACTAACAGCCCAGTAACATGAAAACATTATCGCCATGGTTTTAAGGAGAAGAATGCAGCTGAAACAAAACTTCCCTCGAAGTTTGCCCCTCGCCTGTTACACGAATGACTAACCGAGGCGGGACCAAAATTCATTTTCAGAAAAGACCCTCTGCCAAGGCAGATGCTGAAGAATAATAGTGTTTCCCTAATGAAATTTTTTATAACAGTATATTATACACAATTATGTCACTTCTTCCCCCTGTACATTATTCTTCTTTCTCCTCTCATTTTTATATCCTTCTTTTCCGCACTCTCTTCTCGACGATTTCCTTTTAGTAACGCTCTGACTTTTATTACCCAACAGGTCCCTCCTACCGTCAGCAATTTACAATGTTATGAAACAGAGCAGTGCTACCGTGAAGCACCGGACCCAACTCCGCTGAGGACAACGTCAGGGAATAGCGAAGGCGTAGGCACGCTACCATGCATACTAACAAGCAAAGAGACATTTCTCGTCAACTGTTAATATTATAGGCTGCGGATATGGTTATGTTTAAACAAGGTGTAAAAGAAGCTGCCACAACATATGTTTTTAATTTCGGGTTCTTCGAGCGCTATGACAGAAATTCCAGCGAAGTGTTAAAAAGAATACGATGACGTAATTACGAGAAAATGTAACGGGTATAATTTTAATTCTACCAATACTGTAATTTCAATATTGCACCACGCTATTACTGAACTACTTTGTTTTAAATTTATCAACTGTATGTCTTAGGTCAGTTAGGACGCGTTCATTTTCGGACAAACAAAACATTCTAGATATGCAAGAGGCTAATTCATACGTGTATTCTTGATCAAGCAGGGATAGTTTGAATTGATGGCTTGGTTCAATGTTGTTTAATTACAGAAATAATATGTTAATGTATTGTATAGCTAAACAGCACATACTTTCTCGCATTATTCGAAACTTTTGCAATTTTTGAAAATTCGGAGAATTCAAAGAAAATGACACCACTATCATTTTAAGCGCCCTGTTGTTTTCTATCAGAGAAGAAAAAATTAAGAAAAAATTAAAATTTTTTGGGAAAATATATTTGGAAATTTCACTGAAATTGCTTTCACTTCAATAAAAAATACGCGAAAATACTCGTAGAAAATTACATGCCCTTACTAAAGGATATTTTTTAAACTGATTTTATTAAGCAAAACACTAACATCAATACTCGTGTTTTGAAATATTAATTTTTTGCAATTTTTGAAAATATATAGTGGCCACTCAAAATGGGACGTACGCCAATTTCATATGCGTACTTTGCTCTATTAGAAAAAACGCAACAATTTTGGAGTAGTTTTTGAGAAAAATATTGTTTAAAAATTGCCTATGTCTGACACAAAATTAAGCCCAAAATACTAGTATTTTCAAAACACTGTACACGGTCTTATGTAAAGAACTAACTTTGAAGACCAAAAAATGCGGAAAAGTATATCTTTAATATTGTAATAGTAGGAAGACACCCAAAAAATTTTGAACTTTTGAAATTTTGAACAGACGTTTTGCTGTAAACCAATTTCTCGATATCAAGGATACACAAAATATGGATTCATGTTACGTGTACACGTGTTAGAGGAAGTAATTTACTACACACCGAAATAAGATTTGTTCACTTTTTCTATATCAAAAAAATCGATATCCGGGTCTCACAACACACGTTTTTCTGAACAACCTTTTAAATTATGAAGAGAAATGTTAATTAACGTTTAGTAAACATGAGTCTAAAACCTTTAAAATACATCAAAGCTATTGTAAAAAACACGTCAAAGTCATTGTATTTTAGTATTTGTCCCAACGGATTGTCTAAGTCAATAAAAAAATGTAATTTCAATAAAGATTAGATTGTTTTACAGTTAATAGTTTCAGGTTACAGTAAATATAACATTTGAAACATTACTGATAAAAACAATAACCATAAATAATACAATTCTCACCCACAGCATGAATCAGCCAACATTCAATTTAATACGTACCTTCGTACTTTTTGATGATATTGGAATCGTGTCGCTAATTACACTTCATTCCAAAGTCGAATCATGCTAAATCCTTAATAGTTTCCAGGAAAGCAGCGATCTTTCAATAGTTTACAAAAATAATGTAATCATTCCCAGCTTCATTTAGTATTATCCACAATTATTACGCTAAGACAAACGCGACTGATTCAAATATCACGTAACAAGAGTTTAATTTTGGAAGGAAGAGGTCTTACATTTCGTCAAAACTTATCATTACAGTGTTATGGTCGATATGACAAATAGAGACAACTACAGTTAAATCAAGTTACCAGAATTTTTGTTTGGAACATTTCCTTCTTTCAGGCTCTTAATTTGCATACGCAAAACATGCGCAACCCGCAGTACCACAGCAACCAACAAAAAACAAGGTTACAAAAAAGCATCACGAAATTCAAACCGCAGCCAGAGCATTAGGACAATTGCATTTTTGAGAGAGCGGCGCTCCGCTCTAGCACGCGCAAATCGGAGGCGCGGCTGGGCTGGAAGGCGAGACATGTGCGCGGGCGGGGCTGAATCCCCGATCCGGCAGAGCGCGCGCCGTCGTGGTGGTGTCGGCCGCGGCGCTAATCCGCAAATGGAGACGGCCGCAAAGTGGCTGCGTGCGCCCGCCCGCTCGCCCGCCCCCATCCCCGCGGCGAAACTTGCCTTTCGTTCCCAGTGGCAAAGTGGTGCGCTGCTGGCAACAGCGAACGAGGGCGAACGCACAACCCGAGGAGCAGGGAAAGCCATTCGGTGGAGGGCAACGGGAAAGTGAGGGAGCTGCGCTGAAGACGAAACACGAGGAGAGGTAGGGACATATTGGCGACGGAGTCGACAAGCAATTGAAGGTTGGAGGGAACGAGGGTCGACGACTTGTCGGTGAGGAAACATTAGTAGTAGCTGTCATAAGGCGCTGTGACGAAGGTGTAGACGTATCAGCGGGTCGAAGGTGCCATCAGCTTCAGAACGGTAAGAGAAGTAGGCGTGATGGGAGCAACAGCAGAAATTATCATAATGGAGAAACGCTTCCGTCAGGACCAGTGCGACGGGGACGAAGGCTACAAAAGGAACAGATTAGGAACATCAGGGACGAGGTAAGGTAGGAGTAAAGAGTAATAAAGAGCTGAACAGATCGAAGAGGAAACGATGAAGAAAACGGAGACGGTACCGAAGGAAGAGACGGGGAGTTGCGGTGACGAGAATGAAGGCAATGAGAATGCGAAGGTAATGCGAAAGGACACAATTGGTACGAACAATCACGTTGGCGTCGGTAGCAACCAGGGTCACGCAGTGTCAAATAGCCGGGGAACATTCCGAGCGACAAGGCGAAACGCACATTACGCACACAGCTGAAGGAAGAAGTCAAGAATGGACGGGCAGTGGAAACGCGACAGAAACTACAGAGACAAGCGTGATAAAAAAAAAGGACAAATCACCCAGCGATGGAGACAGCATCGGCGACGGCAAGGAGGGTGCCGGGGCCGAGAGGCCCACGAGAACAGCGGCAGAGGAGGTGCAAGCGAGAGTGGCGAAACGAGTATCGAACAATCGGGGATTAGAGCGGAGCCGATAAAAGGCAAGCACGCCGTTGCCCCGCTGCCTCGCCGTTCCCGGCCGCCGCCACTGCCGCCACCGACACCGACACCGTCGCCGCCACCCCAGCCGCCGCCACCCCAGCCGCCGCCGCCGCCGCCACCCCGGCCGCCGCCGCCGCCGCCACCCCGGCCGCCGCAGCCACCCCGGCCGCCGCCGCCACCCCCGGCCGCCGCCGCCACCCAGGCCACCACCCCCAGCCGCCGCCGCCACCACCCCGGCCGCCGCCGCCACCCAGGCCGCCGCAACCACCCCGACCGCCGCCGCCACCCAGGCCACCACCGCTGCCGCCGCCGCCACCGCTCCGCTGGCCGGCGTGCGGCACCCCAGCCCCGAGTCGGCGCTGATCCCCACCCACGTGCCGGCGCCCCCGCCACCGCTGCCGCCCCCGTGTTGAACGCCGCCGCTGCAACTGGGTGCGAATGGTCGCGCTCGCTCGCGTCCACGCAGAAATGGCGCCGCGGCGAAAGTCGCTGCATCAGCGGAACGACATCGAATTATCTGCCGACCACAATTCGGTTACGAACGCAGAATTTCTATTCATATGAGCTTGCACACGCCGCCATTTCTACATTATTACCTTTGCTAAGCCTAAATTATGCAAACAAGTTACGAACAAAAAGGACGCGCAAGATAATAAAGGAAAATGATTATATTAAAGAAACGGGTCAAAGACTGACTGCATTCATGAGTCCCACATGCACAATGTAAACAATTCTCTAACAGAAATAAATAAAACGTTTTTTTTCTTTGCAACTATATCTACGTACAGTTTTATATTACCATTTTATAATGACATATATTTTGGACATACCTCAAGAATGTCCATAGCTTGGAAGGGATGAGGCAAAACAAGGCAGACCTCAGCTTAAACCCACATCTCAGTAGTGACCGTAAGCACTAAACTGATCGCACAAGATAACGTAATTATAAATTTTATTACCGAAATGATTTCAATACACGCATTTTATAACCGAAATGATATCCCACTGCGTTATCGTAACTCAAATAACTTTTTCTCTCAATTTCAGTTGCAATGAAGATTTCTTAATGAAACAGCACCATTATGATTCACTCACACACCCATGAATACTCTTTCATATTCCAGCGCTTCATTTGTTTTCTCATTCCATTGTAGTGGGCCGTGACGTATAAGAATTAAGCAATCAAAGGAGTGCAATTATAGTGCTGAAACACGTACAGAACTAATGTATCTAATAAAAAACACATTACTTTCTCCTGTATGATCCGACAAATTTCAACATGTATTAATTACATTTAATATATTTTTGTTATTCGTGTAAATGCACACTTACTTAGCTCCGTAGAACAGATCAATTAAACAACGAATTACACAAGCAGGCATCGCAAATGACATTGTAATACTGCGGCGGACGTTTACGCAGTTGAAGCGGACTTTTGGATTCAGAATTCATCATTGCTGTTCAATCATTAAATGGAAGGGTAATTGCTACAGAACTACATCCTCTCGAATGAGAACCTAATTTATTTTAAATCTTGGTTCTTACACTGATTTTAAAATTACAATTTTTGAAATTATCAAAATTATACGATACTATTTCAAATGAATCTTACGAGTCAATGTCCCATACATTGTTTATACATTTTTTGCATAGGATCACAAACTTGATTCCATTCTTATTGACCTCTCATTTAACTCATTTTCACATTTCTTCAATAATATCTCAAACATTTCCACTATTTCCCCATTTTACAAATATATCAAGTATTTTCGTACGCAGTTTTAGATGCAGAAGGTATCGAAATAGAAATTGAGTTTCTGCTTCCTGGAGAACGTCGTCCAGTACCAAAGTATCATTTCTTTCACTCGTGCATTGATACTAGCACTTCCCTTTAATATTTATATATTGGAAAGTGTTATGACGCGGTGTGCCAACGAAAAATGTCTTTGGAATGTGAAAATGCCGGACACGGCTCCAGTTGTCGCTTCCTTCTACATTTCATTCATGCGCCAAACACTCACTTTTTTTACGACTTACGAAATAACTATCACATTTGCATCGAAATTCCTTGAAGTAAACAACAAAGCAAAAATCTGGTTACCAGAGACCACGGAAATGAGCCACGACATACAAAAACTGCGGTAAGTCATTTGTGCTCAAAGAGTTAGTTCAAGGACACAGTCGGTAAATTAGTTGGATTCGCTAACACTACGTCCTCGTAGTTAACCTTCCTTAAAGACTAAGAGTATTTGTGACATAAATAGTGTATTCTCGACATCCACATAGAATGTTTTGATCGTGTTTTCCTCATTATCCTGTAGGGTTTGACCCATTCAACAGCATGGGTCCGTAAACACACCAAAATACTGTGCTGTAGATTTGTAAAATTCCTCCCCGTTCACGGTAGTTAAATGATGCCTACGACGTCACACCAAAATACTCCTGGCCAATAAAATAAAATTAAAATCAGTTTGAAGAAAGTTAAATTTTAAATGCCGGATGATTTCTATGTTTACTCGAGTTTATGGAGAAACCATAAGACAAAACGATACCAATGTCGGCACTGATACTCAACTCATTACACCTAGTTTATCAGATAACACAATTCAAGAACATAGAACATAGTGACTTCACAAGTAACTGCTAATAACGTGTCATTTCCGGCCAAAATCTCTCGGAATATCACGTTATTCCTTCAGTTTCTGCCGTCCCTCCATGCGGCAGTTTCCCAGCACGGTACGTGGTCTGTCATCTCTGAAGGAGGCGTTTCTCAATCGGGGCTCCCATCTGCGCCGGGTGGGGTGGGCCGCCCGCGTGGGAGTTAAATCCCAAGCGCCGCCGCCGACGACGACGTACGGCTTCCCGCGGGCCGGCGCCGGTCCGGACCCGGGAGGCGGCGGCGGCGGCGGCGGCCGACGGAACAGGATACTGAGGGTGCGAGCAGGAACTACACGCGGCTAGCTGGGCGCGAGGAAGTGGCGAGCATTGTCCTTAGAGCGCGGGCTTCCGGCGGGGGTGAGGCCGGGCGGGCGGGTGGGCGGACGGCGCCCGCCCGTAACGCCGCCGCGCCGTGCCGCCGCCACGCACCTTGCCGGCGCAGCAGCCGCCCAACCCCACCGGCAGGACCTTGTGTCGCGTCCCGGGGTTCCTGCCGGTCGCTCTTCAAGCGTGCACTCCACTAAGTATCCCTTTGCGTAGCAAGCAGGTTGAAAAAATAAATGCATAATGTAACATATGGTGTGCTTCCTTTGGTATATATTCCAAAGATTTGTCTGAGATAGTAATTCAGGCCGTATTTAGCAACTTTAATGTTCTGTGGTGCGTGCTACATTACTCTCGTACAGATAAGGGAAAGACGGCAATTGAGGCCGTTTAAAAGGGAATATGGGGAATATTCGAGCAATTCCGTGATATTTTATTGAAAATTGTTGTAGCCAAATACAATGCACCACACACTAAGCCGTTGTGAAAAACAGAGAAATGTGTGTGTGGGCAACATTCATAAAATTGACAAAAGTACACCATTATGATAATGCGTCTTGCTTAGGCTAAGAGTATTAATATTATGATAACCAACAAATTAGCATTTTTTTACCTGACTTAAGAAGGGACGAACAGTAGGAATGGATGAAGGAGTGCTTATAATAAAAATATTACAAAGATGAGAAATTAATTTCCAGCTTCGCAACTTTACAAATTACTATGCGATAACGTTCTATTTTTACAGGAAAGTGTCTCAGAGTAACAACCACAATCGTGAGAAAGGTCTAGAAGGAGAGCACTCAGAACTCTACGAATACGAAGTGGAAGGAAACCCATCCAGTAGAACGCGATGCTCTTTCGTGATTCGGCCAGTGGCGTGCTCGAAAAAAAACACACACACAAAAAGCACAAGAACTCAACCCAGACAGGAATGCGATGGTTTCTGCAGAAATGTTTCAAGTAAAAGGATCGTAAAAATGTTGACGCGCGCGTTGTACTCATCGCAAAAACACGAAAGCAGCGCACTATAATGTGTGTACGATAGATCTGCAAAGTGTGTAGCAGGGAAGAGGAATTAAATACGCTCGCTTCCTAACACAATTAACTCTCATCAGATATGACGTCTCGCAAAAAGGGAAGCAGCCGCGTTTAAACGACGCTGCTGCGCACGTGCTTTGACGCAAGCTTATTAGCTCGCTCTTCGAGTCTGACGTCGGCGAAGGAAGCGGGAGATCAAAGGACGCGTCAGGCAGCAAAAGGAGCCAGCCGAGAGGAAATCTCTGTTTCCTAGGGCACAGCCAAGGGCGCGTGACCTTCGAGGAAAAATGGACAGCCTTTTACGCTCCGTTCTGGAGGGAAACATACGCAAAATCGGCAAAGCACCCTTCATAGACAGTGATTATTTCAGGAAGCAACCGGTTGGAAGAACTAATCTTCCTATTTAATCAGGGTTTGAAAATTGTTATTTCATATGGGTGACTCCTAAAAAATTAAGCACAATCACATGCCACAAAACCTTCCTGGCTTAGTCCCAAGTTCTCCCCTAATTCCTTCTTGAAACAATTTCGGCCTGCCATCATACATAACGTACATAAATGCATTTAACATTTCGCTGAAATAAAACAGCAACAAGGGAAAAACAGTTTCGTGGGGAGATTGGGTAATACTCGCAAAATTGTATTATTAAAAAAACAATAACATATAGTACAGAAAAACTTGATTAATGCGAAACTTGTATAATACGGAAATCTATCTAATCTGAAAATAAATCATGTCGCACAAAACGTAACGTCCGCAGAATTACATTGCATAAAGCAGAATCTTGTCTAATACGGAAAGAAATACTGGTCCCTTAGGATTCCGTTTTGCACTAATTTTATTGTAATAATAATGTAAAATACAGATTCCACAGAACATCATCAAAATGAAAATAAAAAAAGAAAATTTGTGAAATGGTTTATCCTTTCCACATTAAGCTTTGGACAAAAGAAAGCTTAAATGGTGTTTATAAGTATTCCTAAAAATTAAAATATACAAGCAGACGTTTTGTAAATTGTATTGTATAAATACAAAAGGACATTTAGAACCTGAACGATTATAACAACAAATATTTACGATTCTTTTTCGTGCATCAAATATAAATATTGAACTTAGAAACAAATTAACATTTGCAAATGACTAATAAAAAATCACCGACGAATCTACCTCTCTTTGAAACTTATTTTCAAACAGTAATATTTTCCCCTTCAATGAATTGCTCTCGTTTCTGTCTCGTCTCTTTCAGAGTCTGTAAACAGCATTTTTGTTATTGACGGGGTTCAGGTGCAAAACGTCTTCAAAGAGGACGAAGTTCAAAGTGTTTCCTATCGCCATGTTCCCATCGGAGGCGCTGCGCTGAAAACAAAAACGAGCAACGCCTAAAACCAACCCGACATATCCTCATCCTTTTCCTCCCGCTTTGCTTGCACGCACTGCAACAGGAAGGTCCCCGAGGACACAAGTGCGACCCAGGGGCACGTTCTACGTGAACAAAGGTTGCGACGGCGAACACATAACCGAGCGGGCGAGGGAAAATAAAACCAAAAGGCTCGTTTCCATCAGCGCAGGGTTTTCGAGCGTGTCCGATGCGCAGGAAGTGTAGACTGCAGAACGTAGCGTCACCTCCCCGCCGTCTTTAGGGGTCACGGCAGGGCGCCCGGGGAAATATGGGAGGGGCACGGACGAGCATGTGAAGACCCCCCCCCCCCCCCAAACCAGCACACGCACAGTTGATGTTCATTGCCTCAGCGCACAGAGATCTGTTAGGAGGCGTTTTTATTAATTCTCTTTGTTATGACACGGGTTATAGAAGCGCTTTTGGCTGCTGCGCTCGCGTGTTTGTAGAGATAATTAATTCCGGGACATCTTACGCCCGAGCGGACACATTTTCAAGCTAGAAAGATCGACTGACAGAGACCGATAAACCGACTTCTGCTTCATTATCGATGAAAATTGAGCACTGATATAAAAATTAAGATCCAACTGTACGCAAATATGTAACCTATAAGTTATAAGTTCATTTTGTTCGCGAAATGTCCCTTCGTTGACCAGCGTGCGGCGTTGGCCTGGACACTGAAACGGTAACACTGCAGTTTAAATGAGCGAAAGGTTGTGAGTCGAGCGCTGTGACTGATTCTGAGTGAACAACAACACAAAATGGAAGTCAGAACGATAGGTGACCTTGTTCCTTTCTTGGTAGGAGGTGTGAGCCAGCGCCGACCAACACGTCGGCTGGCCATTGGTTCCCTCTCCAGATATCTCCCCCAGCGGGGTTACGCTCATATCAGGGCAAGCTCGCTTCCGACACGCGTGTCATTGGCTTCCCTACATCTATGGAAGTGTAGTACATGTGTGTGTAAGGGGAAAGGATACAAGAGAGAGGGGAGAGAGAGAGAGAGGGGAGAGAGAAGGGGGAGTGAGAGAGAGATGGAGAGAGAGTGAGAGAGGCAGAGAGAGAGAGAGAGAGAGGGGGAGGGGAATGGATCACGCGTGGTCCATGACCCGTTCGTTAGGGTACTGATCCGTCATTCTCCTAGTATTATTAGGAGAAAGCACAAAAAACAACAGATCAGAGCAATCGGACACTACGATTCTCGTTCAGAGAAGGACTGATTTCGACCTAGAGATAATATCAAAAATCTGCCACCGAGGAGAATCGAACCCTACGACCTCCCGGTCAGAGTCGGTTTGGAAACAGCTGCAATGCTGGCTCTAAGTTAAACTCAGCCGGCCAGGATATTTAGAGGGACTTCGTGAGCTATTTGGCAGAAAGTATACGGCGTAATATTATTTATTAAATACACAGAGTAATTGACCTTCCTGTCCAAAATAAAAATAAAGGCAGTACCTGACGTAATCAACATTTATTAACATTAACATTCATTTATGCTTTTTTAACATTAACATGCATTTATTTAAACATTAAGACATTAACAAGCATTAATTATATTATCAAATAATAAAATTGCTTTGATTACAATACAAATGAATTACAGTCTACATATTTTGCACATGCTTCACTGTACTGATCTACTCTATTCTACATCCTCATGCCAACTTCGTTCTGTGATAAGTCACACATGTCCACAGCTACTATTCACCAAATCAATGGGTTACGGAAGCGACACGGTATATTTTTAGAAGAGACCTAGTTTACTTTGGAAACTCAACAAGTTTAGTTTCGAATGAAAGACCAAGAACAGGGAGTGGCGGATTTAGGAGGCAGGAGCGGCGGCGTAGAAAGCCTCAGATGATTCGGGGCGAGGGGGAGATTAACAAGACATTATGCAACAAAGTCGGCCAACCGCCAAGTTGAGCCCGGGCAGAATCTCGCTAAAGAAACACACTGGCATCTCGCTAATACCACTTTTAGTCACCGCGGACTCAATAATCCGAACGTTTGTCGCGAGTTTAGCCTCTCCTTTGAGGCTGAATGAATGGAATTCAAATGACTGCACCAGTTGCAAAGTTGCACAAAAAGAGTCAAGTTGTGTTAGAGCACATTCATTGATCTAATTAGAACAGAGATTGATATAAATGGTTTAGTAATAATCCATTTATCTACGCAGATGCGGTAAGTTTGCCTAATGCATTAAAATGTTACATACAAATGACGCTCTGTACTTTTCTGCCATTGAAGACTGACGCTGCAGAATAAATATCATAACAGTGGACCTTCAAACGTTTTGAGACGATTATATCAATACGTTTTAGTTCTGCAGTTTCGGTTTAAAGCGTTTTAAAATGTGAATTGAATTTCCTTCCTATGACATTTTGTATTCCGTGAAGGTGCTTAAAAATGTTATATTTCTTGCTAGAGAGTATATGTTAATAAGATTTGTGAATTATTTTGAGGTAAACCAGTATGGTATTACATGGGGAACACATGTAAGAGGCTTATTTGTTTAATAGTGACTTCAGTAAGAATCAGATGTGGCTCTACGTCAGGCTATGGTACTTTGGAGAGAGTGAGAAGCCAACCTACTCCCCCATGGATCGAGATATATTGTCTAAATGCAAGACAGTTTTTTTAAGAAATGTCAATCTTTGCTATAAATCCTATGTTTGTGAAAACATCTATTCACATTATCTCCTAATGAAATGTGATATTTTTGCATTGATTGAAAAATAAGTCGAATGTTTCAGATATAACTGAGATGTAAAACAAACTGCTGTTCGCCAAATTCCAATTTGGAGGCATATTTCAGTTCACGAGCAACAGAAAGGAAACGCTGAAAAGAAAGATGGAAACTGAGAGTGAAACAAAAAACTGGTGCAGTTTGATCCTGCTGTAATGAACAGTAATGAGATAATTGCCCCTGAAATCAATTCACAGTAACTCATATAAACTATTGACCCACAAGTTGAAATTTCTATATTAGTGCAAAGGATGAAAAATTACCAGCAGAATTATTGTAGGCAAGAAATAGCCTGAATTGAAATATCGAAGACGAAAACTTAACATACTTCAGATCCATTAGAACTCAGTATCAAATAAAATTTTTAAAAAAATGGCTTTGTAACAGTCTTAGATAAAAGTTTGAATAGCACGTTTGAATGATAAGAAAAAAAAAACTAGAAATTGACTCTTTCATTTTTGGAACAACGGCCTCCAATAAATTAATAAGTTTTACTTTTCAACCATATGGCATTATACGCTTTTAATAACTGCTCTAGTTAATAGTATTGCCATTGAGATGTTATATTATCACTGGGTGAAGAAAACCGGCGTTGGGGTACTTACATATTCGCCTCGTCCGCTCTGCCCGTCAGCCATCCCAGCCACGTTTTGCATCCATTGTTTTGCTCCCAGCCTCTCCGACCCGTCCCGACCCGACCCGACCGGCTCCGCTCCCTGCAACTTCACCTTCCCACCCCGCTCTACCTCGCCAGTTTAACACCGAACATGCTTCGCCAGCGCCGGTGTCTCCAAGATGCAAGGAAGATTGCATTAAACAAAACAATTGTACAAACACATTTTTGTCTCCTCCTTGAAACTGTATCACTGCTCTCTCCATGCATTGTCTCGCATGACCCTGTCCTGCTTTGGCCCTTCTCGTCTCAACCTGCATCTCCAAACTACGACCACACTACGCCTTGGTCTTCCACGTACCGGCAATCTTCCATCAATAAATTCATATTTCATCTCTTCAGGAGATGAATGCTAAAAAATTGTTCCTTGTGCATCTTAGATACCAAATACCCAGATACCTAAAATTTCGTGTTTCTAGCTTCAGTAGTTTGATCACTGCGTTATATATCAATGTTCTTCTTTAAATAGGTAGATTACTACTATTTAATTATAACGTAGGGATTTAAACGTCAAAACCATACTGCCTAGAAGCAATACCAGCATATAATAAGAATTTCGCGAACTTTGGAACGCTGAAATGGTTACATAACAAATGTTTCCAATATATTCTAAGAGGTTGTGAAGAACTGCTATTCTCTAAAATATTTCACAACGTAATGAATACTATGAGTACCGCGAATGGGTTTGCTTATCATAATAAATAATGTGTTATCTTTTTCTTTAAAGTATAAAAGAAAAGAAAGAAAAAAACTTCCAGCCATTTGCGCAAAAGTATTGAGATATTACATCAACTTTAAATTTATTATTAACGAAGTACGTCTTGCGTGCGACATAAAAAGAACAAAAATAGATACGTTGCTTCCCAAATGCTGTTCTCTCAGTGCTTCCAAATCTCTCTTTATTCAATGAATTCATCTTCTTTGGGGTTCATCCTGAGCTCCATTTCCTGTCACTGCAAAGCGACTTTCATTACCCTGCTCATCTGCATAATGGAGGGTGCAAATCTCTCCGGTAGCTGGAGCACTTTTCACTCTTAAATTAACCTAATTTTCTTCAGTAGTTTTCCTTCTAAGAGAAAGAAACTTGTGAGATAAGAATGTTACAGAGAGCAAATGTTGAAGTTTACTAGAATAAAAAAAACGTGTGTGGCAGAGAGTAATTTCTTTCAAGGGTAATTGAACGGCTACTCCAGAAAATAATTAAGAGACCAATGTCTCAGTTGACAAAATGTTATCAAATTATATAATCGAATTTAATATCGCACAACAAAGCAAAATGCATTAAATTCAGAAGTCTTTCGCACAAGTCTTTTTGTTTAAAAAAGTGTACTTCACTGTTTTTCTCTTGAATAGATTGGTCTTGTGAATTAATTGTGATCGCAGAACTAAAGTAGGACAGGACGCAAATATAAAATACGAAGACAAATAAAACGACAAAAAATCGGAACAAAATAGCGATGCACAACGCAAATAAATTGAAAAGAAAATTGGGGGACAATTATAGGGGAAATAAATTCTTCTTTACTGGGGTAATATATGACTTAAGTTGGAAGCAATTTATCCTGACGAATGTATCCTTTCGGCCTTATTGGAGATAAGACATGTAATCAAACACACAACTAACCTGTAATTGAACCTTTTTCAAGTACAAAAGTCACTTGAAGCTGAAGGAGGGTTCTGTTTCAATACTGTGCAAACACAGTGAAGAAGTGTGATCCTAATTATTGGTGAAGCGGATACAAAAAAAATATGCTTGCAGTTAACGACAAATGTGATTTTTGATATTCGAAGTTACAAATAACAGAAGAATTCCGCCAAAGAATCGACACGTGCACAAGGAGTTGATTAGTATCAGTATTTTCAATAGCTTACAAACTAATGTGGATTCGGCAAAGAAAACCAGCGTATTCACCGACTGACCACTGATCACAATCCCGATATATCTGCACAATGTGCAAACTTCGTTGCTTCCCTCTCTCTTGGCTTTTGAGGCGTTCTTTCGTGTCAGGTAACAATGAATTCTGTCATCCACTTCATTATTTCTCGGTATATCTAAGCTTTCTCAACCTATCCTGTCGCCTCGCCATTGCGTACAGGTAACGCACAGAAAGAGAGAAAAGAAATATTTAACGCGGCCAAAGGAGCATTCTGCAGCACGAAACTGCACGAGGAACCTTCTGCAAACACCTGGCCAGGTCAGGCAGGACAACAAATCACGGCGTCCGCCAGAGATTGCGTCGTGGGTGCAGGTCATCAAAGACGGAGGGTCGCACAAACAGCTGAGCGCGGGCGACCAAACAGCTGAGTGCGAGCCCCGCCCGGGGCGGACCACCCCGAGCACAAAGGCCGCTCCCGGGGTCTCTCGGCTCACGCCCGTTGCGTGGCCTTGCGCCGTACCGGCCTTTGTGGCCCTCCCGAGGCGCCGTGACTTAGGCACCGGGCGCCGTGTCTGCGCTTCCAGAGCGAATCGGGGGCAGCTCTCGGAGAGAGGCTTCAAAACGGCGCCGGAGCCATTGTTTAAAACGAGCGCCGAACTCTGCGGCGCGGCGGAGCAACGCGCGGGGCGGAAAAGAAAACACGAATCGAGAAGAAGAGGAGAAAAGAGGAACGAGGCCGGCGCGGTGCAGCTACCCCCGGCTCTCCGCGTAAATAAGTCGGGGAGCATTCGAACGGAAACAGCTTGGGCAATCTATTTAAAAGTTACACGCCCACACACGCAGCCGCTTGCGTACGTAACCGTCGGAACGCGGGCGCCGCCGATCGGCGCCGATCTCGAGAAGAAAACACGTTTTAGCTGCCGCCTCCAAAAGCGACCTGCGCGAAGATGGGCTCCGTGCCTCCCGCCGCCGCGGCGCTTCGCGTCTCACTTCCCCGCGCCGGCTTCCGAGGAGAGGCTTGAGCCTTTTCGCGTCGCTGCCAACCGATCCGAGCGGCGGCGCCTCCCGCGTCGCCTCCTCCTGTCTCAGAGCACCGCTCCGCCCCGCCCCGCCCCTCTGTCGCAGCTTCCACCGCCGGCTGCGCTGCGCTACGCACTTCCCCGTCACCCGTCAACGTCACCGCACCCGCCGCGCCGACGCTTCCTTGTTTCTTGTTTCCACCACTGTTCCTACGCAGTCTTAAAATTTTGCGACGCTATGCGGTCTCTGCTTCTCTATTACATTTACTGTTATTGATTCACTTTTCCCTCCACGTTTTCATGTTTCTAGCTGCGCTGCCCATATCGCTGTCACGAATTGATATTTTCCTCAACATTTCCATGTTTCCTTAAACTAACATCGCGGTTTCCACATCACTACCACATTCCCCGTAACTGAAATAGATATGCCTCCATATCTCCGTGTTTCCTACAGCCACGAAATTTTACTCTATACATCACGTCGTTACAGCGTTTTCCCATCCACTGGCTCATTCCCCTCAGTCACGTCTCCCACCCGGCAATTAGAATCGTCAATTGCAACATAGAGACATACTGTTCCGTTTGCCTTGCAGTTTCTCATTTTACCAAATTCTTCAATACTATCAACATACATTGCTCTTCTTGAACGTACTCATTTTCTATGCCGTTGCGCCATGCTCTCCTTGTAGCCACGCCTCACACAGAGACCGTCACAAAGCTTCTCTGCTGCCCGCTCTCTCCTTTTCGGTCTGTGCCGCCAGGAGCCGCGTTGCGGGGTAGAAGGGCAGGCATACTTCATGTGTCCTCGCCCCGCTCTTAAACATACCGAGAAACTCGCGGGCCTGCACGTCTCAACATTCTACCTACCCATCCACCGTGCTCCTAGTTTCCCCTTCACGTTGCCCAAATTCACAAAGTCCCACTTAATTCATTACGTCTTCCTGGCACAATCCACTCACTCATTGCCCTTCTTTGAAGTACTCCTTATCAGTATCAAGTGACAACTCCAAAACGCTCCATCATAAACGAATTTTCTGAGTGTTCCACGGTATTCGCGATTCGCTTCCTGTCCGCAATCACATCTAGCTCGACTCCATGCCCACACACCGTCCTCTTCTTGAACATACCGATCTCCGATGCCATTGAGCCGTGCACTCCTCCTACCTGCGCAGCTTCGCGTCGCGGCCTCCTCCACATCTCTGACATCGCCCGCCCCTCTCTCTCTCTGCTTCTCCGTCGCTCACGCTCGCTCTCTCCACTCCGGGCCGCGCCGCGCCGCGCCGCGCCGTGTGCCGCGCTGCGGGGCCGTCGGGCACGCATCGAGGAGCCCTTAAATTATTCCGAACGACCAGCTTCCATTCGGCGGAGGCGCAATTTCCCGGCTGCAGAGGCGGAGCGCCGCCGGCGGAGGCGGAGTTGGCGGCGGCGGTAGCGGCGTTGCCAGCTGGCAGCGGAAGGAATTTGGGGAAGAGATTTGTGGAACGCAGGTACGATATTGCACGAACTGTCAATCGGCTCTTGGCGAGGCCCGAAACTGCGCCGCACTGGCCGCGCGCGCGCGTGTGTGTGTGTATATGTGTGTGCGCGTGAGGGAAGGGGGGAGAGGGACAAGCGGCGAAAGTGTTCGGTTCCGATGCGGGAACACGCTCACGGTGTGGGAAGAACGCGCTCCACAATAGGTTATGCTTAAAATGTACTTTATATCGTCACCCGCAAGCTGTCAACCTTCATTTTACGGCACATTTATGGCGGATTTTATTATATCGGTTTACACCAACAGCGCGTTAAACATACGAAACAGCCATGAAACAAATGTGGATTAAAGTGTCGCCTGCTCGTTACTATCGCATGAAAGGCACGACAGATAATTCAGAATTATATTTCATTTACAGATTTACGGAGATAAAAAAGCGATTAAGGCACGCATCATATTCCTGGAAATATATTCAATCCTACAGAGATTTTATTCTTGGTATAACTGTCATAATTTGCTAAGGGCGACAAAATATACAGTCCTAATGAGAGTATGAACGGACATTATCCAGCTTATTGAATTAATACGGATTTTCAAAACACAACGTAATTACAAGAAAGACGCTCGTAAGCTGACAATTCAATCACACACACGCATTAGCACAAGAAATCGAATAAAAGACGTAGTATGTAAATATGAAGAACTCCATTCGCATCTCCGCCAGGCAAATGCGTCGCGTTGCGCGCCACCTCGCCTCCATAGAATCCGCGAGGGACCGCATTTGCATATCAAGGAGCCACGCAAAGGCAACAAAATTGGTGGCGGCGACGGCGACGGCGGCGGCGCGGCGGGCCGCACGCAGCCAGGCGCCGCGAAGTGCAGGAGCAGAGGAGGAGGAGGAGGAGGAGGAGGAGGACGAGGGGTGGCGACGCCTCGCCGGAGCGCGCGCTTTCCGGCGGGGACAAAGCGCGTCCCGGACGCCCGCCCGCCCGCCCGCGGAAGGAAGGGCGACGCCGGGTCGCGGCGGCCGCCGCGCTTCGCCTCGCCGCGCCGCGCCGCGCCGCGCCTCCGCCCCCGAGCGCGCTTCCCGCCTGCCCAGGCCCGTGCCCGGCGCCCGGGACCCGCGCAGGGCTGCCGTCTTCAGGGTCAAGGATGACGTGTGCAAGCCATTCGGTAGTACGCATGCTGTGCTTTCTATTTACCATTCGTTGCATTTGGTTCACCGAGAGGAGGGGCTCAGGGCGAAGCAACCTGACTTCGCAATCGGGAGACACGGGTTCGATCCCAACGCCGGCCATCCTGACCGGGGTTTTCGCGGTTTGCCTCTGTCCTCCAGGCGAACGCTTCTACTGAAATGCCACAACCGCGAAACCGGTGTCACTGGCCGAATTCGTTAACTTTGTGAAGTCACGAAGGTTAAGCGAATTCGAGACACCGCGGGTTCCTGGTTGGGTGACCGACTAGGATCTAAAGGCGCCACAGCCAATTGCCCTTTAGGGGGCAAATAATGATTAAATTAAAATTCATTTGGTTCGGTCATGGGGGGGGGGGTATTTCGGCACTCATTCATGCCCCACTAAATTGGATGGTGTAATCAGTGGGGAACATGTAGAAATGATTCATAATAATTCCACGAACGTTTGCGAACTTATGTGGTACTCGGTATTCTTTGTTATTTAGTCAACTGGAGAGGAGTCTGTATGGAAATAATTAATTTATGTTGCTAGAATTCAAGAAAATTTGCATTTGAAAACTTCTATTTAAAGAAATATTATTTACATTATTCATTTTGTCGGCTTACCGTTTATGTGCATGCATGCCCTTGCTTTGAATTTCTATATTAAAGAATATAGTTTAATACCCACATCCTTTTCAACATGATATGTATGTATTTTGACAACATTATTTTCAGAGATGAAATCGGAACCAACTAAATCACTCGTGAAAAATATTCTTAACCACCAACTGCATTCATTCAAGATCCATCGCAATTTTAGATAGCACCCAGCTCGTCTGGCCGTTGGAAGAAAATATTTTGCGAAGCGATGCAGTTTTCTGTGATGCTTAACTGTTTAAACAACTGTCAAACTAATCGTCTGATGGCTTGAACCGAGTATATCCTATTGAGTTTCATTTTTATTACCCAATAAAAGGACGAGTTGTAAGATAGTATAAATAGTTCTAGGGGTGTATGGAAATATGTAAGACACCGACCTCCAAGCCCAGGCTAGTCTCTAGAGGCATAGTGTTTTGAAAGGTGAGAAACTCTCCGGATGTGACTTCTTGGGGGCTAGGCAGCGGTCAATCGGCGTCACGCAATTGGCGTCTGGTGCGTGTGATTCAATTGTGCTCGTATCACGAACTACTGAGTGAACGACGCAAGGGAAGTTACTCGCGACCACTCACGGGTGTGGAGGGTGTGAACAGGTTTCGATCAAAACTTGAGGGCACACGGAGTACACGGTTTTTCAAGCAGTTCTATCATAGGTACACGAATATCTTTTTTCATCGTTTATTTCACTGCCACTCTACGTCTACCTCTCACTAACTCGCGTTACCGAGGGCAAGACTGAAATCAATTACAATAGTTTCAGAACAAATACGAACATGTAATTTTCTTGATATATTTCATGTAACAAATATCTTCTATTCAATTTATTATTTCATCAATATACAAACTGGTATCAATACCGTCTTAACTCACATGTTAAATACTATTCGTTACTTTGCAGTTCAATCAAAATTAGAAATATCAATTATTTTAATTTTCTGTAAGGCTCATTCTAAAGAAAATGCTGCATTCTATCTGCAAAGACGTTAATTTGGTTTTCGACCGTTTCCTCTAACTCACAAGCTGCGTATTGATTTTAAAATTTCCTCTCTTTCAAGCGGAAGATTAATATTCTTAAACCTGAATTACTACTCTACTACATAATGTAAAATGTGTGAGCAAAAAGTCTGGAGGAATTTTTCCGACAAGTATGAGTGATCAAAAATATACGAAATGTAACAGCCACCATGAATCGCGACTTTCGAACTTATAAATCTACCCTTGTATATCCGAAAGAGATTTGAATAGGTTTCCTCCCCTTTTGAATCTCTGTAAACAGTACCATACATTTCGGGCACGCCTCCGACAATGTCCCACAAATATGTATTTACTTTACATCTGTTTCTTATCACTCTTGATCTTCACTATAATAGTCTATTCTCCTGTAGTTTGATTCACAAACTTTCGCTCTCTTGCCTCATTCCACTTTCCCCACGAATTTTACGTTTTTTCAAACTTCCTAACTATATTCTCCCGTTTCCTCTAATTTCCATTCATTCTCCGCGCCTTTGCCATTGTGTTCTTCCTCTCTGCGGCGAGGGCCATTGCCAAGTCCGCCGCCGCCCGCCTCTACCTTGGCGCTGCGGAACCCACGGCTTACAGCCACTTTAAGTTTCCCGGACGGCAACAACTGCGTAACAGCGGCGTCCGGGAGAAGTTGACGCGCGCGAGGGAGGGGGAGAGGAGCGGGAGGAGGGGGAGGAGGAGGAGGTTCAGAGGTCGCGACCGTGACGCTAACGAAGGAACCGCCCTCCGTTCGGTTCGGAATGAGGCCGAGCAGCTAGCTCTTCGAGGAAGAAGTGCCTTTGAAAGAGCTCCTTAGTCCCGTGTCTTCCGTTTGTGACGACCATAAACGACGCTCCTTATCCTTCGAGAACGCGACGCTAGAGGCAATCAGACAGTCGGAAAAGGGGGCCCAAGTAGCTTCATTTGAATGGAAATTTTGTGGAGATACATTGCGAGAGAAGTAACAGCCTTACTTTCTGCGCCAAAGAGCATTTCGAGTAAGAGATAAGCAAAACCACAGCTTTTTACATCTTTTAATTGGACAAAAGTTGCCACTGTTTTTCGTCTCTGACAATCAACATTTGCTGTCTCTACACTTAAAGAAAACATCCTTCTACTGTTTTCAGAAATGTACATTGGATCATTACTTTTGCATATTTTTCTTCTGAAGGAAAATAGAAAACGAAAATTTCACAGAAGGGATCTGTAGTTGACGTGGAAGTCAAAAGCAACAATATTCTAAGTTACAATATACAACCTAGAAAATTGTTTAGATACGGTACGCTAACAACTCTGGACCTGGCGTGGCCAATCCGTTGTTAATAATACGCATTAGGCCCAATTGTTTGATGTTTCGATTTTAAACACAACTGCGTTTTACTCGCCCACTCACGTTCGTTCTCAGTTTAATACTACTTTAGATTGTAGGCCAAAGCCCTAAAATGTTATCTGGTAATTATTCCAGAAATATTAACCGAAGAATGACCAAAGAAAACGCATACCAGATGCTCCAGAAAGGATGTAGAGATGAGAAAATAGAATGGAAGTTGAGTAACTACAAAATATAAAGTTTCTCCATTCACACACAGAGAGGACATTCAAAATAAATTAGGTTACGGCAAAGGAGTATCATAGTTGGAAACGAAGAGGTAAACATTGAATATAGTACTGCAAAGTACGATAATACACGATATAGAGAAGTTGACGCCACAGATACTCTCAAAACTGACCAACTGCGCAATTCTAGGTAATAACGGAACGTCTGGAAATTATATGATAATAAATTTGATGAACGGCCAAGAACGAGCGAAATGTTAATACACAGAAAGGTAGGATAAAAATTGAAAATAACGGGGACACGATTGTTTTGCAAAATGAAAATATGTTATATTGGGAACATTTTTAAAAGGGTCATGGTAAAAATAAGTCATAACAATAGCAAGCTGGCAATAGGAAAAAGGCATATTCATCAAATGGCAATATGCTGCAAAAGCCCAGTTAATTCTACCCGCATTCTACCGAGCATCCAGTTAATTCTACCCGTAGAATAAGCAATCTAATAAGCCAAGAACACAATTAAAGCGGCGCATATCTGTGTAACATAGCTTCTATATTGCTGGGGAGCATAGCGACAACAGGCACAACACGATACAGCGGAAAAGCGTTGAAGTGTTCAGAGTGAAGAGGAAGCGAGGAAGGAAGGTCGTAGTTGTCACAAGGCCTATTGGCGGGTGGAAATACCGAGTCCGAGACATCAGCTAATGCTATGAGTGTAGAGACTGAGAAGTGTGTGTGTGTGTGTGTGTGTGTGTGTGTGTGTGTGTGTGTGCACGCGCGTGTGTGTGTGTGTGGCAAATATTTGTTTCACAGAGGCACAGAGACATCGTGAGATCGGTCTCGCTGTGAAAAAAAAAATAACAGAGAGAAACGATGGTATTTAAAGTTAATATTTTTTTCTTTTCATAAACGTCCCTAGTCTTTTTAATGAAAACAAACAGTTCCTCTTCAAATTTCAGACATTCAGATTTATTTATACATAGTATATATTATGTGACTGAAATTACCCACATTGTAGATTTCAAAATGAAAATATGCTACTTAGGAAACAGTAAAAAGAGCGAGGTAAAAGAATAACGAAACGAGTGCACTGGTAAACCACATCGCTACAGGAGGGAGGGGACGCCAAGCATTCTTCTAGGCCTAAGAATTAGAGCGGTAGATGTCGGCGTAACTAAGCTCTAAAGCCGCTAGGAGACATTACAAAGTGGCGGGCAATGCGTTTAGGTGTCTACGGCGCGGAGGGAGCGAGAACGACAGGTCGGCGACGGCAGAAGGGCGCCGAGTCAGACGGGGCGGGGCGGTGGGGCGCCGGCTGCGTCTTGCGCGGGAGGGCGGCGGCCGGCCGACCGGCCGGCCGGAGGCGGCCCAAGGGCGGGCTCTAATCGAGTTTGCCTCCCCAAAGGGCTCCCGCGCCGAGGGCGCCCCGACCGCCCGCGGCGACCTGAGAGGCGTCGCGCCGAGGCGAGGGGGCGCGACACGCGCAACGGCGCCCACGGTGGAGGCGGCGGGCGCGGATGCGGACGCGGAGGCGGGCGATCGCGATGCAGTTACAGGGCTCGGTGAACACGAAGGTAGACCTTTGTGGGATTGGTGATGGTGGAGGCGATAGCAGTCTTGGAAGAAGTGACAGAGGCGATGTCACGAAACGTTTGTAGTATAGTTTTCATAGTGAACTTCTGGAGAGGTTTTGTTGGTATTGTATAAGCACATCAACCCAATTTTGATTTTGCCAAGTTTCTTGTAATTGAACAGAGTTCGCAAATAGTTTGACCATCATCGTCCGATATCCCATGTGGAAGTCACCAACTTGCCCACTCAGCTGACCTGACGTCAATGGTTAAGCCATTAAAAGCTGCTAATTTATCAAAGAGAAAATCTGGTAATACGATATCAACTTAGATAATTTAGCAGCAGCTTTGATGGCAGCGATGCATGTGTTACTCGACATTGTAGTTACAAGTAGAAAGGTATTCAAGGATGCTAAAAATAAAAGAGCAACTCAAGGGTAAACGAGAATGATCGTGGGCGAAAGAAAATAGCATTGGTGAAAGGGGGGTGGAGAAAGGCGGCATAAGCGTCGGGGTGGCGATGGTGTCCAGAATGACCGATGGGCGGAAAGAGGCGTCGGTAGCGGCGGCGGCAGTGAAGGCGGCAGCGTCTGCAGGGATGACGGCAGCGGCTTCAGAGACACGGCGGGGGTGGCGGAGGCGGCGGCGGCGGCGGAGCTGACACAACGACGGCACAAGCAGCCTGCCTCTCGCTGCGAAAGCACGTCGGCCAGTCGATAAAGGCGGAGGAGGAGCTGTCCCTGGCAAGCGGCTAAAACGAGTTTGGTGCTGTCGAAATGTCTTTCGGCTGCTCTTGAACTCCCCGAGAGGCGCGGGGCAGACTTCACTGACAGAAAAAAGGTTCGCTCCAATGAAAGGCTAAATCGAATTCTTTGAAGATTTTCTAAACGTTCGCAATTGCATTTACTCTGAAGTTCAAACTCTCGCCTTGTATCGATTCTGATTCGACAAGTACATACAACAGGGTTCAACTTAGTAGATGTACTCATTCCATGCAAATGAAAGCGAAGTGTTAAAGAGAAACCATTTTACCACCCTTTTACTTTTAAATAAGGAAGCAGGTTTGGTAAAACAATATTCTTACCGAAAACGGATATGTCAGAAACGAGTCAACGTAAATGTTACGAAATAAATTGTACAAATGTATTCAATGCAAATTCTGAAATAAATCGCAATATGTGAACAAAATTTCCAATTAAAATTCGCCATTGAATGGATCAACTTAATTTTCTCAGAATGAAGAGATCTTTCTAATTTGTCTCCCCTCACGTGAAATTCTGAAACTATCATCGCAATTACGGGAAACTGGGAGAGGACCGTAAACATCTCGTGCCACTTGGGAAAAAAGGACGGCAGCATGATTGTCTCTTTAAGTACTTACTAGGAACATACTGCGTATATTATGTACAACGGTCTAGGTATGGCAATCAATGGCCTCAGACAATGTGTCAAACGCTAGAGAACAATTTTTAAAAAAAATCACTAACAATCTCCTGTGTAACCGTCGATCGCGCTCTACCTGGAAACTAAAGGCGTGCTGCCATCGGGAAGGGAGAGGACCTGTACCAGATGCAGTCGCACACAAACGGCAGACACGCCCAGGAACGAAAAAGGTTCTCAGGGCTCTGGTTGCGGCGTATCAAAGGCCTACTTAGCAACGACATGCGATTCGAGCGAGGGCTGCCTTGACTGCCTCGAGGGGCGCGGTCGACTTCCGATGCGAAGACGCGGCGGCGGCCACTCCCACAGAACGGGTCTCCCCGCCCCTCCGCGGCCGCGGGCCGGAGGGAGGCGCTGGGAAGCGCGCGCCCTTCCCGGCGGCGCGAGGGGTCCTGCGTTCGCGGCTCCCAGTTGCGCAGAATGGCTCTCGGCCGCCGATGCGCCGGCCGATCATCCCCTGGGGCTTCAGCCGCTCCCACCCTGCTCCGCCTCGGCAGCGGACGATAAGGAAACAAACGGGTGAGAAACGGGGCCTGCCTACACGCTTCCCGCTGACTCAAAAAAGAATCATTCAACCTACTTGAAACGGTGAATAATTTCTGTGCATTGCAGAGAAAATGGGGAATTTATAAACCTGCGGAATTGTGCGAAAAACGTAGACACATCTTTCCGGGAAATGGAAGCACAAAGTATAATATAGTTTATCTTTTTTATTTGGAATCTGACAAGGACTCCCAGACTCAAATATTAACCACATAATTAATATTATCCTTTTCTTTTTCGTGTGGACCCTCGAATAAAAATGCTATTTCAGTGGATTCCATTCAATATGAACACCATTACTGTCTTCAATTGAAAATACTTCAGCAGCGATGAGATACGGAAAATTGAGCAATTCAAACGTAAATGATCACACAAATGTTTAATTACAGAAATAACTGACTGAAACAATACTCAAACGCAACGCCTTCTTCATCGCCTCTGCTCGCTTAACGGGCGGGCAGTGCTGTACACCGGGGGGGGGGGGGGGGCGCCAAGCACGTGCCTCGTCAACAAGGGCGACGGGGAAGGGGGGGGAGGGCGACCAGCTTGCGAATTTCCCAGATACGTAGATTTGTTTACTCCGCCCTCAGCCGAACTTCGTTGGGGGTTGGCAACTTGGACGCGCTGCGCGCCGCGCTTCGCCGCACCTTAAGACAAACTGCCCGTTTACACAAGTTTCTTCTGGGGGGAAGGAGCGCACCGCTCCGAGAACAAACTGCAGCGTAGCGGCCGCCCTGAAACGCAGGCCGACTGCAAAGATGCGCATTCTCTCGGAAAATTGCTCCAGAGAAGAATTCGTGTGGACGCACGCCGCTTTGCGACGAAGCAAACCACTTCTTGCCAAGCATGCATAATAAATACTACGCACTAACTATATAAAATGTATTTTCACCCTAATTTACCCGAAGAGCTGTTTAAATTCAAAGAAAAAACAATTACTAAAAACGAAAGATAATGCAATTTACCCCATATTTTCCCAGCCGAAAGAAACATTGCTAAAAAAACCAACGACGACAAGACATTCATTTTATTTGAAGTCAATGTAACAAGATTAAATTCTATGATTTCTACGAGACGTTGTCATCTTCAAAAACTATTGTGTAGGTAGATTAGTGACCGAGTTTGGGTTAAAATCTCCATACTGTAACGGTACAAGCTCATGCGTTGAAAAATTTCCATGAAAAAAAAAAAAAAAAAAAAAAAAAGAAAAAAAGAAAAAAAAAAAAAAAAAAGCGGGCGCCCGCGACGCAGCTGCGAAAGGGGGTCAAAAACATTTTAGTGAGTAAATGTATATTAAGGCGAATGTTTTGTATTATTGAAATTCCCGTTCCCGTTGCAGCCACACGACTCGTTGGGTTACAATACGTATTCCGAAGACATTGAAAAGACCTTGATACTTTCGTCCACTATTACGCAAAAACCGTCAATTCCCTCCGTAAACTTCACATCAATGGATAACTACGTGGAAAATTGCACATCCTTCGCCCAAGGCGTGAAAAAGCTTGCATCCGATTCCCAGCCCCAAACAAAAGAACAATTACAAAGATCAAGACAGCAAATTAAAACACACGACCGAATAAAAATCAATCCACTCGTTCCCTAATTAGAGAAAACCTCCTCACACACGCAGATCTCTCTCTCTCTCTTTTTTTTTGTCGTCGGACTGCCAGCCTCAAAGAGCGAAACGAGGGCCAATTTATGGGGAAAAAACAGGCGCAACCTCGCTCCCGGCGCCGGGTCGTCGAACCGCGGCCGGCGTTGCATCAGGGGGCTGCTCACCTATGACGCACTTCCCTCGGCAGCCGTGCACGACTGCGCGTCCCCAAGCAGAAAGGACGTAAGGACGTGCGGGAGGCGGCGCGGCACGGCGCGGGGCGGCAAGTGCGATCGGACGGCGAAGCGCCGGCCGCTGGAACCGCGCAGGTATGACGCATAGGAAATGAGCACGTAGTAACTGTGGATGCCGGATTGAGAGGACGAAGTTGACGATGTAAGTAATGAACGGCATTGACGTCGCCGGGCCATTCGAATCATTAATCAAAGTCATCAGACCAACGACACTGTACACGAACTTCCAGTAGGTGTCTTAAATCACCTAACATCAACTCATTTATTATTGCACTTACACAACTTGACTAATAATATTCCAGTTTCTTTACTTTCTTTGGCACGAAAAGATCATGTCCCTGCAACTAACAGCCTTGATTATTGACATTATTTGTTTTACTTTACTGATAAATCTTCCGGTCTTTTTTTCTTCTTCTGTGGATTGTAAATACAACCAATATTAGTTGTCTGTTGAATGCATATTCTTATGAAAGTATTCTTCCACCATATCCATATAGCACGAACAAATTTCTGTTCGCTTACCCCTTCTATAAATGTTGCATGTTATCCAAGGTACAATGCGATAAAAGATCACTTCACATGCACAAGGGAAGAATTTTCGTTCACTTTAATTACGCAGAAAACGGAAATATTCACACGTGTTGAATTCACGGTCTGCATCTTTACATAAATCCTGTACTTTAAGGCTGTTTTGGAGGCACATCTTTGATTAACAGATTTTGTGCCATTTAACAGAAATGACCGATTTTTTAAGATGCTCGGTAAAACCGCTTTAAGATTTTTAAGACCGCTCGTTATTTTAAGACTAGTGCGGCAACACTAGTGTGCAGCTACCCCCACCCTCGTATCTAATTAATCAATCGTCCACACAGAGCTCGCATTGTCTCATGGATCTTGGCTGTTTGCTGCCTGGGGTACACAGTTTCTTGCAAACGTGCACGTCGCATTGACATGGTGTTTAGTTTTAAGGCCGAGCGGCGTACGGAGCGCTCCGTACATTCAGTATTCGGCGAGTAGCGAGCGACCACTCGACGAATTCTGAGTAGCGCGGATGGGTTGTTTACTATTTGCCGAGCGACGAACATTCTGTGTTCGCCCTACCCACCGCGTTTCGGCCTTTCGTAGACATTCAAGGGAGTGAACATTCGACGGGCACATCAGCTGCTTGCTCTTCAGCGAATGCCGATCGAGTGGAGACTCCTGAACCCAAATAACGACTAGGTATGCGGGAATGGAAGTTTCGTATTAAGCAGGATTCATAATATTATATAATTTTCCAGGTTTACATTTTGAATAATTATCATGTATTCTAGTGTCTTTGTGAACTACTTTTTTCCATTTTGGGTCATGTCGTGGAAACTTCAACAATGAGTAGCATTAAATCGTCAAGACCTTCAAGAGTGAAATGGTATGTATCAGTGGTAAAAATTTCGAGATAATTTCCCAGTGGTTGTTGGAGACGGAAGACAACTTATAAATGGAAACTGAAGATTCGGTCAGAGATTCCACATGCAAAGAGGAACTGAAAAATGAAGATAAGGAAGGAAATAAAGAAAATGGACTAGAAATCGGAAATAATGATGAAGAAAACGATCTTTTTGAAACTGAACAAGCAATCGTTACAGGCCATTCTCAAAGTAAAGTACCAGTTTGTCGTGGTAAGGAAGGGCGGAAAAGGCTTTAAACGAGAAAGAAAAAACATGATCCACCGAGCACATGGAGAACATCAAGTCAATAATCTGGACTGAATACAAAGACCACTATATTAGGAAATCCTATCATGAGAGACATTTCGGAGTGTTCAATGGATCATGAAATGGTTGTAATTGTTGTTTCTAGTACAAAAGCGAAAATGCTGTCCGTCATATCTCCCGCGTGCGCACCAATACGTCTAATAACCGGAACACAAACTTCAGTGGCATACAAGCGCGGTCGGGACGCTCATGTACCCGTTATTTTTGAAATTCGGTCACGATAAGATACTTTTTGCAAGATACTGGCTAAAAAATAAGTATTCAGGGCAACTATGTCGGACAAACATTTCGAAATTCTATTAAATCACCTTCGGTTTGATGATTCCACAGCGCGAAATGAAAGAAAAGAATCGACCACAATTCAGGCTTCTTTTCAGTATGCAGTGTTTTCGTTTATAATTTTTGTTTTTCAATATAAAGTTATACTAAATCATCCAGTTGCTCTTTCAATGCCTTCTTGTCAAAAAAATATAACAGTTCCAATGAATCAACCAATTATTTGGGGAAAAACATTCGAGGTCCCTCAGACCGAATGTTTCTAATTACGAACTATTGACAGAAGTTTTCTCTTTAATGGGAAGCATTAACTTAATTTTCTTAGCCTTCCCCTTTCCCTGGTAACGCTTCCAGAGCTCCGCTTTTAAACAGCACCATCTTCCATGAAAGGCATTTTTGCTACAATACGTTACTTAACGTACTTCCTGCAGGTGAAAACAAAACGCACATGAACCAGTATTTACGTGGATCACTGAAGATAGTACTCCGGCCTTTTTCTGAGTGCATGATAAACTACTAATACAATTGAAAACAACTTTTAGACTTCAACCCCTTTACAAACGTATTTCGACTTGTACTTAGACATCAATAAGGGATATAACTCACATTTGCTTATTCTGAGCTTTTCTAATTTATAGTATTGAATTACTACAGTTTAATCTCAATAAAAAATATACGATACTTCAGTAATTTATACAATGAATATGGCACCTAAGCAAAAATATTCTGCAACGTAATAATAAAACGACAGGTCTGAAAGGAGACAATACAATTCTTCACAGCCACGCTCCGATGGTGTAGGAAGGAAGGTACAATTCTGGTGAATTCATTAATTTAAAAGGTAGGCGCAAAAAATGAACAGGCTGTTCCTCAAAGCAGGAACGACACGTCCTTCAAACCTTTTTCTTGCACCGCGCAAGGCAAACACCCCGCTCGCCACGCAGCGTGCGTGCGCGGGGAACTCGTTTTAACGCTGAAAACGGCTCTGTGCGGCGCGGGGCGGTGCCCGCTGGCCGAAACGGACGCCGCCGCGCCGCGCCGCGCCGCGCCGCGCCGGCCGCACGGGCAAAACGCGAGGGTGGGCGGCCGGGCAACTGGTTTGGCGGAAGTACCGTACGCGTTGTACAGTTGCCACCCAAGAACAAAGATATTCGCAGCAACCTCCCATAAGATTTACATACAAGCGCGCGCGCCGCCGCGCGTCGCCGCTTTCCACGGTGACGGGGACTACGCCGGCGGTTGCGGCACGGAACGAAAGGGTGTGGGAGGGCGACAGGTGGCAGACATGTAGTTAAGTGGAAAATACATGGGAAAAATGTCAGTATGGACAAAATTTCATTCAAAACATTGTTCATTTCAATGTTGCGTTACGTATGCGACGATTTATAGGGAAGTACGTACAGGGAGGAATCGAATTGACATGAACAGTATTAAAATATGGATAACGAAGAACGCACTGGCATGGAGTGGTATTAAGTAAGAAATGGACGAGGTTGAAAATTAGGCTACGAGAAAATGGCAAATAGTAAAGAGAAGTAGACGTGGAGGCTTAGTAAAGGGGAGAGGCTGGATGTGTGGAGAGATAAGACGCGTCTCTTGGAATATGAGATTTGTCAACGCTGAAGAAGGCTTGAGTGGGGGCGTTGGAGACATACTAGATATGAAGAAAGTAAGCTGGCAGTGTCGAATAAGAGGGGTGAATCGACAAACCGTCGAGAGCAAAAACAGACACAACGAATATAAAATACTGGATCTATATAAGGCGATTGAAATGAAAAAGCCAAGGACATGCAATCTAGGCGCAAGACAACCAAGGCAGAAATGAAAACAATTTCGAAATAAAACAGGTACATACAGTGGAAGAGGTGAAAACGGAGACAGTAGGAGAGGAATGTAATGGTGGCGGCAGCGACTGCCTTACGTAAAGTGGCCGGGGGCGAAGATTATCTCGTCACGGGCGCCGCGCACGGCGGCAGTGGCGGTAGCGACGGCAGAGGCGGCGGCGGGGGCGGGGGCGGGGGCAGAGGCGGTGGCGGGGGCGGGGGCAGCGGCAGCGCGGCCACCGCAGCGGAAGCCGTCCGGGCCACCCATTCATAAGCGCGCGCGGTCCGGGGGCCGGGCGGTCCCAGAAGCTCGCAGGCGCGGTGCGGCACGGCGCGGCGCGGGTGGCCGGCCCTCTGCCACAAGGCGCGGGGGGGGGGGCGACGGAGACACGGCGACAGCGCACAGTGGGCCGAATGAGAATGCGCGAGCGTGAGAGATGAAGAGGAGGGGGGAGGGAGAAGAAGGAAAAGAGCGAGTGAAGCACACAAAGGGAGAGAGAAACACACACACGCTTCTTGAAATAATACTCCCGCATTCAGACATAACTACATAACCTATATTCCTGATGATTGCGAAGACAAAGAAGACTTCCACTGAGAACTCTTCGCCTCGGAAACCAGAGAAATCGATGCATCACGGTCAAGAAATGTCGTTGGCGTTTGATATTTGATATGAAACGTCGCATTTTACTCAAAATATAGTACTTGCTTCGAACAATTTAAAGAACTAACTAGAATTCGAGGCGCGTATTATTTAAATACAGCTGGGTGGACAATTCATCTCTTGCGTTCGTATAATATTGACTAATGTTTACAGGCATATTTCTAAAACATATGTCTCCTGAAATAGGTATTATAAATTGCGTGGACCGTACGATAAAATGATCAGCTGCACCATCTACTTCACTTTAGCAAAACACTTAGAAAACATAATGAACTTATAAATTGGTTGCAGAACAGGCATTGCTTACTATCATGTTACTTATAGACAACCTAATAAATATTCATTTGTTCATTAAGATCATGAGAAATGCAACAAAATATATTTGAGACAGTGTGGAAAGTGACACAGTATTCGAATATGAAAGGTCATTTTTTTTCAACACCCGCGTGGAAACAAACCGAAAGTATAACTCGAAAAAAATTACGTACCAATCCCCAAACGGAAAATTTTATATCAAACGGACATAAAACTGAGGTATCAAATAAAATGTAGATGAAACGGCAAAAGAGACATTCCATGACACGACGGTACTCGTAGACTCGGCTTATCGTACCCATCTGGGTGGTCTGCAGTCCGTCTAGTCATGGAAACATCCACTATCTTGCCTTGTAGTGCAAATTAAAAAGTCGGCATTTGTTTTTCTTTTTTATGCACGCCTTTTCGCGAGCTTGTGTCCATTGTGCGGCGTCCGGAACCGAGACTGCGTCCGTCCCTGGTCGCCCGCGCGCCTTCCGGCCCGCGGCTCGAAAGCGGCGCTGCGCTGCGCTGTGCTGTGCAAGACATCCGTGCAACGAATTACCTAGTGCGCCACTATCCACAGGAGAACACCGTCCTCTCACAATATTTTATTCTAAAAGCTTCCAAATTCCTCTCTGGGTCGATCTCGTGGTGTTTTCTTCAATAATAGGTAGAGCCGCGGAGGAAATGTGTCAACGAATATTTCTTCGTAGATAACAAATGATCATGTAATTTAATGCTGTGTACTTAAAGATTCTGCAAAATTGTGAGCAAAATGAATAATCGTATCATACTTTTGAGAGTAGTTTATTAGCAATGCAAATTGCCAATTTATTCAATAACTGTAGCAGGAATGTTCGACAAACTCACCTTCTCCACGGCCAGTCAGCCGCTGCGCTCTGCAGTGCAATAGTAACAATTTTATTTGTTTTTACCCCCCCCCCCAATCATGCATTATTTGGGCTGCGTGAAATATATCGTGGCCCAAAATTCGACCACAGAAAATAATTGCAATAGCTCAAATGTTGCCTTTAATAACTGGGGAAACTCGAGAAAACCTGCCGCTAATCCTTATTTAACTACCACAAATTCCACAGTTACAGATCGGGATTTGAACTCGGTCCCAGGAGTGGAAGGTGAACGGTCTGACCGCTACGTCCGAATACGCCCCCCCCCCCCCCCCCCGCACGCACGGACAGGGTTAGCAGTTTGTGGAAGTTGGAGAAATGCTGACCAGCAAGAGTACCGGATTCACAATGTCCTAGCTAGATCGAATTTCACTAGTTTTTAAATTGACGTACTCATCGAAGATGGAAGGAAGGCGATAAACGAAAGTCTTTGTGGTTGGTCAGAACTATAATTGATGAACTGAAGCAATTTCCTCAATGGTTCCCTCAGCTCATTTCATTTTTCATCAACGTTACGTGAACAACTTACCACACCCCCCGCTAGCAACCTCTTCCTGATATTGGAAATCGCGGTCCTGAGGCGAAGTATTATATCCTGGGAGGTTTCTATATTCTTATGTTCACTACAACCGATGTAGTGACTTCACTAAAAGAGAATCTTCAAGCGTTTATGAGTTACATACGCGGATCGGGACCAATGACTTTGGTTTACTATTATCCAAAGTTCTCTACATCAAAGGTCACTATTACCAGTGTCGATTGTACTTCGATTTACTAAAACATTTGATTACAAATTTAATTGACTGACACAAAGGTAAGAGCGCATGACAGGTAAAATACAAAGGAAAGACTTACAGTACAACACCAACGCATCGATAATGTAAATCTCGTATTTTCAGATATATAAAAAATACAACTTACTGTTAACACTGCATAATCCACAGCAAAATTCCGAATACTCACCTGAAACAGAATAAATAATATTAATTAATATTGCACTATTGTCTATTGTAGTAAACATTGTTATATTTATCCTAATTTGTCGTTGTTTTTTTTTCAAGAAACGAAACATTATCTTATAGTGTAGCAACTCCACTGCTCCAAGCCCAAGTCTTTACAAAGACTAAGCGGAAAACTTTACTTAGTTCTCTATTTGTACACGTTGGAATTCATTTTTAACAGTCTTAATACACTCAGGCTCATCTTCAAGGTTAAAATCGTTACATTTCAAGACTTATGGATTTAGTAATACGTACATAAAAATAAACTTAATCATAATAATTTGAAAGAGACAAAACATAATACGACGTCATTTTATCATCTCATTCCACACATATCGTGTTTGACAAATGTCAAACATGGCAAACACAAACTAAACAGGCCTGAAAGCACACCCAGCGAAAGTAACAGCAACAACAGCAAGTAAACGAAATTACCCTCAAAATGTACAGCTAATTCCCAAGAAGACTTATTTATATAACTCAAAGCTCCCAAGCAGGCCTCAGGTCGTAAGCGCAAACAATGCAAATAACGAAGCGCTCTTTACACTTCCTCGGAATGAAAATGTCGCCCGCGACGTGAGAGCTTCCGCCTTGCGGCGCACAAAGGCAAGGGGAGAAGGAGAAGGAGGAAGAGGCGGAGGGCGAGGCTGCGGCGCAACGAATAAAAAGAAACATTTCACTACCAGTAAACACACACGTCTCGCTGCGGGTGCGGGCACGGCTGGGGGAGCGGGCGTAGTAACGCTGGTAATGGAGAACGCGCCGCGAGCCGGAGTCGGCGTGGCGGGGTCGGCGTGGCGGGGTCGGCGTGGCGGGGTCGGCGTGGCGGGGTCGGCGTGGCGGAGTCGGCGTGGCGGGGTCGGCGTGGCGGGGTCGGCGTGGCGGGGTCGGCGTGGCGGGGTCGGCGTGGCGGGGTCGGCGAGGTGGTGACGGCGTTGCGGGGTCGGCGTGGCTGAGTCGCGTGACGAGGCCGGCTTGGCTGGGACGGCGTGGCAGGGGTTGCATGGCGAGGTCGACGTGGCAGGGTCGGGGTGGCAAGGTCAGTGTGGTTGGGTCGCGTGGCTGGGACAGCGTGGCGGGGTCGGCATGGCGGAGACGGAGTGGGCAGAGGTGGGGGTGGCGGGGTCGGTTGATGGGGCCGTGGCGGGGTGAGGTGGGGCGTTGGGGGCGGGTCAACGTGGCGATGGGAGTTTCGTCTATGGGGAGGTAGAGCGGATGCTTGGGTGAGGGGGCGGGGCGGCGGGGCGAGGGGGCGGGGGGGAGGTTCGGGCGGCGCCGGGAAAGCGGCAAGGCGCACATTGCACCCGCGCCGGAGCGGAGCTAGCTAATGGATGAGGACATTACGGTTAACGCGGGGTATTCACTTATCTGGGTGCGAGCCCGCCCCCGCAACGCCGCCGTGCCTCAGCCGCCTTGCGGGGTCTTCCTTATCTGGGACTCGGGAAAAGGAAGGGACGGTGATGGCAGCGGAGTAGGAAGCTGCGGCGGTGTTGGGGGAGATGGAGTTTGTGGAGAATGTGGCTGAGTCGACTGTTGTGGCAAGTTGAGGATGCATAGCAGCTGAACGTACCGCCGAGGCAGCACCGGCGCGCCGGTAGTTGGATGCAGGAGAG
This sequence comes from Gryllus longicercus, assembly GCA_038098605.1. Lineage (NCBI taxonomy): Eukaryota > Metazoa > Arthropoda > Insecta > Orthoptera > Gryllidae > Gryllus > Gryllus longicercus. The sequence continues at coordinate 4,426,294 of JAZDUA010000059.1, read as the reverse complement.
AAAAGTGGTCCCAGTTGCTAGCTGGAGAAGCAGATTCTTCACTGGTGCGGTTTTATACATTCGACCTGATTCCTGTAAGACTATAATTTCCTTCCAAAAGACGATCTTGCATAGAATATTTACTAAATCCTAATTATGTTACTAGCGTTCCGACTAATACATTGACAGGTCAAATTTATGCTGCACATACTTATTTTTTAACTTCATTTACCAGTATTCAATATAAGAATATTAATATCAAAATATCATTTAATATTAACTTGAGCCTAAGTGTTTTCGTGAACCTTGAAGGTTAGATTCACTGATTGGTGTTACTCCGCGATGCCTCCGGTTCCACTGAATGGTTTTTCTTTAGTTCTGAGTTTTGTGAGATTATTTTTAACTTATTGGCGATAATATATCCATATTATACATTATCTATATCATTTTATATAATATTCCAAATACGTTTACATTAACAGTAAAATTAAAAACAATACTATTTAATACAAAGATAATGGGTATAATATTACAAATTACACATACTCGTACATCTGCATATTTGCAAATGTCTTAAAACATATTTTTGAAAGGTATGTAATTACTGAAAGAGTGGCACTCTTGCTTTGTTAACAACAGTACAATGCAGCGTGTCAGCAACGACCTCGAGTGCAGAGATGAGGAAAGCAATGCAAAAATTTGGTTGCTTGGATGTAAGAAATGGAGAGGAGAAATGTGAGGAAAACGAGGTTATCTCAAAGATCACGTTGGTGGCATGCTGTACACCGAATATGATGCGTGATGTTGATGTGGAGATGCAGGGAAGACGCAGAATATGAAGAACGATGTTGATGCTGGTGGAATAAGAAGAGGGTAATAAACGGAAATGAGGTTTGCAGAGGTCGCGGAGACTTCAAAGACGGCAGCAAAGACGGCGCACTTTCATCGGTGAGGAATAAAACTGTCATCAGAGAGGTCACAGCCCGTAATAAGACTGCGGGTATGATGGTACTAAAGGAAAATAATGGTCACAATAACAGCGACGATTGAATAAGCATTCGTTACCAGACCGTAAATGTTGCAATCATCAATAAAGATTCGATGGTGGTGAGTGGATGCATAGCAGCGGAACGTTCCGTCGGCACGCACTTGCAGGGCGAATGGAGGGGGAAGTGGTCGCAGCTGCTAGCTGGTGACGCAGATCATTGACAGGTAAGAATTTAGACATTCGAACAGTAGGTAATAAGACTACAGTTTCTCCCAATATAGAAGGAAGACGATGTTGTAAACAATAATGAACAAATTTTAAATATATTATTACAGAACTCATTAATATACTGACAGGTCAAATTTATGCCGCAGAGACATATTTTTAACTTAATTTGGTATTTAAACGAAGAAGTCGTCACGCGGTAAAAGGAGAACACTCCATCAAGCCGTTAGTGATGGCCTGTTGCAAAGGACACTTCAAGTATCCCGTAAAATATCCCAGGAACATTAGTGAAGAAAATGAAAAATAAGATGATGACAGAGTCAACGGCAACACCTAAATTTGAAGCCTCGCAGCTCGAAACAGCACTACAGTTTCCGCAAACAGTGACAGGCTCTCGAAACTCCGCCGGAGACGACGGAAGATGCAGAGGCGGCGGAGACGACCCGGCAACGGGGCCTGTAAATCCGACGGCGCGGCCCCGCCCACGCCCTCGAGAAGGCGAGAGAGGCACCGGGGGCGGGCCTGGGCACCGCAAGCGGCTTCGCGACACGTTCGTGCTGGGGAGGCAGGGGGGGGGGCGGGGGCGGGAAGATGCACGGCTCTGCGGCTGCAGATTACAGCGAGGCCAAGTTGGAAGCGACGCCCAACGCAGAGAGAGAGAGAGGGAGGCCGGAGGCCGAAATCTTATTTTATCGAGGACGTGCGAGGAGGAAAATACGTTAAAAAGGCTCTTAAACGAGTCAGCGACGAACACATTACCCGCCATTATCCACAAAATGGAACGCAAATTGAAAATGAATTTTTTTCCTCAACATATTCGACATAATGAATTGTACAAAGGTTGATACAGATGTACAACAAACATTATTAGATTTTATAAAAGCATGTTAATTTTTTCTTTACTTAATTATACAAATATATATAAATTTAAATCAAAATTGTAAACAAAACTCTTAAAAATAACATATTTTGTGCGGCATGAGTTTGTAAAAACTCTGTTTGTAAATATTGTCCTTATAAGGACTTCCGGGAAATTCCCTCACGCTGCCGTGCTCGAGACCTAACTTTTCTTCTCGGCTATAAAGCTGTATTTAAATCTACAAATAAGGATTCATAAAAAACAAGAAGGACGCACGAAGAAAAGAAAAAAATTAGTAAGTAGCGAGAATAATAAACCTGAAGAGGATATGTTTCGCCCCCAAAGGCGAAGGAAGAGATACGGGGAGAGGGATAGATTTAGAACGGTGTTAGCAGGAGTGATTGCGGATATGCATTTATTTAAGGCAAATACTTTTAAATAAATAATTTTAATGTGCCAGAACAAGTAATGCTACAGTTATTCAATTACATTTTCTTGCAATTCATATATTTCTAAATTATTTATTCCGTTTTACACGGGGTACTTTTCGGAACAAGGAACCAAGGTTCATTGTATAAGGCATTTGTGTAGGCATGACAACGCCTTAAGACATAAGATTAAGGTGTGCAAGGGTTCATACAAAGGAACTGAGAAAATCCCCCAAACACCAACAAGACTATCATTTTCACGCGGAATGATCCGATTACTCAATCGCAGCACGATGCAAAGTCATCGATATATCGTTCTTGCTCCACATTTGCTGATTTCGCCCACATTTTAAACGTGAACAACACTGTTGTTTCTTTCGAATATTTTTCCCTAGCGCAATTGGAGGAAAATTCAGACTGGAGGGGCAGGAAGGGCGACGCCACGTGCGAGGGCGGCGTCGAGGGGCGCGAGGGAGGCTCAGCAAATGGCGACCGGCAGCCAAAGGGGTTAAGCCAGGGGGGCGCAGCCGAGCGCAGCGGGCGGGGGTGGCTGAAACACGAGGGGTGGCGGCGGCGGCGGCGGCGGCACCGCCCAACCAGCGCGGGGGCGGAGAGCAAACAGTTACAACATAACGGGACGCAATTTGCATTGTCTTGCTGTTTGCACATCCGAGATTCGCTCATGCGAACTTTACGACTCCGCGTGCGCGGGAGGAAGCGGAGGCAGGAGCAGAGAAGGATTTTCAGGTCGCAGGCGTCGCAACCAGCGCCGTCGCTGCCTCTGCCTCCCCTTCCGCCGACGGTGGTTCGGCGACGATGGGTGTGGCGTTGTCGCGCGACCCTGGGAAACGCCGCGGAAGGTGGAACTCAACCAAGATCTGAGAGCCCTAAGACGAAACGCTAACAACGTGACCTGGAAACACTGTGTGCTAATGAGGACTTCTAATATTGACGAGCAACCTGGCGGCTTGATGACTACGAAAATTCTCATGGCTGGGCTTCGTAAATAGTATGTTCGATTGAGGCAGTACAGATGACAAGATCAACTAATCAAGGCACAATTTATCATCGACGAGCATTGCGTAGAAATATATTAATGAAACAAAGTCTACTTTATCTTAACAGGAATGCTAATCTTGTTTCCTCGCAAAGAAGCAGGTTTGAGTCGAGCCTGAAATCATTGCGAACCAATTTCATTTATAAATGTCACTGAATACCATGCAATGTGGTTAACTGTGCGTAGTTGCAACAGTCTTCCATGCATTGAAGTACTTATATGTCCAATTTCAGTATATCAATCAACGACGCATGTGCTCAAACTCCATGAGTGACCCAACTGTCGATTGCTTCATTCCGTCTGTACTATTCAATCTAAACGTCGTGTTCTGGCTCGTGGTCTACAATCGTTGGTAACGACGTAATGATGACACTGGTCATACACTCGTTCGGTGCAGTGCAATATATGCAGAAACGACTTAACTAGTAAAATTCTTAGTAGTTCTCGCTCAATGGTAAATACAAATGTTTTACTATGCGCACGATACCAGTAACATCAGAGAAAGTTGGGTGATATTTCCTAATAAAGCAAAAAATATCAATGTAACTGTCGTCAAATGTAATAGATACAAAGTACACTGTAATAAATAAATAAAACAAAACATTTTAAATCAGCTAAATATCTGGAATAATCTTGGAACGAATTCAGATATTCAAGACCAGTTAAATGTTCGTCTGTGCATACGGGATCTTGGATGAATGTTGGATCTTTCGATTGCTAGAAGTGGTCTTTGCTAGAAGTGGTAATGAGCAATAGATCACATATATTAAAAAAAGTACCAAAATAAGTAAGTAACTGCCACTCTCATATCTTCTTCGTGAGTTTCGAAACCACTGTTTCAAAATCGTTCTCGTTGACACGTTTTTTCGAAACACTCCCCAAAAAACAAAAAAAGGGAACGGTAGATAGACCCCACTTCCCTAAGCAGGCGCAAATCACCCGGAAAAGCGCCCTCCCGCGGCAGAAGAATCCCCGCAATCGCGCAAGCAGTCGCCAACACGCACGGCCCGCTGGGCGGCGCGGGGGACGAAAATCGCCCTGGGACGGGGCGATGAACCGCAAGCGTGCGTGCCCCTACGTGATCGAGTTCAACTAGATTGTGCGTGGTGTCAAGGGCATTAAGGATGATATACGATGTCGTAAAGGGGGAGGTCGCACAATGCAATCCCAGAGGGGCGTGCGTGCGCCGTGGAAGGGGCGAGGCGAGGCGAGGAGCGGCGGGGGCGGGGTTGGGGGCGGGGGCTCGGAACCCTTTGACGGACGGCAACAAATTTCGCCCGGGCGCCGCGATACAAATTCGGCGCCCCCGGGGAGCAACTGGGGCCTGAGCCGTGCTCGCGCCGCACGCGACCGGCACGGCAGGGCTCGGCGCGGCGCGTCAGGCAGGGCGGCAGCCGGTGGAGGCGAGCGGCTCTTGGCCGGGGATGTACGCGCGGACGGAGGTGGCTGCTTCGGCGCACGCCGGCCGCGCTCCGCTCGCAGGCGGCACGCACGCGGAGGCGGCGGTGGCGGCAGCGGTGGCGACGGTGAAGGTAAATCAAGGAAACGCAGGTGGTGGAGGTAATGTTGTCGGTAACGGTTATGGCAGTGGTAGTGTTGTTGTTGTTGTTGTTGTTGTTGTTGTTGTTGTTGTTGTTGTTGTTGTTGTTGTTGTTGGTGGTGGTGGTGGTGGTGGTGGAAGTAGGTGGTCGTCTTGGTGGTGGTGGTGGTGGTGGTGGTGGTGGTGGTAGTGGTAGTGGCAGTGGTAGTGGTGGTGGTGGTAGTGGCGGTGGCGGTGGCGGTGGTGGTGTTGGCGGTGGCGGTGGTGGTGGCGTGGAGTGGGTAACGACGACGGTCATGGTAGGGGTGCGGTGAAATTGAAGGTAGCGTTTCAAGTGGTAGTTGTGGCGGTGGCATTGGTGGCCGGCGACTGTGACGGTAGCGACGATTACAGTACAGGTGGCGGTGGCGGGTGTGGTGGAGATAGAGGCGATGGCGGGAGCGGCGAAGATTGTAAAAGCGACGGAGGAGGTGGCGGAGGTGACGGTGGGGGTCGGCGAAGGGTAGTGGCGGCGGCGGCGATGGTAGCGGCAGTGGGTGCCCTGGAGGCGCCACAGTACAGGGAGGAGAATTAAGAGGATAAGATTGTGTTGGAAAGACTCGGATGGGATGTAAAGTGGTTTTGGATGTACACAAAGGCGCGTGTTCACAAACACTACACTTCACATTATGAAAATAGCTTATGGTATCGGGAAGATGTGTCAATGTACAAACACAAATATTATTTTGATATATATGATACAAAATATTCCATTCAAAGATTAATCCCTGTTCTTGTGGAGATCTTCTCGACCAGCGGACCACTTTGTGCGGGCGCACTTCAAGCGAACAATAAATTAAGGCAGACGCGCTCCATCGAGATGTAATAATTGCGCGAGATGTAATAATTTTAGGCGTTTAATAAATTGCTCATTCAATATATACACAAATAAGTTTGATAAATAATACGTCGGTGTCCACTAACCTCTATAATTTCTTATGCACGGGAATTTATGATTTATCCAGATTTTTTCTTTTCCCCAAATGCTACGCCACGAGATCCAGTAGCCACTTGGCTGAAAATTGACTTTGACCCTAATAATGGAATGAGAATGAAAACATAAGGGTTCATTTGTGTGCCATAAATGGAGACAGTCCACATTTTCAATACACCAGACGATTACGAAACTGTTCGTGGAAGTTCCATTGGGCGCTTCAACATGTTTACATCATGAATTCTCGGCTATCCGGGAGATGTAAGCTTACGTATACATGTTTACATCATAACCTCCACTCCCTTGATTTTCATCACGACACTACGATTTGACCCTCAAGTATGACGTTCTCCATTTCGTAGCGGTCAGAAAAAAGGCTACTTCACTAGGGTTTTGCAAATAGGGAAGTTTTCAACCTCTTTTTCCCAGTCCTTTGGCCAATTGTCAATGATTCATACCGGTGAAGGAGCACTCAGAACTGTATGGACATTTCCTGGCTCTAAAAGTTCAGTGAATGGACAGTCGCGATCTCCTTGCTAGACCATTGTTCTTATAATAAAATTAACATTAATAATAAAATGTAACAACATTAGAGCGAATTTGGCATATATCGCGCGTAAAAAAGGACGTTTTCGTCCTCTTTAAGTAGAGAGCGCCAAAAATGGATTTATCCAGATGGTGTGGTCATGTTGCAAGAGACCGTGTGAGACAGGAATTTGGGGGTGGCTCGCCACTAAAGAGACGACGGGGCTATTCGGGCACAGAGCGTCGAGAGGTAATTGGAGACCCTGGGTGGCGAGACAGAGATGGTAGCTTGGAAGGGTAGAAGGAACAAGGCAGCTTGCGGAAAGAGATGTAATTGGAATTCGCATCAAAGCCAGGAGTAGTTAGGGAATAGGAAGACCAACTAATTAGCGAAATCGAATAAGACTTCAGTGGTCCAGATATCCAAGGTTGCTGTTCTTCTGAGACCGACCCTTCGAAGCTCTAACAAGATTCTAAACACGAGAAGGCAAAATGTTGACCTCCCTAATTAATAAGAGAGGCTGTGTACGTATATACATACACAGGACGTCTAAGGCTACGTCTCCACCCAAGCTGATGGGATTTACCAGAATTTTAACAACAATGACCGTTCTGTGCAAAATATACTGATAGGAACTTCACCCTCCTTTACTTCTGCCAGCGAAATTGAAGCCGGTTTCTTCTGCGAGCGGGCAACTTACTTGGACCAACTGTACCTGGTTTGGGGTGGGCCAGGAGGTAGAGCAGGCGACGAGGCCGGAGGGGCGAGAAGGCGTCGGCGGACACAGGCAGGTAATTAGATATAGCATAACGGCAAGACCGAGGGGGGAGGAGAGGGTGAGATATAGAGAGAGGTAGAGAAAGAGAGTTAGAGAGAGAGAGTTAGAGAGAGAGTTAGAGAGAGAGAGTTAGAGAGAGAGAGAGTTAGAGAGAGAGATTTAGAGAGAGAGTTAGAGAGAGAGTTAGAGAGAGAGAGTTAGAGAGAGAGAGTTAGAGAGAGAGAGTTAGAGAGAGAGTTAGAGAGAGAGAGTTAGAGAGAGAGAGTTAGAGAGAGAGAGTTAGAGAGAGAGAGTTAGAGAGAGAGTTAGAGAGAGAGAGTTAGAGAGAGAGTTAGAGAGAGTTAGAGAGAGAGAGTTAGAGAGAGAGACAGAGGTAGAGAGAGACAGAGGTAGAGAGAGAGAGAGGTACAGAGAGACATAGGTAGAGAGAGAGGTAGAGAGAGAGATTAGAGATTCCGGGCGCGCCAAATGCTAAGGTCGTTAGACGCGTATTTGTAGTGCATGTTTTTTGCTAGAGGTAATGGTCATCTTCATCTGCTGTACGGTGAGATGCGGTGCCCATCTACGTCGAATTGAGGCGATTTTCCCACATCCAGGTATCTTCCACCAGCGGGGCGCCACAGCCGGGACAAGGTTTAAGCTCCCGACTGGTCTGCCGAAAAGTGTGGTAGTGTACGGCGTGAAAGTGTAAGTAAGGAGTGAGGAAAAGGCAAGGAAGAGGAAGGAAAGATCGAGCGCGGGACTTGGCCAGTTTCTTAGGGTAGTGCTCCGGTATTCGTCTGGTGTTGATCGGAGAAACCAAGGAAAACTACTGACCAGAACTGCCGGCCGCTAGAATTCTCTTCCAGACAGCGGTGGATCTAACTGACAAGCTAGTGTCGAAAATACTGCCACCGTCGGGATTCGAACCCTAGGACCTCCCGGCCAGAGAACACTGCAGAGACAACAGTCGATGCCGGAAGCCACCTTTTCCAGCGGGGTGGGGGGAAGTAATGGGAGAATGACACCGGGTATTGAACATTTAACAATGAAAATTGAAAAAAGAGTAGATCTCATTATGTATAACAACGTTGGTCCAAACTATTCCAATAGTGTACCAATTATTTCAAGTAATTATTTTAAGCAATATTAAAATAAGTAATACTAGTAACAGTAGTAAGTAATACTAAGCAACAGCCTTTCAATTGCCATTATATCCTAAGATATATCCGTAATCTTACGAAATACAACACTAATCTGTTCAAACATAACTTCCGAGAAATCATCTCACACAGAAGTTTCTGCGCTTTTTCCGACAAACTTCGGTAGAAGCATAGTGGCGCAGAGCGGACGAAATGTAAAAGAGAGCGGTGAGAGTGCAATGAGATGAGAGCCGGAGTGGGGTAAAGTTCACGTTGCGTAACGTGGAATCCCAGTCTCCGTGCTCCTCCGCCCAGATATAAAGTATGCACACGCGTTCCACATTCTCCGGCGAATATTTTCAGCGCAGATATAAAATACCCAGTACAGTCACGTGAAAGATAAATGTCTCCGTTACAAACGGGCGGATTACGCGAATGGAGCTACAAAAGTTTGAAGGCAGTTACGCGGTGGAACGGACAACTCACTTTATTCACACTTCTGGCGCAGCACGCTTCCCGGAATTCATCACCCCGCCGGGCTCTAAAGAGTAATTTTTCCACGAGGAAGAGGGGTCGGCCCTTCCGAGAACCACCCAGAGAAATCCGCCCCTCTTCCCACGGAGACCGAAGCGGGGGCGAGAGGCGACAGCGAACACGTTCGGTGACTGACGCGAACAGCCAACTCGCAAGTAATCGACATGGTATCTACTGGAGTTTGATTATTTTCGCGTAGATTTTTTAAAAATAATTACTAAAATACGAGGATTTAAGAATTCGGAATTTTAGAAATATTTGAAGGATATATTATAACGTACAATCACATGGAGTATTATGAAAAGTGTAATGTACACACTTGTAAAGTGTGTAATTTGCTGTTTATGAAGCGCTATAAATTTTATAGAGAGGATACATTATATAGGGATATCATTAACATAAATCAATAATATTAATTTAACTATAAAAGTAAGTAATCTAAGTAAATGTAATTAAGCTAAGAAAATTAAGCTATCTAACAACTTGTAACAAAAACAAATTTGATATTAATAATAATTTATGATACGTTGTTTTACTTAATTCAGCGTTTCAAACCAACTACACGTGGACATCACAGAATTTCGTCAGTTCGCAAGGGCGCTTCCAATAAACGCAGAAAAACACTGGAGCAACGAGTTTAGGAGCGCCAATTCTGCTCTGCGTACAATTTGACCTCCGCATTATCCGGAAGTAATCGGTGCGAAACTGCCAGCTTATGTATTTTTTTATCCGTTCAGTTGCGATATTGACAAATTATAACATAATTTTAGGCCGCAAATTAACGAGCAATTTAGTTTTGTTGTGGCATCGACTGAGACTTTCTACATGCTGCTTGGTGTCACCTTTGGACATGAAGGAAATAATCGTAAACTAACTGAATTTTGACAGCAGACATTTTTGCAATGTTCGTCAGATGGCGAAACTCTGGCACCATTCTCTACCAACTTTTTTCAAGTGACTAAGATATCGTTTTTAAAAATCTAATGTGGCTCACCAGGATTCGCACCAAAATCTACAGATTTTCCGTACCCACAACTTCATGCATCCCCCACTTCCTCAAACCTGCGCACGGGCTAAAAACTGTGAGCTAACGACTCACCCACCAAGATGTGCAGCCTCGTCTCGTTTTCGTTTTTCCTTTCCCGCACGAATTTTTATCCCAGCCCTGCCCGGGAGGAGGTGAAGGGTGCGGCAAGCGAGCGGCGCGAGGCCAGGGCGGAAATTCGAAGGTAACACCGCCGTAGCCACTTCCCGACACGACGCTGCGACGCGGCGGCGTTCACGTGCGCCAATTAAGGAGCGGGCGGAAACACGCGATTACAGCTCGAGTGCGAACACTCATTTGGCCGCGCGCCACGACATGTTGGCGCGCTGGTGGGGGGATGGGGGTGGGGCGGCGGTGAGGGTGAGGGTGGAGCCGGCGCCGGAGCGTGAGATGCAGGGCGGGAGGCAGTGCGACGGGGTGAGGCGGGGAGCTAGAGTTCTGGCGAGCGTATCGGCAGCCAAATAAGCTTCAGGGATTACGGAGGTCTAAACGAAAGCGGGCAAGAATGAGGTGGTAGCAAGGTGCAAAATCGGGCAGTGCAGATCGTTGGAGAGTGGGGAGAGGAATAGAGAAGGCAGAGAAAACGAGGGTGTGATGTAAAAACCTGCAGTGTCCGTAAATCCAACGCAACTAATGATCGCTCTGGTTCAAACAATCACGTAACATTATCAGGCCACATAATCATCATTGGTAACAAAACTCTTCACAATACTTGAAAAACATATTTTACAAAGAAAATATCTAAATCGATTTCCCCTTTAATTGTAAAGTTCGTCAATAAAAATTCAACAACAACAAAAATGACTTTTTTTGGTACTTTCCTTGCGAAATAGACATTAATAATATTAGCTTTTTCTTAATATTCCACAGAAACGGTGAATTCGTGGAGGAAGCTGGAAGACTTTGGGATCTCAACCCAGAAGCCCTATTTGTTGCAGAGAAAATTGGATTAGACGGGGCTGTCGCGAGGGTACAGAGAGAGAGGTAGGCGGAGGCGACGCAGATTCGATAGTGGCGGCCGAGGCAGTGGCGGCGGCGGCGGTGAAGGCGGGGTCCGCGACGGAGCGGGCGAGGCGGGTGGCGGAAGCGACGCTAGACCGCGACGCTCGCCTCAGGCAATCGATACAGCCACTCAGAGGCGGCGGCGGTGGCGGCGGCGCCAGAGGGGCAGCGGAGGCTGCGGCGGCGGCGGTGCTCCGGCGCGCGCGTGGAGGACGCGACCGAGGTAATGACGTCCTTGCAAGCAGCGACGACGACACCCACGCATGTAACGCTGTGGGCTATGACACTAGAGTACATCAAGCTACATATTACTACTCCACTACTAGTTGCAATCGTGCACTTCTGCAATTATAATGCATTGGTAAGCTGCATATTTGTTAAATGAATGTAAAAGCCTGGCTCTTTAAAAATCGACATTACACACACCAACAATGCAAATACATACATTACAAAAATTTTCACAAAATTAATGAAAAAAGTTAAACTTGTACTTAATATTTTCTAGTCGTTTACACTTGCGTGAGCTTTCCTGTATCCTTATCAGAAGGCAAGTTTTTGTTTAATTGCGGCGAACTGGTGGGACACAGAACTATTGCTGGAAGCAAAGCAATGGCGGTGGTGAACTCATTGCTAATTCAACAGTTAACTCTTCCACAAGGATAATTTGAAGTGGAGTACAGCATGCAAGTCATTACGTAAGTAGAGAGAAGGGAGACGAATAAGGTAGGAAAGGTCACCCGCGGTTCCTCGTCCGATTTTAGCGTACTTCTAACGTTCTCCCGGTATCAATCGAAGAAACCAAGGAGAACTACTTATCAGAGTAGCCGGATGCTAGACAGAGGCTGAATCCGACGTAGCTATGAAGCTAGGGTGACAATCCGCCAACGTTGCGACTAGGATCTCCAGGTCAGCGACGGTGCAGAAGCAACAGCAGTGCTGCCCCATGAGCCATCACAGTCAGTGATAGACCGTCCAGATGAGACGGGTGGGCCTATGGCGATAGACGTAGCGGAGCGGCTGTGTGAGTGGCTGCGCAGGGGAGGCAGTGGATGCTCACTGTGGCAACGCCGACGAGATAAATGCGGTGGCGCCGGCGGCAGCAGCTACAATCCCGCCTGCGGCTGCGGCTTGAAGTGCCTTGGCCTAGAAGATGCTGTCAGGCGTACAAAGGCGCCCGCGCCGAGTCAGACAGTAAAGATTCAGTAGCAGATCGGAGGCGGCGCCGCAGAAAAAGATCGGCTCTTCCGAGAATGCTGAGGAAGAGGAAACAAGATCCTAAGGAATGATTCACTTCCAGTAAATCTCCGAAATAGGGAAACCGGAAATCCACAATGTCTCGAGTATAAAGGCTGAAAAAGAAGAAGAAGTAGCTCTTCAATCTCCGCAAGAGGTCTCTACATCTCGAGAGGTCCGTCTTATACCTCGCTTCCCAATCGCTAAGGAAAGACACACTACTTCGAAATTCCTTTGTGTAATATCAACAGTAAACAAAGGCCACTGAAGAGAAGAAAAGTAAACATTTTTTTCCATTCGTTTCTTAGGGTGGTCTTCTGAAACAGGCAGTAAGTTTTATTTACAATTGAAATAAAATTATGTTTGTAGCATATTTAAAACTCAGCTATTTTAAATTAACACGTTAGTTAATATACGCAATAACCAGCTTTGTAAATATTCAAACTGATGATTTTTATGATCTGAGAGCTTTTCCTAAAAAAAATCTTTCAGTAAAATAATCTGCAATTAATTTTCAAAAACTGATAATTCCCACTTACTCCCAATTGATTGGGAGAATTTGATAAAGCAATTACTTTTTCACATTCTTGAGGTTTTCCAGAGTCCGACTTCAAAAAAGTCATATTTAGAGTTGGTTTCCACTGTTTGCATTTTACACACGTTTCACCCAGCATTCTAGAGAAGTTTAATAAATACTTTCGTTCTTCGCTGAAACACCTTCTAGCCTCAGCATTATCATACTGTATTCCAAAATCAAGGAACGAATGCTAAAAATATACAATTACATTCATGGAATGCAAATAAGTCTATAGAGTGAGAAATTAAATTTTCCAGGAAACACGATAAACCGTCAAGAATCCCCACAACATTATAACGCATTCATTCAGAATATTCCGTGTTTCGCCCGAGTTGCGAAATATGCAGAACCGTTTCTCGGCCCCAGGGTAACGCCGTAAGTCGAGAGCGACGCCAACTTCCACAAGTAATCTCGCAGCCGCGTCGCGCTAGGTGGATGCAAGATGCAGCGGTGACGTCAGAACAGTAGCAGCGCAGCCCTGGGACGGAGCGGGGCGAGCGACCCGCAGCGACGGAATCCAGGGGTCAAAGGGAGTCTCCCCGAAAAGCCCTGCCTCTCAACGCGGACCGGGCCGCGCTTCCCACGCCTCCTGCGGACCGCGCCCCTTCCTTCCTCCCTCCACTGCTCCTCCTCCTCCTCCCGTTCTGACCTCCGGCACGAGCACCGCGGTCTCTACCACCTTCACGGCGCTTCCTCCGCTCCGGGCCTTCGTCGTCATCGCCGGCGGCGGCGGCGGCAACGCCCCCGCACGCGCCCCCTCGCGTCGCCAATGGCACGCGCCCGCATAATTCCAGTTTCGTACGTGGCGCCATCAAGAATTCACGGGGCGACCGCGCCGGCGAGGTGTGCGAGGCGGGGCGGGGCGGGCCGGGGCGGAGCAGGCTGGAGCGAGGCGGAGTGGGGCGGAGCAGGGTGAGGAGAGCCGGTAGGCGGGGTGAGAAGCTAGGGCGCGAGAGATGGTCGTCGATGCAACCGAGGCGAGTATTCCTAAGCAAGGCGGAGAGAATATCAAAGCGGGGCAGAGAAGGTGAGCAAGGGGAGTTGATTCGCGAGATTTGAAAAGGAAATGATAAAAACGACAAGCAGAGAAGGACGCTGATGTGGTGTTAGCTTGCGGAAGAGGATAACCACGACTTGCCTGAAATAGAAGAGGCAAAGGGGATAAAGAACGAGTAACACAGTAGAAGAGCACAAGTAGAACACACACGCGAAGTAAAAATATTTATAAATAACTAATAGTTTGAAATAATACATTAATTCTTTTTACGAAACTGAAGACCCCGAGTACATCCTTTCGTTATAAGGAGAGAGTGTAACAATGTGGAACAAGGTAAAACAAGCAAATACGAGTCGCTGGTTAGGCAAGCAGCTGGTACGGGAGAGGATGAATGGTGAGGTGCGATGAGATGAGATGAGAGGATCGCTGTTGGCTGAGTGCAGGGCGACGCGAGATGCAGTGGTGGGTGCGCGAGCGGAGTGCAGGGCGAGGCGCGAGGAGGTGTCGCGGGCGAGACGCCTAGCGCCAGAAAGCCGAGTGGAACAGACGGGAGAGAAGGGAGCTGAGGAGGTTCGTTGCCGACGGACGATTCATCCGACGAGGCGCCGCGGTCGAAAGTCGGCTCTGCTGCACGTGACGCACGAACTGAGGCGCCACCCCGCCCCCAGCCCAAGAGGGGGCGCGTCGAGGATGGCTCCAGAAGTGCTTACTGCAATCCGCAGGGTTAGAGGCAGGTTGCCCCGTCAGCGAGAAAATTGCTACGGGATTAAATTAACTGTTAGAAGTTGGTTGAACGAATTTGAAATTGGGTACTGTTTTCAGTGCGACGATTACTTAAGTATTGGAACGTGCAAAACGTATTATAGGTTCTAGCAAAAATTAACAATAAAAATTCATCCAGATTGATAATTTCCCTCCAGTTCTTCACAATGTATAGGCATAATAGTTTCGGAATTACTTCAGTTTAACTAATGCTAAGCGATAAGCTACTACAAGCACTGCAAGAGAATAATTCACTACGTACTGTATATTTTCCTTCACATCTGATAAAGGAATTCAGTTCGGATGACATTAAACTCTCAGACAAATAAAACATTAAAGCATCATGGCCAGAGAATGTTTGGAAAATATAAACACAAAAACATTTCTAATCTGAAAACCAGTCAAAATAAACAAGAATCATAAAACAAACGAAGTCAAAATATTTGTAATTATCTAATAGTTTGCAGTGTTAACTCCTTTTACAAAACTCAAGAGTCCGAGTACATTCTTTCGTTATAAGGAAAGGGTGTAACAAAGTTATGGGTAACAAGGTAAAACAATCAAATTCAAGAGTCTACGAAATAGGAAATTTGTAAGAAGTACGATAGACTGAATTTAAATAGTATGTAGAATTACATTAAATATCTAATTTATGTACACTTTAAAATTCAATAATATTTTATAGATGTACAAACATATCAGCCAGGAAACGGTGGGTCAATAACGAGAAAATTAAGAAAATAGACGAAGATGTACGAAATCAAGAACAAATGAGCAAATACAACAAGTAAACACGCCCAGAGCGCTAGCGAAGTGACCTTTACAGAATAAAAGCTCACAAGTGCCCCCTGGCAACCGTTTGCGCGCCTCTGGCAGAACTCGTTCTGTGCGAACGAGAGGCCAGCGGAGCTCAGCCAGGGGGAGGGCCAGAGCAAGCGGCCCTCATCAACGCAAACGCCCGGACGGGGCCCGTCGGCGCACGCGCGTCGCGGATAAGTGGGTGCGACGGACGGCACGGCGGCGAGCGGGGCGGTTGGGGAGAGATGGGGCAGGCGGGTGTGGCACAGCCGGGCGGAGCGGAGCCGGGTGAGGGTGGGGCGGGGTGGAGCGCAACGGGGTAAGGCAGAGCGGGGTGGTGACGGAGATGAAGACGTGGAGCGGGGAGGGGTCGGAGGGCGGTGGGGTCGGAGTGAGGTGGGGTCGGAGTGAGGCGGGGACGGAGCAGGGTGGGACGTAGCGGGCTGGGGGTGCGGAGGTGGGTGGGGCGGCGCGGGGAGGAGCGGAGCGACGGAGGGGAGAAGCGAAAAGGGCGGGGCTGGGCGAACCGAGGCGGAGCGAGACTGGGCGGGGCAGGGCACTGTAGGAAGGGTCGAGCCGAGCGCAGAATCCCCTCCTCGCAGCAACAGACTTTCGCCTGTGAAACGGCGCTTGGAGCCACCCGCACATCCCGCCGCCAGGGTTGCCACCTCCGCCCTGCCTGGCGTTGGATGTCTCTCGGATCCGGACTCCAGCGGAATCGAGACGGTTTGTGCTTGGAGCTGGCCATTAGTGTCGTTGCTCTGCAAATATTTGATATCCACTTCACAATTCATAATCGCACTTCCGTGATTTCCTATTATTTTAATCATGGCTTCACCATCTTCAATAATGTTTTCCAAATGAAAAGGCTTTTCTACCGTACCTAAATTTGGCTCCTTAAGCAACTCAACATTAAACAATTATCTCCTCTATTAAGAGCAATTAATTTCACAATGTACAAGGATATCAATAGTAAAGTTAAGGTGGACTTTTTATCAATCTTTATTTCTCAACACTACAGACTCTACTTTTTGAAAAGATTGGATAAGATGGAACCTTTAGATCTTTGAAGAAAAGCAGTTCCATAGAATTAGTGTCCCCGTAATCAGTTTTAGTGTTGTTCTTTCCGCTTCAGAATACCTTAACTTCGTTGCATCTTTCAGCTCCGCCCTTCATATCAGACGCAACAACCTCCTGGTCCTAAATCAAACGCCTCAAACACCCCTTCCCCCCGAATTTACATACGCTACCAATTATCACAAGTAAAACAACCACGTCCCGCATCCTTTGCTGTGAAATATAAATGTACTCCGCTTCCACTGCCAGAACGGCTTCCACCAGCACCTCCGCCAAAGTAATCGCGCCCATTGGCCAAGCGGTTATCTCCGACGCCGCAGTCACACACAGTGTCTGCTCCGCTGTGGCGGCCCGGGGGCGAGCGCCAGGGTGCGAAATCCGGTTACCCGCGAACAAAAGGCGCAAAGACAAAAAACGGCGCCGGCGCGCTCATAACGTATTCCTCGCGTCACGCCCCGCGAACGGAGCGCTGCGGTGCGGCGCGGTGCGGAGCGGAGCGGAGAGGAGAGGAGCGCAGCGCCCGCTTATGGAAATGGACGGCTGCTCCAGCGCGCGGGGCTCGCAGGCGCGGCGGCGGCGGCGGCGGCGGCGGGGGTGACACGGCCAGCTTGCGGGCGGTCGAGGGCGGCGACCGGTGGCGGGGGATGGCGAGGCGCGCAGGAGGACGAGGGACGCGACGTGGCTACGGTGGCGTGCACATTCGCAAGAGCGTCCGCTACGCACGGCATGAAGGTTTTTTGCCCTTTAGTTTTCGGGGAAAAAATATAATCTGCTTTTGAACTACACGAGAAAGAGACAAAAATCCTGTACGCCTTCTCGGAATGTGCCATGATTATTGTAGCAGTAGAAGATTCAAATACATATATCACCTACATACTGTAACGAATATTGCATCACCTGCCGAAGTCGCTGCGCGTGGATTGCGTCACCTGCCGCCGCCACTCCCCTTCCCCCGAACTAGACGGTTCCGGACAATCCGCGAGCCGCGGAGAAATGCCGAGAATGAGCCAGGCGCCTCGAGACAAGCGCCGTGCGGGTATAAATGCTACGCTGCCGGCGGCCGCGAGTCAGTCAGACAGAAGTCAGTCAGTTAACAGTTTTAGCAGGAGTCAGTAGTGAGCAGTAAGACGTCAGTCCGTCAGAGTGTCCGAAGTGGAAGCTGTGCTGGGAAGTCTGCATTGCGGTGAAGAGTGGTGCAGTGGTTGAACAGCAGTCAGCAGTCTGAAGTCTGCAGTGGAAGCTGAGCTGTGAAGGGTGCATCGCGGTAAGCAGTGGTGCAGTAGGGAAACAGCAGTCAGCAGTTTGAAGTCTGCAGTGCAAGCTGAGCTGTGAAGTGGGCATCGCGGTAAACAGCAGTGCAGTGGACCCTGGTGTGCGCAGTGAAGTGTGGTCTGCGCAAGGAATTGTGGTCTGCACAGGGGAATTGTGGTCTGTGCAGGGAATTGGGGTCAAGTGCAGTGGACCGTGGACAGTGCATGGACTGACTGATACTGTAGAAGAAGAGAACTGTTTAAATAAATAGGGTGTAAGAAGAGAACTGTTTAAATAAATAGGGTGTAAGAAGAGAACTGTTTAAATAAATAGGGTGTAAGAAGCGAACTGTGTAAATAAATCAAGAGAACGGAGTCGTGTGTAACAGTGTAAATAATTAAGTGTAATATATCTGTAAATAGACCAAGTAGTTTTTAGTGTCAGTAGATTTTAGTGTGTATAGTTGTTCCCGAATAAAACGCAATTGTTTAAATATTGTGTTGGTTTTAATTCACCACGAGAAACGTTACAATTGGTGTCAGGTGTGTGGGGTTGGTGTGTGTTTAAATCAGTATAACGTGTGTTGAATTAAAACCTTAATGAAAATGGTTTTCACAAAATCCTTACGGGAACTGAAAGTAATCGAGTTGAAGATGGAGTTAGAAGACAGGGATCTGGAGACCACCGGAACGAAAGCAATATTACAAGAACGTCTTGCTAACGCGTTGAAGGCAGCAGGAGAGGATCCAGAGAGTTTTCGCTTCGAGATGTGTTACGGGAGTATCTGTGTCCGAGCATTCGTAACTGGATGGGGAAAAAAATGGAAGGAAGCTGATACAACGTCAGAAGAAAAACTGACAGAAAATTCCAGAATTTCGGAAGAAAAGGTGTCAGAAAACCTGGAACAACAGATAACGCCGAATAATACATTGGTTAGAGAAGAAATCGAGGAGATAATTTTAAAGAACGAAGAGAAGGTTGACAAAATTGAAGAGGAATTTCTGAAGAGCGAGGAAAAATTACTAAATCCACAAGAAGCGGCAGCGAAAGAAGAAGCGGCAGCGAAAGAAGAAGCGGCAGCGAAAGAAGAAGCGGCAGCGAGAGAAGAAGCGGCAGCGAAAGAAGCGGCAGCGAGAGAAGAAGCGGCAGCGAAAGAAGAAGCGGCAGCGAAAGAAGAAGCGGCAGCGAAAGAAGAAGCGGCAGCGAAAGAAGAAGCGGCAGCGAAAGAAGAAGCGGCAGCGAAAGAAGAAGCGGCAGCGAAGGAAGAAGCGGCAGCGAAGGAAGAAGAAGAAGCGGCAGCGAAGGAAGAAGAAGAAGCGGCAGCGAAGGAAGAAGAAGAAGCAGCAGCAAAAGAAGAAGAAGAAGCAGCAGCAAAAGAAGAAGAAGAAGCAGCAGCAAAAGAAGAAGAAGAAGAAGCAGCAGCAAAAGAAGAAGAAGAAGCAGCAGCAAAAGAAGAAGAAGAAGCAGCAGCAAAAGAAAAATCAGAAGTAGAAAAAGAAGTTTTTAAACGAGTTGTAGAAAATAAAGATGGCTCTCAAAAGAGGAGAAATGATTTTGTCTACCGAATTGAAAGGTTCCAGTATGAAAACACGCGGGTCATCCATTCCAGTCGGCTGGCCCCGTGCGCGGGAGGTAATGAAAATGACGGAGAAGACACCACAGGAGCTTGTGAGTTGGGCATGAAAATGTTCACTTTTGACGAGTTTATGTCTCATAATGGCGGGAATGATATGGCGCGTTGTGGTGTGGCAATGGAGGTGCAACAGGATCTGTTTACGGTACGCCAGAAATATTCATTAGCGCATTGTGTTGCTCAGGATCTGGATATGACCAGAGGTGTTGCTGCTGTATTCAGAAGAAAATACAGGAAAATGGAAGAATTGGAGAACCGGCGACCGGATATTGGGAATGACCTTCTTCTCCGCGACGTGAGTAAAGATGTGCATTTTGTTATCACAAAAAGAAAGTCGCATCGCAAGGCCACCTTCAGAACCTTGGGAAAACTTTGCTTGAATTACGCCAACAATATCTGCATTATTTCACTAAACGCGATCCGGGACGGATCGCATCTAAGGAGGGGGCAATGTAACGAATATTGCATCACCTGCCGAAGTCGCTGCGCGTGGATTGCGTCACCTGCCGCCGCCACTCCCCTTCCCCCGAACTAGACGGTTCCGGACAATCCGCGAGCCGCGGAGAAATGCCGAGAATGAGCCAGGCGCCTCGAGACAAGCGCCGTGCGGGTATAAATGCTACGCTGCCGGCGGCCGCGAGTCAGTCAGACAGAAGTCAGTCAGTTAACAGTTTTAGCAGGAGTCAGTAGTGAGCAGTAAGACGTCAGTCCGTCAGAGTGTCCGAAGTGGAAGCTGTGCTGGGAAGTCTGCATTGCGGTGAAGAGTGGTGCAGTGGTTGAACAGCAGTCAGCAGTCTGAAGTCTGCAGTGGAAGCTGAGCTGTGAAGGGTGCATCGCGGTAAGCAGTGGTGCAGTAGGGAAACAGCAGTCAGCAGTTTGAAGTCTGCAGTGCAAGCTGAGCTGTGAAGTGGGCATCGCGGCAAACAGCAGTGCAGTGGACCCTGGTGTGCGCAGTGAAGTGTGGTCTGCGCAAGGAATTGTGGTCTGCACAGGGGAATTGTGGTCTGTGCAGGGAATTGGGGTCAAGTGCAGTGGACCGTGGACAGTGCATGGACTGACTGATACTGTAGAAGAAGAGAACTGTTTAAATAAATAGGGTGTAAGAAGAGAACTGTTTAAATAAATAGGGTGTAAGAAGAGAACTGTTTAAATAAATAGGGTGTAAGAAGCGAACTGTGTAAATAAATCAAGAGAACGGAGTCGTGTGTAACAGTGTAAATAATTAAGTGTAATATATCTGTAAATAGACCAAGTAGTTTTTAGTGTCAGTAGATTTTAGTGTGTATAGTTGTTCCCGAATAAAACGCAATTGTTTAAATATTGTGTTGGTTTTAATTCACCACGAGAAACGTTACAATACATATGGCTATAATACAGATATTCTACCAGTAAAAATTTCACTTCTTCTATCTCGTATTATTGACTAAAATTAAATTCCACGTGGAAGGTAAATGCTATGTACCTAATTAGCAGGCGGTGACCCGCTGCGGGAGATACCTGGAAGTAAAAAAGTCGGCACGTGGAGAACAGGGCTGGATATCACTTTCAAGCGCCACCATCTCTCGGGATATAACATACACTACAATTACGTAACATATATGCTCGGAATGAATACTCTCACTCACGGAAACGGACGAGGAGCAGAAGCAAGCAGCGTATGACGGGGGAATAGCAGCAACAACAACGGTGCCGGTATAAAGTTTTCTTTTACTCTTGGGGCAAACTCGCGGCTCTGAGAGTAGCTGGGCATGTTGCGACAGGGTAAAGTGGAAGACAGATGGCGCGGGTAGAAGGAAGGATGGCGGGACGAGAATTGCTGAGACGAAGGTTGCCAGGACGAGAATTAGTGAGGGGAAGGTTGCCGGGAAGAAAGTTCGAGAGTAGGAGAGATGATAGCTGGAGGAACTAAAGTTGGCGGAGTTGGTAGAGCAAAAAGCGTCAGAGTAAAAACGTCTCGGAAAGCGAGTAAATGCAAAGGAACGCAGCGGGGCGTGAAGCGGCAGGCTGAATGTAGCGAGAGCACCGAGCGATAGATAGCGGGCTACATAGTAGGTAACGCGCGGGGGTTCAACGAGGGGGCGGCGGCTCGAAGTCCTGCGCGCAGGCGGTCGAGAGCGGCGACGGGCAGCGACGCGTGGCACGGGGTGGCATAAGGCGCTGGCGCGAGGCCCAGCCGCAGGCTGAGGTGGGTGGCTGTTCGGGGCCCGGTTTTCGGGGGAGCGCATGACCGTGACGGCGGGGAGTGGCAGAACCCACACGCAGCGAGATGAGATTGCGACAGGGGTTGCTGCGAGAGGCGAATATTGCGTCAGTGCCAGAGATAGGCTCGACTAGGAGAGGAAGTTACGTTACGTGGGAAGTGGCATGATGTCGCAAGTATGTATTAATGAAGTACAAAACAAGTCAACGAATGGGTGGTAGAAAATATGGAATCCACAACGAAATTTGAAATCAGTGTAATAATAAAGTAAGAAAAACATTAAAAATACGTGACGGCATTTTGCAAGTCGAAAGTTCCATGAAATTCTCTTACTTCGTCGTGCAAAGTATGAACAATGGAAATAATCTCGATAAAATAGAGGTAAATACACTTGCTAATATTTTGCTTTAAAGACTACTCTCAGTGATATGTAAGAATTCACACTGGCAAAATAAATGTCCCATATTCGTTTTAGAATATAGAGAATACATGTATGAACGATAAAATTAAAGTGTAATGCATTTCAATTCAATTTATATTTCCTTATAAAAATTCATACAAAATGCAATGACCTGTTTCGGGGGAAACGTTTGATAATAAAGAAATAATACGTAGTATTAAAAAATCTAAATACTTTCATAAAATCTTCATTTATTTATATTCGAAAATTTATTTTCAAACTTTTATTTCAAATATCTTAATTCACTTATCATCTAATATTTGATCGTGTTTTTTGAAACTATGGAGATCTAATATGATCAAAGAATTGTACCACAGAATTTGCAACAAATTGCACACCAATCATATCCATAAGGGTTACAAAAAGTACTCAAACTGAAAACCACGAAGAATATATTCAGGTCATTATTTAAAAACTATGTTTTCGGGTCGCTTCATGTTTCCAAACTGGACTGTACGTAATCTTGTCACACAGTACCTGACAATAATCTCGAAACGTCAGCCACAGGAATTACACCAGCGATCGAAAACGCGAACACTATAATAATGAACATTTATTTTTTTAAGTTGGGTGCATTAAATAAATACATCGCTACTTTGATAAAATCAAAAATAGATTGAATTAACTACGGCAAATCCGAATCGAAATCAGTGTTGTAAATTAATGTACAAGAATATTAAAATCGAGGGAAATGAAAATTAAATATCAGCCCTTGGATTCAACCAACTGCTGTCCGATTCGCTCAGGGTTTAGTGTCCGGTTGCTCTTCCTCGCCGCGCCGGTTCATCCATCCACCGCCCATCGAGCGTCAATCATCGAACCACCTTCGTCCACTCCACGGGGCGCGGAGGGGGCACTCGGGCCGGAAGCGGCACGGCGGGAGAGCGAGCGAGCGAGCAACCTCGTTCCCGCCACCGCCGCCGCACTCGTCACGCGCTTGTCAATAGCAGCCGGCGGAGGCGGTGGGGGCGGCGGTGTCGGCGGCGGCGGTGACGGTGACGGTGACGGTGACGGTGGACGCGGTGGCGGTGGCGGCAGCGGCGGCGGCGGCGGCGGAGGTGGCGGCGGCGGCGGCGGAGGTGGAAGTGGCGGCGGCGGCGGTGGCGGTGGCGGCGGCGGCGGAGGTGGCGGCGGTGGTGGCGGTGGCGGTGGCGGCGGCGGCGGCGGCGGCGGTGGTGGCGGCGGCGGCGGCGGTGGTGGTGGCGGCGGCGGCGGCGGCGGTGGCGGCGGCGGCAGCGGCGGCGGTGGCGGTGGCGGTGGCGGTGGCGGTGGCGGTGGCGGTGGCGGCGGCGGTGGCGGCGGCGGCGGCGGCGGAGGTGGCGGCGGTGGTGGCGGCGGTGGTGGCGGTGGCGGCGGCGGTGGCGGCGGCGGCGGCGGTGGCGGCGGCGGTGGCGGTGGCGGCGGCGGTGGCGGCGGCGGTGACGGTGGCGGCGGCGGTAGCGGTGACGGTGGCAGTGCCGGCGGCGGGGCAGCCCGTCGGCGCTGGCGCCCGCCACGTCGCCCCCTCGCACGAGCCAAACGTTGCCCCGAGAGCGCGTCCGACAGCGATTGCTGGCATCCCGATTCATGATGACGGGGTGTATCAAGAGCAGTTTCACAGGGTACAAATGGAATCTTAAGCCACGTACCCTACTCCAGGGATTCCCACACGGCCGTACGCAATGCAGGCGGAACGTGGGGTAATATGGGTATAATCCATATTGAAATAAATGAACTATAGCTAAAATGAAAACTGAAAACTAATACGCCAAATGTACAGGTTTGAGCTTGCAATGATTAATATTTTAACAGAAATTCTACTGATAAAAGCTTCAGATCTTCATTCAAAAAAACTAAAATTGAGCAACCTTGTTCACATAGATAAGTGGCTAACGTACACCAAACAATCAAATGACAACTCTAATTTAGTAATTGTTGGCTGTTGTTGCCGAACATTTATTCAGAGCCGGGCCAATGTTTTTAAAGTCGATTTTAGAGTCTGGTCACATGAAAGTTCAGTTAAATTCTTCTTAATTTGATGGTACTTTCACTTCTTGATGTAGTCTTCTTCTGACGTCGACTATTGACTACAGTTCCGCAGCCCACAGGTTGGGAACCGCTAGTATAGTGACATGGACTCCTTAAGTTTGAGTTCACTTTTAAAATGAAATACAACATTCCTGTACATTTTCAAGTGGTACTACCCGGTAACGTAAAGATTGGCAAACCCTTTCCTCTCCAAGTTCAAAACGGATTTTGTTTTGTGGCGTGCTATTGCTCCTACTTCATAATAAGACATACGAAAAATTACAGCGAAGAGATAATATTTAAACAGATGTAGTGTGTCTCATATTCAAGTACTTAGATCGAGTTTTAAAATGAAGTACTTTCAGAGTTAAGTTAATATGATTCACAACTCCTCAAATATAAATGATACATTCTTATTCACACATACGATGAAGCTCTTTCTATTTCATTACTCTTATATTACCATAATTTTAAAAAACAATCACATAATATTTTTTTGAGATAGTGATTTAAAGTGACTATTTTAAACTCTTTTTCCCGTGACTTGAAAAACATTATGAATTCATGAACGTATTTGCGCTACTACAGATATCTATATCATTAACAAAATATTATTAACAAAATACCAGAGAAGGGTTTTATATAAATAAAATATTTATTTACATTAACATTTTAAAATGTGAATAAATTAAGAAAAGATTGACAAATAAATATACACGCATTAATTTTAAAATATTAAATTTTTAAAAGTAGTGTAGCTTACCATTACAAATACTGAACTAAAACTACGCAGGAAACAAAAAAAAAAATACAAAAAAGATAATTTTTTAACAATGTGATTCATAACTAAAACCGGGAAACCATGCATCCGGTCACGTGAGAAGTGTCAATGATTCCTTTGGGTACCCAGGAACTCGGGAGAAATATAATACAATGAAACAATTTCGACTTTGACAGAAAATGCCAAAATTTGATGATGTTAATCCGCGATTTCTCATCAGTGGTAATAATAATCACACTCGGCACTCCTTGCAACACAGCAGACGTCATGCGACGAGGAAGAAGCCGCTTCAGTGTTGATACGGGCCACTACTTTTGAGCTACTAATATATCTTTTAGTACAACTACAACCCAAAGAGGGCTTTGACGTCCTTCTATAGTGCATGTTAATCAGCTGGAGCGATGCTGCGGTCAGCAGTGCCGTTGTAGGGTTCTCGGAAGCCCCGGCGCAGAATGACCAAACAGGGCCACTAACTGAGATTGCCTAACATGAAATCAGGAATTTTCAATCTAAATAAAGAGAAACGTGCAAAATTATAAAACATCCTTAACTGTCAGTAACTATACATAAGTAACTATAACTATATATAAATAAGTCCCACCGTCGAAACGCTGTACAGAGTTTTTGGGAATATTATTTTTCAGGAATTAAGTTCCAATCACACGAAAAAATAATTCTAAAAAAACCTTGTCCTGAGGTAGATCAAATGAGCGATGTGGACAAAATTTTGGTAGAATGTAGACGTACTTAAAAATAATATAATTGTAACCATAACACAAACACCAGTACCTATAAACATAACTTACCACACTACTTACAAATGTAATATAATGTACACAATATAGGTTTCCCAATGAAGCAACACACATTGCAAATGATCACTTTTTCGAGTTCTCAGTTTCCTATATTCCTCAGATGAAGCGTTACTAGCGGCCGTAGCAAGAGGTCTGCAGCAGAATCGATGGAACAAGAACTTTTGATACGCTCCATCACAGACAGCCCACTTTTCTTCCCTTCTTGTCCACTTCGCTCCTCTATTAGCTTGTCGGCCCGGGGCTGCCGCCTGGCCGCCCGCCCACAGCCCACACCCTCCCTCCCGCGCCGTTGCAGCCGCACAGTGCCATCGTCTCAATCCACAAAGTCAAAATCCCGTTTTCCTACTCATCGGATTTAAATAACAAAATTGTTTTCTAATAAACTGTTCCTTGTAGACTAGTCACCTTATGATGAATTATCATATGTAACTAATATTATAACCTACACAAGGAACAGGAAGGACCAATTAAACTTCACTAAACCAAACTCTGTACAATTTGCTTCCAAATTTTGGGGTATTTTTCATTTATTATTTTCTTCGAAAAGCACCTGCAATACTAGGTTTCCACGAAAAAATACAAATGATTACAACTCGGTACTTCATCAGCACATAGTTTCTCGCATCATTTGTTACGGGTATGCAATACTATACTACCACATAGGCCTGCAATAGTATATCCAACCATCTTTTCTTTTTAATTTATCCGCACAGAGATTAGAATTCTGGTTCAAGTCAACAAGCCAGGCATCGTTATCGCTACAATGCCAGCCGCACGCAGAACTCAACATTCCCTGCAATTAAAACACTAGTAGTTTCTCGCATTATTTCAAACTCATGCAATTTTCAAAAATTCAGGAAGTTCAATGAAAATTGGACCTGCGCCATTCTTCTAAGCGTCCTTTACTCTACGCGAAGAAATATTAAAACAAAAAACGTAAGCAGTTTTTATTATTATTATTATTATTATTATTATTATTATTATTATTATTATTATTATTATTATTATTATTGTTGTTTTTTTTACAAATCGAATTCAACCTTAAATTACATAAAAATACTGTTTTTACTAAAAAAACTTGCACAGAATCGTATTTAAAAATATAATTTATTCAGAACAGATTTCTTTACTGCCAGAAAAATCTTTATCATATGTAGTTTTGCCATATTATTATTATTATTATTATTATTATTATTATTATTATTATTATTATTTTGCAATTTCCGAACATACTTATAGTTACAGAACACACATATAGCAGTTTCTAAGAAAATAATATTGTTTATAAATTTCCTATATTTCGCGCAAAACTACACGAAAACTAACTCATATTTTAGAAAACAATCGACTTGATATCACGATCAGTCTTTGAGAAGCAGATTTCACACAAGAATAAATATCTTTCTACCATTCCAATATTGAAGATAATGTCAATAAAATTATGAAATTTTAAAATTTTCAAAAATTCAAAGATGTTAAGGAAAATTTCGAAAATGTTGAGACTTCATGTAGAAAAATAAAATTCAAAACTTCTATTTCTAATTGACAGGGCTTCAAGTTCGTTCAGATCACAGAATATCAATTTTGGAGAAAATCGTCTTAACGGTTTAGGTTCTACACACGTACAGATGAACAGACAGGTGGCGGAACAGACATACGGACGTTTTTCCGTAAATCGATTTTATGGTACCAAGGAACCACCAAATATGGGTTCTGGCTGTTCAATGTGATGGAGGAAGTAATTTACTACATAGAGGAACAAAATTTATTTATTTTCTCGTAACCAGTACCAGTCAATAAGAGTCTTTCTGTAAAAAACCCGTCGATATCTGCTGCAATATTACAATACTTTTTCTTTACTACGTAAAACATAGCAATTTGAAAACGTAATAAAAAAAGTCACGATAAGTGACCCTTACCATCTACATTATACTTATAGTACCTCTGATACTAGTCATAATTTTGAAGTATTGGACCCTGTGTTCGCTACATATCAGTGTTCTACAACTTTTCTTCTTCTCCTTCTTCAGGAATGAACATTATTTGTCCATGCTTCACCCATCGCGACGAAATATGAATTTCTGCCCGGCAGCATACAGAAAATCCAGCACTGTGCACCGCCACCCGCGCTCGCCAACTTTCTCGCCGCAGTCGCCGACGCGTGGGTTTCTACAATCCTTTTCTAACCCTCCGCCAATTGATCACTCGGGAGGCGGGGGGCGTCTTCCTTTTTCTGCGAGAGCGCTCGGAGAAGGCCGCTGCCGATGCCGCTGCCGCCGCGCGAACCGAGACGAGATCGAGATGAATCGCGAAGCCTGGCTCTGGGAATCCCCTTTCTCGCGGTCAGAGGTGAGCAATAGCCTCTCCTGGACGTCGGATGCAACGGAGAGGAGGATGCACGGCGTCGTATGCGCATCTCGCTAGCGAGAGGGTTCTATCTGGAAGAAACGCCGGAAAATTAAATTCAAACTCCCCTTTATGTGTGACTCGAGAGAGAAGTAGCGATTTAGTGAGCGAGTGCTATTCTGAATGTCCGTCGAAAATATAGGATATCAAACGCATCTCATATTAGCGGGGGAAAGTTCGAATGTAAAGAGATAAATCGCGGAATCCAATGGAATTGGATTGAGGAATTTGTTCCTTAAGATGTGTGTGTATGCATCCGTCCTACATTGCGGAATCATACGCCTCACAGATGTTGATTTGAAAACGATTTTGTAATATTTTTAATATGATCTCGTTTGTGATAACTACGTCTTTTAAGTTTACGAGAAATTGAAACATCTTTACTTTTTAAAATAAAACTACCGACTTTTTACTAACAATGGATAGATCATAAAAAGAGGAATGCAATGATGTATCATTTGTTAACGTTTTTATAGTAATTTGAAATTACTCGGTCATTTTTTGTGGCCTTTTCAACGGTCGCCTTACATCTTCCAACAGGCGCCTCACGTCAATACAAGGAAATAATACTAGAACAACTTCAACGGAAATTCTACCTTCCGACAGAAGATGGCGACCAACGTCTAACGATTCGCACTCCCGCGCACAGTTCCGTCGCCGCTTCGCGTGACCTGCGACCTCTGCCGCGAGGTCAGCCCGCGCGGGGCGGGCGATTAGTCGGCTTTCGCCGCGCACGCGGAGCTCCGGCAGAGCGAAAGCCCCCGGCTTCCGAGATGCACCGCGCGCAAGTCGCCTCCAAGGTGCAACAACGGCTTTTCGAAGAGCCGTGTCAGGGAACATGGGAGCGCAGACCTCCATGGCATGAAGCCCACATTCCTTTCAGCATATACCAAATTCAATGATTTTCATATAAGTTTTCGTTTGGTTCTAAATCTTACTGAGTTTCGATTCTAAATAACTGTGTTATGAATAGTTCTGAAGATCGATGTTGCTTACGTTCTTGAACAATCTTCGTTGCCTTCGGAGGACAAAACTAGTCGTAATGAAGATTCAACTTACATTGCGTTTAGTTCAATAACTGTATTGACAAACTTTCTTAGTATAATTAATGGCACATAATTTTCACGATCAAATATAATTTTCGACATTAAAACTAGAGTATTCAATATGTTTTATTATCTCTTCAAGAGATTCAAAAATCCTTTTAAATTTACGGACTATCTGGCCTAACGAATCTATTAATTTAACGGACGTTGGCCTAGAGTATCTGTCGGTCCGGAGGACGTACAGTGGAAGCGGTCCTGCCCACTCGTGTGGCCGACTGCACACGCTCGAAGCTCTCGCCTTCCGCCTCTGGGCTTCGGTGTATAATTCCAGGTCACTCTGTATCGAATCTGCGGTGAACAAAATTGGTTCGCGGCAGAGTTTCATCTGCTAATTTTGTTTCCACGCACCTCTCATTATGCCATCTGATCAAGCTCCATTCTCAAAATTCAACGATCAAATGTCATACTAAACAGTCGCAATTCTCTCCATCGGGGAGCTGAAGAACAACCTGGTGAATGATGCCATCGTGATTAATGAGTTGTAAAACTATGATTCTGAGTTGACTATATGGTGCTGAACGTTCTTGATATGCATTTATGCCTTATGTCGTTCGAATCAGCAGATTTCAGCCTTATTCTCGTAAAATTAATGTCCCCTCTAAGACTTTAAACTAACAAGTTTCAATAACTTTCGTCGGTTTACAACCCTTACATTCAGAACATATTAATATACTATAATGTTAAAAACCATGGTAAATAATCGAAAAGCCCTAATGAGAAGATGACGTTAACTGAAGTTTAAGTTTTACCATTTTAAATTTAAATTACTTCAATTTTCAGCTGGTTACGAAGTTATGCATCGGAATAGCTTCTACAACTTATCATTCCAGACCGCGTCTTCAGTCTCATCTTCAATAGAAAGTAAACACTAAAAAATGTTTTATAGCAAAATGTAGAAGTTAATATTGCACACCACGCAGTCCTATCATAAATTAATAACACGAGTGCATTTAAAATTCTTGACACAACCAAGAGTCGCAACGAGTAAGCCCCATCATTAACACGTTCACCATCTTTCACTGAAATGTTCCAAAACCGGCTTCCATTATTCAGTGCAGACCATCAATTTACAAGTGCTTCTGAGGCTCGCACTGCACGAAACAAACACTGAAAACTAATACGCTTGCTTCGTGGTCGCTGTATCGTCTGGCGCCTGGGTCTCGTGACTCGTGTTGTGGTCGTGCCTTGTCGGGTCATCGCGTCGTGTCGCGTCGCGTCGCGTCGCGTCCTCGGCCGCGGCCGCGGGGCCGGCGGAGCGCCGCGTGAGAGAAAGGGCGCGCGAGCGGACGATGCGCCGGATAAGGCGCGCGCCAACGCGGAAGCAGCCGCGCGGGCGCGGAGCTCAAGCACTGCCTTTGCCGCCTTCGTTATATACGTGTGCGGGCGGCGGAACGCTACGAGCCAACTGTGAGGACACATTTCGCGGACAAGACAACAACAAAAACAACAACAACAATAATAATAATAATAATAATAATAATGATAGTAATAATAAAATGCATGTAAGAATTTGCTAAACTAGAAGGTAATTCAAAAAACTGGAAAGTGAAAGACATTGCTTTATTTGCAACAGCCCACATTTTGCGCAAAGTATTGTAGGGGCACCGAGAGTCTCTACATCTGCTTCTTAGGAAGCACTTTGCAACCTCGCAGAGATTTTATATTGAACCGACTCATATCATTAGTTGTGAACTAACGGAATAAAGAAAATAGTAATAGCAATAATAAGAACAAAAGATAATTTTGTAAAAATTAATGATTATGGTTATCCCACAAGTATTTGAGACACTCTGGAACATAATAATAACAATAATAAGAACAAAAGGTAATTTTGTAAAAATTAATGATTATGGTTATCCCACAAGTATTTGTGACACTCTGGACCATATCCAGGGATGTAACTAAACACTTGAATACTCCAGGTCTTAATGCGGATCCTCCATAACTGCCAAAGGCCTCACGGCTCGGATCTGCCCTTATCAGGAATACATTCTTTTGATATTCTTGTTTACGACCCGCATCTAGAAACGTTGCAACCACGCTATAACACACGAGGTAACCACACGATAAAAGCAATAATAATTTCATAGAACGAGAGAGTTATCTATAATGCTTAGCAGGGAGACTCCCGAAACATTAACTTGAAAGTTTCAACTGATTAATTGTGTCAACCCAACTACAAATTTTACCACTCAGTCGTATATATTAGTATAAATAGAAATGATGCAACATTATGTGTGATATATGTTTATTAATACGTGGGTTCTCATAACGAACTTTAAGTACGATTTCCCGTTAGATTCTCTAACTTGAAGTTGTGTTCCGCCACATCTTGGTTGCACAGTCCTTCTGGAAACTGTGGCAACGCTGGCAATTAGCTCATTGTCGTGGTAGGTCACGCTACAAAGGCGTTTCGAGACTCGTCTGTTATGCCTCCATCGACACAAAAGTGGACAGATTAGTAAAATTATTTCTGTCATAAAAGATTATCACAAGGCATTTGCCGTTACGCGGATAATTTGTTGGATCACAGAATCTCAGCTCTCCTTCAACAAATATATGAAGCTCCATATATTCCATTCTTCGTGAAATATCTAACGGCAGAAATATCTGAATAATGCAAATTTTACTGATTCACCCCAAATTATGCATTACACTTGTTATTGGAATTTAAAATTATTGTTCAGACAAGTAAAAACTTTTCGAACAGATGATTTCGTTCCACAGGAAGTCGTACAGACCAAAATAGAGATGTTTCCAGATTCGTACCTCTTTCCACACATTTCAGCTTCGCAGCGTTTCACATATTGCAACAAAAATTGAGGTCGGTAAATCTCCGCGCCAGACGTCAACCCTCTGGCGTCCTGCCACCGGGGAAGAGCAGCCCAATTAAACAGATTACGTCGTCGTGTTTTGATGGCCAGCTCTGATGTCGATTCCGTTTTCCGCGTGGCTCGCTTTCAAGGAAACGTAAAAATATACCACGCGGCGTTAAAATACACATATTTTACATCTGTCGTGTTTCCCCAGTGCACCGCTTATATTTGTCGCAAGGCTACGGACGGCGGTATCTGGCAGCCGTTTCTATTGCTTTATTTTCCACGGACATCCGGCACATTACCTTACACCAACTAGTTGTTTAAAAGTAGGAAGAACGAAGTGTTATGCGGTGCATGTGAAACACCAAGAGTTAAAAAAAAAGGCGATCGGAAAGAAAGAGACCATCGTGTTGGAAACCGGTCGCGAATACCCGCGTAATGAGACGGGCCGGTCCCTGATGAAATCGAACCCCGGTTCTCACGGGTGCGGGTAGGAGGAAAGTTCGTCAACTGGCCATCGACCGCGATGTTTCGCCCACCGCCCAGCCGAGCCGAGTGCGTACGTCAGCGTGAAGAAGCGGCCAAACTGGACTGACGAGAAAGAATTGAGCTAACCCTCCCACCCCGCGGTCAATTACAAGTGACAACCACTGTCAATCCACTACTAATATTAAATTAGCAGAACAAAGCGCACTTATAAAAAAGTTCATTGTTGAATAAAGCGTAGCAATCTTCATTGCTAACACCGATACACTCGCATTATCTAATTTATCGCCAAGAGGTAGAAACAATGAAAAGTCGTAAACACAAGCAGACAGAAAAAAAGAAGTATATTACCAGCTATAACTTGTTTTAAAGTCAAAATAAAAACATGAAACAGAAGGATGTCTGATTTGTCCTTGGAACATTTGTATAATTAGATTACATAAAAAAGTCTTGCGGCTACACATAAAGAAGTCGTTTATCATAAAAAGACGAAAGACTTGTTACTTAAGAATGGCATACATTTTCTCGTATTAGTTTCCTATTCTCTTCGACATCTAAAAAGCTACCAGAGCCTTTAACGGTACCCACCTCTCCTTTTGAAGAGCACCTTCGCACGCCCCGAATGTCTAATCCTTTCTCGATCCTGTACCTTCACATATTTGCCCGTGGTATTCCTTGGTCCCACCTTGCTGCTTTAATCACTGTTCTGGTATAAGGTTTGGAATGCCGCCCTGCTACGTACCCCAACATAAATGAAAACATTCATGCCTTACGTGAGTGTCAAACCCGCAAGGTTAGAGTTCACGTACATAGGCTCATATGCCCCCTGCCCCTATCTCTTGACCGTACTAATAGTAAACGTGTTACGGTTTTGAAATATGATGTTTGATAAAAGCAATAATATAACCATTATTCACTTTCGTAAACATCTTCTGCCTTTAATGTGTATCGAAATACTGATTCTACGTAGCCGAAGCTTTCTGAAACATTCGTTTCTATAGCAACAGTGCAAACAAAGTTATTTTAGCATAAAAATCTAGTAACAACGTACTCGATAATCAACAATTTAAGCTCAAAATATCAATCAAACTCAAAATAAGCTAACCAGACACAAAATTTTGTAGAACATAATACAGAGAGACTGATAACCAAATGGTTTAGTTCATGTACAAGTAAAATTTCTATTGGAGAAATTGTGTTTTAATAAAAATATTTTTTTAACAATTTTTGGTCGACTAATAGAATGGATTTTCAACTTTAAGAATATTAGAGAAGAATAAAACTTATATTTCAAATTTTCTTGGAAAAATTTGGAGTTGTTTGAGAAAATTTCCCATTCAGCATTTCTAATAATGCGGAATTTTGAGCTCATTTTCATCCCAAAACATTGATTTTTCGAGAAACTTCATAAGACATCATTTAAAGGACTTGTACTCGCAAATGCAATAATTTATAAAAAAACGCCAATAGTCCAAAAACAATTAAGGACGATGAAAGATGTATAAAAAATGCATTTGTGTAACTTCTGAAAAATAAAAAGAATACGTCAAAGGCGTCTATGCCATGTTTTCAGCGTGTATAGCACTATCCGTTCAAAAAGTAAATAGAGCCGTTTTCAGAAAATCTTGTTTTTAATATTTGATTTAAATATTGCCTATATTTCACTAAAAATTGCACAGATACTACCAATAGTTTTAAAAAATGTACTGGAGATTAATAAAAACTAATTGAGGAGTACATATTTTATTTGAAGAAAAAATATATGTCTCTAATAATGTAGCTGAACGAGGTAGTTCAAAAAAATGCCAAGATTGTATTTTTCGCAAATTCAAGAGTTACAGTGGAAATTGAACCTATGCCATCTTAGATGCAATAAACGACTCCTTCATTAGACTTAACGAGTTTTAGCCTTTTTATCAGTGGACCAAACGACCTCAAACCGCCATCCTTATACGTGTACTTCACTCTATAGCTTCGAGAAATTTAAAGAAAAGGTTTGGAGCTATTTTTGAGAACATTTTTAAAATGTTCCAGAAGTTGCCTGTGTAGTATTCCAAAAGTTTAAAGAATTCTTTCTAAAATCGCAAGGCTTCAAGTGGGCATATCGATCGGATATGGAAAAAATGGATTACGGAAAAAATACCATAATTAGTGTACGCGGTAGTGTCGTTTACGGAAGGATGGACGGAGGGACGAACATTAAAAGAACGAACGAAAAAAATACTTTTCGGTATACTAAAACGTGCGCGTCTGTTGATTTCTTGTAATCGATTTTCTGCATCACATAACTTCCTTTATACTATGTATAAAACTTTGTATATACGTACGTACATGAGAAAATAAAATTGCTAGGTATGAATGTACAGTTGCAATTTATTACGAGCGAGACACGAAGAAAACTTCCTCGTTCATCACCCTAATGGCGCCGATTACAGGTTGTGGAAACGACCGCAGGTACTACAGGGAACGGGATGAGCAATGAGACGGTGTTAAGTACGCTATGAGACTGATGGTTCCAGAAAAAAAAAATGCTATTTTCATACGATTTGGATTACTTATCTCTCACAGGACTCGTTTCCAAATAAGACCGCATATTCTCACCAATTGTGCAATTAATGATGGAAATTTCTGAAGAAATGAACACAATGTTTAATGATCCTTTTATTCCCCAAAACTGTTATGCTCTCACTGTCGCGTTTCATGCTTTGTAGCGCTCCATGTCTCATGCATTATTTTACCTTGGAGATGCAATACATTCAAGTCATAATACTTCTATTAACAAGGTAGTAACAAATTATGAAATAAGACCCTCGAGGTCGTGAACCACTTTCTCCCATTAGCCGAAGTAATATAAGAACGCACTAATCTTTGTGTGCTAATGGCAAGTTAGAGTCGGCTCTACCTAAAAATAGGACTCTCAAATGTATTATTAATACGTTCAATAGTAAACACTGTTGAGGAACAACTGATAGGAGAAATATGCTCAGCGACTCATTTAAAAAAAAAGATTCAGAAAAGAAATTGAAGAAGATTGAGTAAAAACGGCAATTAAGAGTTATTATTATCCAACGGCACGAAGGATGTATAATAAAAACCTTTCTATCTTGGAGTAAGAAGGTTCCCCAGCCCTGAAACCCTTCACACCAGTGATAGAGTTTTAAGGATTAAGAAACCAAATGATATAGTGTGTGTTACATTCCGTACAAAGGTACTTAAAAACCACTAACAATGTGTCGGACACTAACAATGTCTCAATGCTCACAGGGGGTTCAAGCAACACACAAATATTTCGGTAATTGTAAATTTAATAGTTATTTAAAACTGGCAGATATTAAGGTATTTATATTCATTCTTATTCATTTATAAGGTTCATTCATATGAGCAATTATTTAGACATTCATTTCCGCCACATTCTACTGAGAATTGCAATCGGCGAGTAACATGCAGAAATTATTCGCATTCCTTTCACGAACTGCTGTTAACTTGAGATGAATCTATGGAGCTCCTACAATTGTGTCATTTCTCCAACAAATGAATGTCTACATGACAATAATTTATGTTGCTGTAATGAAAGAAAAATATGTTTACATGAATTATTATTTTATTAAAAGCTAAGAATTTTGGGTTTAATTGACAGCATGATAAAACCAAATATCGCGGGCTCTTTGATATTGACGATTGATATCTTTGATACTGATCGACATTGCTTTCGACAAGCACGCCTCACTTAACATCTCTCACATGGACTTCATTTTAATAGTCTGACATTTGGAGATTATTCGTATAAATTCCTACAATATTCTTTTTAGTACCGATATCGGAACAAACTAAATAACTCATCAGAACTACCTCTAACTGTCCTTAGTGAACTGACACTTTCGAGGTACATAATCAGTTAGCGCTGCAACTCATTAGGGTGGCAGAAAAATGCCTACTTTTCGCGGAGCGAACCAATCGATTTTCGGCGATGCTCAAAACAATGGTTCATTGATCGTGTCCAAATGAATCTGCAATGTTTAAATAACTTTTGCGTTTGCACAAGAAAAAGGAGGGTCAATAAAGAATCAATTAAAGCATATTTAAGCATGTAAATCAGCACGAGTACGCTCGATCAAATAACAATGGCGCGTCACAAACGACCATACAGCTCTAGGACCGCTTTCTTAATTCAACGATAGCCTAGTCCAGGCAAACCGTCCGGAAACAGACTTCGGGGCGTGAAAGTCGGCTTCTGGCCGTGGAAGGCTTCGGTGCTGTGGAGCACTCGAAGTCCAACCACTCCACCTCCATCCTCCCCTTGCAGGAGAACGTTCATCAGCAGCTCCTGGAGCGTGCTCCGCCGGGGTTCGACTCTCGCCTTCGCCGTATGCGGGTCACACGCTCGCTCGCTCGCTGGCTCCCGCGAGTCCCGCAAAGCACCGCCCGGCCGTTTATTTTATGGACTGTCAGCGATAAACGCTGCGGCGGCCATTGCGCCGATTACAGGCCGTGGAAACGCCGCCTGCAGGTACTACAGGAAACAGGGGGGGGGGAGTGGGGGAGAAGACGACGCTCGGAATGAGACGGTAGGAGAGGGAGGCGATCAATGTAACGCCAATACAGTTAATGACGTGGAAGTACATGATAGAACTCTACTTACAGAAAAGTGGCCTCTGGAAAGTATAAATAACCTAGACGGGGAAAAAAACTTGAAACAGACTCACTTCTAAGCAGTTTCATGTTTGCAACAGATTTTCACCGTAAACACCGTAAACACTCACACAAGAATATCCTCGTGTACAACATTGTATGTAATATTTGATAATATTATGATTTTCATAACAATAAACAACTATAGAAATTAGAAATTTCGTTTTCCCTCAGCCATGAAATTCTCAAAGATCTTAGCGACATTACAAAAAAATAACTAGACGCTACAACAGCACACACTTCCTCGCATTATTTCTAACTTTTGCAATTTTCGAAAATTCAGAGATCCACAAAATTGAGTCCTGGACCATTTTTAAGCAGGAAAAAAATGTTTAAAGAAAGAAAAACAATGAAAAATCCGTTGTCTGAGGACAAAGTTAAATTTAAAAAATTGGAATCATTCTTCAGTACAAATTGAAAATTTTTTGTGGTTTCATGTAAACTACGTACCTCCCAGAAATAAAATATTGATTTCAAACTCTCAGAGCCTGGAGTTCGTTCAGGTGATTCGGAAAATATCAGTTTTCGAGAATATCTTCTGAAAGGTTTAGGGAACTAGCGTTGACCACAAACGGGCGGATGGACTGACTGACTGACTGACTGACGAACGTTTTGCCATCAATCAACTTTTAGGTATCAAGGACCCACAAAACTTACACAACACGTTAAAGTAATTTCC
The DNA here is from genome assembly GCA_038098605.1 of Gryllus longicercus. Classification (NCBI taxonomy): domain Eukaryota; kingdom Metazoa; phylum Arthropoda; class Insecta; order Orthoptera; family Gryllidae; genus Gryllus; species Gryllus longicercus. The sequence goes on along the minus strand of JAZDUA010000059.1, from coordinate 4,388,463 downwards.
TAAATATATGAACAACAGTTTTAATAGGTTGCCATCAGAGACCGGCAATAAAGAGATTTTCAATCGCAAAATCGCCTATTTCTGCCACACAATAATTCGTACTTTCTCTTTACCAGGTACGTAGTAAGGCGAGAACGTAAAATTGTAAATAAGAAAACTAATTTACTAGGAAAAAATTATTTTATTACAAAAATATGAGTTAATATGGAACAATTAAAAATTTTAGAATAATCTAAAAATTAATGAAGTATTTTAAGAGAAATTCCAAGTGAAAGCAAACAAGTGCTGCAAGCAGTCCACAAGGTAGCGGGGTTCATAATCGAATTAACAGTACACAGAAAACTAATTGACATCTATTAGAAGCTTTAAGAGCTCCGTGCAAGCGCTGCCGATTGTACTAATAAGCCCACCCGGAGTATGCAACATAACTCTCCCCGTCACCTCCACTTCTTAATCGTGACTTATAATAGAGAGACGGGAATAGCTAGTTAGAATGCACTAGAAACGGACACATGCAATTCTGTGCCTGCTGCAAAAATATGTAAATATTTATGAAAATGAAATATTAGATTTATGATAAAGGATCTCTTTCCAGCGTCATGGAGTTTAGGACTTGGGTCTTGAAATCTACTTTGGTATGGATTTAAGTAGGAAAACAAGTTTTGCAATCATTAACACGCCCTGTTAAGTATACCCTGCTATAATACACAAGGAAAATAAAATGAAAACTGACTTACTTTTAACAGGTTAATATTAATAGAAAGTATTATTTTCATATGGTCAAAACATGGATCAAAACTGGTCATACTTGTTACTGAAGTGAAGAGTATCATCGCTTATTCTCGCTTGTGGCGTGATTAAGAGGCTTTCAAGAAATACAAGTCGTGGAGTTAATGGCCTACGCACTGTTGTGACTTTTTGTAAAACACATTTTTTTAGCAATGAAGCAAACTCAATTCGAGCTTACATCTTAATTATTGCACAATATTTTGAGAAGATTAACAGATGTATTTAATTTGTGAAAATGTTTACAGTTTTCTGAAAATAAAAAAAATTATCGAGGAGAAAGGGAATGCTTTTTTATTATTATCATCAACAAATCAAGTAATCTTTACATTCCACACTGCAGACATTGCAATGTCATCACGTGTTACACGATTAAATCGTCAAAAACTGCCATTAGCCTCTGATGGCGTATTGAGTTTATATCCCAGTTAAAAGAAACTGGCCAAGCCTCTCGCATGCGTAGGGAGCCCAAGGACCGCGTCAAGGCAGACGTCAAGCCGGAGAGTCGTTGCTGGACTGTATCTTTCCACCCGAGAGACGGAACAAGGCGCAAGCGCTTATCTCGCTGGCGACGCGGCGTGGCGTCGGGACGGGTGGTTTACGATCGCACGCTAGCAGCCGCCGCATAAGCCGCCTTCTCAACACCTCCAACCCCCCCCCTTTTCTTTACTTCCCTCGACAGTAGACCAGTTGGTGAGGGAATTTATTAATGTATGTACGCCGCACAGTCTAATAAGACTATAGAATAATACTAGCACATGCAGCAGTAAATTGCGGCTGGACAAAACCATACAAAATGATGTTTTTTCAGTATCACGCACACAACTCAAGAACAATAAATAAAATACGCTTGTATAACACTGCATTAAATGGAATTCGTATTCAGCGACTCCTAATTTATCAAAATAGCGAGTGTAATGAATTTAATTCAAATGTAATGCGTCTTAACATTTCCACAATTTGGGAAGCACTAGATCAATTTTTTAAATGACAAGATCATATTCAATGCCTTCGAAATCAAAAGAGGACAGATATTTTAACGCTTGGGGCGCTGTTAACTCACTGAGCACTTCGCCAAAACTCACGCGTCCTCTGTGCACACATCTGCTGGCTGAGACGCAAATTGGTGAAGATGGCCTCTTGACAAGCCGTGTTTAATTCTGGAGAGACATGCAGATAAGAGAAATGCACGGAGATGTGGAAATTAGCGTCGTCTTTGGAGAAGTTTACGATGCGGCGTTCTAGATGGAATTTCCATTCGTAAATTACTTTTACAAGCACTATAAAACGAAGTAAGTATTGCACTTCCATTAATATTTCACGAGTATAAATAATTCAATTCAGAAGCAATTCAATTCAGATATATTACTTTGTTCTTTATATTTGAGTATTAATTTCCCTTACGTGATCATAAACACTGTTCTCTTTGAAAAACGTAACAGCGAGTTCTAAGCTATTAGTAATGTTTTTATTATTTTGAGCGAAAGAAAACAATACTTGAATTAACACATATTCTTGAAGGAGAAAGATGAAGAAGGAAATCCAATGTGCATTCACGAAAGTCCTGAAAACATTAGCACTGAATGCAAAATGTTAGTTGCATTGTTATAACCTAATTGGGGGGGGGAGGCTGATTTCCAAAATTCTGTCAACGCATTAGCTATGAGACTTTCATAATTAGTAGCCTCTTTATTACCATGACCGTTTTCCATTACCGCCACGAATGACACTCATGCAGCCTTTTCCCTGATTTTCAGCTTTCTGGTAAGTTCTTTTATCACGTACCAGTGGACGCGCTTGAGGTACTACAAATAAAGCTGTTTTAATCTCCGTAAGTTACAAACTAGTAAATCTTTATTATTATGACAGAAAATCTCCCGATCCCTATTGAATATCTTACTTCATGAAACCCAGCTTGATATGGAGCGTAATAAATACGCTCTTTCTAAGTATAGCATGTGGAGAATCGTGAAGGTAGGTCCATAAAACATCATCTCAGGATTCTCCAAAATATTTGCACTACGAGGACGAGATCAACAAAATATACACTCTTTCCATTTTTAGGTCTTCAGAAATTGTCCAGTATGCTGTGTTTCAGCATGTCAATCACAGTTTTATTATAATTATACTTGTCTCGAAAATAGACAGTGACCGAATGGACAGGTGCATAAACATTGAATAGAAGGTAATTAGATAATCAGGTTATGCTTAGAACTATCTACAAATGATCGCTAATCATTTTAACTGAAGAATATAATTCTACATTCCATGACATCTTGACCATAAACAAACTAATTCTTCTCTATATGATTTGAGACCAACTGCACCTGTTTTCGGACGTATGAAACGTTTATAAGTTATTTTTAAAATGACAGCAAACAACTGGAATGCAAACGTTCAAATTACATGAAACAAGCCCGTGGAGAACAAAATGGTTTTGAAATTAGCAAAGCAAAAAAATATGAAGAATCAGTTAAAAATCACATGCGACTAAAATTTGGAAAAGATACGTCGGCCAACGTCATTGCCACAATTTACATCACTTAATGTTAATAAGTGAGAAGTGTGAAAAACAGAGATGCAAAACTGCGCGACATTTCAGGAAAAAGAAAGAAAGAAAAAGAAAGAAAATTCGTTTTCTGGAAAATTACCTCAACTACTTTTATTTTGACATCAACCAGACTTTCGCATTTTATGGCACCTATAGAGGTGACCTATATTTACACCCCTTCCTGATGCACCAAAACACTGGAAAAGCAGAATTCCCGTCAGTGCTTCAATGAAATCATATGTTACAATATGAAGTCTGACAATCCCCGCACAATAACCTTCATCCATTCTGCCCGGACACCAAACACATCAGAAGCCAATGCCGTTGTTTCTTTGAAGTTCTTTTTACACGATGCAAGGACCTGTCAGATTGAAGGAGATTTATAACGTGCACTTAAGTCGCAAGCAGACTCTATACCCCAACGCCTTTCACGTGAACTTCATAACTCGTCCCTCTTTCGGATGCTTTGTATCTTTTTTTAAGATCATAGAACAATATTTTCACCCCTGAAAGAGTACTTTGAACGACTTTTCCTCTATGTTTTTCTTTCGTGGTCTCTTTATTCAATTGTGAAAAAAAATAAATGTAGAATATAGAAGACCTATTAGGAGGTATAGATAAAAAGACAGAAGTTCTCTTTGGAAGGTGTACGGCTAATAAATATTGTACTCGGAAACAATCGGCTGTACTCGGTCCAATATGCTGGAAATTATGATATAATAAATATGATTTCCAATTGTCACCATCAAATGTCCCTTTGCTGGAAGGTGTAATGGCGGGAAAAATAAAATTCCGCACATGTACTGCAAGACGTGACTTTTTTTAACAAGTGTATATAATAATTCAAAATAACCCCTATTTAAGCCTGGGTCTCTTGATTTATGGCCGGTTGCAATGAAAAGTAACCAATCAAGGCGACAATGCTTTAAATGGTTTCCCAGTAACATATTAACAAGGTTATATCAAAGACATTTATTGTGAGCACCATTTTTCCAACGTAATTTTCAATACAAAGTGATGGGATGGTGATACAGTATATTGAGTATCAATTAACGGGCACTTCATCAGGTCCACGAAAGCGTTGAAACAATTGTGTCCATAGCATTGTGTGCAGAACCAGTGGGCAGAGTCCCTGGGCAACGCTACCTGACGACTCGAGTTTCTTCCGCGTTCGGAGGTTGCTATGAACAATTTAAAATTGGAATTTTTTATTTTATTTACACAAGTTTATGATGTTCCGAAATGGATTAATTAACAATTTACGACTGAATTTCAAACTCAATTCTTAATGTAACATGTTGATGACCTTTATACGTTTTCCCTCTTAATTTATATCGATTTATTTTCTCAAAAGTAAAAGTTCACTGTTATTAGTAATTTATATTTCTAAAAACTTAAAGAGAAACCATCTTCCCTAGTAAGGTTGCTTAAAAAGCATTTTATAAATTTCAACAGGGCCCCAGTAAGATTAATAGTAAAATTAAACCTTTAAATAAAGCCAAACTCAGACCCTGAGATCTACTCTTCCACTCCCGTTTCCACTTAAATCTAAATTAATTTTTTTAACATTCACATCAAAGGTTCACGAAAAATTCTACATTTACTTCGGAAATGTATTAAAGGGACCATCCACGCACACATCTTAAACGATTGGGAAAAGCTCCTCGTCAGAATGGGGGCGCATGATCCTGAAGGCAAAATAAAACTAAAAAAAAATGGTGACACATTTCATGGAAAAAATAAGTAAAATACGGGAAGGAGAATAAGAATACAAAGAAATCAAATAAGACTAAAGAAAAAAAATGAACGAATACATCTCCAGTGTTTTTGGAGTCTGCTTGTGTTCGGATGTGCGATAAAATGTGCAGAGTAAGCGTAAGAACAGCGGTCGCAGAAGGTCATTGCAGAGCTGAACTCTTCAACCAAATTAAAACAATGGCGACCTTTGCAATTCCGAGAGCGGAGCGGCCAGTGTTTCCAAACAAACGAGTCTCGCGTGTTCATGGCGACTCGAAATCGCGGGTAATTCCAGAGTTCGGGTTAGTGTGTTTTACGAGCATCAAACTAGGAATGCGCTCACCGTACAAAAACAATTTAGGGGGCAAAAAGCTTGGAGCGGGGAGTCCACCAATTATCGGGTAAGTATTCACACGATTTACTCAGTTTCGTTCTTTTGTTTGGTATTTGGGGAGAGTAAAAACGAGCAGCGCTGTGACCAAAATCTTGACAAAGGTTAATTATTATTATTATTATTATTATTATTATTATTATTATTATTATTATTTCGCAAAAGTGCGTGAATGCAGCGTTGCTATCGTACAATCTGTTCACGGCTTTCAAAACAAATGAGAGCAAAGACCCCCATTTAGTAGTCAGCAGGTTCTTAGCGGGCACATTAAATTAAAAATAACGTCATTTTAAAAACATGTAACGTATTTCCCACTTCAAAACGACTACTATGAAAAGTCTAGATTGGTGTAGCAGCAAACACACCCCTATAACAATTTGAAATTATAACCATTGATTAATAAACTAGAGATGCTGAAATAGCACATTATTTCTCGAATTATTTGAAACTTTTACCATTTAAAAGCCAACTAAAAAATTCAACAAAAATTTGACCTGTGCCATTTTTATAAGCGTACTTTGCAAATATCCGCGAGAACATTCACAGAAAACTTGAAGCCGTTTTTGAGATAAATTTATTTTCTCTTCTGTCTTATTTTCACGCAAAATTGTGAATCATATTATTAAAAAAAAATTGGACGCGCGCCATTTTTAAGTATATTTGGAAATTTCGATGTATTTTTTTAATATTTTTAATAATTTTTTAGTAAATTTTGAAAATTTCATTATGTAAAGAACCTCCAAAAATCAAAATATTAGTTTCAAATTTAAAGAAACGCAACATCAGCCACTGTGATTGAGAAATATCCACTTAGATGAAAGCATTGCCTATAGTTTACCAGAGTTGTTAGGTGGCAGCCACAGTGGAGACGATTTCTGCCGAAATTTCGGTCGCCGGATGTCTGAGGGACAAAGCCAAACGAAACACATCTTGTAACAGTCGATGTTTTCGGTAGCCGTCGGAAGAGGTCGTTCAGGTTCACAATCACCAATTCTCTTTACCATTACGTGTTAATATCCATCCAGAAATATTCATTAGTACAGCAATAACGATCCTTAAATATATAATTCTCCTTTAACTTGTGCTTATAAGGGGAGGTACAGCATTTACATCATTCTTCAGTCCTGTTTCAGCACAAGTCTTTTGATTACCCTTTCCCAAGAATCAGCTCACACCTTTCTTAATAACTTTCACCTAAACACTTCTTGAAATTAATTACTCATCAACATAACACATTTTGTCTCTTAATTAAAAAAGTGAAAACAATCCGGGTATCTTCAAAGTGCTTGATACAATAGATTTCCCGATGTAATCTCTTAAAATCTCTGCATTACGTAACATTCTATCTACAGGGTGTAAATGAATCGTTCAAAACTTTGAAAGGCAAATACATATGCCCAAAAACTAGAACAAAGTTTTTTTAAACTATACCGCCCTCACTACATCTTAATTTTCTCTTTTTTAGCGGGAAAACAAAGCGCTTCTAAGGTGAACTCTCATCTTCCATAGCTCCATAGAATAATTTGTGAAAAACCCCATGCCTTCATTTGTTTTAATGTTTCTTTATGTGCGTTATTTTTGGGGAAGTTAAATCTATCAGACACACCTTTTCGTTCATTCATCAACAAACTTCATTAAATACTCGGAATTTCTTCTTCGGGAATCGAATACGAAGTAGGATCTCTGTTTTCTTTTTAATACTTCATACAATTCGAGTTGCATCTTATTTGCAAGAGTTCCGTACCATTTTTACAACAATCATTTTTGAATAATGTCAGCGAACAGTTTCAAAACGGAAAACTTTCGAGGCGTGACTAGTTTTTGTTGAAGAATGTGTTCCCAGCAAAACGCAGTCAGGCAACGCCTATCCACCATGAGGTCAACACCAGACACCGGTGTCCGAGCAATTCCCAGAAATAGGTCAAACAATTCAAGAAGCGAGCAGGGCGAGGTCTTGGCAGCAGGCTCCGCTCCCACAGGGGGTCTCATTCCTCGCCAGTGCCTGCGTCGCAGCTGCGTAGGGGCCGCGCGGGAAAACCCCTGAAAGCACCGGCCATTGTGCTTTGTCGGGAAACGGTGCCTCCGTGGTCAGTGCGCGCGTCCCGCGGCCTAGGAACGCCCAGCCCGGCCAAGGAAAAGCCTTTCCGACGACGCGCCAGCACGCCTGCTGCGAGTCAACGACATCAGGGACTCCCAAAATCTTTGGGAACCTCCGCCTCCACGCCCAGTTTCGTGCTCCGGCGTGTTTCAATTAGTCAACCGTTCGATTCACCGAGAACTTGGGAGAGAGATTGTACCGTTAATCCCGAGGGGTCGTAATAAGCGAGTCGTAATTTCAGTTCAAGACAATTAAAGAGCATATTTTCAAAATGACTAACCTTTTTTTTTTCTTTTGTCCCCTCCACAGTAACCCTGTGAAGGAGGGGAATTTATTTTCAATAATTTTTTTCATTACACTGCTGCCTTGCGGCTTAAGCAGCTACAGGCGGGGCTTTTTTTTACAACTAACTTACAATCTAGACTTAAAGTTATCTTAATTGCACTTTGGCATTACTAACTTACACTAAAATCATTTTTTGTAATTCTATTTTGTAGGTAAATTGTTTTTATATAATGGTACATTGTTATTATTATTAGTATTTTTTTTTCTACATTCACACATCATTCATACTATTTTCATTATATACATAACCATTCATTCTTCCCATTCATTCGCACTTGACTACTACTACTGACTACAACGCACTGACTACTTGACACTACACTCACTGTTCGCCACGGCACTGACTTGACTCAAAGTGTCCGTGGCGCTCGGGCCCATTGGGAGGCGTGGCAGGTGGGGCGCGGCGTCGCGTTCCCCGCGCGTCCCTCGGCCGATGGCGAGTCTTCCCCCTCACGCTCGGTTGCCTCCGCTTGCTCGCACAAGGCGGCAAGCGTGTCGTGAGACAGCGCGCGGAAGGAGAAGGCGACGCGCTTCGGACCTTTCCGGAGGTGGGACCGATGCGCGTCACTGTTCGCCTCACGGCCGGTGTCGCGCAGGATGCGCGGCGCCTTCGGACCCAGAGCCCTTCTAAGCGCCGTCACTGACCGCCTTTGGAGCTCCGGCAAGAATTGTTTTTTTATACCCAGAACTCCGAACACGTCGGTGTTTCTAGGGTATCTATTGGGAATGGGAGGAGGGAGGTGGGGGTACGCCGCGAGACGCGCAGCGCGGTTTTCCGCCGTGCGAATCGGGCGGAGGGTGGAGGGGGGTGCCGCCGCGAATACCTCGCAAGCATACGTCCAAATGGACCGCACGCAGGCGGTGAATAGGCGGCGTTTGAGGGCTGGATGAAGTTCGGGGGCTCGAAGGAGTGGGCGTAGGAGAGTGGTTCGGGCAGTTATTTTTTGGCTAACGTACTTGGCGTGGGCGTGCCAGCGGAGGCCGCTGTCAAGCTTCACACCAAGATACTTCGCCGTCTTTTGCCACGGTATATGCGTGCCTAACAAGCTCACGACTTCATCGGGGTCGGCCCTCTGTCGAGTGAAGTTGACGGCTACGCACTTGTCAGGGTTGAGGGCAAGCTTTTTATGGCTTAGCCATTTGGGAAGCTCGGCGAGTAACCTCCATTTGCATTCGGTTTCAAGTTTTACGTATTAATATATTCTTAACACGCTTCTCCATCATGCTGCCACACAATGTATTAAAAATGGGGTTTCTTCCGCTGGGTTAAACGGTGTCCGAAAACAGTAATCTAATCTTGGACTGTGAGGCTGGATTTAAATAAATTGCCTCCCTGAAAATTTGTATTTCTTGGAAATGTCTAAAGAGTGAAATGACTTTAAGGTCGACTTTCATTCAAAATAAGATCTGTCGCAATGAAAATTCGATTTAAGATTTCCGCAATTACTTTAAAATTAATAACAATGATGTACAATATATCGTAACGATAGTTTCCTTGGTTTTTCATACAAACACAAGACTCATAATAAACTATCTGGCATGATTGCTACGAAACACATCCTGAAATTCAACTATTCCTTCAGAATTATGCCGTCTTATTTACATGTTTCTTTCTTATCATGTTTTTAATTTGATAATATGTCTGAAGGATTAGAAAACATCAAATTACGAGAAGCTTTTACGATTTGGAAAATCACTTGAAATTGTGGAAACGTAGGATTTGTTATACCGTGGAAGTTTATAGTAGAAAAGTATCAAATAATAATCTCCATGAAGAAACTCATGAAAAAATGATATATTTAAAACGAGTAAATAGAATTTAAAAAAATTCTATTAAGTTATTCAGAAAAAAATCTTGCAATCGAAACAAACATTGGATTTGTATCATAAACTGGCGCACAATATTGGAATTCGATCTCTTTTGTGTGATATACTTGGAGCTTTTCATAGATTTGTTTTCTATGTACCTTACTAACAACTTATAGCCTTTGACATGAATAAGAAGAAAATTGCGTGTCAAAATATATGCAAACAAGTTATTACTCTACAATCTAAGCTTTCAACAAGCAACCCTCTACGGTAATGTCTTTTAATTTCCTTAATGCATCCCAACGCCAGTTCGCAACTCATCTTTCACGAAACCCCCCTCAACAGCAAACGCCGCACACCCAGGCACAATTACATCCAGTGAAATCAGGGCGGCGCGCCCGCCGTGAGCCCGCGACAAGCGAGTCGTTAAACCCAGACCCGCGCACCTTTCAAAGCGGCCCCATTCAAGAAGAGGAGGCACTTCCCGACACGGCAAAGCATCGCGCGGAACATGCGCCGCGCCGCGCCGCACCGCTTGCCTGGCTCGGCGCGGGGAAAGAGGGGAACCGCGGATTCGTCTGTCAACGCCGTTGCCACTGCTGCTGTCATCGCCGCCGTTGCCACTGCCGCAATCGTATTCGATGGCCTCGTCGGCGTAGCTCTGTCGAATGTCGGCGTCTCCCTTTTCGCTCACATCTACTACACGCTTTCTCTGATTCACGCGTCATTATCACCATCTCGATGCCAACGCCAGGTCACTTTCACCATTCATTCACCACATCACTATCATCAGCTGACACCGTCATCGCCACTGTATGTTCCTCTTCCATATCAATTATAATCACCGCGTCCTTTGCTTCTGGCGCCGCCGCAGTCCCATCACCAGCAGTTTTGTCACCATTATAATAGCATTGCCTCCTCTGTTTTCCCTTGCTTCTTTTACTTTCTTCAACTATTTGTTGCCCCCGACAACTTTCACGGGTCGTATCTCCAAGCAGCCAGTATCGATGTTATCGATGAGTGGCAGATACTTTTACGCTCTTCAACATCATTTCCGTCCTACTCTCGGTGCCTCTGACCGGGAGTTGCTAGGGTTCCAGCCCTGACGGCGGCAGGATTTTACAACTAGTTAGATAGCTAGGTCGAATTCATCCGCTGCCTGGAGGAGAATTCTGGCGGCCGGCTGCTCTGATTGGTAGTTTTCCGCGGTTTCTTCGATTAACACCAGGCGAATGCCGGAGCAGTACCCTAACAAACGGGCCACGGACTGTGCTCGATATTTCCTTCCTCTTCCTTGAACTAACCCCATCCCTAACTTATACACACAGTTGCGTGCACTACACTACCACACTGGTCGGCAGGCCTGTCGAGAGCTTTGTGTTTGTCCCTGTGGGGCTGGGGAGAGATACCTGGTAGAGAAAATGCCCGCAATTCGACGTAGGTGGGCACCGCATCTCGCCATCCAGCGGGGGAAGACCACAGCCACATCTAGCAATAAAATACATGCACTACACTTACAGGACTAATGATCTCATCAAATGGCGGACCCGAAAACACTAATCAATCAACCAATCCGTCCTCCTCCATCTTCGCAGCTGCAACTCCTCGACTACCTGCACATTTTCTTTTTTCTTCAAACTCTAATTGGCATCATCTCCTTTCCTACTTCCAGCCGAGCTTACTCGTTCAACTGCCGAGTCTCCGTACCAGCCGTCGATATTACAACAGCGGCCCCCATCTCCGCCAGCGACTCCCCGCGGCGCGGCTGAGCAAAGGTCGCCGCGGCGCCGTGGGAACGGCCGATAACGAGGTCAGAGGCGGCGGGGATTACACGGGCGCTCCGCCGCCGCCGAAATACGGCCATATCCCGCTCGCCGATTTTATTTCGGGAATAAAAAACCGCCATTAAATCCACCTGGAATCGCGCTCGGCAGGGAAGCCAGAGACGAGCCGCACGCGGGGATGTGGGGAACAGAATGGAGAGGCGTAGGGTACGTGGTAATAGTACATTGCTAAGGGCAGAAGCTCGACGGAAGTGGAACGATGGAGCAAACAGCAGGCTTGGAAGGCCTGCTGAAATATTAATAAAGATGAGAGAGCATTAGTGACAAAGACAGATATGCTAGTTCATTTCGTTTGATGAAGATGGAACATGGGATCTGGAACGTCGCGATCAGACTAACAGCAGTACACGTTAAGAGAGAAAGGATTAGGTGAGAAGGTCTGTTTACAAGGCAGAAATACTGCGGAAGAGGGTAATCTAAAAGAAAAAGATGAAATTATGTGAGAAATTAAGAAAGCCGTCACACTGCAAAAATATAATTCACAATGATTTTTAGACGTGTTATCAAACGCGTCTAAATGTGTATGACTGGTTTGGAAAGAAATGAACTTCGACAAAATATAACTACAAGTTAATGGAAATCACATAATACGCTATATTATTAAATTTCTTTGTTCTATTCAAGCAAAAATACAATTACCTACTTCCCGAAATCATGTTGGTGGATAATTCATCTTGGATTTACAACATTTTGCTTCTGCAGAATGGGCATCAATTCCGGAAATATTGGGAGTGTTACCCCCATGATTATTAATATTCATGGGTGAACAAATAGATCAAATCATAATAATTTTATGTATTGCTAATTAACAAGGTACCCGATACCATTTCTTACACACATTATATTCCGAGTTCCACTCTTGATTATATACAATGTCAACAATATTTTAATACTACAAATGGACGTCTTTTGAATAAAGTGATGACTTTAATTACTCAAAAACATGGCACACTATTTCTCTTCTGGAACAAGTACATACCTAAGCCTAGAGCCGGGAAGAACCCATACAACACTCTCGAACTCACATTCGCCCTATTTCGAGCGCGACGATATGCCTCAACATTAGTATGGCTCATGCATACTGCCTACACACTTTGCCTAGCGCGGCAAAAAGAAAACACGATAATCAGATAAGCGAAGCGAACGTTCAAAACAGTTCTCTGGAGACAGTGACTCTATTAAGTGGCGGCGAAAAATCCGCTCCGCTCGCCCTCAAGCCCATTAACCGCGCGCGGGGGGCTACACAACGCGGTGGCTGGAATGAAGCGGAACGCTGCGAAAGCAGAAAGCAGAAAATCGCGAGTAAACGCGGTGCGGGCGAGGGCGGCCGATCTGCGCCGGAGCACCAGAAACCCGAACGCTACTTACAGCGCATCGTCGCCGGGAGAGCAAGAAAAAGGCGCCGTGGGGAAGCGATGCGGCGGCGGGGGCGGGGGGCAATATTTCGCGCCCCCTTTGGCGCGAAACCGCGCTCGTTTACGACGCCGTGAAAACCCCTCTCTGCTCCCTGCCCCCGCCCTCCTTCGCCCACCCCCCGGCCCAGCAGCCAGCCGAGCGCCGCGCCGCGCAGCGGTCCACGTCGTGCCCTGCCGCGCCGCTCCGCGATCCAGAGGGCGTTTAAAATTGAATGGAACAGTAGCCGAGGCGCGCGCTCACTGAATGAAGGAGAACTCGGAATATTAGGAGGGAATAACACGACCATATGCAGCCCAGAGCAGAAAGCAGGGGTATTTGAAAACTTTCCGACCACGAAAACCTATGAAGATACCAGGCAAATTAATGGATTTATAAATATTTTGATGCATCTGACATTTTTTTTACAAATAATTGGCACTTGAGTTCATAAAAGCAAACACTTTCGCTCAAAATATAAATTTTCGTAACGTTATATTGCGAAAGTCTACAATATAAACAAAAACTATTAATTTCATTTTCCTCTATCCCATAAATAATTGTACGGAAATACATCAGGGAAAGCATTGTACTTCTATGCAAACGCAACTGGCTATAACGAACCAATAGGAACAGTCACATGAAATTCTACACCAAGCATTCCTCAGCAATCCTACCTTGTCTGCGTGCTGACTCGTAATGGTTTCGGCGAATCACGTGCGATCCAAAGAGCATTTAAGAACTGAACGGGGCAGAGGCGAACGCACTGTCGCTCGGACGTACAGAGTATTTCACGTCCACCCGCAGCTGACGACTTACCGATCGGCCTTACGGCGAACGGACTTACAAAACTGTAAAACAGGTGTTGTCTAGCGTGGTGAATATCTACTAGAAATATCTTCAGAGTAGTTTTTTTAATTAAATAATTAATTGTCGTATCAAGTTCAAGGTCATTAGCGACATCTTAAATAGTTTACATTTTTGCGATACAATATTGTATATACAATAGTATACAATCCGTTCAAAATTACAGTGTTTTCTTTTACAAACAGGTTTTACAGATTTTATTTCATTATTAAACTGATTTTGTAGAATGCTTTTCTTCATGATTTAGAAATAAATTTTAACGTATGTACAATTTGTATTTATATGTCATCAAAAATGTTAATTTCTTAGCACAATTCTACAATTTCATTTTAAAAAGGATTGATTCAATGTTTTCTCCTTGACGGTATTTTTACCTTTGTACATACTTCTATTAGCAGTATATTTTCTAAAACTACAGTTACGAGAGTTGGGAAATGTAATGTTAGGTTAACAGGAGGAGGTGCCCTATTTTACAGTGACCTGATCTTATTTTTGATATAACCACTTCTTCAGAGTCGTTTTACGATGAGATTTCGCAAAAGTAAGCAGTTTAGAGAAGAAGTTTTATTTATACGAAACAGTTAGGAAAACTGAGAGACAATGTAGTTTTGAAAATAAATTTAATAAGAAATTAGGTAGTTCATCGAGGGAGACAGTGTGTGTTTTCACGTGTTCATTGTCACAAGGGTGTTTTGCTTTCTTATCATCCACAAATTCGTGTCTAAAATATTTCCATAATTTCACGAGTAAATGTTAGCTTTCACAAATACATTATTTTAGTCGCACTAGTCTGCCAAGTTTCACGATGTTTTGAGGAGAATTAATAGAAGTATCAACTGAGGCCTAGATCTAACGGCAAAGAATTCTGAACCAATTTACAGCTAAATTCAGGTATACAACTGGGAAAAGAAGGCTATTTGCAGTTTCCAATTTCAGGTCGCATCCTTAGGTCTAAAAGAATCTAGAGACCGACGCGCTGCTATGGTTTTCGGACATCACACCGAGTAAAAAACGTTCTTCGTAAATTAGGACTTCGCTCGGCAAATGAAAACGTTCCGTGAAGAAATTAACACTTAAACATTTGTTCTATTTAAATCGGAAAATCTGAATTCGCAATTCGATTTAAAAACAAAAGCAATCCAGGTTAAAAAATCGGGGCTCTTGTCCTACCAAGAATCGGTATAGAACGTTCATATGCCGACAATTGGTAATCCACTGAACTGCCACAAGTACATGGGCAAATTCACTTCTAAGGCAAGCTTTCACGATCACGAGGTAGAACGCCAGTGAAGACGACGGGGGGCTCCCACGAAACGCTCTTGCTGGTGGTGGGGCAGGGCAGGGCAGGGCAGCTCAGAGAGGGGCGTGGCAGTAGCGGAGGAGTCGGCCGTCAGGACGTGATAAAGCGGGTGGGGAGAGCTTCGCCTCACCGCGGGAGACGGTGGCGAAGGTACGCAGCGACACAGCCCACAAAGGCCAAGCCAGGAAAAAAGTAGAGTAGCGAAAGATGAAAAGTGCGCAGAATGAAGGAGAGAAATAACGTATCCGGAGAGGAAGAATTTGGCAAGGCGAGGAGCCAAGGGCTGGATGGACAGACGGGGTGAGGTGAGGTAGGAGAATTGCTAAGGAGAGCGGGGCGGGTCGGGGCGAAGCGGGGTCGGGGCCAGGCAGAGAGGAGACGCTAATGAGGAGCCATTTCAGGGAAATGGAGGATAACGCGCGGGCGGCCGTCCACTTCCCGAGATCCGATTTATCGAGAACGAGCGATCGAAGACACTTCCCTCGCCAGTTGCTGGCTGGGCCGAGGAGCTCCGGGGGCCAATAATCCTAACTTCGCAACTCGGTCGCAGCACGGCGTCTCGGTCGAGGTTGCGCCAAAGCATTTCCCCGAAAGACCTATGCAATATGATCTCTCGCCTGTTGTGTGATGTTCCTGAGAAAACGCATAAACAATAGCTATTTTTGAAAAGGATTATAAACAGAAAAATGGCAAATATAATGGCCATTCTCGGAGTAATAATCACCTAAATACCAATTCTGTACATGGAATGGATGTGAAATAACAATTTTACATTAAAAAATGTGTACATTTCTTCATGTATACCAAAACAAAAAGATAATTTCAAGCATCAAAATATCAAATGTTCATTTCAGTAAATCATTCCCGTTCGCGTGATTATGAAATTGATATTCAAGTGAATACGAGTACATAACAATCGTACCTACGAAATTATCACAAGAGATTTTAATTTCTAGCAATATGTCTGAAATATGATTTCGAAAACTTGATACTTTATTACAAAACTGTCGATATTCCTTTGTTATATAAATGTGAGTCACGAGAGAAATTAATGATGGTTTGATAAAAAAAGACGGATGAAAAAATAATGAAATAAATGTATATCAAACGAGAAAAGACTTGGATACTTTTTATATACAGAGTCATGAAGGACAGTAAATATGTTATAATTATATCATACTTCTGAAAGCTCACATCTCAATTTTCAATTGTATGTATAAAATGTTTCCAAGGACAGCATAAAGGGGAAATAACAACGTTTTGATTGCTGATTTTTTTTATTACGTATCGAAACGAGATTCGCTTACCGTAAATACAAAAAACGTCCCAATTTTTTCAACCTCCCCGCAGACCCGAAAGAAACCATCATAAAACCCTACCTGCATTAAACCAAGATTTTGCCCAGTTCTTTCCACAAAACGCGGCACCGTGCCTCGGTCGCGAGAGCGCGGCGCGGCGTTATAAAAGGAAAGCGGCGCCCTCTCTGCGGGCCTGGGGCCGCACCCCGCCCCTCCTGCCGTGGTTTTTCTCACGCCGCTATTTTTACGCTCTTCCGTCGTAAAGAAAACGTTATTCCCGGGAAGAGCGCGCGCCCGCACCCGCGCTCCCGCTCGCCAGACTTTGTTCTCTAGCTTTCATCTATGTATTTTTCTTCGGCCGCCCCTCCCCCCGCCACTCTTCAACCCTTCCCCGAGCACGACGACTAATCCCCCGGGAAGCAGCAGTCTCGACGTTCCAAGGGCCAACGCCGCAGGCTGAGCTGCTTCGTTTACATAGTTCCGCAGTGTCAATGCAGGAGATCAAAGAATGCCCGAACGTATCGAGCGGAAGAAAGACGCTGATTAATTAACGTGGAAGATTTTTCGCGCTGTTCATTTCATGAAGCACAAATTACAAAGAACAAAATCAACAAATAAATTAGTCAGAGGATCTCCGGAGGCGGAGGCTCTGTCCTGCAGTGATTCATTGAGAGCGAGAAACAAACGTTGCGGTGAATCAGAAGAGACGGGGGAATTCTGGTCGCGGAGAAATTCCGCGAACTGGAAAAGACAGCGCTGCAAAAGGGGAACGAAAAAGACAGGGAGGTTGGCGGGAGCGCGTGGAACATGAGAGGAAAACAAAACAATGTTTCATACGCGCGCTGGCTGGCAACCAAGCACAGAAAGCCAGAAGCCAAAATAAATCCCACTACCCTGATATCATTGGCTATAAAAAGCTCTTGCAAAATTTTCCCGTGGCGGTACGAGGGGGAATTTGTACAAAATTTTATGAAGTCACTCAAACAAATGTTGGTAGAGTTAATGAGAATCTGCATATGATATCAGAAAGAACATTGGGTTGTCAGCTGGGTTATAAAAGTTTGGTCATTTCTCTTGAAAATTACGAGCACATATACGAGTCTGGACGCTCGCCAATGACACGATTCCGTGACCTACAATATTAGCATAATGGCTTCAATCAGTATCGGCACTAAACCATCGCAAGGGCCGATACCGTTAATATAGACAAAAACACAAGGAAGGACAAAGAAGCAAAACACAGCACAAGAGATCTTTTCATTAAGAACGACGAATCCATTAAAACAGCCAAGCGTCAATTCCACCATCGCATGCACGATATGAGGTCACGGATAAGGTGAGCAGCTGATGAGCTCTGAGGACTCCTTCCGGTCCGGTCTCTAATTAGTACACAGAGCGTCGTGGCTAAAATGGAGAAAGCTGTGTCGTTACATTCACCGAGCACCTGGCGAGATAAGGCACAAGAACTGCACAGTTAATCGCGCCTCTTTATCGCCTCCTTTCGGGGGAACACCGTTAATCCGCTCGTCGTAACATTAGAGGGGCGTCGCGGCGGTCAGTGACAGTGGCCAAGGCAACTGGAGGGGAGTAGCGGAAAATGTGACAGGCAGGGAAGTAGAGGCGGCCATTGCTCTCTCTGCCTGTTTTATTTCTTAGTTGTTTTTTTTAAACCTACTTTAGCTTATTTTATTGTGAATATTAGAGTGGCGTTGTAGAGGTTTGTGACAATGTCCAATGGAACCGTAAGATAATTATGGAAGAATGTGACTGGTAGCGAACAGGCATTGGACGGCGCCCTCTTCGACTGTTTCGTTTCTTCAAAACGCAGAAACAGTTTCAAAACCAAAACACAGCAATAAAATGTCCACACCCCCAGATACTTCGTTAAGCTCTGTTGCGTGGCCCTGTTTGGGAGAAAGCAGGATCCATCAAACAGCCATGAAGGTCGGCGCCGAATCTCGTGTTCTAGCGGAGAGGAACATCGACCCACACGGAATATAAAGACGTTGCTATTTACCCAAATAGTCGACGCGCCCTGAGCCAATACTCGTTCACTAGTGATAAATGAACGAGTCGCAAAGCGACAAGTAAATTAATGCGAACATTCAGCAAAAGACCACGAGTGGTGTACATTGTCTATTTCACGAATGAAATTCCTTAAATAGGACAAGACGAAAAGGGAAGAACAGAAGCAAGACGTCAATATTCAGGGAAATAGTCTTCCCAAATATTCAGCAAAATTATATCAGCTCTCTTTGTTATCAAAAAGGCAGCAATAATTCTCACTCCTGAGGAGATGGAAAATAATAAATGAAGTCTGTTTTTACCGTGCACGCACGCACGTCGAATGTTTGAGAGTGTGGGGTGGATGGGAAGAGTGAGTAGAGCGTGTTTGAGGGTCTGAGGCGGCCGTGGATGGGTAGGGTTTTGCGTTGTGTGTGTGTGTGTGTGTGTGTGTGTGTGTGTGTGTGTGGATGGGCGGGCGGGCGTCGGCGCCTCGCGGTAGCATCTCCGGCGCCGCGTCCACCGGCCGCAATTAGGAGCGCGTCATTACGGGGCGCGCGCGGCGCTGCTTAAGTAGAGCGGGCGGGCGCCGTATCTTGGCATCGGGAGGCGCCTGCGATGTCGACGACCCAGGTGCCGCGATAACCCCTGATTAATGGGCGCAGGCTGCGCGCGCCCGGCCGCCCCGCCCAGCGGCCTGCTCGCCCGCCCGCCCGCCCGCCGTGAGTCGCGTCTTGCGGGACGCACCGGCTGCACAAGGAACGCCTGCAGGACGACTGGTGGCGGGCGGGCGGCAGCGGGAGCCGGCCAGACAGGCTCTGAGGAACGAACAGGTGGATGGGCGGCAGCTAGCGGATAGAAGGAAGGAACAGGGTGTATGTACATCTCGTCGAAATGTCGCTCGGCAGCGGTTTGATCGCCGGGCACAATGTCGTTATCGCCTATCGAGATAGCGGTTATACTACATGCAAGGAGGCACTCTGGGATGGGAAAGACGCAATTCTAAAGAAACTCGGTGTGAAGGTAGTTCATGTCGAGTCCATGTATGCGTTTTCGATTAAATCGACAAGAAATGTTTCATCCAAGCTGTAGGTTGTTGACTTCAAGTATGCAGCACCTGCCCAATGAGCAAATGAGAATTCAGATGTATTCATTTTCAGCTCGAGATGCAATTTTTTATATATTGAATATCAAAGAATGCCACACGGTATATCCGAACGACAAAACAGATCATGGATTTAAACAATTAGTCCAACAAATTAATAATTAGATTCGTGTCTGCGCATCACGTGAAGTAGAAAAGGAATTTCTTAAAATACATTTTCACAAGTTCGAGATAAGTTTGAAATTAATGGTGAATATACGACGAGATAGAAGATAAGACGTACTACACTCGATAATCCAGGGGTGTGGAAATATTAAACGAGAAAAATCTGAGCGAAAAATAATTGCAAAATTACGCCAAAACGAGACGAACAAAATGACTGTGGGATGGGTTAAGCGGAATTGTGAAAGTGTACGTGGAATAGTGGAGAGGCTAGACGACAGATAAACGGGGCCAAGTGAATGTGATTGGATTGAGGATGGAGAAATAAACGGGTTTTCTAACTAGATGAGTTTCAGTAGGCGAAAGAAATGAGGTGCCGTAATTCAAATGTTATTCGTTCCAATGCAATAACCTTACGTTGTAAGAGTGATGAAGTTAATTTGTAAGACTTTTCAAAAGTTATTTGGGAATAAAAATACTGAAGAAAATATACTGGTTGCAATTTATTCATCTTCTGAGTCAGAGAAGATACGTCAGTAACTGTACCGAATTAGAAAAATTCAAAGAAGACAAGAAAATATGATACTACGCCTATGTAAAGAAATAATTATAAATGAAAGCATTTATTTTCGAACATCGTATTAAGGATGTGCCCTAAAATTTCTCAAGAAAGTTCCTTAAAAATGTAGCCGGTCGTTTGAAGATTAGGGTTTTGTGAGGTGTGAGAACAGAGCTTGAACAAGCAAGATACAATGTTTTCAGATTACCCAGATGTTAAATGCAATTACATTCAAGTACAATGCGTTTGTCAAGAGCAGAAACATAGCCCATTTTCGAATAGTGCATCCCTATGCTATTAACACATGACCTGTTGAGCAAATGTTTAAAGAAATGATAATAAATACAAAGAGGCAACACGGTAAATGGTAGCAGCAGGTTAATCGGCATTGAATTATTGTGTTCGTGAAGAAAATAAACGGCTGGAAGTCTATTTTTTCCACGTGGTGTGAGTGAAAGTTGAACTTGGTGCACAGATGTTAAAAAAGAGCAGCAGCTTAATTTAGCATTCAAGATATTTCTTACTTCAATACGCCAGGTAGCCAACTACATTGGTAGCTTCTATTTCTTTTCAAGAAGTTTCGCCAACAACTTCATCTTGTCCGAGACACAGATTTTCCATTTCACTATATTTTGTGGTGATCTCATGAGCAGATGTTAATTCCATTACAATGAGAATAAAAATCGGCGACATCGTGGTCAACAGACAACAGTAACCGGCTTTCAACCGATTCGCTATCATTTTAAGAGTGTGACGAAATAACAAAAGGAGGAGCCTCCGGACTTTCACCATCGCATAACACTGATATTAACAATATATTTAGCAATCACGATAATCATAATACTTGTACTATTTTGTTGACGGATTGGCGACCTTAATGATGTTCCCGTTTAGTATAATTTCCCTCGTAATACAATTGACACATAGTCAACAAGTTTAATTTGTGTAATTTAGATTTTTACATGAATTTTCCCTAAATCTCATAGACAAGCTTCTATCTTAAAAAAATGTATTAAAATGTGCTTCTTCCACGCGATCACTGGCGATCCGGCAAGGAGCCCTTGTCTACGTACTACGATTGCCGCGAGTTGTTCCCGGCTCAAGGATATCGCTTCGGGAGACAAAGAGCGCAGGCGGGCGGGAGAGGGCGCGAGTGGAAGGAGCAGAGCGCAGACGGCGCAGGCGGGGTGCGCCAGGTGACGCGGGGCATGCCGCCGCCGACTGGAAGAGGGGCAGCCAGATGCCGTGCCTCACCCAGCGTTGTCAGATCGAAGGCTTAAATCACCCAAAATTCGGAAATATTTACCTTGAAGAGAAAAGGAGAATAGGAAAATCGTTGTGGTTAATACCTTTTACAACAATAATGTTTTTCTACGCAAAGATAGGCAAATCGGTATTGCCTTAGTGAACATATTAAAATAAAACGAGTATAACTACATTACATGCTTTATCGTATTATTTTATCGTTATATTTCCACAGAATTTAGAGCTTTGTGTGCTCATATAAAAGTTTGTAAATTAGTTAATACAAAAGTTTGTAATTTTCGAAAATACACAGGTTTCAATAAAACTTGGTTCTGCGAAATTTTTATAAGCTTATTTTTAAGCTCTTTTTGAGCTCAAAAATTAAAGCAAAAATTGGAACCTTTTTGAGAAAAGTTTGAAAACGTTTTATGATAAGAATGTCCAAAAATTAGAAGATCCTATTCAAATTCGCAAGGTCTTGAAAGGGGCCAGACCGGTGAGGGAATATCCAGATATGTTGCCCAGAGACCGACAGACAGGCAGAAAGACGGACAGATAAATGGACAGACGGACGGATAGATAGATAGACCAAAGGAAGGACAGATGGGCGAACGGACGGACAGACATGTTTTAAGAATAAATAAATAAATTAATTAAAAACACACGATCTTTGCAGCATTATTTAATCTCTCGAAACTATTAACAGAAATGATAATTGATCGTGAATGTCATCTTAATGTAATTGAAATAATGCATAGAATCGAATTATTTCATACTACGAGTTTATTTGTTACTATTTCAATATTACAGCAATGTAATGCACTACATAGTTTTACAGTTTAATTACACAATTTCACAAACATCAAATTTCCAAAGAAAATAAACAACATAAAACAACTTTTAATGCCAGAAGCATCCTCTATATTTCTATTATAACATGCAAAGCATATTTGAATTAACTGTTATCCTATTGAAAATTTAATAAAATGTATCAGAACTGTGAGAAAAATGGAAAGAAAAATACTCAGCAGTTTTAGATAATATAAATTATGAGAAAAATACATTTTAGAAAATTATGTACATTGTTCTCTTCTATTGTGTTCCCTACACTGTTTCACAGATGAGATGATTTTTCTTCGAAGACTGTCTACTTGGAGAAATTTTTCGAAACGTTTTGACAAACGTATCACATCTGTCACTTTGACTCGACCGCAAACATTCGGAGCGCGGTGCTTGTGGAGGCGGGTAGAAGCGTATGGCGAGCTGGAGGCAGATGTGATGGCGGGTACGACGGCGGGTGAGTGGTGGCGGACGGATAGTCCGCGGGCGGGTGGAGGCGGCGAGCAGTCGCCGGTGGGCAGACGGTGGCGGGCGGCTGGACGAGCGGGGGCCGGACGGGCGAGGGCAGACAGGCAAGTGCGGACGGAGGAGGGAAGGCGGACGGACGAGGATAGGCGGACGGACCAGGACAGGCGGACGGACGAGGACAGGCGGACGGACGAGGACAGGGGGACGGACGAGGACAGGCGGACGGACGAGGGCAGGCGCACGGACGAGGGCGCACGGGCGAGGGCGGACGGACGAGGGCAGGCGCACGGGCGAGGGCGGACGGGCGAGGGCGGACGAGCGAGGGCGGACGGGCGAGGGCGGACGGGCGAGGGCGGACGGGCGAGGGCGGACGGCGAGGGCGGACGGGCGAGGGCGGACGGGCGAGGGCGGACGGGCGAGGGCGGACGGGCGAGGGCGGACGGGCGAGGGCGGACAGGTGAGGGGCGAGGGGGGAGGGGCGAGGGCGGACGGGCGAGGGGGAGGGGCGAGGGGTAGGGGCGAGGGGGGAGGGGCGAGGGGGGAGGGGCGAGGGGGGAGGGGCGAGGGCGGTCGGCGAGGGCGGTCGGACAGGCAGGCGATTGCGGGAGGGCGGTAGCGGACAGAGAGCGGCGACGGTGAGCAGTGATGGGTGGCGGCGGATGGGGATGAGCAATGACGTCGCTCAGAAGACGCACTTCCGTCCAGGCTGCTGCGGCGATGGGCATCTGCGAGTTGTTTTTGCCTCATAGGAAATTCGTTTCCAGCCCATGAAGTATACGTTTAAGCGCAGGCGGCATCGTTGACCTACATACTGCTGCGTTAATTCGAGATGCGGTGTAGATACCGGAGAATACTCGCGACTACTTTCCAATGGAATATGTAATCGCTGAATTAACATTACACGCGACACGAAGAGCGCCACTCAACCGCACTGGCCACACCGACTCACTTAATAACCCCGCAAGGTGTTAGCTGTCGTATGGAGGTCAATGATGTTTTATTTACAGTGAAAATACGCACTAAACTGAGAACAGAGTGATTATGCTCAGCTGCTTTGAGATGTGTTAAAAGCATTTGTGATGAATACGCAACTAAATACAAGACAAGAAATCATTATAATGGATAATGGAAATCTAGTTATATCTATATCACGAAACATCCTCAGCGAGGGAGGAAAGACACGCGATTTATTGATTAGTGTTCAAGTATTAACACCAAATATCAACCCAACACCGCGAATTCTAGAAAATTACATAAATTGTTTCTTAAGTATACACACGGTTATTCACGTAACACGAAGAGAAGTGAATGTTTTGCGTACGAATGAAATGTTGGCATTTCGAAATGAGTACGCCAAAGACATTTACATACATTAATTCTTAAATCGAATTCATGGAAACTTTCAAGTAAATACTCTTGAGATCATTCGCTATATTACGCAGTGCCAAGGCATCAGCAAATTATTTTACGAAGTCTCAAGAGTTTTCTTCTCTTTGCATAAAAATGCCTGCTTTGTGTAAAATATGCTTTGACCTACGAATACCGCAAAGTAACACTTTGCAATCAAACAGTGAAGGAAAGTACGAGTGCGTGCGTGCCGATAAAATACTTCTCGCACATATATTACCTTCGTAGAATGTGAATAAAAAAATTGCAAAATCAATGCTCAAATTGACAACGTTAACAAGTAACACATTATTTTCAAATTTATTTTGCCTAGGAAGTTTTATTCTTCATAACTTACACCATAATATATAATTCTCAAAATTTATAAGCATGTTCTCAATTCAACCTTACGGCGAGGGAAGGGTTTTTTTGCTCGCATATTAGTGAATATCATTCCGATATTACTCATCAACACATAAGTTGTGAGATAACTCACGAACTAATACTTATTTTGAAAACTAAGTCAATGACATCATTTCCATGAACTCTTAGATAAACAAGGTTATTACTTGAACTGTTATCTTACATTCACTATTCGCTACGATGTTAATGAACTTTCATTTCAAGATCCAACTTTGAAACTGCGCTTAAAAAAGCAAGGAATTGCAATACTTTCACGTTAAAAGTTATTTTATTGAACAAAAAAGTCTGTTTTATTCGTCTAAGCATCAAACACTGAATGAAATACTAAATAAAAACAACAACAAATTGAACATGACATTTAATGTAACGAATGAGATCATAATAAACCAACCTGCACGTAGAATTTAAAAGGAGAGTAATATATTTTTCTTAAAATTATGAATAAATATTTTATTTCAAACAAAACAAACCCTAGGTCTTTGGAGCACTGAATTGACTCCTGCAGCAAAATATGAATGGCACCGAAACACAAAAACCCTGCCTTGGTAGTGCTGAAGCTTGCACGCACCCTCCATATACGTTACGCCGAAGGCTATGGTTTCGAGTCCCCAAGTCACAGGATTTTGAACGATATGACGTGGTTCGCTCATCAAATGAAAATGTACCACAACTGAACCATCATTCCATTCATCTCTCACACCTCCTGATAACGTCTATTATCTTTCAATGAGACGACGGCTTAGGCACATCATCACCGTTATCATCTGCTCAGGGAAGGGAAAGGTAAAAAGGAATAAGCTCACGTCTACACTCGGAACGAAACATGCTATCGTAATCACCCTCCTTGAAAAATTGATAACATTTTTGGTGCGGTTGCGACAGTTCCTTAAAACACGTGGGAAGTAGAGCAAAATCGGTCGCTCTGCCACGACTGAACTGCCGCACACGTCACATTCGGTCAAAACACAGGCTGCAGGCATGTGCAATAAAGATACAAGTTCAGTGGTCTCGGTTAGGCGGGCGGCCGGTGCGCCCCGCCCCACTGGGTGCGATGTAAACACTATCATCTCCCGGCCAGCGGGGAGGAGGGGTTGGTGAGGGAGAGGAGAGGGAGAGAGGTGGGCAGGGGAGGGCGGACCAGCTGAGCGGGCGCCACACCATGCTGCGCCGCGCCGCGCCGCCGCCGGCTGCCGGCTGATGACCGCCACAGCGCGGCAGGGCCGCTTCCGCAGCTGCCGGGCGGCGCGGCGCGGCGGTCGGTCGACAGGTGCGCGCCACGCGCCACGCGCAGCCGCCTCCGCCGCCGCCGCCTTCGCCACCGCCTTCGCCGTAGCCAGTGCGGTCCACTGACAGCAGCCGCCGCCCCACCCACCGCCGGCAGCTTCCCGATGGGCTGCCTTCTCCACCTAGCATCCTCGAGTTTGCAGAAGCGGACCGCGTAGGTTGAACTAACAGTGGAAATGGTTTTCTACTGCATTTCTGGTCATTTTGTTTAGTGTCCCACTTACTCCTTTTCATTCAACAGGTTTACTAAATTATGTATTGCATTTCTATACAAACTCATTTCTCTACTACATCACAAACAATACCTCTGATGTTGCAAAACAGAACACATTGCGAAAAACTTCCATTAAAAGTACACAAACTTATTAACTTCTATTTGACGGTATGAAATCAGCATTTCGCCTATTATGCGTTTTAGTTAATTTTATTTCACCACTCTCTGCGAAGGTACGATTTACCTCATGATCTCGATGCCCTTCTTTCACAAGTGAAAACTAGAACTTGCGGAGGCATCTCTTCTCACAACTGCTCCGGTCCCTCGGACTTTCTACGACTACATTTCTATCAAAGACCAGCTCAAGTTCCGTCTCACGCAGTCCGCAGCCCGTCTCCCTCCCGAATTGCTGCCCCGAGCCAATCAACCCTCGCGCCATCCCTGCGGCGCGGCGCCCGCCTTCCCCTCCGCCGCCGCCGCCCACGGCCGGCCCGCATGGGCGCCGCGGGCGCTGGCCGAACACCGGTCCGCGATCAACGGTCGCGCGGCCGGCCATGCGCTAATTGCGTTTGCCTGTTGAATTTTAACCAACATTTAACTGCGAGTCGCCCGCACGCGCGCGCGCGCCGCTGCCGCCGCCGCCGCCGCCGCCACCACCGGGCATACGGGCGGCGCGAACGAGCGGGTCGGCGGCGGCGGCGGCCAGCGCCACATACGGGTAGCTTGCAGGTGGGCGCGCCCGCCCGCCCCCGCCCCTCCGCGCCCATTGCGGTCGGCGCGCGCCGCGGTCGCCGCCGCCTTCACCTGTCGCCCGCGCTGCCGGGCGCAACGCCCTCTTCATACGGGCCCGATGGCGCCTGCCTGCCCCGCGTTCCAGTCGGCGTACCTCCTGGCAGGGTTACGGGATCATCCTATTCTTACAATATCCCGCGTTTCTCACCAAGGAATTTGTTTTGGACAAGGGCTGGCTTTTCTTACACGGGATGTTTTATGTGTACTGTGAGAAGCAGTTTCACCAAATACTTGTCATATTAGGAAAATTGTACCTATTCACTACTGAAGCCCCTACTACACAAATACTAGCAACGGACGACACTACGCAATAAACTACGCTAAACTACGCAATAAATGGATGCTCCGAAACTACTCTACAGAACGTGAAGGGCAGATCAAGAAAATTTAATGTTTGGTATGAATTCGGGCTACGATCATGGATAAGTTCCACGCGGGGACATTATTTCACTTTAAAAAAACATTATTTTCATCTCTTTAGATCTTTAATTGGAGTTACTTCGGTCCATACGTTCAGTCACTTTGGTTCTTAAAGACTTTCACTGCAGGGAGCATCGAGGCAGGTGCAGACGAGTAAACTGCCCCATTTGCAGCAGACAGACGGATGGAACAACGTGACATTCGTACAGGTCTACAGAACTTTCAACGAAAAAGAGAACAATAAGATCACATAAAGATTCACCCATTGTTTATCTCTGACAACTGTCATGAAATAGAAGACAAGCTGTGTCACATGAAATTCAAAGACATCAGATAGAAAAGAGCGCTATCATGCTGCAACTTAAATGAGTACTACTTCATAAATCTCTTTAGTATAAATGCAATTCACGTTTTTAAAAATAATCTGAAGCGTTTGTGGTTGTGAGCATGAATTTGGTTTCACTGGCACCAAGTCAAATCCTCGGTTAATCTTAGATTTTGAAATTCTCCATAAATTCTCGCAAATTATCGTAAGAACATCTTTTAATGCAAACATATTACATGTATAAGTCTATACATCAATTCCCTCTGCCACCCACAAAGCGCAAACAAAATTTCGAGAAAGATGAGTTTAGAAATCAATGACATGAAATTATGCCTTGTTTCTCTTTTCCGAGAAAATAAAATGTACTTCGAGCAGAGGAATGTGACATATAGTGACGAACGCTATTTTTGAAAAGCATCAAAAGTCATCTATTTCTTGTAAAAATACACAAAAAGATAATTTTGAAGATTACACACACTTCGCTGCGAGAAAATCATTCTTCAAAGATAAACTTCTAAACAAGTTTCAAAAATATTACTTTTGAACTCTTCCAGACTAGTTTCCTGGCATATAATTGAGAACACGGCAGTCCTTCAAATAGATTGTGAAACGTTACGCCTTTCTTAAGACACATGATTCACAAGCAAAAATTTCAGAAAACTGCAACAAGCTAAGAATGTTCAAGCTCCAATGACTGAATGAGTCAAGGGGAGAATGAAAGGATGAAGATATCACAGAAAAAATTATATTTCACATGTTTTGAATTTACTTAAAATTGAATGCATTTTTACAACCTGGTCAATAGTGTGTGATTTTTCCATTTAATGTAACTATAGTATAAAATTTACTCTTAAATGTATGTAAGGGAAAAAAACTATATTTATCAAACGTTAGAATATAAAATCAATTTTAAACGAGATTTTGTGAGATGTTGATCTTAATACCTTCTCCTCTGCGTCGTTTAAAACCGGTAATTGCTTTCAAAAGCAAGCCGCAGATTCAACACAGATTTAAAAATATCGCTACAGCCGGCTTAAAGGTGATGGCTCAAAAGAAAAAAATTAAGCCGCAGTGACATTTTAACGAGAATCCTCCCAATCTGCAACTTCTCCCAATTTCTTTAGACTTTCTGTTTTTCGACAGCGGATGAATAATCGAACAAAGCACACGAACGCAATTGGCCATAAACAAGAGCATCCCAGCAGCGAGGACATAAAAAAGTCAAGCGGTAGTCTTTTCTTCATCTAGCAGAACTCGGATGAGTTTCGCCTTCACTTTCAATGCCGAGAAGGAAAGGTTACTGCTCTCCCCCGCGAGATTTCCGATGTAGAGCTTTACATCTGGATGCACGGTTACAGCAACATAAACCCAGAACGTAAACACGGAAATAATAACCGAAAAAAAAAAAAAAGGGAAAGCAAACATGGGCGCAACGACAAATCTCGAAAGTTTAGATTTCACGCATCGCGCACTCGTAAAAGGAACAAATGTTTGGTTTTCGAGTAACCTCCTCGAAAGGAGGTCACTTTTCCGGGCCCTCATTCCACTACATTACATCCATACGGGAAGCATAGATTTTTTTTAGATTGATTGATTAGCAGTTGTCGCGCCCGAAGTCACCATGGTCATTAGTAACGAAAATGTGCATGTTTTTATCGCAGGAGGTGGCGGTGATCATCGTCCGCTGAATCCGGCGCCGACCTACCGTCAATTTTCCCCAACCAGGTATCTCCTACCGGTGGGGCACCGCCACAGTCGCGACAAGCTCTAAGCTACCGACCGGTCTTCCGGCATGAGTGGTAGTATAGTGCTTGTAAGTGTGTGTGTGTGTGTGTGTGTGTGTGTGTGTGTGTAAAGGGTGAGGGTAGGATAAGGAAGAGGACGGAAACATCGCGCGAGGTCCGTGGGCCGTTTGTTAAGGTGCTGTTCTGGCATTTGCCTGGTATTGATCGGAGAAACCACGGAAAACTACCGATCAAAACGGCCGACCGCTAGGATGCTCCCCCAAACAGCGACTAAACTCGACCACGCTATCTAGCTAGAGTCGAAAACTCCTGCCACCGCCGGGACTCTAACTTAGGATCTCCCGGTCAGAGGCACTGCAGTGACATCAGTATTGGGAAAGCTAGAATCCACGGATTTTTTCCATTGACTTAAAGAACATAACATTCCGGCAATTTAATTATTTCCTGATAATGAGACCCTAAGATATCAAAGTAAATAATAAAGTTATTTGACGTCTTAACAATGGGGGATTTTTCAAAAACCGTTATTCTCCGATTGATCTGACTCAACTTAAGACCTACGAATTTCGAAGTTTTTTTTTCTTAAGAGGATTTTACATTAAGCATTTTTTCATAGCATTTATAGAAACCGACCTTTCTTTAAAAGGCGTTAGAACGTAAACAAATACTGTAAAGATTATTTTTCATTATCTCTAAATTTTCGAAAAAAAATGTTCAATGTTTTCTGGAACTTTCCTATACCATTATCGAAGCTAGAGATGCTTTTCTGAAAGCATTCTATAAGAAAATATTACGATTTTAAATGATCGCCTGCACAGTTCCTTTCAAAAAATAATACTTATCGTATAATATTGTATTTTTTAACACTTTTTATACAGTTAAAGATTAATGCACTGAAATATATAACGCTAGTTCTATTTTCATTGAAACATCTAAATTTTCAAAAGTTACGTTAAAGGTTCCCAACCTTTCTCCTCGCGGATAGAGAGCTCACAAAGGAACATACTTCTTTTCCCGCCAAAGAACATGGAAAGAAAAAAATACCACAACTTCAAAATATAAAAAAAACATTTAAAAGTAAAAAATAATAATTTCAATCATACACTTAGAAGTTCAATGAATATAGTTCCAAAATTCGACAAGTAAAGTCATTACTGAATTTAATGTCTAACTGTATGCCCTAAACCTTGCGTTAAAAAGTCGGTATCACACAAAACACACACACACACACACACACACACACACACACGCACACACACACACATAAAACATAATTTTGGCTCAAAATCCATTCCCTACAGGTCCTTCTTAGTTTTCTACTCTCTACCAGTTTCCTTGAAAGGAGGAGTCCAAATACATGAATAACATAAACAATTAAGAAACTTCGTGCACGGCGCAGGTTTAGTTTATCTACGCAGTTTAGTTAGTCACGCAGCTCTGCTACGTCATGTAAAAATTGCCCAAGTATTCTGAATTTCTGCTTTTAAGAAACAAGCATCCTGCTACTTAAAGTATAATAGTTTCACGCTCCTTGGTTCTCAATATATTCTTTAAAATTATTAGCTTAAGGAATTCGTAAGCTCTGAAGCACTCAAAAACACAATGAATAATATACGCATACCTTCCAGAAAGTGAATACAAGAGCCTGAGAAAGACTTGAGAAACCAAACCGTATATCAAAATATGACTCGCTTGTCATTTCTTTATTACCAGAATAAATACATTCTGACAGACGTATGTGAGTTTGTGTGTGTGTGTGTGTGTGTGTGTGTGTGTGTGAGAGAGAGAGAGAGAGAGAGAGAGAGTGAGAGAGAGAGAGAGAGAGTCAGTGAGAAAGAGAGGGGATGAGAGAGAGGGGGGAGCATATCATATGTATTTCCCATTCTGAAAAAAACTTATTTAAAGATCATAAACTACGTTGAACCGTGATTGTAGCTGCATTTGGGAATTTTAATAAAACCTAGATTTACTGATATTGATATCGGGTTGAATATGTGCGCGGGTCGCTGTGAAGTGAACTGCTTGAAAATCTTTTAAGAATCTATCGTAGGTTAATTGTTACTATTTCAATAGAAATAAACAAATGCATCACAAGAACGAAAACACAGCATTTCCTAAACGTGTATTTTTGTAGAAATTGTTTGTTAATTCCAAGACTTCACAATCCAAATATGCCCTGGAGCAAAGTTGGTTACGTAGCTTAGAAATGTGTTTGTAAGGTAGCTTTGAAATTCGAAATGTGTTTGCTAAGTAATTTTCTTCAGACAGTTCGGAAGTACGCCACATCAAAATTGGAGGCGCAAGACGTAACGAAAAGACAAGAGAAATGCAAGAAATAAGGAATGTCAAATAGAACTAAGAATATAAAGCATTTGTTGAACAAACAAATTATAGACACGAAGAAGGCTCACAAAAAGAGTGCGAAGAGTGTCACTAAAGAAACGTTGCTAAAGGAAATTGAAGGTGCTACTAGAATGCATACTTTCTCGCATTATTAGTACCTTTTACAGTTTTCAAAAATTCAAAGAATTACACGAAATAGGATCTGCGCTGTTATTGTAAGAGTTCGTTTCTCCTATGAGAAAAAATTAAAAGAAAACTTAGAGACACTAAGAAAATTTTCAAAATATTCTTGGAGCTCCATGTAAAGTACCCCCCAAAATCAAAATACACGTTTCAAATTCAAGGGACCGCGACGTCAGTCAGATCGATCGGAAAATATCAATTGTGATCAAAATCCAGTTTCTTGTTTCGCCGCTAGCGTTTTTCAGACGAATGGAGATTCGGACAGACGTTTTTGCCATTAACAGATTTTTCGGTATCAAAGGCCCACAAAATGTTTATTCTGACTATACAATGTGGTCGAGGTAGTTATTTACTACACAAAGAATTATCCAAATCGAATATTTTTGCTGCAACATTACAAAATCTTTATGCTACGTAAGTAGTTTGCGAGATAGTAAAAACATCTTAAAGATAGAGCGAACATATACATCTCGTCTGATACTCATTTTCAACTGAATGTCAAAATGAACATGTTCAAAAACACCGAAAAAGTAGTAGAAATCAAGAAACCTGAAGAACGGTCTCTGACAAAAGAAAAAAAAGCCGTGGGCAAAGTCCAGCCTCACTAGGAAGATGAACGCGGGCGGACGTCATTAGTGATCGACGTCATCGCTTTAGAGCGATTTAGAAAAGACCAAAAATTAAGAGCGGCGGAGTCGGTGATGAGGATGGAGGCGGGGACAGGTCGTGCAATCTGCGATAAGCCAATGTGACGCAGATTGAGGTACCAACGGAAGCGGAGATGAAAGCGATGAATGCGGAGGTGGAGGCAGAAGAATATGTTGGAGTGGCGATGGCGGGTGGCGATCCCGATGTTGACGAAGTGGGTGGCGGAGTGGATGTCAGAGTGGGTGGGTGAGTCAGTGGGTGGGTGAGTCAGTGGGCGGGTGAGTGAGTGGGTGGGTGAGTGGGTGGGTGAGTGAGTGAGTGGGTGGGTGAGTGGGTAAGAGAGTAGGTGGGTGAGTGGGTGGGTGAGTGGGTAAGAGAGTAGGTGGGCGAGTGGGTAGGTGGGTGAGTGTGTGGGTAAGTGAGTAGGTGGGTGAGTGGGTGGCTGAGTAGGTGGCGAAGTAGGTGGCGGAGTAAGTGGCGAAGTAGGTGGCGGTGTGAGTGGCGGAGTGGGTGGCGGAGCGGGTGCAGCTGGTGCTGGCGTTGGAGGGGGGTGGTAAGGGCAGTGGCTGGCTGACGGCGAATGAGACTGCCACGGCAATTGAGTTGGCGGGGTGGCGGGGGGGGGGAGAAGATGTTCGGGGCGGAGGCGAAAACACACGAGGCGCAATGGTGGCGCTTGCCCGCAGCGGCGGCTGGCAAAGCTTCGGGTAAATAAACTCCTCGACGCGCATGAAATATTCACGTCGCGCCGTTTTGACTGCCGGTAACTCCGAAAGCGCCGCCGTGCCGCGCAGCGTCACGCCGAGCCGCGACTGCCGGGGAAAAGGCCCGCCAGACCCGCCGGACCCGACGCCCACGCGCGTAGCATGGTGTGGCGGTAGTCCCGTTCCGTCTGTAATCGATTGGACCCTGGATAACCATTGTTGCCCGTGACGTCGTGTTTGGGAAGCGCCGCTGACACGATTAAGGTAAAGGTCCGTGTATTTTAAATACGAGGAACGCTCCGAATGAAAATTGTCCCTATATTTTGATTAGTGATGTGCGCAGAAAACTTGGGTGAAGTGCGTATTAAGTGTATGGTGAATGTATGTGTACTAATATAGAAAATGGAAATCGATTACATTGTATAGGTAAAAAGGGGTTTAAAAGCTGATTGTGAAGTTTTATGACGAATAAATCTAGAAAACCAACAATAATACATTTTAAGTTTAATTGAGAAAAAAGATTAAGAATTGATCCGGTTTCTTGTTCCACATTTAATGTCACATGAAAGATCTAAAGGTAAATAGAAAGTAAATTAATGCCTCATGAAAATCATGACCACAAAAGCAGTACCACGTCCTTCCGAGAGAGTTTAATAGAATTAGGTGGTTCTAGTTTTTAGAGAAAATACAGAGACTACGAACGCATATCTTTTATAAAAAGAAATGAAGAACGGATAAAATGCATAACACCATAAAAACGACATTTGTTCTTTCTAAACACAAACATATTCTTTACGACATACGCTAGACCTGTAGCAAACTTCTCTATTCCAAAGTCTATTTCATGAACCAAAGAATGCTTGGCATTTGCAACGACACCAGTTTCTCGAACGTGCGCCGGCGACGCAACGGCGAGAGGCCTTTGATCTGGCGCTCGCCGCCCAGAAGGCGCTTCGAAAAGACATCGCGCGCCCGCGGTGAATCGCCGACGCACGCGCTGCCTGCCGGTCCGCGACGCGCTCCGCGACGCGCTCCTCGACGCAGCGTGCGCGTGCCCGTTTGATTAACGAATTAGTTTCTTGAATGTGGATGTTATAAATATATTTAATAAAATTCAGTGTAATTACCTATGTCTTCTTTGTAATTAATTATTATTATTATTATTATTATTATTATTATTATTATTATTGATGTTATGATCAATGTTATTATTAGCATTATTATTATTATTATTATTATTATTATTATTATTATTATTATTATTATTATTATTATTATTATGTGCAGTGCAGTGGCGTAACGTGCAGTGACGTTGTGCAACTGAGAGAAACGAGTGAGTAAGAAAGACATTACAGCTCGCTGTATCGCAGTGCGGTGAAGTGTGGTGAAGTGAAGTTTGGTGAAGTGGAGTTCTATGAAAGATTGCACGGTGAAATGTTCATGTGATTTTGTAACGTTTGTAGAGTTTGTATAGTTGTTAAGTTCTGTAATGTTAAGTTAGTGTATTCTGCCACCAAGTTCTCACACGTAATTGCAGAATTATTAATAAATCTAAATCTAACGGCGTGATTTATTGACCGCGGACGTCAAGGGTTAATGGCTCGTGATCGGAGACACGTGTAAGTAAGAGGAAACACACCGCGTCCGAACTCGCGTTGATCCGTCGCAACCGGGGATAACGTCCGCGCGTCTGTTGACACGCAAGCGGCCTACACGGCGGGCAAGGGACTGGCAACGACGCCATCTGGAGAATCGGCGAGCCTCCCCGCAGAAGCGTTATCTCTTACCAAGAAAAGAAAAGGCGTCTGGTTTCAAGAATGCGTCAATTCAATCTGCGACCTTCGAGCCGAAAGAAGATCTTTCCCTCATGTTCTCGGTGTCTCAAACATCACAGGTAGAGTGGAAAATTGATCTCGTGTATCTGGAAAGAATCAGAAAGGGCCGAAAGAGATCGACTAGCGAGCGAAACGACGAGGACAGCCAGGGGGAGCAACAGACGACTCCGAAGGCGAACGAGGCGAAGGAGAAGGGTACGTGGGGGTGTCTAGGAGTGGGCGGTGGCGGCGAGCAGACGGCCACAGCAGCAGGTTGGCGCCGCTCCGCAGGGGGCGACGGACGGGCTGGGGATGGCGGTGGCGGCAGGGGGTGGGGGATTTGGGGGGTGGGGCGGGAGGCGCGCCACGTGGCGCGGCCGCCTGGCCACGCGCCGTCTGAAATGAGCGCATCTGCGGCGTTCACCTGCTCCGAAACGCCCCCTCCCCCTCGTCCTGCTGCTTTCCGCTCGCCCCCGCCCGCCCGCTGCCCTCTTCCTCTCGCCGCTCACCTGCCCCGATGTCGGGCCCTCTGCTGCTGCTGCTGCTGCTGCTGGGGGAGGGTGGCGGGACGGGGCCAGAGAGCAGGAGGAGGGGGAGGTGGCTGAGGGGGAGCACACGCAGTCAGAAGACGTCTGAATGGCGCATAGTAGAGAAGCCGAGACGAGTGTGTTGGAGCAGAAAGATCAAAGAGCGACCGTCCGTTCGAGGGTTCGCAAAGAGTTTCGAGGAAGAGGTCTTTATCTCCGTTTTGAACTGGATGGCACACCGCAATTCCGCATAAAGATGAACAAGTTCAAATGAATTGCTGCAGTGCTTGACATTTTGACAGAACGTCGTCGAGACAAACCGAAACTTTTCTGCGCACTATTCATCTAATACTGAGACCAGAGGGAATGAGCCGAGAAAAATAGAAACGTAATTCCTGGTTTCGTAAAATATAACGTCAGTTCGTTTGCATCATTAAAGAAACAAAGAAAGCAATTTATTGGACTGTAAATTCCGTGGTGGTAGCAGATATCTTGTGGTAATCCATAATATGGTAAAGGAAATAATCTCCACAAAAGTTTTTCCTTTACCATATTATTGGATATTTTAGATTGTTTTATAAGACTAATTTAAGTTAGAACTCAACTCACTGAAAGACAACGATCTACTTAGTAGAAAATTACATAGTCATGAAATACAATGAAATTTTAGTGATCAATCAACTTAAACTGCATAATCATTGCGTCATTAAATCCAAAGTCATTAGTCAAAAATCAAGAACTCATTCTCTAGCCTGGTTTTTTCGATCGTGCAGGCCTTGCAACCAGAAGGCGAGCGAATATTCACGGTAACGAAGATAGTTTTCTTTATTAGATTACCTACTTGAATCCTGTTTGGCACAT
Source organism: Gryllus longicercus (assembly GCA_038098605.1). Lineage (NCBI taxonomy): Eukaryota > Metazoa > Arthropoda > Insecta > Orthoptera > Gryllidae > Gryllus > Gryllus longicercus. The sequence goes on along the minus strand of JAZDUA010000059.1, from coordinate 4,351,993 downwards.
CTAGAGGAGAATCTAAGGTTGTAAAATTAGATCATTTACTTTCCGAAAGTCGTCGAGTTTTAAACATCTTTGATGTAGTGATAGACATAGATAGCATCCGTCTATCACCTTCTCTAGCACATCATGTTCGTTCTTCCTAGGACGCGTTACTTTCATTGCCCTCGTACAAGCATTCACTTATAGTCCATGCAATTAACGTCATGCTGGAGCGAAACATAATTATGCAGGATTCTATCCAGAGACAAATGGAAAGAGGACCTATAAAAAAACGTTAAAGGAAAGGTTGCTTAGATCTAACCTAAAAACTAAATTAAAAAATATTTAGTCCAGATAATGGGATTCAGCCTTGCGTACTACAACCGAAAGCAATCTTTACTTTCTGTTCAAATGTGCAGATGCGCAAAAGTGATGCGTAACTATACCTGCACATGTACAGAAGATTGATAATTCTTTCGGATTGTTGTACGCTTCGCAGTGCCAAAAATCCCTATTAATAATAAATACAGAGAAAGAATACAATTAAAAGGAATAATGTTTTGATCTTAAGACCTTAAGCTCATGATCCAAGTACATCAAGCACTCATTCTCGTCTTAGGTGAGAATCGACCATTGTCTCCGTCTATAGAAAGCGAACTGAAAACTCTGCAAGACCGTATACTAAAACGCTGTTTTGAGCTAGTACTCGTATTTCGACGTATCAAAATGACACTCTACAATGACACGAGAGCGACACTTCCAGACTTCTGGGAACCAGTTACGAGTATCACATTCCAGTCGAACCTTGTGTATATTATGATGGTCAATACGAGTTCGCGGCGTCTTCTCAGGTTTCTTCCGTTTCCCCTGCCTCACATTCCACCACAACTCTATCATAATCTTCATCAACATTGTCTACTCATTAAAAAACAAAACAAAAAAAACTATTCATCTCAGGTATAGCCAAAAAACAAGGCAATAAATAAAAGTAGCCTACCACGATACATACTATCTCAAAGTCAGTTTCCCAACCCTTTACCGTTCAATGTCCACCACGGAGCCCAACAAAACACCTCACCGTTGGAAACGGAAGAAACCGGAGAAAAGACACCGCGAACCCGCTTTGTCCATCATAAAACACACATGGTTCGACTGCAATGTGAAAACTGGTCCCCAGTGGTCTTTACCTCCCAATGTCCACCACGGAGCCGAACAAAACACCTCACGGTCGGAGGCCGTCGGCGTTACGCACCAACGGGAGAGCGTGCGCGCGGCTGGCCGGTGCGACGGCCGACCGGAACTCCCAATTGGCCGGCGCAGCCAGTGCGGCGCGGCGCGGTCACGGCGAGTGCCGAGAGGGCAAAGGGCACGGAAGGCCAAGTTGAAGGCGAGGACGAGCGCGCGGCCCGGCGCGGAGCGAGGATGGAAAGCAGACAGCTGAACGCGCCGGAGATGTGGGCGGAGCGCCGCGCGCTAACCTCGTCGCCCAAATTACTCCCTTTATCTTAATTGAGGGTCCCGCGCAATATCTCGTCGGGGCCGCGCGGAAGGGAGTGGGGGCGTGGAACGGGTGGGAAGAGAAGGGGTGCAGGGCGCCTTTTCCTGTTTTAATAACCATGAAAGTCGCCCTTTCACCCGTCGATATCGCGTCGAGCGCCCTCCATCGCCGACCCGGGTTCTTCCGACTAAATTAAAACGGATATAGCGATTCCAACACATGCTTAGCCAATTTAAATGATTAACCCTCTCGTGCCGCCGGGGATATTATCTGTGAGAACGACCTGCAGATGGAGCAATTTTTGGGAAAGGGCCTCTTCGCTTGTGCTGGCCCACGAACGTAATTTCCAATGTTACGGGAACATCCTTGAGGAAGCGGGGAACAAAAGCAAGCGGGCATCCGGAAACGAACGGTGTTATTAAAGAAGGTACAACAGCCCCGGAAGCTCCTCAGAATCAAGAACACTTAACATTGTATAACATAGACAACAACACGCATTACGTCGGCAAATATACCGTTTAACTCGGATCCTAGGCCTTATATTGATACCAAAACGAGCGTAAAACAGAAAATTATTATTCTGTTAGATCATCACAGAAACCATTCTCGGAAAATGTATATATTATCGCAGGGGTTGCGTCAGTGGTATTAGACGAAGATGAAACCCTTGGCTCTTCATGAAGTGTGGTCGCGTGCCGAGCGCTAGGATCGTTTTACTCGGAAGCAAGAAAATGAGACTCCTTTACCACCAAATTTGAGGCTCTATTTATAACCCGGCATTCACGGAAGGCTTCAAGCGCGCGCTCTTCTCTGGAGTGCTAGCGGAGAGAAGGCGAGTGGCGGCGGCGGAGTGGGCCGGAGACACTCCTGAGCGGCGGATAAGTGGAAATAGACGGAAAGACAGCGGATGACGCAGGAGAATTCAAAAGAAATCAATGGAAAAAAACTGCCTTTAAGTGGATTCAATTCCATTAAAGGAATATCAAAAAGAAAACAACTTTCTTCTTACATTTTCATTTCTTACGGAATAATACATAAGTATTAACTCGGTAATGGATAATCAATACTTCAATTCTTTCTCCTATCTGAACATAGTATTAATCTAGAACGAAACACCACTTTTCAGAATAGCATCTACTTGGAAATATATAGAAATTCTTGGAGTTATTCGCAGTAGTATATTGGATTGAAATTCCCCTTTTCTGCAATCTACTAAAACGTCCTTATGTATACAAGAAGGAAGCAGCAAAAGTTTTAATAAGTACTGACAGATGTTAAAGTGTGAATACCGTCAGTACAAGCTGCCGTTCCTGCAAAAAAAAATATTTCCTCTGCGTGCACCAAGCAAGTGCAACACCAGTGCACAGGAATTTAAAAAATAAGAAAATAAAAAAAAACTTGGGTACTTGAGTGAACGTCGTCAAGAATTCACCCGCCCAATGCTGAGTATTCCTCTTCGCGCGGTCTACGGGAAAGAACGCCACACGAGGGAGAGTACACGAGACGCAGCGACGGGACCTGAGAGCGAAGACCCGAAATGAGAGCGGGCGGAGTTGGAGTGACGCGACGGCAGCAACGGCGCAGCACGGCGCAGCACGGCGCGGCGCGCGCGAGGCGAAGCGCAGCGTTTCAGGGACGATGGCGCTATCCCATCTCGCAAGGAGATGACGATGTGCGAGGACGGGGATTTCGCCGCGTTCTGCTGCGCTTTCCTTTTCGCAGTTGCACCTACCACATCGTCCTCCTTTATCCGCGACCGCCAATTCCCATTTCGCTTTGTTTCCACCAACGTTGCTATCGTGTTTGACGTTTGTTTATGCCGCTTGCTCGCTCCCCCTTCTCATAGATTCAACAGTTTACCTCCGTCTTATTACGTACACTCTTTACTTTTTTAGCTCTGCACTTTCCAGCCTCGCCTAAACGGACTTCACTTCACTTCACCCAACATTGCTTCGCCCCCCCCCCCTTCTCACGACTCCTTGCTAATGTCACCACACACTACTAGTTCTCTCCTCTCCTCTTCCCGCCAGTCTTTTCTTTTCCCATCTGCTAATCCTTCCCTGCCCTCGTGAGTATTTCGCTTCGATCCCCACATCTTCCCGCCTTCGCAGCAGGACCCGCGCGGCTCTCGCCTCGTCCTTCGCCCGCCGTGCGGCCCCGCCCACGCCTCGTCTCAGCCCGGCGGCGTGCGTCACTCCTCATGCGCGCGAGCCCGCGCGTTCGACGTGTCTTAAAAAATGCAGGCTCCATCGCGGGGGCGCCATGCAACATGCAACGCGGGCCTGCGAGCTGCCGCCTGGCTACAGGTGCGCCCGCACTGGCTTCGCGATGCGATGTTCGGGACTCCCAAGTGCTCGGCACATGACGAGACGCCGCCGTCGCCGCCGCCGCCACCACCTGCGCGAGAGCGCACACTGCGCGGAGCCGGGACGAAATGCGCTCTATGAAACTTGGGCACCAAGTCCCCATATCCGCGTTCATTTTCATGAAATTCATACATTCAAATTGTTTCGTAGTTCAGTACTTTCAATATGAAAATCATTCAAGCAACCGGACAAGAAAATGTTTATTGTTCATTGTGGACGAGAAAGATAGGGAAGTAGGGATTTTTCGACTTATAAAATGAGAAAATGGGTAAGGGGCGAAAACGTCGGATGGTTTTGAATTTTAATTCGCATTTAACAAATTATATCCTTTGAAACAGAAAATACGATGTAAAAGAAAGTTATACGAGAGAAAGAAAGTTACACGAGAGAAAAAACGAATAGAGCAAGAATTTTTGCCGAGCTATTGAAGCTATTACTATTACATCTGCATTTGTAGGTAGGATTATCATGTTTATTTATGCTTCACAGGAAAAAATGAAGCACTAAACGATCGATCTCATATATTTTAGTATATGCATAACGATTACATGTTTATAATTTCAAAAATTGCATGAGTTTCAAAATAAAATAGTCTTGTTATATGTTAATCATTACTAGGGTGCGGATTTTAATGAAACGTCATTTTTTTCTTTTTCACTTTAGAACAATGCCGTTTCGAATAGACATAAATTTTATGTTATGACAAAAGCAAATGATCCATTTTTATATGGCATTTTGTTTTTAATTTTTCGTGGATTTCGACTAATAAGACTTTTTTACCTTTTCTCCGTCATTTTTACATAAAATAATATTTAACGAGATGCAACAAATGTTCTTCGCAGAATTACCAGGGACCCCCTGAAAAAGAATAGTCCAAACCAAAAATTTGCACCTGACTTCCCCTCGATTACTTAATACCATATCCAGTAGGTTGAGTTGTTTATCTGATCTAGTTTTGATCAATTTTTACGTCATTATTCTTTGGTTTTAGAGTATTTTTAAAACATTTTAAGAGCATTTTATTGATCATTTTTGGTGATGTTTTAGGTCATCAAAATCCGCCCCTAATCATTGCATATCAGTGTCAAAACATTCCAATACAACGGAATATTTCAATATAACAAAGTAGTATGACTGTGAATTGATATGTTCGATGATTGCGAATGGATTGTGGTTATTGATGAAAGTGCGTAATACACGACAAAACTCCATAAAATGGACTTTATCACTGACATTTTAATAAAAGTCCTTTTGTTTTATTACTGCGAATCATAAAAAAATTAAAATTAAATAATAAATACACGAATAAGCAAAACGGGATACCAAATACCACTGTTTTATGAAAAAGAAAAGTCACGCCCCTCCCAACGTTGGCGGAATTTCGATACTAGCCAGATAGTTAGGTTCAATTCAGCCTCTGTCTGAAGGAGAATTCTAGCGGCCGGCCTTTCTCTTCAATAGTTTTCCGTGGATTCTCTGATTAATGCCTGGCGAATTCCCAGAACAGAACTTTAACAAACGGGCCAATGACCGCGCACGATCATTCCTTCCTCACCCTTGACCCTTCCTTTCCCCTGACATACACACACGCATCTATATGCACTACACAAGCACACATGTCTTGAGCTTAGATTTTTACCCCAGCTGGAGCGGTGCCCTGTCGGGGAATATATCTAGATCGAAAAAAAACAAAAGCAAACCAGCAAGCTGTATAAGCTGCAAGCAAGGCTTTTAGATCGGCACAGGAACTAATGTAGCGGGGGAGGAACACCTCCAAATCCAGGCTACAGCTCACAGGACTTGTGACCAAAGCAGCTGACCCGTCCGAAAACACGAAACAGTCGTACTCACTCATTCTCTTACTCAAACCACTATCACTTGGTTCTTAACCTACTTTTGCAAACACAGCAACCCAAGTATAAACAACTTTAAAAAAAGTATAAAACCGAAGTAAATAAACTTGAGTTTAAAAAAGTTAACTGGATTACGAGTTTCATCAACGATTCCTCGCAGCTCGCCCAGAAAGCAGCCTCATTACAACGGCGCTACATTCAACGGCCTTTCAACGCCGACGAGCGCTCTCGCCTCCTCGCCACTTGAGTCCAGGCCGGGCGCCGCCGAGGCGAACGACGGCAGGAGAGAGCGCCAGTTTGTGTCCAAGAAAGAAACGGAATGCTTTCTTAGGTTTATTTCTTCCCTACTCTCTGAATCTGCTCAACGTCGTTGCAGGCACTACGTGAATCTCTTCCGTTTCATGAAAAGATGCGAGGCTAATCTCGCGAGGAAATGCGGAACTAAAAGAACGGCGACTTCACATTTTGTGGAGGAAGGTTTATCAAGCTGAATATCACGGGAAACCTGAACTTCACAATGTTCAAACAAACCGTTATTTGCAGTCACGAGTAATCGTCCTACAAAAGATGAATATACAAGAGAATTTACAAAATGTAAATGTGGAATGTACTGTCACTAGGATCTGGGTTTTCAACCAAAGAAAACTTTTAATACGGTAGTGTGTTTTATTTCTTCATCATAGTTCACAAAAGTTTTGGCTTAATGTGCTCTTAATGTCACGTTCAGTTCTGCGTAATATCTATGGATCTATCTAATATACAGAGCAAACTACCGATCACAGTAGCTGATCACTAGAATTCTCCTCCAGATAGTGACGGAATTCGACCCAGCTACGTCGAAACTCCGCCACCGTCGAGACTCGAAGCCGAGACAATCCAGATAAAAAGATCCTGCAGAGGGACCGGCAAATCCAGAAAAAACAACCCAAGGAGTAATCCTCGACTTTCGAGATGATTTTCCAATTAGTCTTTGAGAATTTTAGCTAGTCTAGTTCTACCAATAGCGTCACCCACCTTAAACGAAAATTCTTGTTTTACGAATGAACATCGGCAAGAAATCGTTGCAATAAATAGATAATACGAATCGTCACAAGAACTAGAAGTTTACCTTAGTGAAACAGCTTTCCTTGCCAATGGCCTGTCTCAGCTCCTTTAACATACGACATGCCTCTGCATACGCATGATATTGAATTTCTTCAGAAGAGAAAGGAAAGAAGCAAAGTGAGACCCGGAACGTCGCCCTTCATTTCATTATTAATAACGAAACTTTTTTTCTGACAGACTGAGTAAGCGTTTTCTTATTTAAGAGAAATGGAACGTGAAAAAAACTTGTTCGTCTTCCATAGAGACGAGTTTTTCTTCTGTCAAGCTATCCAAGCAAAATCGAGCAAAGGAACGGCTGTTCCCGGGGAATTTCTTAAAGTAAATGTCGCTCAAACGGAGACTAGTCGTACGTCGCGTTCTGAGCGTCGAGTCGCGCCAGTTAATTGGCAAAAAACGAAAGCAAATAAATTGGAGAACGCTTCACTGCACTTGGAAAGAAGACGCACTTCACCGCAGTATTCGCTGAACGAATGATCGCTTAATCATCTCCTCCGCCGACTGAGATGTCCACGTTCTGCGTACCACTTCAATCCGATCTCTGCAAAGAATATTACTCCGATCTCGAGTAAACTCTCGTACTTCTCGTAGAACGACTGTGCCATCAAATGTGCAATTTCTTACATCTTCCATGAAATACAAGGACGAAATCCATAAGCAATAGTAGAAAGATGCCAGTTAGCTTCATTTCATCTAAAGAAAACTTTGCGAACCCACTGACAAATATGTGAAGTGAATAAGGATGATACAGAAGTCATTATTCATTGTAAAAGTGATTGTAAATGAACACGAAAGCTTATTAACAACATAGTACAAACAAAATTAAAAATATAAACTAAGCATCAGGTTTTCGACTAAAAGAAATCAAAGAGCGAACCACAACCAAGTCATATTAATGTTTACAATGGCTGGTGACTTTAATCCACATCGTATAGTAAGAAAGCAGTAAGGATTTCATTTGGATCGGGCATTGAGTTACTAAAATATGTCTAAAGATGCATTTGTCAAAAAGAGTTTGAATCTATTTCCTAATCCAAAAAATCGGCAATAGCAGTGAAATTGCAATCGAAAAATAAATAAATTGAACGAACAATTATAGAACTTGTAGGCATTTGTGTGAAAATTATGTCTACTCAAAAAAATGGAGATTGATATTTACACACAAATGTGCAAGAGAAAAAAGCTCGTCATTTATTCACATTTTCATTCACTCATTCATCACATATTACTTGCATTCGAACGTTCTTCCTATCTCGCGCTTTGTCTCAAATGAAAAATAAATAAAATAAAATAAATAAACCGTAGCAAACGTTATTTCAACAGTACGCGTCAGCAGACGCAGCTCCAAAACCGAAGACACGCAGCTGTTGCGACGCTACCCCGCCCCGCCGCGCCCCGGTTTCCAGAAAACAACAGGATTCCCCTTTGTTGGCGCGGGCGCGCGCCGCCCGCCAGCCGTCTGCCTCGCGAGAGGAGCCCCGGAGGCAGCTGCCGCCGCCGTCGCCGCCGCCGCCGCCGCCGCCGCCGCGTCGCGGAGGGGGAGGTCGCGCGGCGCTCGGACGCGGATGAACGAGAGAGCACAAGGAACTGAAACGGAGAGAAGAGTGCGGATCGCAGGCGGGGGCGCACCGGGAAATAACCTGAAGAGGGTGGAACGCGAGGGGGAAAAAGAGAGTATCGAAAATACATCAAATATGACGGTCTTGAGGAGCGAATGGGAAAACAATTCCTGTCCGGGGTGGACTGCTGACTACGTGCTATGTATAAAGACAATATCAAGACACGCTCAATGATTATTTCATGCAGGGTAATGCTTATACTATGCATTCTATAATTCATAGTTTCATGAACTAAAATCGTTAACGGTATGATGTTGGACAACAGTACTTGAGAACGACAAGATAACATTACAATAATTCAATTATATCTACTTACTCGTATATGTCAATACCATATTTCGTAGATAGAAATTCAGTGATTCTGAAAACATCCCCAGTACATTGAGGCAGTTCAAAGAGATGTAGGATGAATTGAACAAAACTTAATAGCTTCACTAATTAGCCATTACTAATCATGTTTTGTATTAACAAGTATGCATTTGAGTTTCTTTTTCCCTCTTGACTTATCCGAGACTTTTGAGGAACCATTGCTTAGGTGGTTGTACCAACTTCTTCCCGCCGGCTGAGACTGGCCAACCTCCTGGCGCGTCCTTGATTAATTAATACATATAATAATTTCTATTTTTTATATAATTGAATAACTAGTTGGATCCATGCAGACACTTTGCACTGAGCAAATCATTGTATTATAAAATAAAATCGCAAATCATTTTATTCTAAAAATAAATTGATTCATCATCGAATTGCCAGGCTCAAACTATGTGTTAGGTTGGGTACTATCAGTAGGTAAACATTCTAATATTGGGGAGCATTTATTAACAAATATACACATAAGATAGGTTTGATTAAATTACATACAATATCAAGTAGACAATTTAATTTTACATAGAATTTCACATTGGTGACATCCCTGGTAACCCTAGAGGTACCTATGGAGTAACCTACAAAACTACTTCCTCTCGCAATGCAGCCAAAGCTTAAAAGAAGAAGAAAAAACACTTCGCATTTTGTAGACTATGGTGCTCGAAAATTGTGTTATGAGTAACAAAATTGAGCTCGAAAATTGTGTTATGCGCGTTGGTCACTCGTGATACAGAGTATCAAGTGTTGCGGAATGCATTTGTCCCTGCCAAGTCAGCTTGGTCTAATCTACAAACTTCTATAACTTGCGTCTTAAAACATTTTTTAGGCTCCCTTGGGCAACAGTACTCAATGAAAATATATTTACGGAGTTTTGTATCGAAGACGTCTTATAAATGGTACAGAACCGGCAGCTTTCTTTCGTGTATCATAGGTGGAGGGAATCTAAATAAATAAAAAAAATATATCGATAAATAAATTGTGAATGTCAAGCACAAAATCATTTCTTTATATCTACCATTTGCTTGTTCATTCCCCTCCTGTAACTCCACCTGACAGGATAACAATACAACGAACGTTCTACTACCAGACAGTACAATCTTCCCTGTACCGCGAGCCGCAGCAAAGACGCGACGGGGGAGTCATGAGGGGTCACGCGGGCGGAGCGGGGCGAGCGCGGGGCGAGCGCGGGGCGAGCGCGGGGCGAGCGCGGGGCGAGCGCGGGGCGAGCGCGGGGCGAGGCGTGGTGAGCGCGGGGCGAGCGCTGGGCGGGGCGAGCGCGGGGAGGGACGAGCGCTGGGCGGGGCGCGCGCGGGGAGGGACGAGCGCGGGGCGGGGCGAGCGCGGGGCGAGCGTGGGTGGGCGCGCTTCGGGACGGCCGCGTGGCTGCACAGCGCGGAGCGGCGCGACAAACGCTGCGCGATCGCGTATGCCGGCAGGGCACCGACTTCCATTTTCACATCGACTTCGCTGATGCCGCGGCGCGGCGCGGTGTGGTGCGGTGCGGTGGCGGTGCGTGACCGCCGATGAATTATTTATCGGCGCGGGATGAGTTAATGCTCGGATTCAGCCCGCGTATTCACGCGCGCGCTACCAATACACCTCGAAACATCCCCGTTTCTTTCCGAGAACCTCCTCACAATAACCAGCACCTTCCACCGTCTTTGAAGTGAGAGATACGCGCAGCCGTAGAACACGAAATTCATGACGCGCTACGAAAGGAGATCGAAATCTCTATGTTCATCACGTACGGCATACGGTAGGGACAAAAATGCCTACTGTTTTCTCTTCACAGGTTTTCTCACGAATTGAGTCTTTACTTTGTCTAGATTCCCTTTTCTCAAGACTCTTCCCTGGAGTACTGCCCGAGAAGCTGGAGTCGCATCTCAATATCAGACTAAATGAATACTAAATGAAGACTGCGGAAGCCGAACAATTATCATCTTAAAATCTACACGTCCAAGAAGATGTAGTATAGCATCGATTATTCCGTTATAAAACAATAAAATAATATTAATTTTTTAATTAGTATAATGAACAAAATAATATCGAAGTAGATCGCCTTGTTATTTATTATAAATAATATTATTGCAGTAGCTCCTAAGTGTTCCTCGTCACCAAGCTTTCGAAGAAGTCTAATGTGATACAATACTCACATCGTAACAATTAACATACTTGTATCAAATTTATAACGATAACACACACTGCAGCTATAATTGAAGTCGGTAAAGTAAATATTAAATTAATGAGTAATTTTACCACGCCAAAACTGTTCGTGGTACGTTATCAACAACGACGTCCAATTCACTGTACCAATCAGTTTATGATTATACACGGCACTACATTTTACTAACGTTACGTTCATACAAATATATTCACGTTACAATAAATAGAAGCTACAACTTATGTGCGTAATTGTATAAATTATGTACACAATTATTGCCGTTGCTCAATATTTCGATATTTTGGTTCTTCCATCTCATTTATAACGTTTTCAGAAGTTGATTATTACTAATATTCCCAAACACTGTTCTATTCATGCTACTAATCGACTTTATTAATATTCTGAACCTACAATTGTGTTCTAAACATTTAACCAAATTATATTAAATATTGTGAAATTTTAAAATTTTAACATCTAATCATTCTTAACATAAAAAAACAAGACAATACCCAAACAAATTGTTAAAGTGAGCACAATCTTAACAAAAACACACACACACACATACACTTTTGCTGTTTGCTTTGCATTTCTCTTTCGGATCTTCCCTGCTCTGATGTGAAACTCAGAACACTTTCCGACGTACGCAGAACCAAAAGCGCAAGAGTTATGGTGACAGCAACCTTTACAAAGAGGCCTTCAAAGGCACTGAGAAACGTCTCCTTGGATTAACAACGTATGCAGGCGGCTGACAGCTGCGGGGCACAAAGAGATGGAGGGAACACGTCGCGCCTTTCACATTGCACCGAAATCCTTTTCCCCCTCATACGTCACGATAGTTATAACAGAAACATGCCGTTATCCATACACACACACACACACACACACACACACACACACACATACACTAAAAAAATGGCCCCAGGAGATTAGTGCTGCATCGCAGTGCAGCATGTGACATCGGACACGCTGAATGGATTTAGAAAAATAAGTAATGTTTAGAGAGTTAAATTATTAATTTCAAATAAGAGATATATCTTTTCATGAAAATTAAAATTCTGTCCACATTTAAAATTCCGATTCACATACCATTTGTATAGCAGCGACATTTTCGAAAATAATGAACAAAATATACTTCATCCAGTACAAATTCTCACAATGCGCTTGAGAACAACGCATTGAGATTTAAAACGTTACGCACACTATAAAACAAATAGCTCAAACGTAACTTTACATGCTAAACGACTCTTTTAAGCCAAGAAATGCACTTTTAGAACTTTAAAAAAAACGGATCAATTTAGACGAATGTGTAATTTTAATAATCAGACTAGCCTCGAAGTGATCCGAGAGAATGAGTAGATAAAAGTTTCTACCGTTTTCAAATTTGGAATTAAGAACAGATACAGGGCGAAGAATTCCGCTTCAACAAGTATTACTCAAGAAACAAGCCTCCCGATAAATATTTACATCTTGAAGGTTGCGGACAAAGAAAATCATTAGGGAGGGATCATCATCTAGAGGGATTTGAGTGACTCGTACCTACCCATTCCTCATAGCAAATAATCGAATCGTAGGGGATGTACATAAATTACGTAACGTAAATTTGGAGTATTTTGAATACCCCCTTCCCCTGTAACGCCCATGTGTTTCGCTTGAACTCCCCTCTAACATTTACGTAACTCTTACGACAAGCCTCCGCCCAAAAGATCCAATCAATTTATCATTTATGAAAAATATATTCATTTATTGTAATAATTTATAAAATATAACTTCTTTAATTTATTGTATTTTTAATTTAATTTGTTCATACGGTAATGTTTTAGTATAAGACTGAATAAAAGGAATTATTTCAGCAAATGTTGAAAGATTTTAAAAATAAAACTCAGCATCACGGAACACTAAACTATGACCTTCCTACCCTATGTAACGCAGCGTAACGCTACTTCAAACCCCCTCCCCTATCTTCAGCGTTACGTGATTTATGGTCGACCCTTCTTAGCTCCGTAAATGAACCTACCAAAAAGGTTTCAGGCAAGAATTTCTCTTCTACTCCTAGATGGGATGCATCACGTAGTTGTCTATCAACCGAAATCTATTGGTTCCTTAAGTGACCCCCAAAAAGTTTTCGAGCACGAGTTTCTACGCTACTCGCAGATCGGCGGCATCGAGTCGCTCTCCCGTGACAGCTGTCGGGGGCGTGGGCGAGCCGCTGGCGGCAGTCGCAAGGTCCGGCGTGGCTCCGTGTAATTAGCGTTGGACGTGACAGAGCGGGCTGTTGGCGCGAGACCAGCTACCGTCCTTCCGCCCCCGCGGCCGCCCCTCCCCCCCTCCCTCTGCCGCAGCGACAGCTGAGCTCGCGGATTCGCCTTGCCCCGCAGGCGGAGGAGGAGGAGGAGGACGAGCAAGAGAGGTTTTTCGGATCTAAAACATCCAGGTCAGTCCGGCCGTCGCCATTAAATGCGGTCGTTAGAGACGGCCGTCCAAAGCTGAGGCCCTCGCCGCCCCGCCCCCGCCTCTCCAAGCCCTAGGAGCGTCCGATGACAAAGGGAAGAGGCCAAAGAAGCGGAAGTCGGCGAAAAAATTGAGTCGCATAACGTGAAGGAAATGTGAAATGTAACTGTGGCTGTAAAGAATTCCAACCATCGCTTCCCAATAGTTAGTCTCGACCAATTACAGCGTTCACTAGGTTTGTAAACGTTGTACGCAGTCTACCTGAATTAAAGAACATAATAGGAATCACCGGAAGGAACAGTACAAAGGATGAACTACAAAATACTAAATGGTCTACAAAGCAATAAAACATTTATGTGAATGGTTAATCAGTCTTTTTAGGAAAAGAAAAAAATGCCTGAAAAAGCACCAAAACATATTTTAACACGTATATCGCAATTTTTCATTTATTTCTTTATATTTACCTCGCCATGTTTATGGTAAACACGAATGACTTTCTTCAATGTCATGATCCCTGTAGAAAGTACAGGTCAGTTTTATAGCGTTTATAAATTTCGAAACGCTGTCTATGTAAAGCCCACCGAATTTTTTCGGCACGTATCTTACGTATATAAAGGCATATAAGGTATGTATATAAAACGCAATTATAAGGGGGGGCACTTCGCCGTAAACACAAGTTATTTAAGATGTTTCACAATTACATTGTTTTCCACTTTCTGATCCCGTGGTATGTCGATTCATCACGTCGTGCCTTTCAGCCCTTTGATTAATTCGTCTCCAGCATCTTGAACAGCAATAGACAACTAACTGACGTGAACAGACGTAGATAATTACTACGTTCTAGATAGATACGTTAGATACGATAAATACATACGTTCTAATACGAATATCGTAATATGGACATGCTTAAACAGTTTATCACTGTTTTACCTCGAATCAAAATTTTTACAGTGGAGGGTAATAGGAATAAATATGAAAGCAATTTCTGCACAAACAAAATCATTCATCAGTGAAAGTGTGAATCTTTCACATAACAGTTCAAAGGAAACATTTGAGTTATCCTTTCGTTTGAAAAATTTAATAGAAAATGCATAATTTAAATGGAAGAAATAATTTCCTTTATGCAAGTGATTTCATCTGGGTATTGTGATATATCGTAGGCTTACAATATTTTTGGATGTTTTGAGAAGTAAAGTTTGCTTGCGCCTGAACTCAATACAAATCAAAACTGCAACTCGAATGTTTTAGCCAATTATTACATTACGACTATAAACCAAAAGAATAACGGAGGTAATGAACTTCTATGCTTTTCCGAGAACCAACGGTGATATCACCCCAGCATCCTCTCATTATATAAACGGCATTTCATTATCAAATACACAGACATCCCTGAAAAACTACTCATTTCAAGGCACACAATGATTGTATACTCTCAGAAGTTTCAAGTAGATATCTGCGAGTGGCCAGCAGCTGTGACGCGCGCCAAAATACCGCTCTCCGCCGCAAACATTCAAAGGAGCAACACCGTACTCAGGTTGGCCTCGGCGCGACGGTCTACTTCCACGAGATCCGCGGATCGTTACGCGAACGCTGAGTTGGCAGTGGCGGGTGGAACTGGGACTGACTGGGGGGGGGCTGAGGGCGACGACAGCGGTGACGGTGACAGGGTCTGTGGCGTCACGATGACTGTGATCGGGGTAGAGGCATTGACGATGACGGAAGCGGGAGCGGAGGGCGAAGTAGGAGAAGACGATAAGATCGGACATGGTGACGGTGAAGATATTAGTAACCGTAAAAGTACGATGAAAGGAAATGAGATAAACAATAAATTGACTGGTTTTAATGTCACTGTGGAATTGTTGAAGCTTTGATTATTGTTTGTTTCCAAATATCCAAGCCAATCAATTAAGTATTTTCAGTAGCTAAACCATGTAATTACATTTTAATATATACTGGAAGTATAATGTATTATTAAGTAATAAATACACAATGATTCAAAGGTAATGGCGATGGCGGCCGCAGATCATGTACCTCTACGTCAGTACATGTATCAGCTGAATCTTTTACAATAATGTGGTTTGGTTAAAAATATATCTACCCATCATTTCATCTTGTATTTTAATGTGAAAACAAATTAAATGACACGTATATTATATTCTGATTTTAAAGATCTCATGGGTGGGCACTTTAATAGCATATAATAGCAAAAAGAAAAGAGCTCTGGCTTCAGTGTTCATGCCGGTTTTTCGATTACGACCATTTCAGTACACAGAAATAACCAATAGTTTTACAAACAAAAATGAATTTCCATAACACAAAATAGTAAAACAAGACCACTTTTTGGGCAGTACAAAATTCCCTGTTCCACAATTCATTGATATCCCGTTTGTTGGATCGTCTAAAATTATAAGGTCCTCCAACCGAGAGCGATGGCGAGGCCTGTGGATTCACGTGTCTGCGCATTCTTCGCCCGAAATGAATACTCGGTCGTCCTGTGGCCGCCGGCGACCGCTTACGTAATAGTCCAGTCACATGCTGCTCAAAAAAGGTGAAACGTTTTGGTATAGTTTTCAAATTTTGTTCCTTTCGGGGCGCTGGTTTGAATAGTAGGTTTGGTAATAAATTTTACTACACAAAGTATTTTTCTGAGCAAAAATCTTTGAAATCTTTGGAGTGGATAACGTAAAATTTAGGAATGTGTATCCTCTTTCATTTTATAAAAGGACAATATACACGAAAACTGGATCGTTTTTGAGATAAAGTGGAATGATTCCCATTGTTACACTTGTTTGCTTATAACACGAAAATTCGCGATACTGCCCTGGTTAAACAGTTTAAACAATTGGATCAATTGGAGGAAAAAAACTACCCCTTCCAGGCAAAATTCGTGCTATACCTGTCACTCGCTTTCGGGAACTCAAACCCACAGGCACCAAACATCACAGCAACAGCAAAACCTTCCTTTATTTGCCATTTGATTAGGCCACAAGGCGATGCAATGCCGTCCAGGAACGGCCTGAAAAACGGAGGCGACGAGATCTGTTCTGACAGACAGATAGGTTGCAGCAGGATCGAAACGGAACTAGTTCACGTCCTGGAAGTTAGCAGGACCATTTCATCCAATCACAAAACTGCATAGTACATAATTTGCCGCTTTTTTGCCGTTCTTAAGATGTGGAAAAAAAAAATTTGCCGCGGGTCATTTTCCCAAAAAAATCTGTGGTCCTGCTAACTTCCAATGGAAGTTAGCAGGACCACACCTCTAAATCAGCTACTATTGTAAGTATATACCCAAAATTATACTCCAAATTTGCCGCTTTTTATTTGTAAACGATTAGTGAAAAAATCAAACTGATATCTCAATTCCTTCAAAAAATATTGCAAAAAACCAAAAAATAAAAGGTGCGCTACTTTTGCAAGCGCCGTCGAAGAAGAAAAGACACATCCGCTGGCATTCATTCGCCGTAGCAATTCATACTCAACGCCAAAATATGCCGCAAACACGGGCTAAACATAATCAGTAATCAAAACTTTTGCCGCGGACCGGTTATATTCAATTACCTGGGTTCAAATCCCAGAGTTTGCCTCATACAACAGCTCTGAGAAATTTAAAATGCCCGCTCCTCCTAAACTAACAGCCATAACAATTCATACTCTGTGCCAAAATTTGCCGTAATTAAGTGCTTAATATAAACTATAATAAAAAAATTTGCCGCGGACCGGTTAATTTCAATTACGCGGGTTCGAATCCCGCAATGCCCCTGTAAGGAACGTCCGGCGCAGGTAATGAAGACCATGCCTCCTGAACATGCAGCCATAACAACTCATAATCGGCACCAAACTTTGACGCAATCAAGTACTAATTACAATCCGTAACAAAAGAATATTCTCCGGACCAGTTAAACTATTGTATAGAGGTTCGAATCCCAGATTTCGCCTTCCTACGAGAGCCCTGAACACGTGAAGAAGTCCGAAAGTTAAGAAGCCCGTTTCTACTAAACTATCAGCCCTAAATTTCATACTCTACGTCAAACTTTGAAGCAAACTAGTACTAAATACACTCGGTAACAAAAAAATTTGCCGCGAACCGTTTAGATTATATTATCTAGGTTCGAATCCCAGATTTCGCCCTCTTACATGAGCTCTGCGAAAGTTAAGAAGCCCGTTCCTCCTAAACTATCGGCAATAACAATTCATACTCTACGTCTTAATTTGATGCAAACAAGTACTAAATACAATCGGTAACAAAAAATTTGCCGCGGACCGTTTAGATTATATTATCTAGGTTCGAATCCTAGATTTCGCCCTCTTACATGAGCTCTGCGAAAGTTAAGAAGCCCGTTCCTCCTAAACTATCGGCAATAACAATTCATACTCTACGTCTTAATTTGAGGCAAACAGGTATTCAATAAAATCTGTAACAAAAAAATTTGCCGCGGACCAGTTAGATTATATTATCCCGGTTCGAATCCCAGATTTCGCCCTCTTACATGAGCTCTGCGAAAGTTAAGAAGCCCGTTCCTCCTAAACTATCGGCAATAACAATTCATACTCTACGTCTTAATTTGATGCAAACAAGTATTCAATAAAATCTGTAACAAAAAAATTTGCCGCGGACCGGTTAGATTATATTATCCCAGTTCGAATCCCAGATTTCGCCCTCTTACATGAGCTCTGCGAAAGTTAAGAAGCCCGTTCCTCCTAAACTATCGGCAATAACAATTCATACTCTACGTCTTAATTTGATGCAAACAAGTACTAAACACAATCGGTAACAAAAAAATTTGCCGCGGACCGTTTAGATTATATTATATAGGTTCGAATCCTAGATTTCGCCCTCTTACATGTGCTCTGCGAAAGTTAAGAAGCCCGTTCCTCCTAAACTATCGGCAATAACAATTCATACTCTACGTCTTAATTTGATGCAAACAAGTATTCAATAAAATCTGTAACAAAAAAATTTGCCGCGGACCGGTTAGATTATATTATCCCGGTTCGAATCCCAGATTTCGCCCTCTTACATGAGCTCTGCGAAAGTTAAGAAGCCCTTTGCTCCTAAACTATCGGCAATAACAATTCATACTCTACGTCTTAATTTGATGCAAACAAGTATTCAATAAAATCTGTAACAAAAAAATTTGCCGCGGACCGGTTAGATTATATTATCCCAGTTAGAATCCCAGATTTCGCCCTCTTACATGAGCTCTGCGAAAGTTAAGAAGCCCGTTCCTCCTAAACTATCGGCAATAACAATTCGTACTCTACGTCTTAATTTGATGCAAACAAGTATTCAATAAAATCTGTAACAAAAAAATTTGCCGCGGACCGGTTAGATTATATTATTCCGGTTCGAATCCCAGATTTCGCCCTCTTACATGAGCTCTGCGAAAGTTAAGAAGCCCTTTCCTCCTAAACTATCGGCAATAACAATTCATACTCTACGTCTTAATTTGATGCAAACAAGTATTCAATAAAATCTGTAACAAAAAAATTTGCCGCGGACCGGTTAGATTATATTATCCCGGTTCGAATCCCAGATTTCGCCCTCTTACATGAGCTCTGCGAAAGTTAAGAAGCCCTTTGCTCCTAAACTATCGGCAATAACAATTCATACTCTACGTCTTAATTTGATGCAAACAAGTATTCAATAAAATCTGTAACAAAAAAATTTGCCGCGGACCGGTTAGATTATATTATCCCGGTTCGAATCCCAGATTTCGCCCTCTTACATGAGCTCTGCGAAAGTTAAGAAGCCCGTTCCTCCTAAACTATCGGAATAACAATTCGTACTCTACGTCTTAATTTGATGCAAACAAGCATTCAATAAAATATGTAACAAAAAATTTGCCGCGGACCGGTTAGATTATATTATTCCGGTTCGAATCCCAGATTTCGCCCTCTTACATGAGCTCTGCGAAAGTTAAGAAGCCCTTTCCTCCTAAACTATCGGCAATAACAATTCATACTCTACGTCTTAATTTGATGCAAACAAGTATTCAATAAAATCTGTAACAAAAAAATTTGCCGCGGACCGGTTAGATTATATTATCCCGGTTCGAATCCCAGATTTCGCCCTCTTACATGAGCTCTGCGAAAGTTAAGAAGCCCTTTCCTCCTAAACTATCGGCAATAACAATTCATACTCTACGTCTTAATTTGATGCAAACAAGTATTCAATAAAATCTGTAACAAAAAAATTTGCCGCGGACCGGTTAGATTATATTATCCCGGTTCGAATCCCAGATTTCGCCCTCTTACATGAGCTCTGCGAAAGTTAAGAAGCCCTTTGCTCCTAAACTATCGGCAATAACAATTCATACTCTACGTCTTAATTTGATGCAAACAAGTATTCAATAAAATCTGTAACAAAAAAATTTGCCGCGGACCGGTTAGATTATATTATCCCGGTTCGAATCCCAGATTTCGCCCTCTTGCATGAGCTCTGCGAAAGTTAAGAAGCCCGTTCCTCCTAAACTATCGGCAATAACAATTCATACTCTACGTCTTAATTTGAGGCAAACAAGTATTCAATAAAATCTGTAACAAAAAAATTTGCCGCGGACCGGTTAGATTATATTATTCCGGTTCGAATCCCAGATTTCGCCCTCTTACATGAGCTCTGCGAAAGTTAAGAAGCCCGTTCCTCCAAAACTATCGGCAATAACAATTCATACTCTACGTCTTAATTTGAGGCAAACAAGTATTCAATAAAATCTGTAACAAAAAAATTTGCCGCGGACCGTTTAGATTATATTATCTAGGTTCGAATCCTAGATTTCGCCCTCTTACATGAGCTCTGCGAAAGTTAAGAAGCCCGTTCCTCCTAAACTATCGGCAATAACAATTCATACTCTACGTCTTAATTTGAGGCAAACAGGTATTCAATAAAATCTGTAACAAAAAAATTTGCCGCGGACCAGTTAGATTATATTATCCCGGTTCGAATCCCAGATTTCGCCCTCTTGCATGAGCTCTGCGAAAGTTAAGAAGCCCGTTCCTCCTAAACTATCGGCAATAACAATTCATACTCTACGTCTTAATTTGAGGCAAACAAGTATTCAATAAAATCTGTAACAAAAAAATTTGCCGCGGACCGGTTAGATTATATTATTCCGGTTCGAATCCCAGATTTCGCCCTCTTACATGAGCTCTGCGAAAGTTAAGAAGCCCGTTCCTCCAAAACTATCGGCAATAACAATTCATACTCTACGTCTTAATTTGAGGCAAACAAGTATTCAATAAAATCTGTAACAAAAAAATTTGCCGCGGACCGTTTAGATTATATTATCTAGGTTCGAATCCTAGATTTCGCCCTCTTACATGAGCTCTGCGAAAGTTAAGAAGCCCGTTCCTCCTAAACTATCGGCAATAACAATTCATACTCTACGTCTTAATTTGAGGCAAACAAGTATTCAATAAAATCTGTAACAAAAAAATTTGCCGCGGACCGGTTAGATTATATTATCCCGGTTCGAATCCCAGATTTCGCCCACTTACATGAGCTCTGCGAAAGTTAAGAAGCCCGTTCCTCCTAAACTATCGGCAATAACAATTCATACTCTACGTCTTAATTTGATGCAAACAAGTATTCAATAAAATCTGTAACAAAAAAATTTGCCGCGGACCGGTTAGATTATATTATCCCAGTTCGAATCCCAGATTTCGCCCTCTTACATGAGCTCTGCGAAAGTTAAGAAGCCCGTTCCTCCTAAACTATCGGCAATAACAATTCATACTCTACGTCTTAATTTGATGCAAACAAGTACTAAATACAATCGGTAACAAAAAAATTTGCCGCGGACCGTTTAGATTATATTATCTAGGTTCGAATCCTAGATTTCGCCCTCTTACATGTGCTCTGCGAAAGTTAAGAAGCCCGTTCCTCCTAAACTATCGGCAATAACAATTCATACTCTACGTCTTAATTTGAGGCAAACAAGTATTCAATAAAATCTGTAACAAAAAAATTTGCCGCGGACCGGTTAGATTATATTATCCCAGTTCGAATCCCAGATTTCGCCCTCTTACATGAGCTCTGCGAAAGTTAAGAAGCCCGTTCCTCCTAAACTATCGGCAATAACAATTCATACTCTACGTCTTAATTTGATGCAAACAAGTATTCAATAATATCTGTAACAAAAAAATTTGCCGCGGACCGGTTAGATTATATTATCCCAGTTCGAATCCCAGATTTCGCCCTCTTACATGAGCTCTGCGAAAGTTAAGAAGCCCGTTCCTCCTAAACTATCGGAATAACAATTCGTACTCTACGTCTTAATTTGATGCAAACAAGCATTCAATAAAATATGTAACAAAAAATTTGCCGCGGACCGGTTAGATTATATTATTCCGGTTCGAATCCCAGATTTCGCCCTCTTACATGAGCTCTGCGAAAGTTAAGAAGCCCTTTCCTCCTAAACTATCGGCAATAACAATTCATACTCTACGTCTTAATTTGATGCAAACAAGTATTCAATAAAATCTGTAACAAAAAAATTTGCCGCGGACCGGTTAGATTATATTATCCCGGTTCGAATCCCAGATTTCGCCCTCTTGCATGAGCTCTGCGAAAGTTAAGAAGCCCGTTCCTCCTAAACTATCGGCAATAACAATTCATACTCTACGTCTTAATTTGAGGCAAACAAGTATTCAATAAAATCTGTAACAAAAAAATTTGCCGCGGACCGGTTAGATTATATTATTCCGGTTCGAATCCCAGATTTCGCCCTCTTACATGAGCTCTGCGAAAGTTAAGAAGCCCGTTCCTCCAAAACTATCGGCAATAACAATTCATACTCTACGTCTTAATTTGAGGCAAACAAGTATTCAATAAAATCTGTAACAAAAAAATTTGCCGCGGACCGTTTAGATTATATTATCTAGGTTCGAATCCTAGATTTCGCCCTCTTACATGAGCTCTGCGAAAGTTAAGAAGCCCGTTCCTCCTAAACTATCGGCAATAACAATTCATACTCTACGTCTTAATTTGATGCAAACAAGTACTAAATACAATCGGTAACAAAAAAATTTGCCGCGGACCGTTTAGATTATATTATCTAGGTTCGAATCCTAGATTTCGCCCTCTTACATGTGCTCTGCGAAAGTTAAGAAGCCCGTTCCTCCTAAACTATCGGCAATAACAATTCATACTCTACGTCTTAATTTGAGGCAAACAAGTATTCAATAAAATCTGTAACAAAAAAATTTGCCGCGGACCGGTTAGATTATATTATCCCGGTTCGAATCCCAGATTTCGCCCACTTACATGAGCTCTGCGAAAGTTAAGAAGCCCGTTCCTCCTAAACTATCGGCAATAACAATTCATACTCTACGTCTTAATTTGATGCAAACAAGTATTCAATAAAATCTGTAACAAAAAAATTTGCCGCGGACCGGTTAGATTATATTATCCCAGTTCGAATCCCAGATTTCGCCCTCTTACATGAGCTCTGCGAAAGTTAAGAAGCCCGTTCCTCCTAAACTATCGGCAATAACAATTCATACTCTACGTCTTAATTTGATGCAAACAAGTACTAAATACAATCGGTAACAAAAAAATTTGCCGCGGACCGTTTAGATTATATTATCTAGGTTCGAATCCTAGATTTCGCCCTCTTACATGTGCTCTGCGAAAGTTAAGAAGCCCGTTCCTCCTAAACTATCGGCAATAACAATTCATACTCTACGTCTTAATTTGAGGCAAACAAGTATTCAATAAAATCTGTAACAAAAAAATTTGCCGCGGACCGGTTAGATTATATTATCCCAGTTCGAATCCCAGATTTCGCCCTCTTACATGAGCTCTGCGAAAGTTAAGAAGCCCGTTCCTCCTAAACTATCGGCAATAACAATTCATACTCTACGTCTTAATTTGATGCAAACAAGTATTCAATAATATCTGTAACAAAAAAATTTGCCGCGGACCGGTTAGATTATATTATCCCAGTTCGAATCCCAGATTTCGCCCTCTTACATGAGCTCTGCGAAAGTTAAGAAGCCCGTTCCTCCTAAACTATCGGAATAACAATTCGTACTCTACGTCTTAATTTGATGCAAACAAGTATTCAATAAAATATGTAACAAAAAATTTGCCGCGGACCGGTTAGATTATATTATTCCGGTTCGAATCCCAGATTTCGCCCTCTTACATGAGCTCTGCGAAAGTTAAGAAGCCCTTTCCTCCTAAACTATCGGCAATAACAATTCATACTCTACGTCTTAATTTGATGCAAACAAGTATTCAATAAAATCTGTAACAAAAAAATTTGCCGCGGACCGGTTAGATTATATTATCCCGGTTCGAATCCCAGATTTCGCCCTCTTACATGAGCTCTGCGAAAGTTAAGAAGCCCTTTCCTCCTAAACTATCGGCAATAACAATTCATACTCTACGTCTTAATTTGATGCAAACAAGTATTCAATAAAATCTGTAACAAAAAAATTTGCCGCGGACCGGTTAGATTATATTATCCCGGTTCGAATCCCAGATTTCGCCCTCTTACATGAGCTCTGCGAAAGTTAAGAAGCCCTTTGCTCCTAAACTATCGGCAATAACAATTCATACTCTACGTCTTAATTTGATGCAAACAAGTATTCAATAAAATCTGTAACAAAAAAATTTGCCGCGGACCGGTTAGATTATATTATCCCGGTTCGAATCCCAGATTTTGCCCTCTTGCATGAGCTCTGCGAAAGTTAAGAAGCCCGTTCCTCCTAAACTATCGGCAATAACAATTCATACTCTACGTCTTAATTTGAGGCAAGCAAGTATTCAATAAAATCTGTAACAAAAAAATTTGCCGCGGACCGTTTAGATTATATTATCTAGGTTCGAATCCTAGATTTCGCCCTCTTACATGAGCTCTGCGAAAGTTAAGAAGCCCGTTCCTCCTAAACTATCGGCAATAACAATTCATACTCTACGTCTTAATTTGAGGCAAACAAGTATTCAATAAAATCTGTAACAAAAAAATTTGCCGCGGACCGGTTAGATTATATTATCCCGGTTCGAATCCCAGATTTCGCCCTCTTACATGAGCTCTGCGAAAGTTAAGAAGCCCGTTCCTCCTAAACTATCGGCAATAACAATTCATACTCTACGTCTTAATTTGATGCAAACAAGTATTCAATAAAATCAGTAACAAAAAAATTTGCCGCGGACCGGTTAGATTATATTATCCCAGTTCGAATCCCAGATTTCGCCCTCTTACATGAGCTCTGCGAAAGTTAAGAAGCCCGTTCCTCCTAAACTATCGGCAATAACAATTCATACTCTACGTCTTAATTTGATGCAAACAAGTACTAAATACAATCGGTAACAAAAAAATTTGCCGCGGACCGTTTAGATTATATTATCTAGGTTCGAATCCTAGATTTCGCCCTCTTACATGAGCTCTGCGAAAGTTAAGAAGCCCGTTCCTCCTAAACTATCGGCAATAACAATTCATACTCTACGTCTTAATTTGAGGCAAACAAGTATTCAATAAAATCTGTAACAAAAAAATTTGCCGCGGACCGGTTAGATTATATTATTCCGGTTCGAATCCCAGATTTCGCCCTCTTACATGAGCTCTGCGAAAGTTAAGAAGCCCGTTCCTCCTAAACT
Organism: Gryllus longicercus; assembly: GCA_038098605.1. NCBI lineage: Eukaryota > Metazoa > Arthropoda > Insecta > Orthoptera > Gryllidae > Gryllus > Gryllus longicercus. The sequence goes on along the minus strand of JAZDUA010000059.1, from coordinate 4,327,003 downwards.
ATCGGCAATAACAATTCATACTCTACGTCTTAATTTGATGCAAACAAGTATTCAATAAAATCTGTAACAAAAAAATTTGCCGCGGACCGGTTAGATTATATTATCCCAGTTCGAATCCCAGATTTCGCCCTCTTACATGAGCTCTGCGAAAGTTAAGAAGCCCGTTCCTCCTAAACTATCGGCAATAACAATTCGTACTCTACGTCTTAATTTGATGCAAACAAGTATTCAATAAAATATGTAACAAAAAAATTTGCCGCGGACCGGTTAGATTATATTATTCCGGTTCGAATCCCAGATTTCGCCCTCTTACATGAGCTCTGCGAAAGTTAAGAAGCCCTTTCCTCCTAAACTATCGGCAATAACAATTCATACTCTACGTCTTAATTTGATGCAAACAAGTATTCAATAAAATCTGTAACAAAAAAATTTGCCGCGGACCGGTTAGATTATATTATCCCGGTTCGAATCCCAGATTTCGCCCTCTTACATGAGCTCTGCGAAAGTTAAGAAGCCCTTTCCTCCTAAACTATCGGCAATAACAATTCATACTCTACGTCTTAATTTGATGCAAACAAGTATTCAATAAAATCTGTAACAAAAAAATTTGCCGCGGACCGGTTAGATTATATTATCCCGGTTCGAATCCCAGATTTCGCCCTCTTACATGAGCTCTGCGAAAGTTAAGAAGCCCTTTGCTCCTAAACTATCGGCAATAACAATTCATACTCTACGTCTTAATTTGATGCAAACAAGTATTCAATAAAATCTGTAACAAAAAATTTGCCGCGGACCGGTTAGATTATATTATCCCGGTTCGAATCCCAGATTTCGCCCTCTTGCATGAGCTCTGCGAAAGTTAAGAAGCCCGTTCCTCCTAAACTGTCGGCAATAACAATTCATACTCTACGTCTTAATTTGAGGCAAACAAGTATTCAATAAAATCTGTAACAAAAAAATTTGCCGCGGACCGGTTAGATTATATTATTCCGGTTCGAATCCCAGATTTCGCCCTCTTACATGAGCTCTGCGAAAGTTAAGAAGCCCGTTCCTCCAAAACTATCGGCAATAACAATTCATACTCTACGTCTTAATTTGATGCAAACAAGTATTCAATAAAATCTGTAACAAAAAAATTTGCCGCGGACCGGTTAGATTATATTATTCCGGTTCGAATCCCAGATTTCGCCCTCTTACATGAGCTCTGCGAAAGTTAAGAAGCCCGTTCCTCCAAAACTATCGGCAATAACAATTCATACTCTACGTCTTAATTTGATGCAAACAAGTATTCAATAAAATCTGTAACAAAAAAATTTGCCGCGGACCGGTTAGATTATATTATCCCGGTTCGAATCCCAGATTTCGCCCTCTTACATGAGCTCTGCGAAAGTTAAGAAGCCCGTTCCTCCTAAACTATCGGCAATAACAATTCATACTCTACGTCTTAATTTGATGCAAACAAGTACTAAATACAATCGGTAACAAAAAAATTTGCCGCGGACCGTTTAGATTATATTATCTAGGTTCGAATCCCAGATTTCGCCCTCTTACATGAGCTCTGCGAAAGTTAAGAAGCCCGTTCCTCCTAAACTATCGGCAATAACAATTCATACTCTACGTCTTAATTTGAGGCAAACAAGTATTCAATAAAATCTGTAACAAAAAAATTTGCCGCGGACCGGTTAGATTATATTATCCCGGTTCGAATCCCAGATTTCGCCCTCTTACATGAGCTCTGCGAAAGTTAAGAAGCCCGTTCCTCCTAAACTATCGGCAATAACAATTCATACTCTACGTCTTAATTTGATGCAAACAAGTATTCAATAAAATCTGTAACAAAAAAATTTGCCGCGGACCGGTTAGATTATATTATCCCTGTTCGAATCCCAGGTTTCGCCCACTTACATGAGCTCTGCGAAAGTTAAGACGCCCGTTCCTCCTAAACTATCGGCAATAATAATTCATACTGTACGTCTAAATATAATGCAAAAACGTATTCAATAAAATCTGTAACAAAAAAATTTGCCGCGGACCGGTTAGATTATATTATTCCGATTCGAATCCCAGATTTCGCACTCTTACATGCGCTGTGGGAAAGTTAAGAAGCTCGTTCCTCCTAAACTATCAGCCATAACAATTCATACTCTACGTCTAAATTTTATGCAAAAACGTATTCAATAAAATCTGTAACAAAAACATTTGTCGCGGTCCGTTTAGATTAGGTTATCCCGGTTTGAATCCCAGATTTCGCACTCTCACAAGATCTCTGGGTAAGTTAAGAACCCCAAACCTCCTAAACCAACCGCCATAACAATTCAAACTTTGCGCCAAAATGTGCCGTACACAAATGCCTAGAATAAATTGTAATAAAAAAAATTGCCACGGACCGATTAGTTTCAATAACGCACTTTCGAAGATCAGAATGTCCTTTAATGGAAAACCCGGCGGAAATTATGAAGACCGTACCTTCTAAACCATTAGCTTTAACAATTCATACTCTGCGGCAATATTTGATGCAATCAAGTATTAAATGATGTCTGTAATAAAAAAAATTGCCGCGACCGGTTAGAGTATATTACCCGAGTACGAATCCCAGATTTCGCCCTTTTACAAAATCATTGCGAAATTTAAGAAGCCCGTTCCTCCTAAACTATCAGCCATAACAATTCTTTACGCCAAAATTTGCAGTAAATTATTGCTAAATATAATCTGTAATAATAAAAGTGCTTCGACACTTTTAAGTTTCGATTACCCGGGTTCGAATCGTAGAATTCTCTTTTTCAAAATGATCTTATTTGAATATTTGTTTTTGATGAACACATTTGTTTAAGAAAAAAATATCTTCATAATTGTGCGATTGTACGAATTGTAAGATACCGAACAAATTTTTCAATTTTCGAGAAAACAGTGTGTTCAACGAAAATGGGATCTGAACTAATCATACAAGCCTCTGCATACTGTCAATCGTCAAGAACCCACAGAAAGACCAACTACCAACATTCAGTTAGTAGTATCCTCTAAAAATCGCAAACCAGGAAACATGACACCATGTTGGGTATAAGTTAGCCTTGTATCGTCTTATTTCTTTGAACAAATCACAATAACTATATTTTTATGATACTCTATCTGTCTCCCTGCCCATCTGTCCGTTCGCCTGTGAACGCCACTAGAGCCTAATTCAGACGTAGAAGTGTTTCCAAAATTGATGTTCTCGCCATTTCTGACGTAAGAAAAGAAGTATTTGAAATCGTACGCCGGAAAACGGCGAATTTTCGACACAAAAACTTTTATTGCCGGCCCGTGTTACGGAGAAGTTGAATAAATCCAGTTGCTAAATATAGAAAAAAATTCCTCTATCACGTTGTGTAGGCAGAATCCATGTTTTATGGGTTCTTGGTACTGAAAACTCGATTGACAGCAAAACATTTGTCCGTCAGACCGTCTGCCTGTCTGTCTGTGTGTCTGTCTATCCGTCAGTTTGTCTGCCCGTCCGTCTGCATCCTTCGCGCATAAACCATTCAGCCGATTTTCTCCCAACTTGATATACCCCTATTGTTCTAGCTGATGTCGCTTTACTTTACAGGAAACCCTTTTTTGAATTCTCAAAAAGGGTCTCCAATGTCTTTATTACATTTTTTTTTGTTGGATAGTGCAATGGTCGTTTAAGAGGGTGGTGCAGGTCCAATTTGCGTAGTCATCCCCGATTTTTCGAAAATTGAAAACAAAAACACTTTAAAATTGGACAAAGACAAAGTCTGTTGTAAAAAATTCCTTCTTCTGAAAAGGTTATATAATTTTTTTTGAAAAACAACTAGCTTTCGTATTTTGCGATTGAAATTTACAAAGAAAAAATATCTAAAAATTTTTTTCACATTGTTTCTTTAAATTTTCTCCACATATGTAATAAGGAACGGTAAGAATAGCTGTAGTGTCATTTTTGGGTATTGCCCTTTTTTTTGGAAAATTGCAACAAAACAAACAAACAAACAAAAAACCCTTCAAAATTGAAGGTAGAGATTACTCCATCAAATGAAATTTGTTGTCTATAATCTGTTCCTTCAGTAAGGTCTTGCACATTTTTTAAAAACTTACAGTAGTTTTCGTGCAATATTGCGTAAAATACGTATAGTTTAAAAAATGACATAAACAAGATTTTCTAAAAACGGTTCCAAATTATTTTTTAACTTTTGGTAGGGATAGTACCTAATGCACTCTAAGACATGACATAAACGCCATAGTACTCTATTCCTTTGTTTATTTGCAAAATATATAAACTGAATTTTTTCATTAGCCACTCACATCGTTAATATTTATATCAGCGCTGATTTGTTCACATTATTGTATTTACGAGTACATGTGCTTTAAATAATGTCAGAGATATTTTCTCGAAAACGCAACAGTTTTCTGTGAAAATGGTCTCAAAATACTGGATTTCAGAAACGCTCAAATGCCATTTTCTCAAAAACCGCTCCAATTTTTTCTGTAAACTTTTCGAACGGATAGTGATTATTGCATTCTTTAATATGACGGAAAGTTCATTTTGAGGATTTTTTTCCAAATTTACACAATTTTTTTTAAACATCTCTCATGTTAATTTGAGAGAGGTGACGCGGGGTCTTTTGTGTCCTGTGTGAATCTGTGTTATCTTTTGCCTGAAAGATATAAGCACTTTGCGACTGTGCCATGGGTTCTTGGCAGAGAGATAACAGCCGAGCCGTCGCGCAAACTGATCTGTCTGACCCCGCGCCACGACTTCCGTTGGCAGCGCGAAGTGCTTGCAGTAGTGCGATCGTCTTGCTACATTGCTTGAATATGTCTACGAGAAGTGTATTGTTTATTTATTTCACATTATGAATAATTTGGGTTACGAAATAGAATGTTACCTCAATATCCTCATTGTGCAAGCAAACAATATATCTGTCAGACCAAGGCGACAGTACCAGTAGAGTCTTTCAATGAGCCTTGTCCACCGAATCATGCAATAGAGATCACAAATTTGCCGAAGCAGCTGATTTCAAAAATCAAACAATTCATTGTTACTAAAGAGGAATAACCCGCGAAAGTAGCAATCTCTCAAAAAATAAAAAAAATATGACATGCATGCCCTATAATGTACAGACAGGAAAACAAAAGTTTTCTGTCCTAAATGCAGAAAACAAGTTTGTAAAGTGGATCCGGGGCCCGAGATCGCTTAGGCAATAGTGCCGTAGCGAGATCGGAAGGAAAGATCGCGGGTTCGAGTCCCGCCTCGGGCATGGTTGTATTGTGTTCGTCCTTTCGCCCCCTATCATCGTCATATCGTGTCATCCTCACAGTTACCTTACTGATACAAGCAATAATGGTCACTAATGTCCTAGAAGTTGATGCGACCTTAAATAACAAAAAGTTTGTAAAGATCATTGTGATGTTTTGAGAAAACAATATAGTTTAGTGTGAAGTGTAATAAATTGTTGACATGTTATATATTCTTTTCCAATTTTTCAATGTAATAATTAATTTATTAATATTTGTAACACTAATATAAACATCTTATATTTTGTACTCTCTCTAAATTTTTCTGATTGGATCTAAGCCATTTTCAATAAATTGTTTACTTATTTTTGTGTGAGACAATGTTAGAAAATTAAAAACTTACTGAATTTTCTGATACTTTTGTCGTCGAAATATTCAGAAAAACGTTACTGGGGTCACTACATAAAATAAAAGATAATTGACAATTTTGTCCTTTAATATAAAAATATAAATACTAATAAAAATTTTTAAATTATTCATTTGCATGTTTGTTTATAATAGTACATTATGGTAATACTACCTTATAAATGATTGATAATCATTAAAATAATTAATTTCACACTTATTTGTTGTCAGATATACTATTATAAAGGAATAACTTAAAGGGGTCAAAAATGTCCTCGCGCCACCTCTAACGTCTCAGGCAACCCCAACTTCTCCACGGTTAATATGCACATTTACAGCAATTTGTAAACACTGATGTATTTATGAGTTAAAGTGCTTCGAAAGATTTCTAATGAAGTTTTTCGAAAACTCAACAATTTTTTGTGAAAAAGAGCTTCGAATTTCGAATTTACAATAGCGTTTAAACGCCATTCTCTTATAAAGGGCTTCAAATTTTTCAAAGAAAATTTCCATTTAGGACCAAATTTTACTGTTCATTAAAAAGCTTAAAATAATATTTCCGTTCTACTATTAGGAAACAGAAAAATTAAGAAAATATCCAAAAAACGTACTTTAGGCAGCGATAGATGGCAGCTGGCAAGAGTATGTGGCATGTCCGAATAGCTAGCCGAGACCAAACGAAATAGAAAACTAATGCGGGAAAGTCTGTGCCATCCTGTAGCACCACTAGGTTTTTGTTTGACTTGCGGCCGTATCAGTGGTTTTCCACATGCCTGTTCATACTCAGTAATAATCGCAGAGTGTGCAGTTTCCTTTCAAGTCCTAATGTTTGGAAACTACGATTTATTTAACACTGTGTCATATAAAACACTTATATTTTTCCATGATTTCACGAAACTCTTTTGTTTGAGAAACTAAGTAGTCTTTCTCAGATATCTTTTCTGAGGAGCTCAATGCTTTCGTGATCACAGTAATAAACTGAATAAGCTGAGCAATCAACCCTCACGAATTTGCTCCTCACGATACGAGTATGAACCAATTTCCCCAGCGTTCTCCAACAAATATTTACTTCTTTTCCCAACATTTACTTCCTAGTAAAAGTAAAAGGTTATGCACACCAAGTGAAGTAATGCATTTGCTCGATAGTAAATGCTTTTACCATTTATTTCACACTTGAAGTAAAATCTAGGATTTTATTTACACTACCCCATATTTTTTACCCTCCCTTGATACATACATGGAGAAAATGTGAAGAAAGAATTTGGAGCGGTTTTTGAGAAAAAATATTTTAAAAAATTTAAAATTCCCTATATTGAGGAAAATTACTACTTTTTTCGAAAAATTAAACATTATTTCAAGGTGTGTCTTTAAAAGGGATTTAAACAAAAATGGCACCTGCACCACACTCTCACTTTTACGCTATCCGAGGATAACATTTAATAAAAACAAATGTGGAGTCATTTTTGAGAAAATTGTGAAAATGTTTATAAAGGTTTGGGGAAAATACCTTCAAAAATTAAAATATAGTTTTGAAACTTCCTCAGCCGTTCGTTCAGGGCGATCGGGTAATCAATCTTGTAGAAAGTTTCAGTATCAATCAGTAGTTAATATCAATCTTGAAGAAAATCGGCTTAGACTGGTCTTGTAATGACCAGAGATTTTTTGACCAGTTGGCTTTTAGCCCCTAAATTAAGACGTTTTGCCGTCAAGCGATTGTGAAGGACCCACTAAAAAACGATTCCATCATCACCGCGAGTTAGAGGAAGAAATTTACTACGAATATATGTAAGACTTACGTTATCAGAAACCGACGATTGGAGATTTTCTGACGGAAATTCGCAGTTTTCCAGGGCACGATTGCAATTACATTCGTAAGAGCTAGAAAGTTAAAATATATCAAACCATGGTTCAATGTGTCCTCTACGTTCTTGCCTTATATGTTTGTATATTACTTTCTCGTGTTCGTACATACCATATGCACGTAATTCATTATGTAGAGCTGGGGAAAATGGATATCCGTAGCTAAAGGGAAATATACAGTTTTGGAGAATTTTCTATATAGATCTTGTTCAAACCATCCGTTCGTGCACCCGTCGATTGTTACATTGTAGTCTCACTGCGTGTACCTAGTAAAGAGAAAGTACTGTAATGGTGCAGTGACGAATTTTCGAAAACCAAAAATTGGTAATGGAAGGCCTTTGTAACGAATAAAAAGATAAATGTTGCTTCTACAAATTAGGTTTAGCTTCCATTACAAAAAATACCTCAGTTTCAGTGTTTGGGTTCATGAGGAATAGTAGATCCAGATTTTTCGAGGAAAAAAAAATTGTCTGCGAAAGTATTGAGTTAACATTTTATTTCCGAAATCCAGATCGGCTGCCGCATCACTGCAGACAGGCGCAACGTCTGCCAACGGGGATGTGCGTAGCGTCGTTTCTCCGCGTATTCACTGACACTGTCGAGTGACGCAATGCATTTTTGTTCTAAATTATAACTACGGTATTCATAAGTGAAACATAGAAGGCTGAACACGAACCAAGGTTTATGGGAATTTACAAACTTCCTGAAATGTTGGAATTTTATTTGCATATCTTCAGTGGGCACGAATATCTTGTGATTTAGTAGTCATACACGTATTAAAAATTAGTAATATTGATGAACTATTTTCATTAAAAAAAAGAATTCAGAAAAATTAAAGGTATTATAGGTATTTTATTAAACCCCTAAGACTTTGATGAAGTCTTCGGTTGTAGAATACATGTTGCCTTATTTTAAGATTACATATCAGTTACAAATAATAGTGAAAATATACTCGTATGTGCTGCTGTAGGAATACTAAAAATAAGATTATAAATTTAAAGAATACTTAATTACTATATTAAGCAGTAATACTTCTTGAATTCACGAGAACACAATTAATTCTAGGAATAAATCACCATCTTTCATTAACTATTCCTATAATATATTAAACAATAGTATTGATAATTAAGCGTTTGTAAAATATTATGGATGTTTTATGAAAATGCAAATGTCATAATTCTCAATTGTCTAGACATTTGATCGGAAGAATAATGCTCCGAATGTCTTGTCAGAACGAGAAATATCAAAAGGAGAAGGACAATGTGGTGAACGGCAATTACGCCAGCCAACCACAAATGCAGTTTGATGTACCTTAGAAGACACATCTGCTCATGTGTATCGCTGCTTCGAAGCTTTAAAGACACAAGCAGTCAGTCCATTTTCCTATAGCGAGGATCTTTGCCCGCTGAATTATTTTACCCAGATCCAGTTAAAGCTCTGGCTACATTGAGAAGGTGTACGGAATCACCAAATAAGCTTATATAAAAAGTTCATTGGTGAACCATATGCCTACTTACGTCCAGATGCAACAGGAAACGTTGCGAAAAAAATTCGCCATGTAGATGATTCTTATTCGCAATATCTATTTGTGTATTTAGCCCTGATGCATTGCGCAGTTTGACAATTTCTGTTACGGAAATGGTCTCAGAAAGCCAAAGAAATGTCACTATAGCATCATGACTAAAAAATGGGTAAACTTTGAAGCTCGCTTTCCAAAGGAAGTAGTGAGTACACTATTAACTATATACAGCCATTGTAATTTGTTCTAAAATATAAGACGAATGAAAACACGTAAGCCTGGGAAAATATTTTATTATAATTACAATTGTCATATTAAGCACTTATTTACCGCACATTTTGAGGAAGAGTATGCTTCGTTATGCCTCATTATTTACTAGGAACAGACGTCTTAATGTAGCCAGGCACTCGTTACACAAAATCGGATATTCGAACCATGGTAATTGATGGTATCCGGTTACCAGTACATTTGCACTTTTTTGCGATATTTTTTGTGTCGATAATGAATTGTTATGGCTGCTGGTTTAGGAGGTACGGTTTCTTTAACTTGCGCAGGACATCCCATAGAGGGTCATTCTTGGATTCGATCCCATGTAATTTAAAATTAACCGGTTAGCGAAAAATATTTTTGTTACCGATAGTATTTAGTACTTTATTGCGACAAAAATTGATGTAGAGTATGAATTGGTATGATAAGGACTTACCTTGGAGGCAACTTTTGGGATTTGTATCCGTGTAATTAATTCCAACCGGCCCTTGTCAATTTTATTCTTACAGTTTATATTAAGCACTTGTTTACGGCAAGTTTTGGCGTACAGTATTAAATAATATTGCTGATAGTTTGGGACGACTGAGCTTCTAAACTTACGCAGAACTCTCTTAAGAGAGCGAAATCTGGGTCCCAAACTTCGGAATTTAACCGGTCCGCGGCAAATTTTTTTGTTACAGATTTTATTGAATACTTGTTTGCATCAAATTAAGACGTAGAGTATGAATTGTTATTGCCGATAGTTTAGGAGGAAAGGGCTTCTTAACTTTCGCAGAGCTCATGTAAGAGGGCGAAATCTGGGATTCGAACCGGGATAATATAATCTAACCGGTCCGCGGCAAATTTTTTTGTTACAGATTTTATTGAATACTTGTTTTCGTCAAATTAAGACGTAGAGTATGAATTGTTATTGCCGATAGTTTAGGAGGAAAGGGCTTCTTAACTTTCGCAGAGCTCATGTAAGAGGGCGAAATCTGCGATTCGAACCGGGATAATATAATCTAACCGGTCCGCGGCAAATTTTTTTGTTACAGATTTTATTGAATACTTGTTTGCATCAAATTAAGACGTAGAGTACGAATTGTTATTGCCGATAGTTTAGGAGGAACGGGCTTCTTAACTTTCGCAGAGCTCATGTAAGAGGGCGAAATCTGGGATTCGAACCGGGATAATATAATCTAACCGGTCCGCGGCAATTTTTTTTGTTACAGATTTTATTGAATACTTGTTTGCATCAAATTAAGACGTAGAGTATGAATTGTTATTGCCGATAGTTTAGGAGGAACGGGCTTTTTAACTTTCGCAGAGCTCATGTAAGAGGGCGAAATCTGGGATTCGAACCGGGATAATATAATCTAACCGGTCCGCGGCAAATTTTTTTGTTACAGATTTTATTGAATACTTGTTTGCATCAAATTAAGACGTAGAGTATGAATTGTTATTGCCGATAGTTTAGGAGGAACGGGCTTCTTAACTTTCGCAGAGCTCATGTAAGAGGGCGAAATCTGGGATTCGAACCGGGATAATATAATCTAACCGGTCCGCGGCAAATTTTTTTGTTACAGATTTTATTGAATACTTGTTTGCCACAAATTAAGACGTAGAGTATGAATTGTTATTGCCGATAGTTTAGGAGGAACGGGCTTCTTAACTTTCGCAGAGCTCATGTAAGAGGGCGAAATCTGGGATTCGAACCGGGATAATATAATCTAACCGGTCCGCGGCAATTTTTTTTGTTACAGATTTTATTGAATACTTGTTTGCATCAAATTAAGACGTAGAGTACGAATTGTTATTGCCGATAGTTTAGGAGGAACGGGCTTCTTAACTTTCGCAGAGCTCATGTAAGAGGGCGAAATCTGGGATTCGAACCGGGATAATATAATCTAACCGGTCCGCGGCAATTTTTTTTTTACAGATTTTATTGAATACTTGTTTGCATCAAATTAAGACGTAGAGTATGAATTGTTATTGCCGATAGTTTAGGAGGAACGGGCTTTTTAACTTTCGCAGAGCTCATGTAAGAGGGCGAAATCTGGGATTCGAACCGGGATAATATAATCTAACCGGTCCGCGGCAAATTTTTTTGTTACAGATTTTATTGAATACTTGTTTGCATCAAATTAAGACGTAGAGTATGAATTGTTATTGCCGATAGTTTAGGAGGAACGGGCTTCTTAACTTTCGCAGAGCTCATGTAAGAGGGCGAAATCTGGGATTCGAACCTGGATAATATAATCTAACCGGTCCGCGGCAAATTTTTTTGTTACAGATTTTATTGAATACTTGTTTGCCTCAAATTAAGACGTAGAGTATGAATTGTTATTGCCGATAGTTTAGGAGGAACGGGCTTCTTAACTTTCGCAGAGCTCATGTAAGAGGGCGAAATCTGGGATTCGAACCGGAATAATATAATCTAACCGGTCCGCGGCAATTTTTTTTGTTACAGATTTTATTGAATACTTGTTTGCCTCAAATTAGGACGTAGAGTATGAATTGTTATTGCCGATAGTTTAGGAGGAACGGGCTTCTTAACTTTCGCAGAGCTCATGCAAGAGGGCGAAATCTGGGATTCGAACCGGGATAATATAATCTAACCGGTCCGCGGCAAATTTTTTTGTTACAGATTTTATTGAATACTTGTTTGCATCAAATTAAGACGTAGAGTATGAATTGTTATTGCCGATAGTTTAGGAGCAAAGGGCTTCTTAACTTTCGCAGAGCTCATGTAAGAGGGCGAAATCTGGGATTCGAACCGGGATAATATAATCTAACCGGTCCGCGGCAAATTTTTTTGTTACAGATTTTATTGAATACTTGTTTGCCTCAAATTAAGACGTAGAGTATGAATTGTTATTGCCGATAGTTTAGGAGGAACGGGCTTCTTAACTTTCGCAGAGCTCATGTAAGAGGGCGAAATCTAGGATTCGAACCTAGATAATATAATCTAAACGGTCCGCGGCAAATTTTTTTGTTACAGATTTTATTGAATACTTGTTTGCCTCAAATTAAGACGTAGAGTATGAATTGTTATTGCCGATAGTTTAGGAGGAACGGGCTTTTTAACTTTCGCAGAGCTCATGTAAGAGGGCGAAATCTGGGATTCGAACCGGGATAATATAATCTAACCGGTCCGCGGCAAATTTTTTTGTTACAGATTTTATTGAATACTTGTTTGCATCAAATTAAGACGTAGAGTATGAATTGTTATTGCCGATAGTTTTGGAGGAACAGGCTTCTTAACTTTCGCAGAGCTCATGTAAGAGGGCGAAATCTGGGATTCGAACCGGAATAATATAATCTAACCGGTCCGCGGCAAATTTTTTTGTTACAGATTTTATTGAATACTTGTTTGCATCAAATTAAGACGTAGAGTATGAATTGTTATTGCCGATAGTTTAGGAGGAACGGGCTTCTTAACTTTCGCAGAGCTCATGTAAGAGGGCGAAATCTGGGATTCGAACCGGAATAATATAATCTAACCGGTCCGCGGCAAATTTTTTTGTTACAGATTTTATTGAATACTTATTTGCATCAAATTAAGACGTAGAGTATGAATTGTTATTGCCGATAGGTTTGGAGGAACGGGCTTCTTAACTTTCGCAGAGCTCATGTAAGAGGGCGAAATCTGGGATTCGAACCGGAATAATATAATCTAACCGGTCCGCGGCAAATTTTTTTGTTACAGATTTTATTGAATACTTGTTTGCCTCAAATTAAGACGTAGAGTATGAATTGTTATTGCCGATAGTTTTGGAGGAACGGGCTTCTTAACTTTCGCAGAGCTCATGTAAGAGGGCGAAATCTGGGATTCGAACCGGAATAATATAATCTAACCGGTCCGCGGCAAATTTTTTTGTTACAGATTTTATTGAATACTTGTTTGCCTCAAATTAAGACGTAGAGTATGAATTGTTATTGCCGATAGTTTAGGAGGAACGGGCTTCTTAACTTTCGCAGAGCTCATGTAAGAGGGCGAAATCTGGGATTCGAACCGGGATAATATAATCTAACCGGTCCGCGGCAAATTTTTTTGTTACAGATTTTCTTGAATACTTGTTTGCATCAAATTAAGACGTAGAGTATGAATTGTTATTGCCGATAGTTTAGGAGGAACGGGCTTCTTAACTTTCGCAGAGCTCATGTAAGAGGGCGAAATCTGGGATTCGAACCTAGATAATATAATCTAAACGGTCCGCGGCAAATTTTTTTGTTACCGATTGTATTTAGTACTTGTTTGCTTCAAAGTTTGACGTAGAGTATGAATTGTTAGGGCTGATAGTTTAGTAGAAACGGGCTTCTTAACTTTCGGACTTCTTCACGTGTTCAGGGCTCTCGTAGGAAGGCGAAATCTGGGATTCGAACCCCTATACAATAGTTTAACTGGTCCGGAGAATATTCTTTTGTTACGGATTGTAATTAGTACTTGATTGCGTCAAAGTTTGGTGCCGATTATGAGTTGTTATGGCTGCATGTTCAGGAGGCATGATCTTCATTACCTGCGCCGGACGTTCCTTACAGGGGCATTGCGGGATTCGAACCCGCGTAATTGAAATTAACCGGTCCGCGGCAAATTTTTTTATTATAGTTTATATTAAGCACTTAATTACGGCAAATTTTGGCGCAGAGTATGAATTGTTATGGCTGTTAGTTTAGGAGGAGCGGGCATTTTAAATTTCTCAGAGCTGTTGTATGAGGCAAACTCTGGGATTTGAACCCAGGTAATTGAATATAACCGGTCCGCGGCAAAAGTTTTGATTACTGATTATGTTTAGCCCGTGTTTGCGGCATATTTTCGCGTTGAGTATGAATTGCTACGGCGAATGAATGCCAGCGGATGTGTCTTTTCTTCTTCGACGGCGCTTGCAAAAGTAGCGCATCTTTTATTTTTTGGTTTTTTGGCAATATTTTTTGAAGGAATTGAGATATCAGTTTGATTTTTTCACTAATCGTTTACAAATAAAAAGCGGCAAATTTGGAGTATAATTTTGGGTATATACTTACAATAGTAGCTGATTTAGAGGTGTGGTCCTGCTAACTTCCATTGGAAGTTAGCAGGACCACAGATTTTTTTGAGAAAATGACCCGCGGCAAATTTTTTTTTCCACATCTTAAGAACGGCAAAAAAGCGGCAAATTATGTACTATGCAGTTTTGTGATTGGATGAAATGGTCCTGCTAACTTCCAGGACGTAACTAGTTCGTAACATTCGGTATTCGGCGAGCGACGAGAGACTGGTCGCCTAATCCCGAATTACTGTGGATGGGTCGCTTGCTATTTGCCAAGCGACGACGATTCGGTGCTTGCCCTACCCGCCGCGTGACCGTCTTTGCACACATCTAAGGAAGCGAACATTCGTCGAGCACATCAGGTCCTCGAGATTGGGCGTGCTCGGTACTCGGCGGACGCCGGATTTGTAGAGCCGCCTTGAGATAGAACAATGCAAACCGAAGGGCCGCCAACAATAAATATCCTCGCATCTATAGTACCTCCGAGCAGCATATAGAAGGCGAAGACAAATAATAACGGAAGGAATTATGGAGATTTTAAAGTACATTGTCAATGATTTTGGGTAGATTGACAGTTCCCAAAAACAGCATAAGTCAAACTCTCCTGACGACTGAATTGAGAGCGGTGGAATCGGCGGTGCAAAGTAATGCCCTTCTATTTGTTCCTAAGGACTCTACACGGAACCAGAGAATATAACTGAATTTCCATATTGAATCCTGATTTTTTCTTTAATTGAATCCTAATAAACTACACAATTAAAATATCGTAGTTATATACATTATTAAATTATAGTAGTTTATTTTTTACTATCCAATTATATAAATTCATCAATCGTATCTATCCTGCCACGGCATTAAATCAGCAATGACTCTGGACATTTGAAAAAATGGCATGCTAACTCCGTGACAAGCAACGAAATCTGAATTTCTCTAAAATATATATTCAGTGATTTTTAGAACAGTGAAATGAAAAAGGTCCTCAGATACAATGATCTAACCTCGTTCTGAATGAGAATGCACGACAATAAAATAAAATTGATTAACGGGATTGATCAGTGTGCATAAAGAAACAATTAGTTGTGCCAACGTTTCGAAATATTTAAAGTCTTCGTCAGGGCTAGAGTATAAAATCAAATGAACAGTGCATGAGGACAACTAACATTTCAATAAATTGATTAATTAATTAATTTATTAATTATTTGAGATGTTTGTTGCCCTCATACACTGTTCATTTGTTCTTTAATTGTTTTTTTACCCACACTGACCAATCCCGTGATCCAATTTTATTTTATTATTCACCAATGGTGGTGATTCTACAATGGTGAATGGAGAATGCACGACATTACATCAGTAGAATTTAAAATTGAAAAACAAAACAGTCATAGGAAACATTTTGAAAAATTAAGTTCAGATGTACATTAATTTGTTCACAAGCAACATTGATTTGCACACATCGGTGTACGCAGTCATAAAACTTACAATTGTACAGTTCTGCAGGTTTAACACTTCTTTGCATTCATCTGCAATATTTAAATACTTTATTTATTGGAAAATGCATACTTGGAATAATAAGGAAAATTTAAACAAGTTACGGAGATATCACGTGGTCCAAAACTTCGGTACTATATTAGCCGAGACAAAATCCAATAAAATAATACAGAAACTACCCAATAATTATGATATTTCAACGATCCAGCTATCCCATAACCTGACCTTTTAGTTTTAGTATTAGGGCGACGGTAAAAATGTCAAAACTTCCGCAAACGACCAGCAAGAAAGGATAACTTTTCAGTTATCGTTTATTATCGAGGAACTTACGAGTTCATAACACTCAATACAAGTCCCACTTTGCATCCGAAAAGCGAGTCGTCTGTCTGCAAACCACTTCCCTTGATCACCCGTAGGGCTCAACCTGGAGCCCCTGGGGACCCCGAACGCCGCTGCGGGCGCGCTGGTCGATTTGGGAGGCGGTCCTTCAAAGAAAGACGTTGCGAAACGAAGCTCCCTGTCGACCTCCTCAATGCCCCCGCTCGAGGCAAAGGGCAAATCGCCCGCCTGGTCTGCTTCAAGCATTTCGCCAAGGAACAACGAATCCCATTAGCAACATTTAATTTTATAAGAGTCCGCGAGAGCGCGCGGCGACGGAATTAAAGGAAACTTTTTAAACGGGCACGCCGTCTCCGGAGGAGAGGGAAGAGTGGAGGCGACGCCAGATATAAATGGGCGGTCGAAACGGGGGAGATGTTATGACGAAGTTCGGCTGCACGGTAGAAGGCGAGAAATAGAACCGGTAGAAACGTGCGGGGCGGATTCGGAATGTACATCAAGAGCAGGTGGAGCGTTCGCAAACAGCACCGTTGAGGCGAGACACGTAAGCTTATAACCAGTGTCACAATCGGACAGGCCCGTTCCTGAGGCAATGATGGCCGTCGATGGCACTGACGGGAGCGACATTGTCGATGAAGGTGAAGGTGGGGGCAGCGGGGATTGTGATGTAACGTTGATGGTGGCGATTGCGGCGACACTTTACGCGGCGATGTTGACAGGAGTGTGAGTTAGTAAGGACACCATAGAGGTGGTCATAACGGTGGAGGTGGCGGAGATGGTGGTTACGACGGGATCGAAGGCGTCAGAAGAATTTGGCGGCGAAAGGGACAGCGCGTCGGCGGTAGCAGTGGCGGAGTGGCGGCTTGATCGAAACGCGCCAGCAGGCGGACACCTGTGCACTGCAGCGAGGCTCGCAGAAAAAAGAGAAAGGAAACCCGAAGGAAGCTGCCTTTTTGCTGTCCTTCCCGCCTTCCTCGCCCCGCCTCTCCCCCGAATCCCATGTTTTGCTCAAATTGGTTGCGCTTATTTCGCAATACTATGGGGGTGAGACTGAGCTCCTAATTGACTTGTCGGGGGTGGCACAATGCCATCTCTAGAGGCTTTCAATAAAATTACTTAACGTTCATTAGAGTAATGAACTTTTAAGCAGCGCGCGGGCGAAAGAAGCGAAAACTTCCATCCAATCTGCCGTGCTGCCTCGACCGTAAAGTGGGCGGACGGTGGGGTCGGCAGGGACGAGGGGGATGATGGCAGGCGGGTGTGCGTGGGTATGTACAAGCAAACGACTATGGGGAATGCACGGACGTAATTGTGAGTGATTCAACGGTTCACTGGACAATCGATGTAGGACCTAAAAGGATTAAATTAAGTATATACCAATATACCAAAACACCGAAATGGGTCATTTGAGTTGTACAAAACAAGTAACTGCACTGTAATATAATTTCATAACATTGTTAGGTAATTGTTAGTGTGTGAAATAATATTCTTGAGTTAGTTGTAATATATTCGTAGTTTCACACTGAAGTTCCTCCTATAACTTTGCTAACGCACCTTAGATAAAAGCTTAATATTCATTAATAATTATAATATAATTATTCATTTCCGTCAACACTTGCTAGTACTTCGTTGCAGTTTGTGAAAGTTGGTGCTCAACAGATGGAATTTAATCTCCATATCGTTATGGGAGCCAGAAATATTGTCTTTAAGTCGGAAAATGCTCTCCTCGGAACTTCCCATCGGAGTTCATGGGCCTTGTTTACTATATTTATTACCTAAAAAGCTTTTCTCGGCTTTGTGGGTACTATCTTGGGAGAAGGAGAGAGTGGCATTCCTTTAAAAGTTTTGCCGCCCTACGGAACGAAAGATGATGCCAACCAAGCGGCAAAAAGCTTTTTGCGTAATAAATATTGCATGGGAACATATTATAATAATTCCTATTCCACAGGTAATAATGGTATTATCAGTTCAAAATACATGCTACTTAAAACTAATATTTCACGTCTATTTCCAATTTTTAAATATTTCTATTTCAGACCCCAAAAAATCCCATCCAAACTTCAGTTTATAAAGAGGATAAAGAATTGTATACCTAAAACGATAGAATTTAAACTTCTATGAGAGAAACAATAGAATAATTTTGAAAGAGGCCCCGAGGACAAATGATGGTTCGCAAACGTACTATGGAGTTTGAAAGCAGATTAAGGCAATGCAAAAGATAAACACTATTTTACAGGAAATGTTTTTTGAAACAGCATACAGGTAAGCACCCAAGTACAACGGTAACACGAACGGCCCAACATTTTTTCTCAAGTAGTACCAGGCCAATTCATACCATGTTATTCACGCCATCTCTCTACACCCTTTCTTCCTCATTCATTCATTCATTCTCTTCCACTTCTCTCAGGAATGTGTTAATTTTTTCATTCCATGTAGCTGTTGGAGCGTTGTTTTTATCATTCGCAATTACGCGAGGCGCAACCCAGCGGAGGGGACCGAGCCGGGCGGTGAAAAGAGAGAGATGGCTGACGTGGCCTAATTTAAAATATTCTGCAGCCGCCGCCGCCGCTCCTGCTGGTGCCGCAAAAGGGCGACGTCTTCTTAAGACGAAGATGAAAATTCACTCCGCGACTGCGCCGACTTCTGCGCTGAATTTAATTAAAGTAATGAAAATATTCGTTATTCCACCGAATGGCAGAACCGCCGCCGCCGCCACCGCCTACGCCACCACTGCAGCAGCTTGGCGGTCTTTTTGTGTTTTTACAATTAGCTTTCGCTCGCGCTTCACTTCGCCTGAGCGAAAAACGATCTCGCGACGCACAGTGGGCCGAAGTCTTTACATGCCCCTTTTCGCAATTTCGCAGCCGATATTTTAATCCATAGAATATTGTTCAATAAAAAAGTCAGTAACAAAAATCAAGAATGTCGTCTCGTTTTTTCTTTAAACTTCTTTAAAATTACTGTTACTTTCAATGTCTGGTGGCACTTGCGATAATACTTTCCGTTCGCACACCGAATGATCAATATAAAACTTTGCGTCTATACGCGCAATGATAATTGAATGTCGTTTCATAAAGAAACACAATTCTAATTTTATGGACTTGTCGTCGCCTTTCACTAAACAATCCGAAATTAACTGACAGAGAAAACTACAAATAAAAAACAGTTCCGTTTGGCCTTTTTGGGGCGAACCCTCGAACACGAACCCTCGACAGTTCGGCGAACGTAGATCGAGGGGTGGCAGAGTGGGAGAGGGACGCTTTCTATGCACTAGCTAAATGAATGTTGTGCCGCATTTACATGCAGCGATAAATGGAAATCCTGTTCGCGCCCTAACACTGCGGTGTCAAAGCTAGAGAGAACGAAAGGGTTTAACTTATACAAACAGATCATTAAGTACAAATATGTTAATAAAATGACATTATCCATTCACGAACGAACAGAAATCAATTCGAGCAGAGCACTGCAAGGGAACACGCAAAATTCGTTGAAATTCGTCAAAAAGATTGAAAAGAGCAAAGAAAAGGAATATTCAATAAGAAAAATGAAATGAAGATGTAAGGTATAATATAATCATTAGGCACGCAACATTTAAAGATAATTTAATTTTATTTATTTAAAAATTGCTGTCTATTTGAATGAAAA
Source organism: Gryllus longicercus (assembly GCA_038098605.1). Classification (NCBI taxonomy): domain Eukaryota; kingdom Metazoa; phylum Arthropoda; class Insecta; order Orthoptera; family Gryllidae; genus Gryllus; species Gryllus longicercus. The sequence continues at coordinate 4,307,239 of JAZDUA010000059.1, read as the reverse complement.
ATAAATACTGTTTTGTTTTCTTTTAAAATAAACTCAAAATAATACCCAATTGCAAAAAACCGACAAAGAAGGCAAATTATCTCATTCAAAATTCTCTTAATTTATATACATTTACACTTATGCGTATTATTTTATGAATATGATTTAAAAAATGTTGTCTCTTGAAATTGAATATACGTGTCAGTTTCCATGCTCTCATTACAATACATTAATAAGATTTAAATTGGAATGGTAGCTGTTGGAAATGGCCACTTATTAAAAAGGCAACGATTTCTTCCTTGTGATATTGCATTCTTCAGCAATAATGAAGCAATTTTAAAATTACAAGCTAATAATAATTATTCAGAATGTTCTAATAGTTCGTAATCAGATAAATAACGTTGAAAAATAGTACAAGTTTCATAAATTATTTCTGAACAAAGATTGTTGTATTTGAACGATTAATTAATTATGCTATCTACACCGTCATCGAAAAACTATCGTTCGAGAAAATAAATTAGTTTAAATAAAAGAGAATGTAGTTTGCAACAGGTGAAGCACGAGGCTTACAAATGAGCGCTGTTTCTCATACGCATTCCTGGCCTGTTCCTGCGGAGTAATGTAAGCACCTCATATATCAAAAGAAACACCTGTACCACACGTAAAACTTGAGGAACGATTTTGAAACCGCAAAGTTCCATTCGAGGACGGGGGGATCCCGCGGAATGATATAAAAACAGGCGGGACTCAGCAGGGTGCCCCCGAATAAAAGTCAGCGAATATCAAGTCCCCGCCTCCCCCTCGCTCGCAAGCATTTCACCCACGAACCGTCCCGTCGCTGACTCCGCACGCACCTGCCACGCAGGCTCAATAAAGTAGCCCCCTCGCTCCCCACCCCCTGCGCGAGGTTAACCGCGTGGCCCCCGAACCGCCTCCGCAGCAGCCGCCGCCGCCGCCGCCGCCGCAAGCTCGGCCTCCTGTTACCGACATCATTGACGGCCCACCTCACCACCAGAGGCGGAGCTGCCGCGCAGTCTGGTCTAAGAAATATTTCCCCCTTGGAGTTGAAATTTTTCAATATGAATTTTCACAATTTTCCACTAAATTGATTTTAAATAATAAAATTATCAGTTATTTTATTTAATACCTAATATTATATTATTTAATATTTAAAAATCTCATGATACAATTTGCAATAATTACAAATTAGTGTTTTTTAAGTACGAACAGCCTCCCCAGAAGCAAATTTCGCCTTAGCTTCGCCGTAAACAATAGTGCTTCACCGACAGAGCGCCTCACTTACCGTGAAATCGTGTGAGTGTAACTGGCAATCATCCAGTACCTCCTTGCTATTATTTCATCTCTCATTGCCGAATTCTACTTTATAAATAGAACACTATAAGAGGGGCAATATATTTCTAAAATTCATCCTTCATTATTAAATCATCCTCCAGTATTATCAAGTTTCATCCTATGTCATTGGATATAGAGATCGAGTCATGTGATAATGACCTAGTACTACTTGAACCTCTGAGAGCTCTACACGGAAATCCTAATTTTGAAAATAGGTTTTCAGCTTCGTTTCGAACTGACTGAATTCTCAAGATAGAAAGTCACGTCACTAGACGTGGGACACTCAACGCATTGGAAAAATGTTAATTTACTATAAAGCACGATCTTTGACAACAGTTAATAGATTACTTTAAGAGTAGCTGATACGTTTTCAATGGAAACGGCAAATTATCCCAATTACCGCTGTTACAAGACGTAAACACAACACTACTACTAACTGAATCCTCGCACACCTTTCTCGTCTAGTTCTTCACGTCTTAACGAATAGCCCTTTTAATCTATTCAGAGCTGCGTGTGGCTTCAGTCGCGAGTTGTAAATTTAAAAGAAACGAGAAATCAAGTACACAATTTACTCGAAGGTGATTTAGTAATAACGAAAGGGTTCGGTACGAATGACTAAGGTTAAATACCCACTCAATACGCTTTAAGATAACTTCATGATATTTTTTTAAGAGTTAGCCAACATTATTAGCGACAACGGAATTACGTAACCCGTTTTACAATTTTTAATCATATATTCGAGTAGAAACATACCGTACGGCTCATTTCCCCGGTATCTTGGAATCTCATGAACATACGTGTGCTCCGTGCACTCCCATCACTCATGGCTACATCGCCACCCACCTCCATCTCCTCCGCGTCTGCCAGCGCGCGCCGCGGCCGTGCGTGGCCGTGCGTGGCCGTGCGTGGCCGCTGCGCTGTCGCCGTCTTCGCAGCCGGCCTTGGGAGGGGAGCCGCACTCGCTCGCTCGCTTGCGCGCCCGCGGCAGCGGCAGCGGGTCTCCAGACGGCCGCAGCCAGCAGCTGCGACGGCGGACCCACTTCCGGAGACTCCAGCTGCACCTCCGAGCGGCGGCGGCGGCGGCGCCGGGGGGCGGAGCGGGCCGCGGGCATCCGGAGCGCACGCACCTCTCCCCTCCTCAACCCGCTCACCCACCCCGCCCGCTCGCCCACGCCCCACGCACTGACAAAGGTCAGCGGCAACTGCGAGGGCAGCAGCGGAGCGCACGTAGCCATCGCAGAAAGTGAGAACTTCTTAATTTACATAGTAAGTACTGTCAGAAATTCCGATGTCTTGTCGGCGAAAACGACGGCGACAATTAAAATTATTTATTCCATTACTACATATTTAACGTCTTTCTGAATGCTACAACAGAATTCCCAGCCATTAAACGTATAAAAGTAATATAACAATAAACTAACATTCAAAATTTAAACAAATTATTTTATTATTCAGAGTTTAACAAAATTATCTTTGCTTCTTTATTTCGAAAACTACAAGGGTACAGGGCGAAACAACGAAACGATAAGCTGAACATCGCACTCCAAACAGGCGACGCAAAGAACGCCCGGATGAGGCCCAGCGAGCGATGAGCCATTACGGCATCAACAGCCACGAGCCAGGTCAAAACGCCGCTCATGCTGCAGTGAATGAACTTCACCTCGGGACCGTTTGTCTCGCATTACGCGGCTTCCTGCCGCCCCGCCCCGCCCCGCGAGCATTGTCGCCTGTTAAGAGCAGCTCGTTTTGAGGTGCACACGCCGCCGTCAACGCCAACGCCTCCGCCTCCCACTACGGACACGGCCGCACCGAAACCGCCGCTCCCCCCGCGCCACCGCCGTCGCTGAGCAGAGCGCCTGTGAGGGGAGTGGAGCGGCGCGTGGCGTCGGTGCGTTTGAAGCGCGCGAGCCTCGCGCCTCCGGCGGACGCGATTACCGCCAACGCCGCTGCCGCCACTTCTGCCGCCGGAAATTCCCAGAATGCCTTCTTGAGATGCGTACAATAAGCTACGACAATGAATGACGGACGGAAAAGCGAATAATTGACGGAGAAGGCATTGTCTTTTGTCTCGCTGTTGCAGGAAGCGGCCCGTCATAGAAAAACTAGCTGTGAAATTTTAGCGGAAGACAAGGCTATTTTAGCTGAAGGCTTGGTTAGGTACTGGAAGAAGGACGGATTCCAGGGATGATTAAAAAAACTACATTTCATTACTTGGCATTTATCAAGCAAAAAAACAATTATTAAAATCAATCAACTCCAAAAGACTCGCATTCAACATTGAGCATACGCACTGCATTACTGCTTTGATAGGATTAGAACTAAGAGGCTGCAAAACTCTTTTTTTCTCAAGAGATTTACTTCCCAAACAATTACGATTAAAAATGTTCAAAGAAAAAATTCACGAATAACCGAGTCGAGCACTATCACGTGGCATTTTCAAGTCCCTCAAACCTACAAAAAAATCGCTTCTTCCATGTCCCCTTTTCCCTTTTAAACAATAATAAAAAATAATTTAAAAAAAGAAATAAAAAGGTCGACGAGAAGAGAGAAACTGCCATCCTCGCAAGATAAGCCTCCCCGACAGCAGCCAACGCGCAAGGAAGGAAGGGAGGAAGGAAGGAAATTCGCGACGATCCGTCTCGCGGCGCGCAAACGTTCGACGTCCCGCGGGCGCACACGCGCACGCCGGCGGGGGCGGGGCGGGGCGGGGCGGGGCGGGGCGGGGCGGGGCGCGCGGCGGAGGCGTCGGGCCGGATGATAAACAACGCAGCAGCGAGGGCCCACGCTGACGCTAGGCGCAGCGCGGCGCGGCGCGGCGGACGATGAAAGGACCATTAGGGAACAAACGCGCGCCTCGAAACAAAGCTCAGCCGTCTTCGCCGTTCGCGCTGCAGGAATTCAAATTCAACACGGACTGGTACAGAGCATAAAGAGCGACTTGTAGAACTAATTACTCTTGAGTTAATTACAGGCGAGCGGGGACGGCGGGGGGGGGGGGGCAAGGAAGGCGGAGAAGAGCACGAGGATCTGGCGGGAGAGGGAAGACAAGGAGACAAAACGCCCGGTGGAAAGGACGGAGAAGGGGAAAAAACTCATTTAAACCATCGCGGACTGCCATTACTGCGGAACCGCTCCTTTTCCGCTCGGCCCGCCGCCGCCCGTCCGCCGAGGAGTAGGCGGCGGCAGGAGGGGGCGGGAAGGGCGGGAGGGGCGAGAGGGCGTTTGCGCGTCCTGCTCAGTTTACAAGACTTGAATGAAACAGGGCGAAATTGGGTTCTGCGCGCGGGCGCTACAAAGAGAAGGTTGAGCATCTTGTGATGTGATGGTGGTGTTGAGATAGGTAGCCCCGCGAAAATAAACTTGAGAAATCTGCAAACGGGTTAACTCGTAGAGAAGAAAGCAGCTGAATTTTCTTTCATTAAGTAAACGAATTAAGTAGTTTGCTGAAGTAGTGTTTAATTTGAATGTATTTTTCAAGTTCCTTTCCACAAGAAAATTATTTTTTTCTAATATTTATTTTTCCTCACAACCTTCAAGTCTGAGCTATGTTCATATCTTAGTTTGTTTGGGGGAATGGCGTTAAATGTTTAGACGTAAACTAAAGGACAAAATAATTTGTAAGAGTCATGCGAGAGAAAAATGACACTGTGAAACTTATAAAGCCTCCCTCTCCCTCCAAAGAGAAATGCAACATCATTTCCTTACTGGTACAAATACTTTATAATATTAACATACATATTAAGAATTGTTCTCCTCCTCAGAGTGTTTTATAAGTCGACCATTGTATAATTGAATTTGCTCACAATCATTTGTATACTATTGGCCTTTTTATTAGTACTTGAATAGTACCTTGAATTGACTTGTAATCACACTCAGCAATACTTATACTTTCACCATAACCAACATATAACAACTCAAACCCAAATAAATTGAATATAGACGTCTATTTATACATACTGGAAATGAACATTCTTATCGCTTATTAACCGCGTGTTGTTACATGGGACCCTGCAGATACATCTGGTGTAACATGAGCCGTTTCAATCGCGTACCGTGGGACCGGGCTAAGCTATCACGAAGAACAGCTCCGCGCAGACCGTAGCTCTGCGGCGGCGGCGGCGGCGGCGGCGGCGGCACGGCCTGCGGCAAGGCGGAGCACCCCGCCCGCCTACCCGCCCGATGGCGGCGGGGGCGTGGGCGGGGCGCCGGGCGGTGTCGCGCGTAATGGGAAATCCGCCCGACGGCACGGCGCACGGACGCGAGAACAACCGATACGCAATCGATTACCGGAAACGGACGACGGAAGGGAAGGGGCGGAGAGGGGAAAGGAGAGCAGGAAGAAAAAGTTGCGCCTGCCGCCGAGCGCAGGGGCCGTGAGGGGGCGAAATCCGCTCCAGAGGCGCTCTGTGAAGCCGGCGGCGGCTGCAGCAGCAGCAGCAACGGGAGTAGCAACAGGAGGAGAGAGAGACAACTGGCAGTGCTGTTACTCGTAGAAGAGCATCCTATGAGAACGGTGGGTCTATTCAACAGACAGTATTAAATAGTATACTTGATGTAAGAAATGACCACTGACGAGAAATGTAGCAATGGTACTCTATCACTTGGAGAAAATGCAAAGCGATAGGACGAACCATAGTGCTTAAGATTGATTGTGCTGCCCAAGAAAAGTCGAAATGTGTTACAAGGTAGAGTGATGTAAGCTGTTAGATAATACTCGAGGCAGGTGGTGACCTATTATTCAATCCAAGTTGGACGCGGCAAGGACAACTTGACGACCCACACCCCCTCTTCCCCATTCGATCCGATTTGGTTAACTCCAAGTACTCGCAAACTGAAAGCAAATACCCACGCCAGTTGAAAGGCGAGCGCGGAGACTGCGAAAGAAACTAGCGGAAGACTCTCCGACAGCTATTGCCGCACGTTTGTGCAGGAAGTGGCAATGGCGATGCTGCCTGCACCAGTCACCTCAGCGAAAGTGGCAGAGATCGGCAACTCTCAAAATGACAGCGCAGGCGTCAGAGATGATGGGAGCGACAGGGGATCGCGAGTGAACGGCAGCCGAGACATTCTGTGCACGCTAAGTGACGGGGAGAGCATTGTTTATTACGTTTTAAGGATAGAATCAATTGAAAGTAACTGGCGGAAATAGGAATGAGTGAAGGATAATGGGGCCCGAGATGACAGACAATAAACAAAGAAGAATCGCAGAAAACTTGGGATATTCTGGTACCACCTTGCAGAAACAGCAAAGTCGAAGGAGTTGGGGAGGAATGGCATAATAATAGAGTTTAAAAAATATATTGCGTAGAAGCACATGGGAATGAATGCAAATAGCTGCCAAGGACGACGCTGTGTTGGTAGCCACTGCGAGCACCAGGTTTCAAGCAGGGAAAGTTCAAATCGGAACTCAGGCTTGGATCAACATTGTAAAGCAGTCCTTCAGAAAAGGAAAATGTTGAAAAAGCAAGAAAAAACTGAGAAAATACAATTCTGCTCCTAAGAAACGTAAGCCTTTCGCAAAATACACGAGAAAAGTAAAATTGATGGGACGTCAAAAAAGCTTAAAGTCTTAACTCAGTATGAAGCTTGTAATTTAACCAATGATACAAAAGAGTAAAGTATTGAAATATCGGCATTAATTGATGAAAATGGAGCCATAAAATGTTGTCAATATATCGCCAATGAATGTGAACCAAGCTTGGTGCAAGAAAATCAGAATCAAAGCGAATTCGTTTCACAATACTCATATCTGTCTACCTATCAACCAGAAACTCGCTGTCTCCTCCTCCCCCCCCCCCAAAAAAAAAAATACATCAACGCTCCTTCAGTTTCCGATGTGTCGGGAAGCGCCGCTTTATAACGACCAGCGATTCGCCTGCAAACGTCCGTCGCTCTGGCGACCTTTCGTGAGCCGGCGGAGGCGTCGGAAACAGCTGGAAAGGGCGCCAGAAGCCCCGCCGGCGGCGGCGGCGTTGGCTTCTGCTTCCGCGGGGCCGAGCCCTTCTCACGGGCAGCGGACGTCGTTCCGCGCTGCGCCGATGCGCGCCGCTCCGCATGGCGCCGGGCCGAGGCGGAGGCGGAGGCGCGGACCAGGCCGCGGTCGCGCTCTTCTCACGGTCTCTGACCTGACGGCCACTGCCCGCCGCGGTCACCAATACCACCATCGCCGCCGCCAGTATTACTAACGCCTCCACAATTACGTGTCCGCTTCCTATCAGTAGCATAACCATTCGCGCGCTAGCTTTTCACTTCTAGGTGTAGTGGTTCACGAGATACCAACTGTAGTTAACAAAGGAGGTTCGATTTGTTGTTGATTTTCTAAGGCAGCACCCAATGCCTTTGGTAGACTACTGTGTCAATTCCAATGAAGCGTTCATGTTGGAAAGCGTTTTTTTAACTTCCCAATTGCTAGCAATATTCCAAGATGTGTGAGCTATCTGTATAGCCAGAAAAACGGAATTCATACCGGCCTAAATTTCGTACCTTTGATTACCCACTGTTTACTATTCCAATAGCAAAATGAAAATTCTTCAAAATGATTTTTCTTATTTGGTATACTCTGGATTCCTGGAAATAAAAACATTTGAAATATCGCGCTGTGTTTAACAAGTTATCTTTTCTAGATCCCATTATTCAGCTAGTATCGATCTAGTTCTATAGAGTAAGTTGCCCCAGTCTATGTTTATCGGATCAAGGAGATATATTTTCCTTCGCTTCAGCTGCGTTTTACTAGTGATTCCCATATGGTACGCATTGGTCACAAAGTATCTTTCTCCGAGTCACTGTTCCTGTAACCACCAAAAAGGGAAACGGAGTGAACCTCCTCGTCCCCAGCAAGCGATAACTCCCACGTCACCGCCATGGGCACGTACGACTTCTCGCCCGTCCTCGCGCTTCCTCCGAGTGCAACTTCTTCGCTTGCAAGAACACAGAGGCGTCGCCTTCACTGCCGCCACCGTTGCCGGCGCCGCCCGCGACGTGGCGCCCGGGAGGCGGGAGATTGCGGAGATTCTACGGCCGTTGCTGCGTAAATAATGGAGCGAACGCCGAGGCCGTTCCGCGGACGAGGACGGGGCTTAGGCGGGCTTCAGAAATTTAACGAGATTCAAATCCTATTTTCTTACTTCGGCCCCAAGGAGGTATTAGCGACGTCGGACGGCCTGGACCGCTACGAGAAATGCGAGTCGGGTTTGTTTCGTTCTGATCGCTTTCAATTTCTCGGAATACAACCGTAGACCTGGTATTAAGCGTTCAAGTTGATGCAGACTTCTTACTGTCACCTCAGTTTTCTTAAAACCCTACAGAGTAAGCCACAATGTACATTGAATCAATTTATATTCCAAATATTGTTTCTCACAAAGTTTCAAATTATCATTGTTATAATTTATATTTGTAAGCAGAAAAAATTGAGTGATTATAGAAACAATAATTTAAAAAATCTTTTGTAACAATAGTACGCGAGTCTCAGAAAGTCGTTCTAGAAATTTAATGCACGCAATTGTATACAAGGAAAGCATTCTTATATCGGTTCAATAAACGCTATTACGAAGAAAATTCAATTTGCTGTGGAAACAAAGTTATACTTTCTGTAACCTTTGTGATACTTCCGCATAAAAAAGCATAAATAAGAACAAATATCGTTCTGAAACGCCATAAACCAGCACACGAGCCTGCCATATTCCCGTTGACGCAAAGAAGGACAAGAGGAGGAAAAACGAAAGAGAACTCCGACACGCCAGAGCCCAACTTCTGTGAGTAATAGTAGGAATAACCAACGGCGTCAACTACGCGATATCTCGGGAGCTCCCGAAACTTCGCCGCCTCAGCTGCATCAGTGACAAACACGCGAGCGCCTTGCCCCACGACTCCGGCCGAAGAGCGGTTGGCCCTTCCCGCCCACTCCACCCTTCTCGGGGATGTCATGTGGGGAGCATGGCGCATTATAAAGAAGTTAACATCCGCCAGCACCTCTCGAAATGAAAGAGGGCGTCCGAAATTGATTTCACAAAAAGGAGAGGAGGAGGAGGAGGATTTTTCCGAGCGGGCCAACTGTCCTCACCCGCGGCGGCGGCGGCGGCGCGCCGCGGAGCAGAGCAGAAAGAAAGGGGAGGGGAGAGGAGGGGAGGGGAGAGGAGGGGAGGGGAGAGGAGGGGAGGGGAGAGGAGGGGAGGGGAGAGGAGGGGAGGGGAGAGGAGGGGAGGGGAGGGGGCCCTTCGCCATAAATCCAATTTCACGTCCTATAAGAAACGGGCGAACGCGCCAGCCGGCGCCACATGTGGGGCGGCACTTCATCCGGTGACCCGCTCGCGCCCAAGCCAGGCGCCGTCGACGCCGCGCCTCTGCCAGCGCCCGGGCGGCAACCCGCCTTACGTGCGGCGGCGCACTTGTTACTACGTTCCAGACATTTCTTCGCACATGATTATTTTTCCCGAATACAACAATATTTTTAACCAAGAAGGAGAACCCGTTCACAGAATATTGCTTAAATAAAATTTTTATTATACTCAAGTGCGGCTGGCGCGCGCTCTAGACCTCACAAATTGCGGTTTGCGCGCTTTCTTCCGACACGACTTCTAGGTAAAATCCCCGGCACTGCAAGTGAAATTTATGGTAGATCAAAAAGAGGGTTTACGGTCCGATTCACAGTAGAATTTATGTTTTCTCCAACTCTCAATTCACTATTGATCCATCATCATTTTCCCCTTGACTCTTATCATTTACTTATTATATCACTATTCTTGGTTTGGGAAGCCAGGATATGCATAAACGGAAGAAAAACAAATGTAGCACAGTGCTCCATGCGCTAAAATAGTGAGTGCGTGGCATTTAAAAAATGTAACTTCAAAATCACCTGAAATTGATTTAAATATTCCAAAGAGATTCACGAACTTAATTTCACTTTCAGAGTTCTTTTCGGAAGCAATCAATGAGGGTGAAGTCGTAGGCTTCCGCGGCCAGAGTCATGTGCGTGATCTTGGCTGTCCGGGAGACGCCGCGTCGAAGGCTGTGTTGCCGACGTTTCGACCATCTTCTTGTGGTCTTCCTCACATTTGGCATACCAGCCCTGAGGAAGACCACGATAAGATGGTCCAAACGTCGGCAACACAGCCTTCGACGCGGCGTCACCCGGACAGCCAAGATCACGCAAATCAATGAGGGTAACTATCTCCCATTCGATTCCTACTTTGATTGTTGGCACCATCAGAACTTCTTTGATTATAGCATCTGCTAGCTCTTGTCTCTAATTGTGTAACATCACTTCCCTCATCTATTTTTTCCCGCCACATATTCCAAGTATGTATCTCTGTCCTGGACGTCATCCACTCTTCTCCCTTCGCCTCCATCCAATTCCCTTCCTCGACGGCGGGCCCCAACTCCTCCGAGAGCAACTCGGGTCCGCCCCCGCCGCTCCGCGCCGCGCCGCGCCGGCGGCTGGGTGTCCGCCGCACCTGGTGCAGGCAGCGCCAAGACGCGGCTGCCGCGCGGCAGCGGCGCCCTGGGCGGCTAAATTTGTCTCCCTCACCCCTCCGCCTTCGCCTCCGGGCCCCGGCGCCGCCGCGGGCGCCCTGCGACAGCCGTTCGCCCTCCGCGACGGCCCGAAAGAGCCGCTCGTCGCCCATGTTCTCTACTTCATTGCGAGCATTGTACTTCGTCTGTAAAGCCAGCAGGAAGCGCTGGAAAGGTTAGTGAAACGACGACAACTTGGTTGCAGCATTCCTAGAAATTTTGTCTAAAAGCTAAATAAGACATTTTAAGAAGGAAAACTAGAAACAGTAACGATGAATTCAAGGTTTTGGGTTGTACGTTGAAAAATGGAGTAAGTGTTGTGGTTGCATTATAGGAAACAATTCAAGAAGGAATGTAACTAGGGTGTTCCGGATTCTTTTTAGAAGTGTCGGAAACAGTAAAAGGGGTTATGAACACTACAAGCGTCGAGTAAATGACGCATGTGACCTATCAAGTATTTTTTCAGGTCTCTTCATATCATTTTTCCCTTTTACAATTTTGTGGTAAATTTTATATTTATCATACATACTAAATATTAAAATAACAAATATAATAAAAAGTCAATCCCAAATACCGAACTAAGTAACACAATTATATTTTCCTTAATTCGGACCCTTTGAAACTATCTAATTTGTATCATCGGATATCTACCACCAACGATAAATTAAATCTAAATTCGGAAGCAAATGTCCAAAAATCCTTTCTTTCATTATCACCACCTTTAATCAACAACGTCATCCAGTTGATATTAAAAATTATAGCTGATATTGTTTGTTACAATATTTACAAATACACTACTTTGCTTTCCTCACGCCCGATGGTATCACCAATCCATCAATTTACTTTTTATTAGGAACAATAATTTCTAAACAACGCTGCCATTTTGAACGAACGTTAAAAGAAACATTATTGATAAAAATTTGAACTTTGCACAGAGTACCTGCAAAGCTTTTTTTTTCTTGATATGAAACGTTTTCAAAATACCACTAAACGATCATCCAACATATAAATAACGCAAACAAAATTAATGAGTAACCCATGTCGACTTTGGGAGTAAATGGAAACATATTTATCGCGCATTAGCCTTCTCCAAGTCTCGAAAGCCTGTAACCGCGGAAAAGCGCAGTGCGCAGGCGCAGTATTCAGCACGCGCGCAGACTAAAGATGATGTAACGGTAAAGATGGTGTAACGGTAAAGATGGTGTAACGGCGACGATGGTACAACGGTTAGCGTATTGGACTGTTCACGGATTCAAACCCAATCGAAGCCGTGGATTTTTAAAGGCTTTCTTTCGGAGGGGTAAAGCCAGCTGTCCCTCGTTAGTAGATTTACTGCATGTAAAAGATCCTCAAGTCTAAATGAAGCCTCTGCGCTAAATTCAAAATCGCCTGTTTCGTCGCACAAGAAATACCTCCTTTCTCCGCCAGTTGGTGCAAGGCGCGTAGACAGACGGAAATTTGAGTCTCGCCACGTAAAATAAGGCATCACTTCAATTCAAAGATGAGGGCTCGCGGGCCGAAAGGGGCGCGGCCGAAGACTTGCCAGGAAACTTCCGGCGTGGCTCCACGAAGGCGGAGACTTCGTGAATTGTGTCTGCATGCTAGGTGGGGGCTGACCGAGAAAGGGAAAGATTTGACAGGGAACGCACTGCGGTTGCCGCTTTGTTCGCGAGTTTGGAAGGCATTTTTTTCTTCTTTCTTTCCTAATCGATGGAGGAAACGAGAGCGGGTTTAATATTTCCTTCAGTGACAGAACACACGCGCGCACACGAAATGCAAACTTTTAAAGAACTAAATGAGACAGCATTTGTTTCCAAAGCTACCAATCACAAACATCGTTAAAGAGTGATTTGAAGTTTGTTCATAATTTCGAAATCTGGGTATTGATCGTCGTAAAGCAAACTGTATACTGCTTCATTGAAGTTCAAGTACAACGAAGCAAAGTATTAAAATCTTAACATCTCTATTAACGAGAAGAACAACAAAAATAACCAGGAGAAGCTACATTTTCACTATACAATAGATGGTAAAACTATTTTTGAAAGCTATAAAATGTCATCGACTGTCACAAAACACACTGGATATCGTAAACAATTAATTGATTTTCAATATTTCACAAACAATCTACTTTGAAACCTTCTTAGAAATGAAGTTTTACAATTCATTGTGAATATTTTTGTTAATTCAGCCACAAATTTCTATCCCGATTAAGTTGATTTTACATTTCTCTGAAAGGGTATATTCTCCCGACAGAGACCAGGTAAATTATGCATATATTAATAACGGGTCCAACAATATCTTCATAATAATTAATAATTACTAAATAATTTAAGTGCTGTAGACACTTTAACTAAACAACAACTACTAGCGCCTAAGCCGTACGTTTTTTCTCTGTTTTGCTCCGATGGATCTGACTAAACTTTTGGCAGATCGAATTTGCAACAGATACAATACGTGTTGGGGATACTTAATATGAAACTAATATTAAATATTAAATTTAAAAGAAACCTCTAAGATTGTCTTTAATTTCTTTTCCGTACAGACAAAGTGCGCCTATAAATATGGCGAGTGGCCGGGTTTCATTGAAACTTCTAAATTTTCGAAAATGTCAAAAAAAGTTTTTTCAAACATATCGAACAAATTGATGGCCTATTGTTCAAGCTAGATATTTTTAATTAATGCAATCCATTCATCAACATAGGCGCTTCAATTGATTTTATGTGCAATCATTCCAATAAATTAGTTATTTCACGTAATTTTTAATTATATCACGATCATTTTAATAACGGTAACATGATTTTCTCAACAACGGTTCTTGAAACGTTTTGTACGAACAAAGAACAATACACTGAACCAAATGGCAAAAATGCGCTTTAAACTTTTTTATTTAAAAAAAAACAAATGTAGCCTTTTTTCAAGGTTCAAATAAGGGAGAAATAAAGGGGGGACGTTATATTTATTTTCCCCCAAAGCCACAAAAAATTTTAAAATAAAAAAAATAAATGAAAAACAAAATTTAACACCTACTTCGAAACATAAACACCAACTTAGAAACTGCAAACAATTTCGATCGTGTATTTAGTCTTTGGATTAGTGAATGTATTTATCAAAAATATGTCAAGTAACGTCATAATTGCGTCGAACTCCTAAATCTTCGAAATTATTTACTTTCGTGCGATTTCACAAATCGTAGTCGATATGACAATTTGTTTTTAATGTAATTTGTATATTGTTTGTAATTCGTAATTTGTATATTTGTAATTTGTATATACACCTAATTAGGCTAGATAAAAACGTATGTGCAAAATACACATGTTTACTTCAATACGTGCGTGAATTTAGCAGCACAACTGAGGTAAAATTTAACAAGAGACGTGAATAAATTGTTCTACAATTTTAATGCAGAGCAATGAAACTAGTGTTTTCATACAATAACGTTCGCAAATGTATAGGTCAACCAACAGGTTTCCACAAATCTGATTGGGTATCATTTAATTTCTTAATAAAAAAACACATTCTATATTATTTCTCAATAATAGGCTAATTATTCAACCCAACAACAATCCTTCCTCATCCTAAGGTTCTGCGAAAATTAAAATTAACTTTACCCTTCAGAGACGCCTGAAAACATTTCGCCCTACAAATACCTTGAAACAACACGTAGGTGCATTTATATAAGCGTTATGGCGTGGGTGCATGGAAGGCGTCGCAAGTCGTCAACGGCGCCACGCGGCTGCAGTCAACGAACTGGCGCGCACCAGGCGTCGCGACGCGGCGTCTGCAAAAGACGCCCCCGCGCGTCGCCGCGCGCGACGGATAAGCACCGGCCTCTGCCGCGACCACTGACCTGCCCACGGAGACGCAGCGAAAGGCCGGAAGACGAGAGAGGAGAGAGGAGAGAAGAGAGGAGAAGAGAGATGAGATGAAGGAAGAGAGAAGAGAAGGAAGAAGAGAGAAGAGAAGAAAGAAGAGAGAAGAGAAGAAAGAAGAGAGAAGAGAAGAAAGAAGAGAGAAGAGAAGGAAGAAGAGAGAAGAGAAGGAAGAAGAGAGAAGAGAAGGAAGAAGATAGGTGAGAGGAGAAAGGACAGGAGAGGAAATGTACCTGAGGAACACGACAGTTCCTGCGGCAGAGATTCACGTTCACCTGGCTCACAGGGAGACAACGCCGTCTTTGGGAGCGTGTGGGTGAGTGGATATTTCGCGTTTCACGGCGCCTTTTGATCATTAGACCCTGAAGTACAGTAGATATTATTGCCAGGGAATGGCGGTGTCCCTTCCCCGCTAGAACTTGAGATCCGGCGCCGATCTGCACGTCGGCTTATAGGGTTTCCCTTTTCCAGGTATCTCTGAGAGCGGGGCATCGACCCAGCCGGGTAAGCTCTTGGTTCCCGACAGTTGACTGATTTCGAGCAGCTTTCGAGCAGCTTATAACACCAACGGTTGTATCTCGTCAGCCCAAGGGCCACCACCCACGACAGCCGAGAGAACATGGGTTGCCACCGGGATCACGCACAGCACTTCAAGCTCAGTTCTGGAGATAATTTCGGTATCCATCAGTTTCAAAACTTGTTTTACCTGTTTGCTAGCGTGAAGTGCACGTCTCGTCAACATAGGAATAGGTCAGTGGTCAGTACTAGGGCAAAATTTGTCGTTAACCTAATTCGTTAAGTCGAGAAAATGGTGAACGTAGTTCATTCATACTGTAAGTTGTGATACTGACGTAGAGTCAGCGTAGATTTAAGACCGAAAACTCAAGAAACTATTGTTACTAATGGAGTATATTATTACAATAACTACTACCCAAGTACTAATTTTCAAATAAAATTGTCAATGAATCACAGTTTTTAACTGTTTTTGACGTAAATAACTAAATAATAATAAATAAGTAAATAGGTCTTTACAAAGTTGTATTATATTCGCACTCCTGTTTTCTATTATATAAACAACTGTGCAGCAAAGGTACAGTCGCAAAGTAAGACAACAGGATGATTAAAGAAAAAGCAAGTTAGTGCAATCGATCGCTAGTAAAAAATAATTGCTAAGAACTAGGTATTGATTCGAAGGTACGCGTAATGCATTTAATCAATTGAACAAGAAAAAAAGTTGTACTACTACGAAGACAAGGACGGAATATCAAAAGAGAAACTAAAGAGGGAAAAGCGAAAGGGGCGTAAAAGGTCAGAGCAGATTACAGGACGACAGAACAGGCGAATGTACGCGTGGGCTGGAGCGGGGGCGGCAAAGAGGAACGGCGGCGGCGGCGGCGGCGGGGTCGCAGCGCCCACGAATTACCTCCGCAATTAGTAGGACGTGCAGCAAGAAATTGCGTTCGGGCGCGGGTGGCGGACACGCGCGGGAGGGCGGCTAGCAAGCATCCGAGGGCGAAAAGAACCGTCATTAAAGTAAATTTCGCGTCGGGCGTTACACGTGATGACGTCGCAGATAAGAACGAACGACATTCAACGCGACATGTCTTGAGATAGAGGGCGGGCCCATAAAAGAGCAATCATGTCAAAGAGACACGCAATGCCAGGCGGCGGAGCGGCGCCCCCACGCACCACTAGGGGAATTGCCTCTGACTCCGAACACTGGAGGACGCGATTGCCGAACCACACGTGTTCCTTGACGAACGGAGATTTAACGGACCTGACACATAAAGGACGTTCATTTTTTGTAGTATTAAAAGCGCTTAAAAATCGCCGACGATCATCTAAGGAATTTTTATGATTTTGAATTGGAACCCACACGGTTTCCAAAGTAGCCAACGTAGCTTTTCAGTCAAATGACGCATGCTTTTTATTCCCTCTGCTGGTTCTAACAAGGATGTCTCCCATTATTTGATTCCTTAACTATAAATGTGAACACAGAGTTGCACAAACAATCTGGGCACTTCCTTCCTTCTAAACAAATTGCAAACATTACCAGCTATTTTACTAACGTACAAGTGGTTCATTCTTGACTGTGGATTAAAGAAAATCAACTCGTGGTACCTCAAGGATAGAGGCTTTTCAAGGGTTTTGCTGACCGAACAAGTGAGTGGGAGAATCCCGCTCTAAACCGTCCATCCCCACCCGCAAACTCACGAGACTCCCGTCTGGACGTCGCGTCGCGTCGCGTCGGGTGCATGACCCCGGCGCACAGAAGCTCCTGGACTGGGGACCGTCGACTGCAGCTCGCTATCGCAGCCTTCATCGCCTCCCACGCCGCGCTCCGCGACCGCCTCGGCGTCCGCTGCCGACGCGATAGCGCTGTCGCCGCCTGCGCTGCCCCGTCGTCGACGCGTCGCGTCGCTCCCCTCGGCCCGTGCGCTAACGACGCCGCGCGCCCGAGGAACCTCGCAGCGCCCCCATCGATCACGGCGCCGAGCAGCCGCTGACAGCGACCCTCTGCGCGCGCGACCTCCCAGCGCCGCACGCCCCGCCCGGGGCCACTTCCGCCGGCGCAGGGCCTCGCAGTTCCGACCCGCCCGCACAGAAGATCCGCGCCCCACAATGTACCCCGAATGCACCCAAGTGGACGTTTTGAAATAGCACATGGTGTAATGATGGGTATCAATACATGAGTGTGATATTACGAAACGAGCGAGTATCTTCACACAAGTGTATTAATTGTACCCATTACATTGCACTTCATACGGTTCTTTTTCTACCACAATATACTCCGAATGCACCCAAGTGGCGGTTTTGAAATAGCACATGATGTAATGATGGGTATTAATACGCGACAGTGATATTACGAAACGAGTGAGTATCGTAAACTTCACACGAGTGTATTAATTGTACCCATTACATTGCACTTCATACGGTTATTTTTCTACAACTCATGGTAACTTTTGTAAGTTTAACTTTTAACATTGAATCGTTTCGTAGCAGTTTACATGCAGGGTTCAGGCAAGACTAACTAGCAGACAGCCACCTACCTTAACCAGCCGCAGGTGGCTTTTGTTTACCAGTCCACTGCGCTAGTCACTAGTCAAATAGGATCGAAGTGAAATTATGATCCAATTTATTTTAAATAATATTACACGTTAAAAACTACTTATAGTACAAGAAATTAAAACCGTCAAGCATAATATATTAAATGCAATTTTAACGTACACAATTAAAGGAAACATTTACTAGAACGATTCTTAATGATTAATTAAGTGTCTATATTTGGTTTGTAAACTTCTCGTGATTGATCAATAACCTGTATCACAATGAAATCCCTATCGTAATGACTAATGAGAATCATTATGCAACGAGTTGCAGCCATTAAATGAGAGAATTACACAACAATGGGAGTAGAAAAATAAATTATACCAATTCGCTTCAATTAATTCAAAATACCGTCTATAAATATTCTTAATTCAAGGACATCTCACTTTTCGCTTCGATAATGCCCTAGGTGTCTAGAAATGGAATCTTGGGTCTCTCAGACACACCGATAGTACTGATATTAACGAAAAGGAATGCAATTAATACATATAGAAATGTATGTGTTAATATTACACACAAACTACAAACTTTCATCCATAGAAATACACTCGAAGTGACAGTTGAGTCAGAAGTCATTTCAATCGAAAATTTCGCAAACATATACAATTATAAAAAGCTAATAAAAACGAAATAAAATTTGTTTCACAATGAATTGATGTACTAACTACAATATTAAATATCTTAGAAAATATTAATTTCCACCTAATGAACATCAGCGTTTCTACAATCCTTAAACAAAGTTTATACCCACAAATACATGCTCTGACATTTATTTAAATTCAGTTACATTCCTCGCCTCGATAGTGTATGTGCAGTGAATTTCAAAACCTTATATAAAATGTTTATAAATTTGGTGACGATGTTTAGAACCATATTTAGGTAATATAACAAAAAAAAGTTTCGCAACATGCCATTTTATAATTACCTAACATTTTCCCGGGCACGAAGTTCTTCTCTTACATGAAACCCTGTACATTGTAGTGCTCATGTAGGGAAGTCAGAAGCATTTTTGCCGTTTTTCTTCTGACGTTGGGCAGCCTCATCTTTCTACTTCACTCTGGCACAGTAGTCGCTTCATCACCGTCAGTTTTCACTCGAGACCACCACTGAAGGTTCCACGCAGTGTCAAAAATATTTAGCTACCGCCACCCACATGAAGAACGCCGCATACTGCACATAACAGCCTTTTCACACCGTGGAATTGATGGAATAGGGCGGACATACGGTGTACACATCAAACTGAATCAATGCGATCTTCAACAATTCATTCATACGACACTTTTAGAGAACAGAAACCAAGAACACGACACAAATCTTGTTTGCAGTTGTTGTATAAAACAGAAAGAAAGAACGTAAAACACGTCTCTTTTTCGACTCCTCGACACCGAAATTACGGGTTTCGATATGTATATACAGATATTTCGCTTCTGCTAATCATTATGTTTAATGTATACGTTTTTTCTCAAACGTAACAATGAAATCCACTGAAATCCACAGGGCTTCTAAATGAAGATTTTCTTGATTGTCTCTGATTCAACAAGTGATTAGGTGAGACAAAACTTAAAGGTACACGACCGTCTATTCTTCAACCAACGTTTCATGACGTCACGTTCAGCCCGTCTTCCCCAAGAAAAAAGTGAGGAAGCAACAACATTCTAATGAGTGTGGGAAGGACGATCCCGATACTGGAATGTTCTTGAATTTATCATTTGTAATTTAAAAAAAGAACGTCAGCGCATAAATAAATCAACAAAAGTTATGTGAGGGTGTTCGTACAATATTAGGTTGATAAGCAGAGAAACAATTGTGACCGTTCGGATTGTAAGTACCTACCAAAAATTAACGATTGGTTACCGTTCGATTTCTGATCGCGGGTAGATGCACTTTTTTTTAAAAGTTTTTTTTAAGTTTCATATCAAATTGATACACTACACAAGCATACTTTTCAGTTCAGCAGGAAAACTGGATCGATAATGTAAAATATCTGCACACTACAATCTACTTTTCGTTGTTCGATATTTCCTATGTAACAATCTTATTCAGCCAATTTTATTAATTCCTTATTGTAAATTGAAATCGCCCATTTTGGAATTTTTCTATGTGACGTGCGATGTATCTGTAAAATTACATTGCGCCCATTTGGAAGAATGCGATCAAGATCTTATAATTCCCAAACAACAGATTAGGGACTAACATTATTTGACTTGCCTAATCTAAAACATGTTTAAGAAGCACAAAATATTGTAATGAAAATGATAATGACGGACAAATAGATTTTATTCACGAAGGCAACAGAAATTGCTTTCAGTGCCGTGGAGATATGGAAAGACAAAATTTACGTCTTCTTCACAATAGAATTTGCAAACTTTTCACGGTAAAAAATGAATACACAATCATTAAACCCCTACGTGCAAGAAAACGAAACTGATACCATAATGTCATAACTCGATACAGTAGTTCATGCTACCTCTTAGTCGGTTTCAATACATGAAGACCGACCATGTTACAAAAGTATTACACCGAACGGAAAGTTTCGGCTATTTTTCTTCAATGAAACCTAACCACAAACTCTCAGTTCACTTACACACATATTGCTCACGCCGATCAATATGAAGTTTTCTAGTGACAGAATGTGCATTTCGGTAACGTACACAATACTTTCCGCCGCTCAAACGAGCGCGTACACCCACGTTTTCCGAGCAAGAGGGCGGCAGAAAGAACGGGGTCGGAGCGGTTTACAGGGCTTCGTGCGGCCGCGAGCAGGCGCTCCGCGGGGTGGCCAGACGGCAGATGCCACTTCAGAAGAAAGCCACGCGTCACAAGAGCCAGGGCGGCGACGTCAGCGCAGGCGGCGGTAGATCCAGTGACCCGCCCGAGCGGCGTCGTGCAGGCAGCGCTGCCTGGGGCGGGGCGGGGCGGGGCGGGGCGGGGCGGGGAGGGGAGGGGCGGGGCGGGGCAGTCCAGCGGGGGAGGGGAAGGTTGCGGGGCGGGTTGCGGGACGGAGCGGGTTGCGGGGCGGGGCGGGTTGCGGGGCGGGGCGGATTGCGGGGCGGGGCGAGGCGAGTTGCGGGGCGGGGCGGGGGCAGCGGCTGGCCTTGACCCTAAAGAGGAAATAACGTTTTCGCGGATATCGGGTCGAACGCGACAGCGTCAGCGACCGACACGGCGGCGGAGGCGGCGGAGGAGGAGGCGGCGACGCGGGTCTGTAGTGCGACCGGACGGCGCGCCGTGGCTGAGTGGCGCGCGGGCTGCTTCCGCCTCCGAGAGGTCTTCCGTTCCCAAGCGAGAGTTTCCCGTAGACGCTTTCCGCGTGATCGGCTCTGCCGCTCGCACCTGTGATCGCTCCACGATTTACTTGATTTATTTCATCTAAGAGCAACTGATCAGGATCTGACGACCTGTGTCTTCGAGGCTTCGCAGAACGGGAAGTTGCAGGAGGGAATGCGTAGACGAATTACCTGTACATATTACACTGAATACACACATTACTATCTCAGATACGTATGCACAGTTAACATCGTCTGTTCTTGCTCCTTTAATAAATATACAGGCCCATACCATTAAGATCTAGCTTAAAAACACCTACTCAGGACTGTTGTGCATATTAATGCACTATTAGCTAGTGATTCTTGAGTTCTGGGATCAAGCCTAACATCAGTATCTTCTAGCAAATCATTCACTTCTTAAAATCATTTCTTCTTAATTTCTTTCTTCTTTTTAAATCTAAACATTTACCCAGGAAATGATTAAAATATTTTCTATAATTGTGCTCCCTCTACGGTGATCAATATGTCAAACGGTTGTTTTATCACACCATTTGGTGACACCAAAAGGACGGCATACGGACTCCAAATACTAAAAATTAACCTAACAGTGGAATAGCTTGTACACGAAATCTTAACCACTAATATACGATGTGCGTTCCGCAGAGGCATACAAGAAAAAAAACAACAAATTAAACCAAAATGCTTGTGTGGAGTTTAATTTTTAAACTTGCTTTTGAATGTAATTTTATTTACCCGTGATTATACAGTATCACGAGTTTTTCAGAATATATAAATTCAAGCATAAAATGGAGATAGCTGTAAGAAAACAGGAAAAGAGGCGTAGGTAATTTTTCTTGGAACACTTAATTGAGTTATTTTCCGCATTCTGTACATATTAAATACATTCTGTACAAAATAAAGTGTACTAATGACCACAAAGAATTTGTGCAACATTGTACTTGCTATGCAACCCGAAACGGTGACGTTTGTCAAGAGCACATTGCAGAACGAGTGGCAGTGTGCTCAATTTACTTCGCGTGTTTCAAGTGCTCATCTCGAAAGCACGTTTTAGCTTTTAAATGTAACCAGCACTTTAGTAAATTTCTTGATGGATATCGCTCACTGCCCTCCGAGTGTTTATTATTCACAAAAAATCCAAGGGAGCAAGAACGAAGATATAAAAGTACACGGCATGATTGTGGTCAACACTGAAACTGGAAAATCGGACATTAATTTTCAGAAAGGTCACCGCGCTACCTCTTTTATAAAAGCAAACACTTTCCAAATCTTGTGAAAAATAATGTTTTCATGATAATCAATCGAATGAAAGGAAAATGTATTTACATTTACTTCTAAGAAGCCATTCTAACGAAATTAGAAAACAATAATAAATGCCCTCAGTCTACTGATTGCATTTCACATTCCACAAAACACTCTACAGCAATAATTAAAACTACTAAAGATGACAAATATGAATGAACCATCATGAACATTTCGGGCGCCGCACTAATATTGAGAACAAACATTCCATGCGCTGGAAGTGATATGCATACGATTATTACCAAATTATGTATGTACGAACACTTCCAGTTCGTACACAGTGCTTGGCCACATTACTGTTCAAGAACTTCTACGAATACAAAATAATTCCAGAGATAATGGTAAGCTACGTCTGACAAGCACGTACCCATAAGCATTCCCGACCATGCAAAAAATGAACGATACTGGAAGACCGACCATGCTATCGCTACCGCTAGCACAAACCGAAAACCGCAAGCCGAATTTGAACAATGTACACAGGCCCCTTCACCACAGGCTATAGATAAAATTATTAGTCATACAGAGTCTGAAATCATGCACGACTTACGATACTCTACCCTTTTATTAACAACTTCCGTCCGTTCTACTTACCGTCACCTGCAACAATAAAAACATTCATCAATGAATAACAATCATAAACCACAGATAAATAATGGAGCTCATTTGCACAAACATACAGAAGTGGAGCGACGTTTGCCATCTGGAGAGAGAGAAAACAAACTGAAGTATTATACGTTATATGTAATAAAAGAGGCTTTTCGATTACATATGTCTCCCTTGAAAAGAAAGAAGTTGTCGTCATTCAGAAAATAATATAATCATGACCTACGTTTCTCTTGAAGGTATGTGATCAGCGACACACTAACGATTACGAGAATGCTATAGATAATTTTGATGAGATAAAGAATAGTGTTTAACCATTAGATGTTATAATATCATTACTGAGCATATAAACATTAATGGCGAAATAATTCTCACTGTAGACAAAACGTTTTCGATATACATCTTTGCTTTGAGCAGTAACTTTCTTTGTTCTCCACAACAACATGGAAAAAAAATCTTCATGCAGTAAAATTTTGTTTGTCCGGTTCATGCCGAATGCAGAACAAAACAAACAGAACAACGGTGGAATAACGGCGGGGGTGTTAGTAAAATAAAGTACAGCGAATTTAGAAATATTTGCGCTCAAGGGCGGAGGAGCTTCCTAAGTACGATTTAGTTTCATACTAGGGTAGATTTTACTCACATTAGAACGGGCACCGTAGCTCTGGGCTCCATCCACACCCCCTTCAGGTAGCACTGACGCTCGGTCCGGCTGGCAGCCGGGTATGCCGGCATGCGGTGCCCCGGGGGAACGCCTCCCCGACTAAGCCTGGGTAGGGGCACCTCAGGAGCCAAATTAAGAGCCACTCGCAATGCTTTGGGACAAAGCCCTACTTGATAATCATGAGCATCGGGCACCGCCATAACGAAGCCAAGTCCCGTCTCCTCAATGCGCACACGACGACATTAACGACGTCAGGGATAGCAGAACGAGGTGATAACAATTATTAGGCCGAACTTCTGCATAAGCAATTGGGTAAAATTTACGGATATAATATTTTATTCAGTGTAAAGTCTAAGTTATTAATTAACCAATAAAAATTTCAAAATAATATGCATGGAAAGAATGTAATGTTCTCATCCACTGTATAAATAATATAGCAATTTCACATCGTCTAATAAACATATTGAAGGAACTAAACTACAGGCAATAATTTCAGGCTGAACAAGGTCGTTTTCGGTGACTTCCTAGCACTCACTCTCGCGTCTTTCGTTCCTTTCCCTTATTTGCACACTAGTAGCAATCTTTTCCATTTGCGCGACCAGTCGGGAATATACCGTCGTGGGCTCGGAGTAGAGACTACAGAAAGGCGAAGCGTCCTACATAAATACATTGCTTCCATTACAGGTTCAAGTACAGTGATGGCGAGTAAACATTTTTTTTTAACCCGAGAAGAAGG
Organism: Gryllus longicercus; assembly: GCA_038098605.1. Taxonomy (NCBI): domain Eukaryota; kingdom Metazoa; phylum Arthropoda; class Insecta; order Orthoptera; family Gryllidae; genus Gryllus; species Gryllus longicercus. Next base: position 4,282,834 of record JAZDUA010000059.1, on the reverse strand, counting down.
CACCGGCCGGGACGCGCGGCTCGCCGCTGGCGGTGCCGTGGCGGGGCGGGCGCGGCACCAACCAGGGGCGGGGGCGGGCGTGGGCGGCGTTCCGCGCGGCGGGCGGCGCACCGGAGAGGAGCGGAGGCGGTCGTCGGCCCAAGAGAGAGAGAGAGAGGGGGGGAGGGCGAAGACATCCGAGGAGGAGATGCGGTCCGGCGCCGCAATTACGCGACAAAACGGCCCCGGGGCACGCAGCGCTGCTGGGAACCACGCGCGGCGGCGGTGACGCGATGCTATCGCACGGCGCCGCCCCCGGCCCAGGCCCACGCCCCCTCCTGCTTTGCGCGACCTAGCCACACCGCGCGAGCTCGGACAGCAGACGCGGAGTAACGAAGGGCCCGGGTCTGTGCTTCCGGGGCTAGTTTTCACTAAGGCCCAGGGGGAATTACGGAAGGAGTAAACTGCGCTTTCTATCTTGCATTATTAGTAACCGTTTCTCTGTTTGGTTCTTCATACATTTGTGAGAAGTTGTTTTCCCTAACGGACTTCAATGGAAACAACAGCAGAATATCCGTTTGACGATTTATTAATATCAGTCCTTTTTCTTGCAGCAGACAATTTGAAATCAAGTTTCGAGATTCGGTGTATTTGACACACACACATTCACACGCACGCACACACAAAAAAAAGAGGATAAAGGGATAAAGTGTATTTTAATTATATATCAGCGTATAAAATAGTAACACATACACCTAGTCACACGTATATTTTATTATGTGTTAATATGCAAGTCTCTCTTAATATTTTTTAAATACACATTTTCATTATTTGCTCATGAACCAGAGTCTACTTTGTTAACGTTGAACGGAAATTCATTTCAGGCCACAACCGAATTCCTCCTCCCAGACATTTCCTTTCCCATTCGCGGAGAAGCACGCTCCGGGCCGGCCCTTGCGAGCGCAGCCACTCCCTGCTGAGAGCCGTCTCGGCGAGCGCGAACCTTGAGGCCACTCCACACATTCGGCATTCGAGATACTGCTCACCCAATGCCGAACATTTGAAGAGTTCGGCGAATGTTCGCTCCCTTTGATATGCCCTAAAGACCGACATGCGGTGGGTAGGGCGAAAACCGAACGTTCGGCGCTCGGCGAATCGCAAGCAACCCGTTCACACTACTCGGGATTCGCCGAATGCCGCATGTGTGGAGCAGCCTTTGGACAAGGCCATTCTATGCCCTCTCCTCTCGGCCGGTACTTCCTCACACAGCTCTCCTGGCAGAGGCGTGGCGCAGCGGTCGGTGCGTTGATTTTCCAATTGCAGCTGTAGCAGGGATACGGATCCTTAGCAATCTCGTGAAATTTTGGGAGATAAAAGCGGGTTCGCGACAAGGATTCTGGGAGTTCTCCTTTCACTCTATCCACCGAGAGTCCGTTTCATCGGCACACGTCCTTTTCACGTCATTGATACAATCTACCCTTCACTTAATTCACCATACCCCAAATCAGTAACTTTTACATAGGATCACGGATTGGCAACTTTAACTTCTTGATTATCATTATCAAAATAACTTTCAAGGGTTAGGTTATTTGGATTGGTTCAGGTGTCTCAGAGAAACTGATAGCACCGAAATCAAGATCTCTTCATCTCTTAGATCGACACTCTCTTGATCTTTGTTTTAAAGACAATAATTCGACATTCTAATGAAATTCTCTAGGCTGGCATTCTGAAGTCATGCTAATAAGCCTTTGGTTAATATTCTTTATTTTTTCTTTTAGCTTTTACGTTTTTAATTCTTGTTTACGATTGGGTTTCGTTTTCTCTTGATTTGTGTACAATTACTGCCGGCAGGAATCTTGCCTCTTCTGATTCCACTTAGCTTTAGTCATTTTGCCTGGAACACACATTCGCAACCAAACAAAAGAGATAAACTGTCACACGATGTTTTGAAATCATAGTCATTATGAATTACTTAAAAGTTTCTCTACAGACGTCTATCTCTACTCGAATGTATGGAAAGAAAATTATCCTCAGAGCAAAATGTGTGTGCTCAGGAAGAGTTGTAATGGCGATATAAATCAAGCAGTATTGTTGCGAATAATGGGTGAAAGATTGTTTTCGATTTTAACTCTACCATCATTTATATCAATATTATACAATAATTACGTCATAATATATCTTCGATAAATTTGTTTAGGGATAAACCTAGTATTTGTAAGTTTTTATCATTTAAAATATCATTTATTATTATTTTATTATTCAGTCCATTCTATTAATATTGACGATGAATAAAGGGGATTAACACGTTTGCAAATATACAAAATGTACACATTTTATCAGAATAACTACATATAATACATCGATCATAACTTGATCATCGATGAAAATAATAATACATCGATCTTCATAACACTCCTTTTTAGAACTATGATAATTTCGAACACGAGGATTCGTTCCAGTATTTCCATCTCGGAATACAAATCTCCGCTAGTAAAGAACTATTTTGTAAGATCCAGATCGCATACGTTTACTTTCCAATTTTAATTAGAATCTTTTAAGAATTAAAAATTGTAAAGCTAATGAAACATGCATTATGAAGGCATTTTTCTCGTAAAAGAGCGGGAGAGAATAACAAAAAACAGTCCGTCTTTCGCAACATTCTTTCAAGAACCAGCATGTTTCTTCAGACTTCACGGTTCGCTCCGCTCACGGGCTATTTTTTCAGCGAACCCCTTTCCGCTCCTCCCCGGCAACATTTAGTGTAATGGAGTAGCTCGTTACACGGCGACTCTCTTGCCTCGATTGACGGAACGAGCCCGCAGAGGGAAGTCGAAAGTTGTGCCGCCGACGCCGTCGTCGCCGGGCGTACTACGAGGGCAAGGCAAACGTGCAAAAACACGCAACCCGCTTCGCAGCGTCACAAGCGACTGCCCGAAGCGGCGCGGCGCGGCGCGGCGGCGGCGCTGACGACGGACGAGGCAGATGTCTGCGGCCACGCGCATACGGGCGACAAGACGCGAGAAGCTATTCGCCGCCGCCGCCGCCTCCGCCCGCCGAGGCGCGCAAACGGCCGCTTTCAACGACGCGACGCCTCCGCCCCGGCGCGTGCTACGGCGGAGCCGGTTCGCAAGGCGAAGCCGTCTGGGTGGGGGTGAAGGCGAAGCGGCGGCTGTATAAGAGGAAACGGTGCTGTAAACGGCGACGGAGGCGGTGGGGGCAAAGATAGTGTCCACGGCAGTGGGGGACTCAGGCGAAGACGCCGCGCCGGGGGGCTACCCAATAACAACGAAGCTGAGAGAAGGATATATAGAACGCCCACGTGGTCTCGGAGGCATCTGGTAATCCAAGTAGTCATGGTAAAAAAGTGTTAGACGATTCAAGGTAGAGGCAGAGTACCAATGGTGAGATTTGGAAGATGTGGACGATTTTAGGACAACTATTAACAAACTACTGCCATTCCTACATGAATTTTTGTCTTAATTATTGTTAGATTATATAATCACCAACTACATGCATATATTACGTTATTTGTTTCCATAGAAATAAAAGTAATAATATAATAAATGAATATTCAAATCTATTAACATCTCTGCATTTCTCTCCTGGTCATAATAACCGAGGATATTTTTTTATTGTCTTTCTCTCTGCAAAGCGATTGCACACATGTTCGTTTTTCAGCGTAATAAATAAATAATAACAGAGGACACGTAGGAGGATCAGCAAAACCAGAGAAAGTAGTAGTGTGATCAGCAAAGTTGTGGGGGCGGGATGTAAGAGTTGGATCAGTAAAGGGGAGGGGGGATCCGCAACTGAAGTAAATGAAAATTGTCGCAGTTCGATACTCGCAACACTGAAGGCAACTAATGATAATTGGTGCCAGGCATTGCGTAGTCGAGTGCTTTCATTCCACGGTTGTTCACCGGCGGGAGAATGAAAGCGGCGGCACGGGCTGAGAGAGGGCGTACGGTAGCTAAGGAAACGGCAGTGGTCGTCGCGAAGTAGCGCCGTGGGAGGCAGCGGCGGCGGCAGCAATGAAGAGGGCGGCCCCGACGGCGCCCGACGCCACGAAAACACGCTGCCCAAGGGACGCGGCCCACGGACGGCGGCGTGGGCGGCGAGCCGGCGGAGGCGTCCCAAGTGGGCGGGTCGCGTGGGACACGTGCGCCACTCAACGAGAGCAACAAGATTCCACGGAAACCACACAGTCCGTTGTGAAGCGAGATAACACGAGAAATTCTGCAAAAGACACACGGCTCGTAACAGGCACAAATAAAGGTAAGCGCTGAAGACTGGTACTAATTAACAATTCGTACTGGCGATTCGAGAAGTACGAAAGACGAGCTAATCAGGCGTAAGAAGAGGGAATAAAACGCGTTAATGCTGGGCTCGTAATGAGTAACAAATGTCTTATGAGTCGAAGTGTCCGATAAAAGTGTTCAACAACGCAGAAATTGTCAGAGAATAATATTCATTTCCTCAGATTAAAGGCGAACCACACTGTAGAATTCGAGAGATCTAAGGAGGATGTCACAGCAATAGGTTCGAAGTAACACCCAAAGAGACATGCAACGGGGAATATAATGATTCAAATATCAATAGGTATATTGTCACCCGTACGCCGAATTCCATCTTTATTCTGTATGCTAGAGTATATTCTACATCAAGGACCAAAGGACATTTCTAACTCCAAACCTCACTGAAATTCTGTCACAACGTCACTTGCATTACATTTTTAAACCCATTTCACCGTTTTAAATCATTGTTTCCTATTCCTTGCCGCCCTAACGCGCGCGATTTTAAGCTTCTCTCACCTTTATTCTTTTGCAATACAACAACCGAGCATTTCATTTCTAGTGATCCGAAGGCGAGCAAGAGCGCCGTCCGGGCACCGCCTGCGCGAGAGGCAAGTGCGAGCGGCAGGCGCCGCGACGCACAGGGGCGGCGTCCGGGGCGTCACGGCGCGTGGCGTCGCGTCGCATCGGCCGCATCGAGCGGTGAGCGCGGCGATGACGTTATCCGCCTCCGCGAACTGCTCGCGCGCGCTGTGACGCGCAGTGTTGGCCTCCGTTGACACACGGAGATCGCGCCGCCACTGTCACCGCCCCTGACCGCCGCGCGCAATATTGTTACTTAGCCACGTTAAATAGAATTGCGCCACTGAAAAGTCAAAGCGCTAAACCCGTCTTCGTATATTTTCTCGTTATGTGACCAATTCCAACACCATTACGATTTCAAGACGGTTCATTTGTCCAGAGAAAGGGAAGAATGTATAGATATGCTGCACACAAAACAAACTTGATGTTTCCGCGCCAACTGCTAAAGTCATTGGTCCCGTTGGTGTGGTGAATGTTTTATTCCGGGAGGTAGCGATGATTCTTTCCCAGATGAATGCTGAGATCTGGCGCCGACCTACACGTGCACTTGCGGAGGATTTCTCTTCCCGGCACCAGCGGGCCGGCCATCCGGAACAAGCTGTAAGCTCCTGATTGGTTTCTTATGTAAGGTAGTGTAATGTTGAATGTTGGGGTGTAAGGGGAGAGATATGGCAAGAAAGAGGAAGGAAAGACGCGTGGGCTGTAAGACATTTGTTGGAGTTCTGCTCCAGCATTCAGACGAGAAACTACGGACAACTACCGTTCAGAGACCGCCAGAATTCTCCTCAAGACACCGGGTGAATTCAAACTACCTATTTAGCTAGAATCGAAAGTCCGCCACCGTCGGGAGTCAAATGCTAAGATCTTCCGGTTAGAGTCCTTCAGAAACAGGGTCTAAGTGAACCGGTAAATAAACTTGAGGCCGAGGTTTGTGACGAATGGCAATCGTCATTCTCTTCTCGGGAACTCTGAGCACAAGGTCTTCGGGCGTGTCTTCGTGGGTCTTAGCAACGATGACACGCGATTAGCGCCCAATATGTAACACAATTTTGCTAGCATAAATTAATTGTCCTGGCGGAAGTTACGTAGAACGACGACGGGGAGATGCGCAGCGGAAACTTGTGGTTATATAGCGGCAGTGCTGGTCTCTTGTACTATCGAATTGCATCGTCCAACATTCACATTTCGGCCTTGATTCATAAATTACTACTTTAGGGGTTTTCTGTTAAATGGACCATTAAATATATGTGTGCGTTAATTATTATTTCTGTACATAATACGATAAGGACACACGATGGATATGCACCATTTATTAGAAACTGACGTCAAAGGGTGGGGAGTGGAGGGACATAAGAGGATGAATACTCTTTCCTGGATCTCGTCGATATAGGAATGGGTGAGGACTGGTTGGGGAAGGAAATATCGTGTGCGATCCGCTGCCCTTTGTTTATGGTACTTCTGTGGCATCCGCCTATAAAGGAAAACACAGAAACAACCGACCAGATCAGTCAACCACTAAGTATTCTCATCCAGGAAGTAATCGGCCTTGCTATTTAGCTCATGTCACAAATCCTGCCACCATCAAGACTGCCACCACTCTGCTTGATTGGTTGAAATATGTATCGTAACGTTACATGTATTCATTACGTGTATACCTCGGCGGCTTCACGGTGCTATACCCCCTCCGCTGCGTCGTCCGAGCCTCTGCCCGGGAGAATTCCGCCAAAGGCCATTCATGCCGGCTCGTTACTGTGCTGCCGCTAAAGTCCGCTAATGGCGAGCCCGGACCCGCCCTTCGCCCTGATGACTGAGAGACCACCTCCTTTAGAAAACCTTTCATACGCTGTATTTTGATGGACCGCTTCTTTCATCTATGACCGCGTTGCATATTAATCTTCGTTACGGGCACTGTGTCGAGTATCCAAAGTTTCTCTAGTTCCACGAAATGTGAAATGTAATACCATTCTGTATGAGTTGAATGAGCGTTGACACTAAACGCCCTTTCTCATATGTTCATACAGGCAGTAAAACATTAACAATATGAAAAGCAACAAACAAAACAAATTAGTACAAGATAACTCAAGGGTTTTGCAAGTAACGCAGGCATGTAACTTGAAACACGTTCTTTGAATACTACCATGTGAGAAAAAACATATCTCATTAAAGCGAGAGATTTGACGTGTAAACACGATTTTGCTTTGTACCTCGACCCGTCCATCAAAGGAGGCGCTGTTGTAGTAAACGGAGAAGCACAAAAAAATGAACAAAAGAGGAGGGCAGAGATGAAAAGTAAGAAACATAAACAGAACAACATAAGCACAATAGATCGTATAACACTGGTTGTGGAAAACACAAAAAGGACGTACGAAGAAATCAATATTTATAAACTAGGGTAACGAGAACGTTAATAGCTAGATAGAGGAGCGAGTGAGACAAAAGAGGGCCACAGCATCAATATTTGAAGTATTATTCAAAAGAAAAGATGACAGTCATACCGGTGAAGCATGTTCATGTTATGTTCAGCCAGAAACAAAATTGTACAAAAATTAGAAATTAATACTTCATTTACCCAATAAATACTCAAATAACGCACTAATAGAAAAATTAGTTTAAAACGAAAGTTGAGGCGAGAGCTCCGTTGCGTGGATGCGAATCCCATTAGGAGCAACGTGGCTGGGAACGTCAGTAGGTACTTCCAATTCCAATTTAACAATCTGGAATTGCAGAATGTATTTCTGCATAAAGCGTTTCGAATTTGAGCAGCTAATCGTTAATGTTAAAAAATATTAGTACATGCGTTAGTCAATCAGTTTATACCTATTTAGCCTAAAGTACAATATAAATAGATAGAAAGTCTGGGGAACAGAGTAAAGGAATTATTGTTACCCTGGGTCGGCCGGAGAGACTGGAAGTCAAGAAGAGAACAATGACGGATGGCTATTCTGAGTGTCACTATCACAAACTCGAACTACACAATGCAACATCTATTATGATTGCGCCCAATTGAAAATTGTATTTGCTTTGAAAGTATAATTCTACACAACCTTTAAAATACGAGTAGTATTTTCGGGTTTTCAGCCGCGCAGTTACTATGAATCCAGTAACTAAGAAATAACAGCAGCTCACGGTGCACAGAAGTCCCTGTCTATTGGCATGGTGGGTTGGGCAGAGTCCGGTTTCTGATGTAATAATTGTACATATTCTTTGCATATCTTTTGTTCTCTCAAAATTGTGAACTTGGCGAAACAAGCAATCCTAACACAATATGCAAATGTTTCGTGACATATTTTGAACTATATTATATACTGCCTACATTTTACATATTTTGCAAACATTATTGTTATTGTTATTATTATTATTATTATTATTATTATTATTATTATTATTATTATTATTATTAATATTATTGTAATACAAATTTCTTGAATATTTACCGAATTTTCAAAAATAGTTTCTAATTCACAAAGATTTGTTTCTCACACATATCCAGAACTGACGACGCAAGGTGCCCCACGTGAAAACGCGGTCAAATGCACGCATTATATATGAGTTAACCTCCATCTGCACTGCTTCCAATATGTTGCGACAAGTGAGCGTGGAAATTATCTTTATGAGTAGAAAGTGTGTGACTTTTCTTTGTTGATTTTTAGGCTAAATTTATTGGAGAATACTGGGGATTAATTGTCGCAGACGTGTAGCGCTACGAAAACAATACTACAGTGATTGCTTGCCAGTCATTGACTTTTGATGTTTGTACTAGGGCTATCATGGAGCTCCAAAAAAATTAACTTATAAAAAAATGTTAAATTATTATTATTATTATTATTATAATTTCATAAATATTTACCCGTTTCATACTACATATTTTTCCGGAGTCTAGTGACGGGACGTATACGGTAGCGGTGGGGGTGGGGATGGGGATGGGGGAGGCTGCGGCGGCGCGAACGGAAGAGGCGGGCGGGGGTGACGAGGTCGTCTTGATGGGGCCTCGTAGCGCCGCCCGGCGCCGGGACGTCGCCGTCCGGGGGCCCTGCGTCAATTCCAACTTTCACACTTCCCTCCGCCCTCTCACCTCCTCGCCCGCCCGCCCGCGCCATTCCGCCCGCTCGCTCGCTCGCTCGCTCGCTGGCTGGCTGGCTCGGGCGCCGGGACCAAGTTCCCAGGTTATTTTCCAGAACGGCCTCTGGGAAAGCGGGAGCGAAGTCGTGGGACTCCTAGGCGCGCCTGGCGACGGAGACGGAGATGATGGCGACGGAGGCAGGCGCGAGGCTGGCAACGGAGACGGCTTACGTGTGATGATGTCACACCCCCAGAACGCGTCTAGAGCACGTCAGGAGAGAAAGACAACGAAACTGTAGCAGTGATAACTCGAAGTGTAGAAATACATATTCCATAACACAACATGTGAGTCACCGATACATCGCTCAGCAAGGAGATACCACCAGTGATAGGGAAAGCAATAGAAAGAGCACAACGTCGGAAATGTGTGTGTTGTCGCAGAGCTCGTTACGAGGGAGGAATTGGCTGTGATTCGGCAAGAGCACGTGAAGGAAGTGGAGATACAGGCAACAACGTTGGGCCCGGTGGATCGGAGGTGGTGTAGCAGGAACGGCAAAACCTCGTGGAAGGAGTGGGAGGCGAGGCGCCGTCAGGGAGTTTAGAGCCCGTCGCCGCGCCAGCCATGTCGTCAGGGACGCGGCTGCCGGTTTTAATAAACGGACATCCTCCGAGGATCCTTTGTGCGGCCTGGAAAAAATGACAAGGAGGTTTCTCAACGGAAGAAAAATCTAATCAAGAACACGACGTCGAATACTCGTCTTGTTTTGTTTTTTTCTTGTCTCCTGCCGACATCTGCCTACGCTTCGCCCGCGCCAAATCTCGTTAACCCACCATTACGGTGTTTTACACTAATTATGTACCGGGTAAGTGCAACCACGTAATTTCGGAGTACACAACGTGAGAATGGACCCTCGAAATTGCCGCAGATGTTTCGAGAACAAAAAACAAATTTACAGATGTAGAAACGCGGTTCGCGGGCGAAGTGGACACATCGCGATCCTTATCATACGTTGCCCTCCGCACAGCCATCCGCGCAGGGCAAACACCGCGGGGTCGGAGCCGGGGCCGGGGCCGGGGCAGGGTGTTTTGGCGCGGGCCAGCGACCCGCATCCAATCGCTCGCCATCTCAGATGGCCCTCCTCGATATTCGGGCGGACGTCCCCCTCCGAGAGCAATGCACTTTCCCAGCGGCGCGGCGCCCCGGCGTTCCCCGCCTCGCAGGGCGTCTTTCAAACAGCTGATCAGCGGAATGCACCTCAAAGGGGGCAGGTATACTGCGATTCTGCTTGCAGACGTCGTCTTCAAAGAGAAGGTCACGACGAAACACGGAGCGGTGAGGGCTCGGTCGTAATGGCATTGACCTGCGCCCCACAGTCGTACCTGCGCCTCAGCTGAACCTCACGCAATGCGTTTGCTTTGGCCGCAGGCTCCTAACGTTCCCGCCAAAAAGGTTGCAAGCCCAAAGGGCAAAAACATTTGTCTCCTACTGGCGAATCTAATAAATAAAAAAAAAAAAAAAAAAAAAAAAAAAAAAAAAAAAAAAAAAAAAAAAAACACCATACTCCTTTTCAAGATTCTCTTGAAGCTTATCGTTACTCAAATTATTAGATTGAATAAATTTGGTAGAATTTTCTGCCTCAATTACTGATTATTATCATGAGTTGATAGCAGAATTAAAATAAACTTATCAAGACTACACATTTGCAACAACAGTAAGACAACGTATACTAAGGAGTACCGAACACATGAGTATTTTCTACCAATCTTTATTACCAGCTTGTTTTTGTACTCCGTAAGCCAGAGCTAGACGACTAGACGAAACTCGAAAAGTACCGCAACAACAACACACGAATTCCAAGCAGGGGAGCGAAACAATCCCATCCCTCCGCAATTTTTCTTAAGGGCACGTCCCTTAGGCTTTCTTCAGGCGAATCGCAAGGCCGATGCACTTTCCCACAAACCTCACGGAGCGCCTCGCAAACAGCTGATCCGCCCGAGGGGGGGTCAGTCAGCCAGGTACCTCGATCGAGGGCAACGCACGCACGGGGTCCTCCGCGTCGCGCAACAGCAGCGGTTCTCGAGGAGGAGGGGAAGAAGAAGAAGAAGTTGGGAGCACAAAAGGCGGCCCGCACCCGAGCGCCCGCGCCCGAGAACACTGGCGCGGCGGCCCGCGCGTCCACTTCCACGCATCTCCGCGGCCCTCGCGCACTAAGGCCGGCCGGACCGGGCCGACCGGCTCGCCCCGGCCGGACCCGTGCACCCTTCGCTTAGTTCTGTGCATTACGTACAAATGGGGTTGCGCGCTTCGCTCAAGTTGTGGAATTTGATTTTAGCTGTAGTGTGAATTTAATTTTTGGCCTCGAAGAAGCACCCTCCGCTTAGTTATCCGAGGCCTCTGTGAATTCGGTACAATTGGAGTTGCGCGCTTGGCTCAAATGGTGAAATTTGATTTTAGCAGTGGTGCGAATTTATTCTTTGTCTTCAAAGAAGTCTTTGTTATTAAATTCATTTTTATCCTTCAGTGTAAACTGGCTGTAAGGCAAAAACTTCGCGACATTCACGAATCTTATCACGTAAATGAAGAAAGCGGTACTCGTATTTCTGTTTAATTAAATGAGATATGCACGTTGTAGTAGTATCAATTACTTATGGCCTTTGGACTGATTTATACCTACGTATTCCCACAAACGTACAATCTGTCTAAAACGTACATCTTACATGTTAGTACACATTAGTATTTAATAAATCCATTACAGAGCAATGCCCAATTGCGCTTTGACGATAAATAGAAGGCGGTACAATACTCGTATGCAAAAGACGATGCAACCGTCGTACTCACCTTCCATCTCTTGTAATGGGAGCCGATGTTCGACTGGCGAGCATGGCAGTAAATTTGAGTTTGTGGTACAGAAAATGAATGTTGGGAAATCTTTCATCCAACCAATTTCTTCAACTCTCCCGTACATTCATTCATTCATTCATTCATTAACACACCCTTATTCCGACGATGTGAGTAAATAATGAAATGACTCTTCCCTAAATGTACTGAAGAGCCAAAAAAACTGGTACAGCCATGCATATTGAAATAAAGAGATCTGGAACCAATCAGAATACGGCGCTACGGTCGGCTATATAAGACAATCAGAGTCTGTCTGGCAAAGTTGTTAGATCGGTTATTGCTGCACAGTTGTTAGATCGGTTAATGGCAGGTTATCACGATTTAAGTGAGTTTGAACGTGGCGTTATAGTCTGCGCAAGAGAGAAGAGACGAAGCATCTCCTATGTCGCAATGAAATTTGGATTTTCCCGTACGACCATTTCACAAGTGTACCTTGAATATCGGGAATCCGGTAAAACATCAAACCTCCGGCATCGCTGCAGCCGCAAAAAGATCATGCAAGAACGGAACCGATGGCGAGAATTATTACACATGGCAGAAGTGCACCCTTCCGCAAATTGCTGCAGATTTCAATGCTGGGGCATCAGAACGTGTCAGCATACGAACCATTCATCGAGTCATGAGGTTTCGGAGAAGAAGGCCCACTCGTTGATGACTGCACGACACAAAGCTTTACGCCTCGCCTGGGCACGAAACACCGACATTGGACTCTTGATGACTGGGAACACGTTGTCTGGTCTGACGAGTCTCGTTTCATATTGTTTCGAGCGGATGGACGTGTAGAGTATGGCGACAACCTCATGAATCCATGGAGCCTGCATGTCAACACGGGACTGTTCAAGCTGGTGATGGTATGGAGCGTGTAAATTTGGAGTGATATGCGACCCCTGATATGTCTAGATTACGACTCTGACAGATGACACGTACGTACGCATCTTGTCTGATCACCTGCACACATTCTTGTCCATTGTGCATCCCGACGGGCTTGGGCAATTCCAGCAGGACAATCCGACAGCCCACACGTCCAGAATTGCTACAGAGTAGCTTCTAGGACACTCTTCTGAATTTAAATACTTCCACTGGCCACCAAAATCCCCAAACATGAACATTATTGAGCGTGTGCGTGTGCCAGTTTTTGTGTCTCTTCAGTGCAAATGGAATACTTTTTTTCTAATAAAAGTGTTTCTTTCATCAACGTTTCGAAAGTTACAAATACGAGTACACGCTATTGCCATGTACTTGCATTAAAATAAAGAATTCATATCAGAAACATTATCAGGGGTTTTGTGGATCTTTGAAAACGAAAGGGAACATAGTACTTTCATAAAGCAGTCTTTCGTGCAAATACTCTAAATTTCATATCCTCTCCAGGAAATGATTAAATTTTGACAATCAAATCCGTTCACGTTAAAACTTAGAGAGAGCAAACTCCTGAGCGGGGAGCAATCATTATTCGCGAGTCTAAAAAGAACTTTCAGGGAGAAAACAAAAAAGCCATAAAAACTGTGTAAACAACAAACAGTATTCAGTTAAATTCACAACGATTTCTTCTCCCAAACGTCCCCTTATCATTCCGACATTACGAGGGGAAAAAGAAGAAAAAAATGTATATAAACTTCCATAGCAATTTGTTCTTAAGGTGGACCTATCGCACAGGTGAGAAGTGCCGGAGAGGTAAGAGGTCCTAGGTTTCGACCAGGGCGTCTGCCGGGCGTCTGCCAGCCGTCTGCCCCGCACCGCCGCGCCGCCGCGCCGCGCCGTCGTCACAGTGGCGCCCGGGAGCCCTTCCGCCCTCGACGACGGACGCGTTGCGGCGCGTCGAGTCGAGTCGGCGCTCTCTTCACTGCGTGCTCCGCCGCCCGGCGGGCCGCGGTGGGGAAGGAGGAGACTCTTACTTTGCGGCGCAGGGGGCGGAGAAAAAACGACGCAGCCCTCTTTGTTAGTCGTGAGACGGCGCGGCGGCGCGGGCGACAGGGGGGGAGGTGGAACAGGGTGGGGTGGTGGCGGCGGCCCCCGGGAGCTGGGCAAACATTGGGGACACACCGGTGGCGGTCGCGGAGGTGGCGGTGGCGGAGGTAGAGGCGGCGGAGGCAGTGGCGGCGACGCAGGCGGAGGTAGAGGCGGCGGAGGCGGTGGCGGCGGCGGAGGCGGAGGCGGTCGTGGCAGCGGAGGCGGCGGTGCACCGGTGGGGACACACAGTGGTAGAAAATTACGTTTTAAGAGCTCGAGAGAAGGAAAAGAAAGCTAATTTGGTAATAAGGATTTCTTTCCCCTTCTTCAACAAAAAAGTTGTAACTTTTAATAAAAATTTGGCATCTGTTGCCAAACCAAATTTGACTTGTATCCCAGGCTCCAAGGCAAATTTTCCCCTTGAAAAAAGTATCTACTTCTCTCATCAATCGACGAATTCCTGCAAGAACAGAAGCGTCAACCATTTCAATATATCTTGTGACTTTCATCTAGTCACTGAGAAATGATATTTAGAAAACCAAATAAAATCCTTCGCAGGTTTCGGTTTCCTCAATAGAAAAAAATGGAAATTTTGTAATAAATTTAAAGGAATACATGAAAGAATCTACAATGGAATAAAGGATTTGTCACAGATTAGTAATTTACGGGGAGCACCATCACCAGACTTGGCAGGAACACAACACGAAAGACCATCGTATGTTTTCCCTTCTATTACATCGTGTTTCATTGGGGATAGGAGCTACTGGTATTATTGGTAATTGGAGAACTGAAGGCATCAAGTTTCGACGCCTTGCATTTTGTCATTATTCGCCCTGAACGACTCTCAGCTTCAAGTTCAAACGGCGCCGCCCCGTGAAGTACTTGCCCTCCCCGAAGAGCGGCGCGCCCGTCCGTTGCGCGTGGGTGGCACGTCGGAGGCGGGTGGCCGCACGGGAGGGCGGCGGAGGCGGCGGCGGCGTCCGAGGGGTCGGAAGGAAACGGCCGGGGCGGGGACAATGAGACGGCCGATGGCCGGCCAATATCCGGCTGGACGCGGTCGTTGACACCGCGGGGTCGCAGCCGTCGTCGTCGTCGCCCTACAACTACGCAGCGCGTGCTCCAACGTCGGCGATGAGGGGAAAAGAGGAGGGGAGACGGAAGGCGCAGACGCGGAGGGACGGAGGGGAGAAAAAAACGCGCGGGCGCAGGCGCGCGCGTGTTGCTCGCAAAAAGAGTTCCCAAGAAGGACGGGTCGGCGACCCGGCGACGTCTGTGCAGGGTGGCCGCGCGGCCGGCGGCGATGCGCGACGCCAAGATTGGTCGAGATATCGGCGCGGAGATTGCGAATCAACGTCTAAATTATCTTTTCTTTTAAAATCTGTCTTCATTTGTCTTTCTATTCTAACCAAAGCTATAATTTACTGACCTTCCTATTTAACTGGCTCGCGCAAGTGGGCCAGATCACAAAAATGTAATTCCTGACATTTGAAGTGCCACTTTGCACCATATTGCCATTGTCATCACTCAATGCCCCTAGAAGTCAAATATTCATTACATTGGAATATACTAGAAATCAAAACCACTTTTGGATAGAATGAGGAGTTACGTAAAACATCCCTACAATATTTTCGGCAACATTTCAATTCATTAAAACATATTTTTTATAATTTTACACACTTTAACCAATATACACTTAATTACACTCTTCCACTAAATTGTTTTCTCTTCAAGTTATCCCCTGGGAATACAAACTGATTTAGATCTACTATCAATTGGCTGGTGATTGACACATTGGTGCTCTGTTAAAACAGCACACACTCACACCTCGCTTCACGGGATTATAACAAAATCACCACACTTATGGCAGTCAAAATTATTCCATGACAGAATTTTAAGGGGTCCTCCAGGTTTCTCAGATATTTAATACTTTACGTTACTTAATAACAAGCCTTAACACATTTTCAGAATTTTCTCAAACACTGCTCCAAAATCTGAATAATTTGTTTCTCGGATACAGCAAAGCACGCTTGTAAATTGACATGGGTCTAACTTTCGGGGGACTCGCTGAATTATCGAAAACTGCAAAAATTCAAATATTTTTCTGTATCTAGAGTATAGAATATAAGATGTTTTGCTTAATGAAATCAGTTCTTCAAAGAGTTTTATTTTAAGTAAGTTCTTGTACACTTTTCGCGAATTTTTTGTTTGAAGTAAAGGGAGTTTTTAAAAAATCCTTATAAACGACCCCATTTTGTTCTTTGAATTTTCTTCTAGAGAGCAAAGTGTGAATAGAAAGACGGCGCAGGCGCGACTTTCATTGCACTCTGAATTTTGAAAAACAGCAATAATTACAAATGGGAGAAAGTATGTTCGGTTGTATAACCACTTGTAAATGCTAAGTTAGACTCCACAACACCTAACCATAATTTTAATACAGAAATTTTTTTTAATGTTCTGACCTTGGTACTTTGTGCTTATAATTGTATGATAATAAATAGCTACTCCACCAACAATGTATTGTGTTAAATATCCTCTCAAGACCTAATTGGCAAGAATACTTCTTTATATTTTACATATTGTATGATTTAAGTAATTTAATCGACGCGTTTGCGTGGTTTTCATGTTCTTCACTATTCAGGATGGCTATTTGGGGGTTACCTTTACGAAACATTTCTGCCTTGGTGCTGCTGTTTACCCCTTTTATTTTGTCATGCAACGACACGTGCAATGTTTTTTTTTCACCCGCTTTTTATTTTATGCTACAAAACATTTATCGGCGACCCTACGATTACCCCAAGAAGCGGTGCGCGGATGCCAGCGATCCAAGTCGCAATATTCTCCGAGATATCGACGTGGACACGAGATACGAAAACTGTAGTATCATACGATTCGAGAATCTGCAGCTGCTTTTTATAATAAGATTTTCGTTTATTTATCCTAAATTTCGAAACGTTCAGGTAACTGAACTCGTTCGTGCTTTCAGTTCTCATACTTCCCACGACGGCAGATGTACGAGTATGCTTATCGAAACACATTATAAAAAAAATTTTAAATAGATTTTTATAACAATTTTCTCTATATAATAGAATACACTAAGGACAGGGAACGGATTTGTACGATTGTAGGACACCATCAACATTAATTTCGTAAAAGCGGAGGTTGTTAAAGGATATCCTTCCAGGAGTGCATCAAACAGATGAGACAAAAAAAGCAGTTTATGATAAGAAATTTGCAGGCTCGTGTGCAACCGGCGACACATCCCGTTGCATTGCAGCAGACGTCATAATCATGCATAACTCGGAAACGATGCGTCCTACGGCCTTAAAATCCAGCGTAATGTTTCTAATGCCATAATCTACAAAACGGGACATGTAAAGTTTTCTCTGATATCTTTGGATTTCATGGGTATACCAAAACCTGTATAATATTTATATTATCATAAACATTATTCATGTATCATTCTCATATTATTATCATGATTGAATAACAAAATGTTTGTGTAGATTTGTATCCAAGAACAAAAAACTGCAGTTTGAGTTACTGATTCATTTTCCTTGGATATGACCAGGCAGATGTTAGAGCTATGCAGAGGAAGAAGGGTCGACGACCTACGCGAACTGAGGGGATCCGCGGCGGCGGCGGCGGCGGCGGCGGCGGCGGGGGCACGACGCACGACGCACACGCACGCAGAGAGTCGACCGATATCGATGCGGAGACGCGATACGAGAACAGCGAAGTTTGAGGGATATTTTATGGCTGCGAGCCGTCGAGCGATCTCGAGGGCTGATTCGCGCGAAGCGAAAGAGCGCGACGTCCGCGAAACCGGATAGTCTCTGAAGGAGACTTACGAGTCGCCAGTCACCGGCACAGCTGGGACGCGAAGAAATATGATCACACGTAAAAATTGCGGCTCGCGAATGATGGGCGCCGTAATGAGGTAAGCAGATGCACGACACACAGCTAGAAAGACTCCGGATTGTCCGAGGTACGGGACAATTAAGAATGCAGGTGTTGCGAGGGAGATGCCCATCTGCCAAGTCGCATGGGTGAGTTAACGTGTTTCATTCATAATCAGATGAACGAAACCTATTCTAATTGGATGACCAATGAAATTACAAGCACACGCGATCCCCAAAAAATATTCTTGCATAATATTCTAAAACTCTTCCTTTCTTCGCAAGCTATGTTTAATTGCCACTTCATTAGATATTACACGAAAATCCTTGAACGATGAAAGGTCGTTAGACTGTATACCTCTGATCATGGATGCTGAAAAACAATGCATAAAGAAGGAGAGGTATTCTCACTGAACTGTTTTCTAATTACAAAGGAACTTTCACCTATTACATTACAAAAATCACGATATATTATCTCCTTGACATATTAAGAAATTCAAGATAATTATTTCTATAATTTACTAATAATCCTATGCTCTCGCAATAGGATTCATGTCATCTATTTTGGATGATACAACTGTGAAACTATATTCGCAATATAATTTTAAAATTATTTCCACAAAGAGTCCTAACTTTCCTCCCAACCTAACACCTTCAAACATTTTTTATTTTTACGCGAGGTATTCCCACCTCTCTAAAAATCTGTCAAGCTAAAATTTCCCCAGAAAATTACACCGCACCAAAGTTACACACTTTACTTTGCGCCCACGGAATGGCTTCACACGAAAGGAAATTACACGACTTTGGCATATCACAAGATAAACTGCGGGGTTATTGAGTGGGCATTTATACGAAGCTATAGGTCTGCAGA
Source organism: Gryllus longicercus (assembly GCA_038098605.1). Taxonomy (NCBI): domain Eukaryota; kingdom Metazoa; phylum Arthropoda; class Insecta; order Orthoptera; family Gryllidae; genus Gryllus; species Gryllus longicercus. The sequence goes on along the minus strand of JAZDUA010000059.1, from coordinate 4,264,306 downwards.
CAGCGCCCACCCGAGGCAATATATTTTCAGGCAGCCCGTTCACCTTGCGAATATTCGTGGGCGTCAAAGTAGGCCGTTTTGTAGGCAGGGCACGTTCGCTCGTGCGTGGCTGCCGCCGTGGGATACACGACAACCGAGGTGCAGCCGCAACGAAAACCAAACATGGAAGGAAAGAGAGTTCGAACAACCTTCAGCCTCGCTTCTCCATCGAGAGGATTGAAATGTTCGCAAACTCGCAACATCGGGAAATAAAGAGCAAAAGTTCATTTTTCAAGGTGACGAATGTATCAGAAACTCCTAGATGATTTGGTGTTATCATTCTACAAAATGTGCTATGACGCAATATGAAATCAGAGACTTGAACTGTTGTCGCCAACTGCTTCTTTAGCTCCATTTTGGAGCTACAAAACCTTTTTTTTTCTAGATATGAATTATTGCAATAATGACCAGATGAAATCATCTTCAATTATTTACTATTCATTAATTTAAATAATGAAAATTTATATGGATTTCTCTAATAGTACAACATTACGTAATGACATAATTATTATACGAGACTAAAAATAATTTCTTCTCCAAAATACTATACTCCAAAGTGTAGTGATTTATGATGTTTTATTAATTCACAAAGTCCCGTTTTAGGTGCGATTAAAATCTCACACAAGCATCTCTCTAACATTGAAATGTATAATTTTACACAGAAAACTTAAATAAAATTAAATTAATTTATAAACAAACGAACAACAAAAAAATCAAAATCCCATTTACTCAATCCGTTACATTGCGTTGGAGTTTAAATAAATTGCCAATAATGCTATCGATTACATACGTACATAAATATCAACTAACGACTATCAATCAACCCTGAAATAAATGAAATTATTCGCACGCTCCATTATACGTTTCAGAATAAGTATCCAACAACTCCGTATTCGCACATTCGTCGTGCCTTCACACTTCAGTTCCAAACGTACGTACATTAAGATACGAGTCCTTGGTTCTTCCTCCTGAATGAAATGCCTTTCGCAGAGAGGTTTCGTTTCCCTGAGAAGGGGGGGGGGGCGGGGCGGGATGCAGGGGCGTGGCCGAGACAAGCTGCTCCCGCTCGACGCCGCCGACGCGGGGCGGCGGGCGGGGCACGCGAACCGGCCCGCGCCTCACAAACACATCTGCGTCCGGAGAAGAAACATTCCGGACGCCCTGCGGAAGTGGGCGGCCACGCCACACGAGGGCGGCGCGGCGCGGGCCGAGGTGGGGCAGCGGCGCTCATCATCCTCTTCTTCTTCTTTTCTTCTTCTTTTTCTTCTTCTTCTTCTTCTTCTTCTTCTTCTTCTTCTTCTTCTTCTTCTTCTCCTACCGCACTGCGCCCCACACACGCGGCTGCAGCCACTTAACAACGCTACCCTCCCCGGACGCGCCAAGCGGCGCTTCTTCCCTCACTTCATTCTCCTCCTTGATCATTACTCAACGCTAACTTTGGTGCTTCTGTCCATCCTTTTTTTTACCTTGAATCCTTCTCTAGCTCGGATCCGCTAGTAGAACATACCCTTCGAATTCTTCTATCACCATCACCACTGTTTCTGACCCTATCTTCGTGTACTTTACTATCGCGACTTACAACTCACTCTACTATATCTGATTACCACAATCATTTTCTTTGGCGATAAACTGCTCTTGAATACCCTGTGCAAGTTACTGCAACTTTTGTTACCACCTTTCATCTCCTTACCTGCGACCAGCCGGTAAATCTTCCAACGTTAAGTTGCTGATACCATTTCAATCAAAATGTTAGCTTCCAAGATCATCACTATCGCCAAACATGTTCCGATCTTCACGTTCTCCACCACCACCACCGCCGCCGCCGCTCGGCACGCGTCGGGCGTCAGATCCCAGCGCTGGAGGACCCACTCCCCCCCCCCCCCCCCCGCGGGGAAGGGGACCGCCGAAGGATGCTGTGAGGGACCCCGTCAATAGCTCCGGCGGCAGCGGCGGCGGGGGGGGGGGGTAGAGAAACGCCGCCTGCCACGCGCACGCACCGCGTCCGGTCGGCCGGTCGGCCGTTCGTTCGTTCGGCCGGCCGCCGCCGGGTCGGGCGGGCCGGGTCGGGTCGCGCGCGCAGCCGGGCCAGGTGTGCCTCCCCTCCCCTCCCCTCCTTTCCTCCGCCAGCGGCACCGCCACCGCTTCACGCACACAAAGAAACCGGGGGCCGGGCCCTATTCGCGACGCGACGCCGGTCGCGTGCCGCTCGTAAGGGCGCCCGGCTCTGCGTTCTGCCCGAGACTTTCGCCCTTACGCGCGGAGGCGGCGCCGCCGGCGCGGTACCTGGGCGGTGTGGCGGGGCGGGCGGTGAGGGAGAACATGAGGGGGGCGAGTTCGGGAGCGGCGGCGGCGGCGGCTCCTGCGGCAACACCTGGCATTCCGGACCCCGAGTAATGCTATTGCGCATCCGACAATGCGGGGCGGGGGGGGGGGCATAGGGGGGCGCCGCGGGCCGGCAGGTCTCAATGGGCGCCCGCGCCGGCGCCGCACGTGTGCTCGCGACAAAGACTGCGAAGCGCCCGTGGGGTGCGCGACTTCGCGTTCGCGATATCTGCTAGGTGGCGGCGAGCGACCGGCGCAGGGTGTGGCAACGTACACGCCCGCCGCTGTCGCAGGAACAGCAGTGAAAACTACCTGAGATAGCGAGCTGTTCGTGGAAGCTGTATCCGCCTTCCAGCGTTACACTAGTATGCTAGACATATCTATGACAGAAGACGGCAGTATTTTTTCTTCTTCTAGAAAATCACTGAATGAAAAAATAAATTCGTTATCTTAATTACTTGGCGTTTAGGTCATATGGATACGTCTTATGACGTATATATCTTACGGATTAATCACGTTCATTACTGACAGTCGCGAAGTGTTATCAACGCCAATAAAACACCGTAAATATAATCATTGTAAAATATACTTTTGAAAGGATTAGCTGATTTCATTTCTACAGGACTCACAAAGGTGTATGCATTGCAAACTTCTATTACAATACGAGATCAGACACATTCCGATGAAAAACGTACGTGTTATGTGGAGGCTATGAAGCTCAGAAACCATAACAGATATCCATTTGTAATTGGGATACCTATCTAAACTCGAGAAAATTATGCACAAAGAGATATTCCTTGCGATGCGGAATTGTACAATCGAACGCTGTTCTGCCCGGCCCGAATAAGCAAGAAACGAAAACACCTTTATTTCCGAAGTGAAATCAATTTTTCATAACGGTTTCTCCGGGCCTTATGGATTTAGATCAGAATCACGATGCTTTAACTGCAAAGATCCAGGGCCATACTTTAGAGGTTCCTCTACTGGGAGGGCTGGTGCAAGAGAGAATAAAACCAGAGAAAGAAGAGCAGAGAGCTTTTTAAACTGGACAAATGCATTCCAAGATAATCTCAAAGGGCATTAAAACTCCCGGCAAGTTTTTTTATTTAACAGCTACCACTGTGTAACAGAAAAAAGAACCCTCGGCGTACACAGCTCGTTGGCAATTCTTTTGTAGGAAGTAATTTATTTCTTAATTGGAGGTGAAATATACGTCTTCGTTTTAATAAGCTCAGAACTAAATTCAGAATGTTTACTGCTTCCTAACGCAACTTTCCTTTCGTTCCTGTCTGCGTGTTAAAAAGCAAGTGAGATGACAAAAAATTATTACAGACATTTAAAACACTCGCTTAATTGAAAATTCATAGTAATTCAATTCTACGTTAAATAAGGAATGAATTCTTTCATGCCTTACACTTCATTTCAACAATTAAATATGCAATTTAAATAGATGGTAGCCCCACAAGTGTCGGAAAGAATGACATTATTCATTTACATTATTCGATCAATATTTTATATAATAATATAAGTACATATATTTTTTGTAAGAAGAGTTAACCTAGTTAAAGATTATTTTTGTTTTTTTGAAAGCTGAAATTCAAACGATTGTTATATTAATACTTTCATTATTAAAAAACTTTTAACTATTAAAATATATCTTAAACTACGCATATTCGAAATTAGTTATATAACGAATATTTTTAAAATAACGTATTCTGAGAACATTAAAAAATATATAGTCAGATTTTTAGAACTGTAGCTCAAATATAAATACTACGAACCCCTACCCTATGAAAATAAACTTCTTCTTAACTGAACTAAACTTTCTCTCACTTCCGAACCAAAAAGGAAATCCATAATGGCCAATATGTAGTTCAAAGCCAATTCTCTCAGAATCCCATTGAAAATTCGTGGCTTAAATACAACAAAACCGCATTCACTTCATGATCCAATTTTAGAGCTGATGATAGCACAAGCACAAAACCATTTCACATTCTGAAAACCGTTGTCGCGTTCCCAGAATTAAAGAAAACACCTCCTACCTCCACACTCCTATCTGCGCGTACCAGAGTACAGCGTTCCCAGCAAAGCGAGGCGACGCCGGGGCGCAACTCGATTTGCATCTCCCGCGAACTGCGTAATGGCCCGGGGGGCGGCTCGACCGCCAAGAGAAGAACGGGCTGAGCGGCCCAGCGGGCGGTGAAATGACTCCAAGCGAGAGCCGCATATTGCATTCAAGCTCAAATGATTTTTTAAACCTAAAGCTAGGTCGCGCGACAGGCTGGTCTTAGAAAGCAACTAGCTCTTACTGCTTGAAAATTCATCCCTACATAAAATATTGCACTGAAGCAAACGCAAATACGATCGATGAAATATCACCATATTTATAAACTGAATTATATACGGACAAACTACACAATTTCCCTCTAGTTAAAACGATATTTTGAAAATGAATAGCATTGTGAACATAAAATAAGAAATATTATAGAATGACCGAAAGATACTTCTACATTTAACTAAGAATATAGAAATTCATCACAGTTATGACGACATACGCAATTGAAGAGATGAGATAATTCGGTAGCTACGATATGATGGGACATGATATTAAAAGACATTCGTTCATTCACCGACGTCATGACCACCGTGAACCAAAGCCAATAGCCAAATGAAAAACATTAAAATTTGAAAGTAATAAAGGTCACAGCGTTAGCAGTATGTTAGCAGGGATCCAGACGCCATCAATCCAGTGGTGAAAGCGACGATGCCGTCCCAGTGCAAGCGGCAAGTTGGGTGGAACCGTGTCCGGTGGTGACGACAGCAGGGAAGCAGGGTACAGCAGCGCCAGGAGCAGGGGAAAGGAGAAGCACGTTATGACGGTGGAGGAGTAAGTAGAGGTGGCAAATAAAGGTGGTGGTGGTGGTGGTGGTGGTGGTGGTACTGGTGGCGGAGGTGCTGCTGGCTGGGATGGTACCGACGTGGGTGGGGACTGCGATAGGAGCGGTGGTTGTGGAGGTGATGGAGGCGGAGGCGGTGGCGGTGGTGGTGATTGTGGCGCGCCGGCGGATGTAGTGGCGGTGGCAACGTGCGGTGCATGCGCCACGCTGCAGTGAGACACGCCAGCAGGCGACCTAAGCTGCCCGTGCGGCCCCCACCTTCGACCCCGACCCGAACCCCACCTCTACCGCCGTCGCATCGCGCTCTAGAAAACGTCCGCATAGAACCCACTCGGCCCGCATTGCTCATCCACCGGGCGAAGGCTCCAGCGGCCGTTGGGGAAGGGGGATGGCGGCGAGGGAAAATTAGACAAGACCATGAAACCGTAAATGGTGCAATGTTGGTGAGGCGAGGAAGATGACGTAGGACGAATGTGGCGAACAAAGAAGGCAGTCGTTGGATGAGATAGCAAAAAACAATAGCAATATTGTGGGTGTAGTCGCAATAAATCCAGTTGAGAATAAGGGAATGAGATTCCTACTGGGAGTGCAGAGAGACGTAAAATTTGTTGTTGAGTTGGGCGACAGTGATAGATCGCAGAATTGACACTACAGAAGGTAGTGGAGCAGAGCATGATGTCATTGGAAGAAAAGGCACAACGATGTGGGTGAAGTGTTCGGGTGGGATAGGGTGGAATGGCAGTAGATAGGATTGAATGTTAGGGGATGGGATGGGTTGCGTTGAGAAGGGATGTAATGGGGCGGATTGGGTTGGGTGAGGCGCGGAACAGAGATGATAGTATAAATAGACACACAGTCCCCGAATGCTTGATGACTTACCGCCAGACACTATTTCCCGTGCAGTTTTCACAAATCGCGAGTTCGCAGACACTTAGGTATGCATAATATAATGGCCAAAGCTGACCGTTGCTAGCATTCGAGTATTTTGCGAAGATGAAAAAGACATTGACGCCCGAGAAAAAAACATACTATGCTGCGGTCAAAGTACTGGGTTTCATTGGGGAGAATGAATTATTGCCTGTAAATCGCATTCCACAGTCAGTCTGTGTCTCAGGAGTTGGTGAGCACTCACTGTAAGACGTTTCGGAGTTTAGTCTTTAAGTAGTATAAGCGTCCCCCATCCAATAAGACGTCTAGTAAATAATTATTTCACAATATGTGTCTCATACCTTCTGTAAAAGGGTCACTAATTTATTTCTCTTTTCAATTCAACGAACAACAACAAAAATTGAATGTTTTTCGTAACAAACGAGTAATGAAATTAACATTAGACATCACACAACAGGTTAGTAATATGTCAGAACAATCGATGTGGGTTAATTGAAAATTTTCACAATTATCCTTCAATGGAAAGGACTAAACAAAATATCACGCTTATGAATTACGAAATTACCTCAAAATCTTCATTGGAATGATTTAGAGGGATCGCTTCCACGCCAGGGGCTCGTTTATTTAACTCACTTGACACTTCCAATTACGTCGGCCACGCCTTTCGAAGTTCACGTCGCTTTAGGCGAAAGACATTTTCCCTTCTCGGAACCGTGGCCACACCGTTAAACACAGCGAAGCAGAATACGATAATCATAACAAGCCGTAAACGTAAGCTTCCGCGGCTTGAATCCATGAATTCTCGGCTATCCGGGAGACGCCGCGTCGTTGGCTGGGGTGCCGACGTTTCGCCTGACATATCGCAGGCTTCCTCAGGGCAGTCAGGGCAGTGATACTCACTGCCCTGAGGAAGCCTGCGATATGTCAGGCGAAACGTTGGCACCCCAGCCAACGACGCGGCGTCTCCCGGATAGCCGAGAATTCAATCATAACAAGCCATCCATACACCACACTTCCACTGGAACGCTCCTCTTCACGAGTTTACAGGGAGAGAAACGAAAATACCAAGAGTGAGAATTCTAGGTACTTGGAAGTTCTAGGTAGAGAAATACTTTAGAATAAGAATTCACGATACACATGAAACACTAGAAAAATTACATTCTATAAATAGAAATCATGCTCAAGAAACCACTACGCGTTTAAACATAATTTTAGGAATCACTTCGAAATCTGAAATCAGATTTGGCTTTTTTTAACATATATCATTAGAGATTCAATAAACTGTATCAATATCTCCCCGAATGGAACTTTAAGATTTTAATTTTTCCTCGTAACGTATTGAGAATATATTTTAAAAAGTTGAACGAACAATTAATTAACAATTAAGGTCTGAAATCAAATGTTGATGGTCTCCGTTCATACTTTTGTTAAACAGCTTACATTCAATACACGGCATATGTTCTCACGCCTATTTCTTTTGGCCAGAGTGTCGGATTCTCTTTGTACATAATCAAATTTCCATTTACAGCTAAAGTGAATCGATTTTTTTTTATTTTCTTACTGATTTCTCAAGATAGATTCAATTTCTGTAGGGAACCGACGAGGTAGATTTTTCATTTATATTTACGTTTTATAAAATCATCGAACTAAAACTGAATGCTAATATTGACTAATAAAAAAATTGTACATAATAATTAAGTTTCAAAGAGTTCAAACGACCCTCAACGTGAAATATACAATATTTTGTCACTGTTAAAATTACACAATTTTACACCCACCTAAAAACAACAACAAAGCACCCCAACGAACGCAAACCGCTTCAAACATGCTGCGAGCATTATCCAACGTCATTATATCATTATCAGCAATAATGTCACTTCCAACATTTACCACCACGGTATTGAAAAGAACCAATAAATCTCACGACGCGGCCCACCTTACAGGCTTCATATTTCCTGTCGCAGCTCGGTCGTATGGGGGCCATTGACGTGCCGTAGCGGCGCGCCGCCATCGCCGTCGTTCGCTCCTCCCCCTCCGCGGCCTATTCAGCGCGCCGCGAGCGCGTGCGTAACTCGAGGCGCAGGGTCGGGAGGCGGCGGCGAATTTCGAGGCGAAGGCGACGATCCAGTCGCGCGCAACGCGTGGTCGTAACGGCCCTCCTCCCCCCGCCCCGTTCCAGGCGCCAGCGTCCGTGTTCGCCCACTCCCGCCCGCTCGTGCGGCACTGTAGACCGAAACGACTCGCAAAGCGCGCGGAGGACGGTTCACACGACTCCCAAGAAGCACTTAATACAGCAAATTATGGACACGTGAATCTTTCATACATTAGAAAATATAATATAAACACATCTCAATTGCTATGACGCCTGCTGAAAGATTATGAAAAGTCAATTTACAATTAAATATTTTGTTTATTCAGATAAGCAAATTGAAACTGCAGCAATATTTCCACGTACAAAATTAAACGTATTTTATAAATGTACATATTTTTAAAATGTAATTCTCCTTTGACCCATTTAACGCAGTTTCTTACAGTTGTGCAAGTTTTCGTTTATGCCACAATGCTTTCATGTTTTCTTTGGAAGCCGCAAATGTAGAGCATATTATAATTTTATATTGTATTATATTTATTATTATTATTATTATTATTATTATTAACATAAATACATTAACTTTACCACTTATTCACTCACCCGGACAACAACTACAGTTGTACGAATGATCATTTTGGTACGAGAGGTCGCGCGTTTTATTCCTGCCACGCTCATTGCTGTTCCCTTTCATACTATTAGTTGCCTTGTGAAGGGAGGGCTTCCCATTGTGCTGGCTCCATAATCGATAAACTCCGCCGAACGCACCCTACGTATGAGCGAGCACGCGTACCTGTTTGTGGCGGTGTACTGTCTTAGAAACATTTCTTCGTGAATGATAGGCAATGGTCTTGTATGTATGTATGTATGTATATATGTACTTGGCACGACAGTCCGTGAACGAGCTCAGGCCTACCGGCGACGTCCCTGCCTCGCGGCCATGGGTTAAGAGGGTACGTGTGGTAGACATCCGCACGCCGTATTCCGGTCTTTTCAACCTGAGAAGCCGCACAGAAACATACTTTAGACTTTGCAAGAAAACGCACACTATAATCTTGCCTTGTCGGGAATCGAACCCGAAGCAGCGTTGTGGAAAGCGAGCACGCTTACCAGGAGCTAGCCAAGAGGTCAGGCAACGCTCTTATAATAAATAATTATCAATCCCCCACGAGAATCACTGATTCCCTCACTCACGACCACTTAAACTTCTGCAGTTTGAGGACAGAACTACCATCAACCGGTTTATTTTTTTAATTTCTATTTTCACTGCATTCGCTTACTGTTACGCCCTCATTTTGCGCGCGTTGGACACGCGTGCGAGGCGCCGCGTCGTCAACGTCGCTTTTGAAAGGCGCCGCGTTACACCCACCCGCGGGAACGGCTCTTTACGATAAACAGGATAGAGGCGACAAGGTCTCGCCCCGCAGCGGAGAAGCAGCCGCCTCCCAAGGCAGGCTGACAGGCGAGGTGGGGCGCAAAGGCATGAATGGCGAAAAGGTGAATGGTCGAATGATCGAAAGTGGGGGAATGCGGTAGATGAGAGAGCGTCGAGGGTGCTAGGAGTCGGTTACACTGTCGGTGTGAAAAGGGTGACACACCCATTGGAGCTGACATAGCTGAATGTTTTACTCGGGGCAACGTTACAACGAAATCTTGGATCCCTAATATCGCGAAGCCTACTTCTAGTTCCCCTTCTTCACACATTCGATAACTATTTTTTACTTTCCTTTTCAGATTCAAGACGTGCAGTTCACTTTCTATTAGTAAGGGCGATGAAAATAAAATTAAAAAGGTCGAAGGATGGGAAATATAGTTGTCTGAGATAGTCGTTGATAGGTTCCAGTTACAGACTGAATGGTACTAAAGTGACCTCGAAAGGCGAATACAGCGTTAGTGAGAGTAGAGCCAAAGTGCTAACGGTGACGAGCAAGACGGACGCAATGATGACGCGGGGCTGACGCATGGGCGACGAAGGGCATGGCGTGAGGGGTGACGCAGGGGAACCCAAGACTTGACGAGTCAACCATCCCCAGCAGGCGCCAGGACGTCGCCGAGACGGGAGCCGGGCATTTGGATTCAAAGCAACGGCGCTACGGCGGTGGCAGCGCGGAGGCGGCGGAGGGTGACAACGACGTTGCCGGCGAACACGGCGGCATTTCCTCGCGGCTGTTGCGTCGTTTTGCGACGCTCCGCGATTCAGACGTTTTGCGACGACTTTTGTCGGTGCCAAAACGCTGCTCCCCGCAGCCGCTCTTGTCGCCGCCCGCGCCCCGCCTATCACAATGCGCGCAGCGACGCGTGAGCGATCCATCACGCGCGTAGCGCAGAGTGATGAGGACATCACGGGGGCAGGAGGCGCAAGGGGGGGGGGGGCATAGAGGCAGTGGGGTAGAGGGTGGAGAGAACGGAGGGCGGAGCGGATGTAAATGGGACGAAATAGAGCGGGGTGGAGACGACAGAACGGAGAGAGCGGGGAGAATTGAATTGTGATTCCAGGTGCATGAACTGCTACGGTCATTAGTCAGGCAAGTGTGGCGCTTGTTTTATCATGGGAGGTGGCGGTGAACTTCCCCAGCAGCCTGGCGAGAACCAACGCCGATCTACGCTGGCTTGAGGGAATTTTCCTTAACCAGGCATCTCCCACCAGCGGGGCACCGCCCCACGCGGGACTAACTCTACGCTCCCGATTGGGCTCCTGACACGTGTGATACTGTAGAGCTTGTGAGTGTGTGTAAATAAGGGTAGAGGATAGGGCAAGGAAGAGGAAAGAAAGATCGCGCGCGGCCCGTGCCCCGTAGACTAGGGTACTGCGGAGAGAGTGAGGATTGGTGAGGGTAGAGAAGGCACGACGAAGAGTGGAGGGAGCTCTGCGGAGACTGGAAGTAACGCAAAAGCGACGTAGCGCTCGCGCTCTGTTAATTCTGCTCACGCGCTGCAGCGGTCCTTTGACATTACCAGTAAGGAGAAACTGCCAACACGATAATGGTTTCAAATGCAGCGCATGGTTCATTTTTGTTTCGGTAAAAATGATCTACCTCACAACGCACTGAGAATAATAGAACGTAATTTTGTTCGCAATCCCGATTCATTCTTTTTATCTTTATTGTCAGAGCATGTTTCAATGTAATTCCAACATTGCTGACTAGGAATGCGAATAAATAACCAGTATTTAAATACTGATATTTCTATAATTCACCTTTATGTGATTTCTGACTTCTTGTAATTTTATACTACAAAGAGATTATGTAATAAAATATTCCAAGAAGTAAATATCGATAATTTTATATTTTCATTCATGCAGAACATTTTTTTCAAACTTTAAAATACGAAATGCAATTCTAAGTAATAGAATGAATGCAAATATTGTAATAATGATTATCGAATGTAAAGCCGCCAAAAATTATACTCAGAACTGTCCCTTTAAAACGCTTGTATTTATGTAGTAATCAAACAATATTTTCAACCCAAGAAATACTCAAAACATACAAATAAAAAAATGCATTCGTGTTATTTATATTTTTTCACGTCCTAATTTATTCATTAAGACAGAAGAAAACAAATTTTAAAAATAAATAATAAATTTATTTTAATGTGTGTTTTTAACTAAACTGAATCTTTCATTGTGAGATCGATTCTGCTCTTTTCGGTTTTCACTCGAAACTTTTTTAAAAGATGAACTACTACACAAAAACAGTATATTTTAACTCAATATGTTTCAATAAGAAACAAAAAGAACAACAAACTGCCCCGTGTTCAGCGGGAAGTGAGCGGAGCACGTGGGCTCGAAGCGGCAGCGGTGGCGCCTTGGCCTCCGTGTTGGCAGGCGCCCGCGCGACTGGGGTGCGCGTAGGGTTGCCTACGCGGCGGGCGCCTGGCGAAGCGCGCTGACTAATGAGAGGTCCTCCTCCTCCGGTTTACACGCGCCCCGCGGCCTCACGCCCACTGACGGCCTCCCGTTCGCGCTGTCACCCACCTTCATCCCTTCGTAATTTAGCGTGCCCCAGAACACCCACTCACACGACCACTCACCCGCTCGTTCGTTCGTTTATCCAATCGCGAGCGCGTACCCTGCCCGAATGCTTCCTCATTCGGTCGCTTACTTTCTCTCCTCTCCCTTGCTGCCCATTCCCTCGCCAGTACATTAGCTCTTTCGTCTTCCTTCTCCCCCTGCCATCCGCCTACTCGCCTTCCATTCAAATCCTATAGTACTCGCGACTAGTCCGTTGTCGTTCTCTTCTGTCGTCCGACAGTGCTCTCGATCAACCATTATCTCGCTCGAGTACTCCATCGTTCGAATGCCTCTCGCCCGCTGTCCCCTTCCTCGATCTGATCGTTTTGACCGCTCGAATTAGCGCTTACCCACGCAAACAGGGTGCCCACCCAGAACCATCCGACTTACCTATTGGCACGACAACGCATCCAGGCCGCAACTACTGTATCACCCTCCACTTGCAAGAGAGTCCGCCAATACCAATTTCAACGTATGTTCTCTGAACAGAACGCCCTCCATTTGCCTTCAACCTTCCGCCGATTTCGTATATACCCCCTTCATCTTGACCCAGCCCGCATCTCCAAATCACCACTCCTACCAGCCTGCCTTTCTCGTCGGTCGACAAAACCCTTGCACCCACCCACCCACACCCACCGCGGTCGCTCGTTCATTCCGAAGCCGCCAGGGGGCGGCGGCACCAGCCCCTGAGGGAGCAGGGCGCGGCGCCCGGGCGGGGGCGGGGGCAGGGGCGGGCGTGGCAGCTCGGAGGCCCAACGGCCCCGTTATTGCGCCTCGTCGCTCAGGGAGCGCCGCGCCGCGCCGCGCCGCGCGCGTGGAATTAGCTCCTTCTTCTCCTTCGCCTTCTTCCCGCGTGGTGGCGCAGCCACCGCCGCCGCGCTGACGATGCCTCCGACGCCGCCGCCCTCTCATCGACCCCTGTGCCGCGCTGACGGCGGCGGCGGGGACGGTGACGGAACGACGGCGCCAGTTACAAAACCGATGGCGGCGGCGGCGGCGGCGGCGGCGGCGGCGGCGGCGGCGGCGGCGGCGGCGGCGGCGGCGGCGGCGGTGGTGGTGGTGGTGGTGGTGGTGGCGGCCGGGCGCTAGGGCTTGCGACGTTTCTCGGGGCTTCCACGTACATTAATCTCCGTAACGCTGGCCGTGAATGTCACTGGCTTGTTTATTTTTAGGTGAAATTCTGGAAAGCGCGGAAGAGATAGCAGTCGTTTATTAACACCGCTCGAGCGGCACGCGAGATATGGGCTCGTGGAATTTTTTTAACACGAGCGTTTCGCAAACAAATAGACGAGAAATGATTGTGTCTGTCCGCACATCCGTGTGCTTTACCTACATTCTTCGGGGTTGTTGACTCCTTTTTGATTGAAATTAGTAGCTGGGTGACTCTTGAGGTTGTAAAAGAAGAAGGGAGCAATAAACTGCCCCTACGAAAGTAGATAAACAGACTAGGACGTATGTATAAGGAAAACACCACAAACTATTTTACGAGGTACTCTAGGCTAATATACTTCTGTAAGTATCTTCTAATTAACTTCAGTAGGAAATTAACAAAACGTTAAATCTCAGGGTAAGCGCCAGAAAATGCTAATATAGCAACAATGCAAGTAGGAAGAGGCCAGCGGAATATATGAGTGTATGAGTGTGTCTGGGTGTGTATGCGCATCGCTTCACCCAAATCACATCGCTGAGCGAATACAAGGAGTCAGGGGAGAGGGAACACCTCAGAGGCGCTTTCCCACGAATCTGCGCCCGAGCGCGCGGCGGGCGCGCAGCTTCTGCGCATTTCGCGACACCACTCGACAAATGTTTATAAATATTAACAGCGAATCGATGCGCGGCAGACCCTGCCAATTAGCATAAGCTGCGTCGCGAACGGAATACATTAGGCAGAGCGACTGCATTGCGAATGCAGTAGTAAGCTCATCGGATCCCTTGCGACGGAATACTCGAGTTTCCTTCACGCTAAGGGAATTGGTATTTTAGAGAAGATTTGCTACGTAGCCCCGCCTGAAGATAAGTTTCCTAGTTAAAGAAGACGTTATCTTTCTTCAGTGAAAATGCATCCTCTTCGCGGAGACGCGGGCAAAATTATTTCGTACTGAATGGATTACACACACATATGGAGTTATATAAAATGTATCGCACGCTTAACTAACTGGAATCACATAATCGTTATGCAACCTTGACCAAACAGTTTGAGAATATGAAACACCGTACTGATGAACAGATTTCTAAACTTTGATTTGGCTTTTCAAAATAATGCTCCGTGTGTATTTTTCAACATTATTATTCTTTTTAAATACTATTTCAATATTTATCATTCCTGGTGGAAACAATTGTTCACCAAAGATCGAATAGTTATCCCATGCAATTCCAAGCTATTTTTCCATGCAATTATCAAGAAGTCGAAATTGTAGGACATGATTTGGGAGAAATGATTTGAAAATAACTTCGATATTTCAATTAAACATGGCTGTGTGATAGTGCAGGATATAGATCATAAAAACACCTTAAAAACTGAATTTGTCAAAAATGTCATTCTCGGTGAAGATTTTTCAGTAAATACATGTTAGGTACATTAAAATGTTTAATAGTTAACTGGTCAATCCCAGTTCAATTAGCACTTACTTCAAATGTTTTGCAATTAACGTAACTGCAAATTTTGCTTTCCTGCAAAATAACTCGATGTTAATATCATAGTTTCTCCCTCAGAGGATAACATCCATAAGTCAGCAAATTAAGCAGTTCTTATATTTTGGTAAGAGCTGTACTCTTTCAAGATACCTCATTTACGGAAATAAAAATATAGTTAATGATTAAGTCTTTGGTTTTAATTTGGTGCGTAGTAAATTATATATTATGGACTCGAATACGTGTACAGTATTGGATACATCATGTACTTAAAACTTAAGTTACGGTTATTCGGCCGAACACACAATTTTTCAAGAAAACAACTAATACACAATTACGCGCGCTACTTTAACGCCTACGTTTTAGTGACGTAACCTAGAAATTACCCCCTTTAAAAGAAAAAAATATTTCAATATCTCAAGTTTCCAGTGAATTAAGTGAAATCCTGCGAAGTGGCCGTACTGCGAATGCAGTAGTAAGCTCATTGGCTGCGTTAAGACAGAATCCTTCAGTTTCCTCCCTGGAGCAACTTCGCGAGTTAAATCGATGATATTATTATGCGGCTCGTCAAATATGCGCTTCGCTTTATCCGGGAGAACTTTCGCCCTCACCCCCTCGCCCCTGAGCTTGAAATAAGAGGGAATTCGTTAACGCTTTCCAATTAATTCAATTCCGGTTTTGCCAGTCTCCCTTTCTTCCTCTCTCTCGTCCTCTCTCTCTCTCTCTCTCTCTCTCTCTCTCTCTCTCTCTGACTCTCTCGTTGCTTTCACTGCGAACGTCTAGGCGTGGGCGCCAGAGCGGGGCATATTCCAGGGCCTCCCATTCTGCTTCTACTGCCCGCGCGCCGCCTTAATTAAAGTCGGGCAGACAACGGACTGGTGGCGGCAGAAACAAACGAGAGGCGATCGATTGAAGTGAATGATACAGCTTTCCGGTTTAATCTTGCACATCAAACCGCGTTGCGGCAAGCCGCGGGTTACAACATGTCATTTATTTCGGGGCATTTGAAAAAGTTTTTCTTTTACGAAAAGGGGCGGAGCTTCATCAAGAGAAAACAATTCTTTGAAGTTGGTTTGGACATCGAGTGTAAAAATACGACGTTTTCTTATTTGTTCTTTGCCTATCGCTTTACGAGAGTTGAAATTAATTTACTTCATTCACGACTATTAAGACTACGTTACTGAAAAAATGGCTTGCTGCATGGAAGAGTAAATTTAAAAACTATTTTATCGCGAAATACCTTCATTTCGTACATCACAAAAAACTGGCACAATATGTACACAAATGACGCAATCCAGAAGAACTATAATAGTCACTGAAGGAAATAATTTTTTTGTAAATAATTTTAAAAGTAGTGGTTCTAAAACAGTATGCCTTCTTGCATTACTTTTAACGTTTGTAATTATCGCAAATTCAGAAAGTTTAATAAAAAATAGACCTAAGTCATTTTTGGGCGTCCTTTTTCCCCTCTCCGAGGAAAAAACTTAAAGAAAAAAATTGAAGCCATTTTTGAGAAAATTGTTCTTTTTATTCCCTGCATTACATTCAAGCAGAAATTACGGAAAAACTAGGTTTTTCCAAAAGTTATGAATAATATTTTTTAAAGATATGATTTTTTGGAATAGATATCATTTAAGACTAGTATATCTTCAATATTGTACTTTCGCAATGTTAATTTTTCGGAATTTTTGGGAACACAGAGTTCGCGGAAAATGGGACCAAAACTAATGTATTACCAACCTTTAATACATACATAGGAGAAAAGTTTAAAACAAAATTGAAGCACTTTTTAAGAAAATAATTGCTAAAGGATTGTCTATATTTCACACAGAATTACGCGAAAACTACTCATAGTTTCGAAAACATATTTATGACCTTCTTTCAAGATCAGTCTTTAAACAACAAAATTTATTATTTTAAAAAATATCTTCAAAATTGTGGTTGGAGGATATTGCCAAACTTTTAAAATGTTAAAAAATCAGCGATTTCAACGAAAATGAGCGCCATTTTTAAAACGTTTTTAGGCTACCCGAGACCATATTTAATCAAAAAAGTTGGAGCCTTTATGAGAACAGTTTGAAAATGTTGAGGCTGCACGAAAAGTACATCCAAAATTTAAAAATAAAAAATAAAAAAGACGTTTAAACATTGCAGCACTTGGAGTTCTCTTAGATCGATTGAGGGATATCAATTTTGGAGGAAATCATCTCCACGGTTTAGCACCTACAGTTGACCACACACAGACCTTTTTGCGACAATGGATTTTTCGGTATCAAGAACCCTCAAAACATGAATTATGACTATGCAGTGTAACAGAGAAAGTAATATACTACAAGTAAGAACTAGGATTACCTAATTTTTCGTTACCAACACCAGTCAATGAAAGTTTTTCTGTCGAAAAATGGTCGATTTCCAATCCATGATAACAACACTTCCTTATGAAGTAACACAAAAGAGTAAAATTCATAACACACACCTCAATCAAATACCTGAATGATTCATTTTTTCTTAAGTATACTCACTAAAATACTGTTGATCATATCGTTAGAATTAACGTATTAACATGTGATTGAAATTGTGCTAGAGCAGCAAACTTATTCTACTTATTCTCGAGAATATTTTGTGACTTTTTAGTCACTGAGTTTTGGGAAAATACTTACCATTATGACTATTAAGCGAATAATTTGACTTTTGATCATATTTAGAAGCTGATGTACGTACAGATGAAATGGTTTATTGAAATGAACTTCAACTGGCCATAAAATTGTTATCTTGAAAATAAAGGGAAAAAATTACGTAAGCTTTTTGTTTGAAATATTTTACAATCTCTGTAATATCTGTGGAGTTGAAAATAGCTTACACATTTGTGGTAATCTTTTAGGTTTTGGACATTTGGAATAATAGTATTTGTCTAAAGAAAGTACACATCGCAATTTAAATCCGTAAATTGCACTATTATTAGTATGACATTGTATTAATATTATCTATATATTTATATTGGGTACTTGGTTATAATTTAACTATTACTACACTGTAAGAGGCCGATTTAACGGAGATATTTACTCTTCGTCTAAACGATCATTAACGTAAATTACCCTTGAGTTGAGTAGCTGGTATCTTGTTATAAATTCAACGCCGTAATCATTAATAATATCTGGCCTGGAACGAAACTTCTTCACTTCTGTGAGAAGAAATATATGTTGATTAGAAATTCAACGCCCCTACATGAACATTCCAATACAGATTACGAGCTAATCTACTTTGAGGCTATTCCACAACTTAGTCTCTACTTTGAGATAACGCCATATTATTCGTCGAATATAAAAAAAAAGGCATAGAAAAGGCAAAAAGAGTAGAATGTAAGTCGTGGATCATTCCGTCAATGAAAGCTTTTTGAACTTCCCACAATAATAAAAGTTATCTAGAATTTTTTCTGTGTTCGTTGAGCAGGGTGTAACTTGTGCGTACTATTTAAAATAAAATTGCAATTCCATCATAAAGCACTGTCGTTATATTTATATAGAGGAAGTACATTCTCTTAACATTGACATTAAAATATCCCACAACCACGATCTAATAATACACTGGAGGGCAACAATAGCCTTCTCTTCAAGCGATCTTTCCGCACGTGTACAGCAACTTCTATACGAGTTCTTCAAATGGTCGTCGAACGAGGAGCAAGAAACCAACAAACCTGCATTCTCTTCTCGTCAGCGGCAGGGGAGGCCGACCTTCGTATATTTCTGTCCGGAGGGATGCCCAGTTTATATTTAAAGCGCCCCCGCAACGAGACCGCACGGAGGGGGGTCGCGCGCGCGCCCCCGGGTGGGAAGCAACACAGGAAACGCCGTAGCCGAAAATTTCGCCTGAAAATAGCGCGCGCGGGGTCTCGCGCTTCGGGTTTTTACTCGCTGTCAGCTCCGCGCCCGTCAGCGGGAGGAGGCGGAGGAGGAGAAGGGAGGATCTGCGTGCCGCCGCGTACGCGTGCCGATGAGAGGAACGCTAGGAAGGGGGTGGGGCGGGGCGGGGCGGCGAGGGGGAGGAGCACCGCGCGTGGCGCGCCGCGCAGACACGTGGCAGCCAGGCGGTCACCGCCACCAGCAGCCCCGCCGCCAGCCCCGCCACCAGCCCCGCCGCCACCGCCCCCGCCACAGCCGGCCGGCGCGCCGCCCGCCCGCCAGACTCGGCACCCGACGGCGGAAACGCTGGCCCGCCAGACGGCACACGCAGCGACCATCTGCTACCGCCGCCGCCACCACCATCCCCACCACCACCGTCGGAGAATCCGGACCCGGCCAACGCACCGCCCCGTGCCGAGGGCGGCGCCCCCGTCGAACCCATTATCACATCCGTGACGGACGGCCGCCTCCCGGTGCCCCCTTGACGAGCCCGTCCCCGCGATCGCTGGCGGGGGAGGGAATGTTTACCTCCCTCGCAGCCCCCCTGCTTCCTCACATACACACTGGAGGAGGAGAAGGATAAGGAGGAGGGGAGGGGAGGAGAGGGGGAGGGAGACGTGGAATTGACTCGCGGTTGCCGATCAGCTGCGAGTCGAGAGGGCTGCCAACTGGGTAAACAACGATAGTAAATGGGAAGTATACTATTACAAGTGCGGGGAAGAGGATGCGGTGGGCCGCGTACCTCGACTCTCAGATGTACGCGGCGCGGTCTTGTTCCGGTAGAAACATCTGTGCGTGGACGTGCGCGTGAGCGCATGCTGCGCGACGATTCTATTATGTGGGGGAAGTTTCCAGCTGCGTATACACCTCTTACGTCTGCGCGCGCATGTGGCCTTACAAGAAATAGAACGACGACGGAAAAGTAAAATGGTGAAGATGAAAGTACACACGAACCTGGAGAGACACTAATAAAATCAGAGAACAAAAATCTGTTCGAGCTTAGTTCTTTGTATATTTCGCTAAGAAACGATGTCATTATCATTGTATAAAATAAGTTCTACATTCAAAAGACACGACAAATAATTCAGAGTATATAATAAGAAACAAGAATCATGTTTTGCCATAACTTGATCACGAAACTCAAATGTCTTTCTCATCATTTATATTTGTTGCGAATTACATGAAAATTTGACAGAAATTTGCATACAAATCACAACAGAAGGTGACGTCTCCATATGCATTTGTTTTTTTAATCCCTAGTAAGCCGCTCAAAAAAGGATGTTATGAGAATATTGGAAAAGCTTGACAGCTTCGTCAAGACGAGAACAGTAAAATTGTAAGGTAAACTTAGTCGAATGTACTTATATTATCCTTTTCCACTTATAAATATTCCAACAAAAAAAAAGTATGACCCAAATGTATTCTACAACGGGGATCTACTGTAAAAAACACAAATCACTGTAAATGTTCCACCCTTTTCAATGCTCCACCCTTTTCAATGCTCCACCCTTTTATAAAAAAAACAGTTCAATAATGTAATGGAAAGAAAATGCGAAAATGATAAATTTGAAAATATTCTTACGTTAAGACAGGCGCACATCCTAATTTTATTCCAAGCATAAAAAGAGCATAGGATTTCCCAAACTTAGGGCTGACGTCCCAGAGGTGGAATTTGCGTGATCACAATCCAGAACCTTTCCAATTCACCTTTCAGATCGCCTTTCAGGCGGGATCGACTCCGTAAGATGAAAAAAGACGACACAGAACTCCTTCGTAACTTATTTTCTTCGTTAAAAACACGGCTTGCGTAACACATCAACCCTTCGAAATGTCATGTGCCATTTACGAGAGGTCACCGTGGAACTGTGAGACGGTCACACCACAAAAAGAAGGGAAAAAAGAAACTCTGAGAAATGTCAATGATTACAAAGAAAAGCTTTTTTGGACAACAGTACATGAATCATGTAATAAATACCTGTTTTGAGGGTTCTTAATGCCGAAAAACCAATTGACAGGAAAACGTCCGACCGTCCCTCCGTCTTCACGACTACAGCATAAACTATATGTACGATTTTTTCCAAAATGGATGTTTCCCAGTCAATCTGGCTCGACTCGAGGCGCTGCGATATTGAAAAACTTTCTCCACAGTTTGGGGGTACTTTACATGAAGCCCCCGGGCATTTTCAAAATTTCCCAAAAAGGCTCCAATATTTTTCTTTAAATTTCTTGTAGGAATAGAGTAAAATACACTAATGAAGGTGGCGTATGTCAAACTTTCACAGTAACACTGAATTTTGGAAAAATTGCAAACGATTGAACATTTAGCGGCGTCTTCTTACAATTATAAAATTGAAGATAGAGATTTTTCCTTCAAATACAATTTGTTCTCCATAGTAAGTTCTTTTATTAAGGTCTTGCACATTTTTTTAAAAAAATTAATAGTTTCCGCGCAATATAGCGTGCGATATCTGCAATTTTAAAGAATTACAACAAAAAAATCTCAAAAACAACTCCAAATTTTTTCTTTAAACTTTTGATAGGGATAGTGCTAAATGTACTCTATGAGATGACACAAAAGCCATGTTGCTCTTTTGTTTAAAAAAATACAAAATTGTATTATTTTTTTACTTGTCCTCACGTCGTTTATATTTACATTAGCAGCGATTTGTTCACATTATTATATTTATGAGTACATGTCATTTAAATAATGTCATACCCAGTTACTCGAAAACTCAACCTTTTTCTGTGAAAAGTAGCTCAAACCTCCACCTTTTCAGAAACGCTCAAAAGCCATTTTCTCAAAAACGACTCCAAATTTTTTCTTCAAACGTTTCGAAAGAATAGTGCAATTATCACTCTTTTCGACGTATAGTTCAGGTTTTTGTTTTTTTTCTAAAATTACACAAATGTTATTTTTTTGAAAGATGTTTCACATTATTAATATGCGCATATCCAGCAAATTGTAAACACTATTGTAATTGTGAGTTAATGTGATTTAAAAGATTTCTAACGAAGGATTTCAAAAAACTCAATTTATTCCTGTGAAAAAGCTTCAAATTTCAAATTTACAGTACTAATGCTTAAACGCCATTTTCTTAAAAACGACTCCAAATTTTTCACGAAAATTTCCATTCAGTACGAGATTTTACTGTTCGTTAATATTCGTAAAATAATATTTCCGTTTTTCTATTAGGAAACCTAAAAATTAAGAAAATGTCAACAACAAAAATTACTTTGGGCGGCGATAGATGGCGGCTGGCAAGAATATATGGCAAGTCCGAGACACATATTCTTGTCGCGAGCTAGCCGAGACCGAAGGAAAAAGAAAACTAATACGGGAAAGTCTGTGACATTCTGTATCACCGCTTGTTTTTGTCTTATTAATTGTACTATTCGAAAAATCATTTTTTTTTTCCTTTTTCTCCTTGACATGACATGACTGCCGCATTTTCCTTAATTTCACTTTTTGATATTTTTAATGTGGGACATATTGTGACAAGTCATAAATTCCATTTAGGAACATCTTAATATAGACGGGAAGGATAGTTAGTGAGTTAGTGTAATATACACTAGCATAATAATATGAAGAACTCATCGCTTCAAGTTCGGTTCAAATTGTGAAACTCTCAGACTACTTGCAGGATTGATGGCGGAATCAGTTGAGAGCTGAGAGAGCTGGTCAATGTTTAATTGGGTTCCCTCACCCTTCGACACATCGGGTAGACAGGGGATCCACTAAAGTTTGATACCTAATTGTAACCTCCCCCTCACCACCACCTAGAGTGGTGATTGAGGAATAGCTGGATTAGAGGGTTAAACTATGAATTGTGTTTCCGCGCTCTACAAACTATCCTTCACTATTGTATGATGACTGATTTAATTTCTTCATAAAATGTCTGCCTTACCGGATTTTTAATGGCGAGATTTTTTGCGCGTTTTTTTTCTTTCTTTCTTTTTTTCTTTTTTTTCCTTCTTTTTTCTCTTTCAAATGTGTCCTGCGAAACGCATACCTTAATTCGGCATGAAGTCTTCTTTCACAAGTTTAGTTTTCGCTTTTCTCAAATCCGTTGTAAGCTTGTCTGGGAAACAAAATAACCTACATTGGAGTCATGAACATAGTATTATCTAGGCTAGACTAGTCTAGAACATAGTATTAACTGACGTTTCGGACATGTTGTGGCCTTCCTCAAGAGCGCACTGTTGTGGAAAGCCGAAACGTTAGCATCACGACAGAGATGACGCTCATCCCAAATAGCCTAGATAATACAAACTCTGGCGGCGGAAACCTACACAATTATATCAAAAATACAGTATTTAATTGAGATTGTTTGAGATATGGCTCAATTCAAAACTCTTTGAAGCAAATATCATGTAAACGTAATAGCGGTTGGGTTTAAAACCTCTGTCGCGGCGCAGAGTTGAAATCTACTCCCGCGCCCACGGCGTCATTCTGAGGTCTGCTGTCGTATGCAACTACAATTCACAACCCGGACTGTGTAGCCAATTAAGTCATGTCCATTTCCTCTGGAGGCAGCACAACGCGGGCTCCAGAATGCGAGATGCGAAGCTCAGAGCCGCTGGGAGGTCGCGCCTCGCCGCTGTTTAATAATTCACTCCTCGGGCGTCGATGTCGCTTGGCGGGGCAGTGCCCTTCCGGCGCTCTGGCGCCGTCTCGGTCACGCGGACGTGCCGCCTGCGCCGCCGCCTGGCGTCCCTGCCACCACTTCCCACCCGCTGCCCCCGACCGCCTCTCTCCATCCTAAGTCTACGCAACTCTACATGTACAGCGTCGAGAAGATAGGGCAAAAGCCTGTAAATCGAATATGTATATATATATATATATATATATATATATATATATATATATATATATAAAGTTAAAATAAAAAATAATTTTATTAACATTAATATTATAACTATATTTATTACATATATTTACTACATATAATTATTATAACTATAATATTATATTATCATCAGCATTCGTACCATCTGCTTTTCTGCCTGTCCGCGTGTTTCTGAAGCACTGCTGCCGACTCACCGCCTTCTCTATTTTTTGACAGACTCTTCGAAATTTATTACGTGTCAATTTTTATTTCATTTTTACTGCTTGTTCTTCCTTTCCCGTTTCTAAGACGTCCGTAATTAGTTAAGTCTCTCATACTATAAAATGCATATATTTTGTTGAAAATTGTGCCTACGGTGTAGGTGCTAGTATTGTTCACTAACTGACAGGTGGACTGTAAAAATGTTTTGAGAAGAATCACTTTTTGAATATCAAGGAACCCCCCCCCCCAGCGCGAATTTTTCGTTTTGAATAATTTTACTAATTTATATATTCCAGTAGCAAAAAAAAAAAAAAGCAAAAAAACTTTGGTATGAGAGACACACAAAAGTCATAACATTTTCCTGCAACATGACTCAATGCGGGGTATATGAGAAAATAAAAATTCGGACTTACGATGTTGTCAATCAGTTGTACCGTAAATGCGATCTACTATTTGCCGTTTGTATTAAAGTATGTTTTGTTGCAAATATAATCTCGGGCATGTAGAGACGTCGAAGAGTATAATTTTCTGCTAATGAAGATGTGGCCTGAAATTTCATACAACGAATTTCTACCCATGACATTTTTCCGGATTATTAGGCAACTCTGCATGTATTGGTGTACGCGACATTACCGCCCGGGTTAGAACGTGATCTACTGAACACTAATGTACAAACCTTTCGAATTTAAGTTTGGAAATAACCTTTAAACTATTATATTTCAATTTTTGTCTCTTGAAAGAAATTCACAAAAGTATCCTTTGAAACATTTATAATAATTATAAATTATTATCCTTAATGATTATAATTAATTATCCTTTTTCGAAGCTTTACCTTCTAGTTCTCATTCATCATCATCATCATCATCATCGTCTTATTATTATTATTATTATTATTATTATTATTATTATTATTATTATTATTATTAAATTAATGTTTAAAATGTTTTCTTTAAATCTTACACATTTCAAAGGGGGGGGGGGGTCATGAGTCCCCCATAGCCCCCCTCTGGAGCCGCCAGTAGCTTCCGAGATCGCTGCGCCACTCCGTGCCGGCGCCCCGTGTCGCGTCGCGCCGCCCTCGCTCCGCGCCCATCGCCCGCGCGCACGCGGCCTCGGCGCCGCGCCGCGTGAGAAGAACAATAAGCGAGTCAATCAGGATTTCCAAGCGGCTGAATCTCATGAATGTCGCGCGGCCACCGACGCCACCGACCGACGCCAAGAAGGTCACGGCGGACGTCACACGCCGGCGCGGAGGAGGCGCCGTCAATTCCAGTGCAGAAGAGCAGCTTCCACGGCCCCAGATGAACCCAACCTTTCATCCCGCCCCGTGCTCCTCTTCGGCTGTCGGGTCGTTTTCGACAATCGTACCACAAGACCACTTCTCTCGACATTGCTGAAGAAGGAATGTTCTGTTTATGAAGGCTATTTTGCCAGTGAAATAAATAATTGATCTTTATTATGTGACGTAAAAATATAATTTACCCTTTTATCAACAAAACTGAGCAATACCCAGCGTTTTATTTTGACACGCATTCAGCTGAAAAATAACATGATAACTCTTTCAAATTTCGTACGATATTTCCACGATTATTTCTTCTGCAATGCGCAGGGTATCAGCTAGTGTTTAATGTAATAGAGTTGACTGTTGTACATGTTTTACACCTGCGTACATTTTAAAAATTTCCTCAATAGTCAACAAACACCAGATCGCTATTATTTCTCTAATGTAACCAAGAGAAGAAAATAATCGGCTTTGCTACGCACTATTTCCCACGGGTACGGCTATTATATTCACTTTAATCTTCATATTTTCATTTAGAAATATAACGATGTCAACGTGTTCCCGCTTCGTCAAAGCTCCATGCAAAATTATTATAGTAGAATGAGTACGGTAACGCAAGAGTCGGTTTGCAATTTCACAGAAATCTATTTTTCACAGAAGTAAACCCAGTCGCCACGTGAGTAAATATTTTTTTAAACACATAATATTTGCCCAATTATCCACATTTGCCGACGATTATACATTACACTCAGAACATTACAACATAAATATACTCACAACATAAAAATAGCTTCACTGTGTTTCGCTGCACGTTTTGCTGAGCTCTCTTTTTGCCAGATGTGGACGAAGTAGATCCAGGCATTTAAAAATCAAATCTGCAGTTTGTGTACCAAAGCAAATGTTTTTTCTATATGTCAGAAGCGAAAATGTATATTCTTTGAATGTTGCTAACTTCTCTTTGTTGGTTCTGTTATGTTATTCATCATACAGCTATGTGTAATAAAAGGGTGTGAAAGAGATTCTGGAGCTCAAGAAAACGCGCAGATTATACTTCTGCCTCATACCTCATACACAGTATTTATCGCTTTTTACAAAAATAAATGAAAAATTAAATCAAACAATTAGAACCAATTTCGGGTCGTCACTAACATACTACTATACATACATACGTACCACAGCTACTTTCTACAGGGTAAGTGGCTTTCTGTTACAGCTCTTGCAAAAGAATCTACAGAAACACTATGGAACAAATCAAGGGGGGTCACAACAAGAATTTATTGATTAAAATCTCTGTTCTAATTCAGACCAAAAGCCTCTCAGGAACTGGGACTTGTTCCAACAGACCCATGAATGGACGCTACTTTTCATCTCCTGAATGTAACATGACATTTCGCCCCAAAATATTTATGTCCGCGCGCAAAGACGCATTCACAAAAAAAGGCAACCACGGAAGGCAACTGCTCACTTAATGGGAAGCACGTGCTACACAGGGAGAACGTGCAATCAATTCCATTCACAGTCCATAAAATATTTATAACAGCGAACTACCCAAGAATGCCACGTCGTTTCGTCGAGGACCATTGAGAGGGTAAAGGAGGTTCGGATATTGTACTCCCGTTAGTAACCACGCTTCTAATCCCGAAGACGGTGGTTATGTAAATAACTCAATAAGAAAATTACAAGCCAGCCCAACACGTCGTCCGGTGCGGTAGGCAGGCAGGCATGCCCACCCGCCCGCCTGCCTTCTTTTGTCCCGTCGCTTCCTGCAACCGCGTTCAATCTCCCCCGCACGCCCCCTGATGATAGGTGCTTTAATTAAAAGCGTAATAAATTTGGCCAACACCTCCGCCAGCTGAGCGCCAGACGGGATTAAGAGAAATCCAGCAGCAGCAGCAGCAGCAGCAGCAGAAGAAGAAGAGGGTGGCGGAGGAGCGGGGCTGAGGGATGGGGCGGCGGGGGGCAAGGGGGCGAAGGAGGCGGTGCCGGTGGCGGATGCGGGCAGCTGCGGAAGAGCGGCCCGGCCGCCAGGTAGCAGGCCTCCTCCGCCGGAAGGGGAGGGCGCCGCCTTTGTTGGCCACCACATATGTCGACGGGTGGCGGCGGCGGCGGCGGCGGAGGTACCGCCTTGTCCCGAAGCGAAGTCTCGGTGGACACAAGTTTCAACAAGGTAAATGGCATTCAAGTATTTTTGTCTTCGTATGTTTTCATGTATGTTTTTATGTATGTTGTATTTATATCATTCATATGTTTTCACTACGCAATGAAGTTACCGGACAGATAAAAATATACGAAATGAATCTATGTAGGTCCACAGTACATCGACACTAAAGTAATCGGCGTATTTTTAAGGTGCATGTCCACTGGCGAGTAGCTCAGATGGACACCGCTCTCCGCGAACTTCACGCCACTCTCTGTTGCCTGCTCTCAGAACTGTGCCCATTGGTGAAAAACGCTCTCGACACAAACTTGCGAGAGCGTAGCTCTCAAGTATACACGCATCTTTACACTAATGGAAAACAAAAAGACAGCATGAATTCGTGCACTTGGCGCGACAGCCCGTGAACGGGCTCAGGCCTACCGGCGACGTCCCTCCTCGCGGCCATGGGTAAAGGGGATACATGTTAGCACGTAGATTTCCCCCCGCCGTATTCCGGTCTTCGCAACCTGGAAAGCGAATTTTCTCATCGTCACACAGCAACATATACTGGAACGTTACAAGGAAAACGCTCACTATAGTCTTGACTCGACCGGAAATCGAACCCGCGGCTGCGTAATGGAAAGCGAGCACGCAGACCAAGAGCTAGCCACGAGCCCGCATGAATTCATATTTGATGTAAAAAGGAGAGTGCTCCACGATGTACTGTCTAAAGAGAATACATCACGCCACCCTCTGTGCTAGTTGCGAAGGTGAAGTTATAAAAGCAATTTGTTCATTAGAATAAGTTAATTTTTTACACTGCAATAACTTACGGATGTATCTCATATGTAAAAAAGGAATATATTTTAATTTCCTACTCTTCAGTCTTCAGATCGTAAAAACTTCTCTCTTCACCAATCCAAAGTACCTTTGTTTATCGGCTTCAAATGAGCAACAACACCCTGATACCATTCCTCTCACTTAGATCAGCAACACCATAGCCCCACTTAGATCAGCTATACCTTAACGAATTGCAACAAATGCATCAATTTCTCAATATCCTTCATTCGATGCCATGCCAGAGAGTCAGAAACCATACAAAGATCACAACCTGACATTTTCTGCCCGCACGGACTCACATTTTCACCCACTGTAGGGCGGCGGCGGCCAGCGGGGTCCCTGCTTCTGCACATTGAAAACCCCACAATGCAACTTCCGATGCAGCCGGTGATGCCCACGAGCAGGGGGCCAGGCAGGAGGGCGTTTGGAGGTGGAGGTACGCAGAGGGTCGGGGGGGGGGGGGTGTCCGATCTGCGTACGCGCACATGCCTCGCCCGGTCCCGGCGCGAATGAGGCCGCAGGTCGCGATGGGAACAAGTTCGCCGGCTACATACGACGGGGTGGGGTGGGGGCAAGGGGCGAGCAGGGAGGTCGCGATCGAGTCCACCTACCCGTACCCAGGTCGGTGCGCGAGGTAACGCAGAGGGTGGGGTGGGTCGGTGGTCGGGCGGCGGGGGGGGGGGGGGGGGGGGGGGAGGCGTGCGCGCGCGACGAATCCACTCAGCAGTTCGCGTGTCTACATCAGCTAATTAGGCGTCCTCTAGCTGGAACCTGGCAATCAGTCGAGAAAGTGAACCTACCGCACACACGCTCTTTATTAAAGGTTACGAGAGAAGGTAGAGCTAACAAGGCTGTAACTAGCGCGGATGTCGGTAGCGCATTGCGCATAATTAGGTGTTCAATTATGCGATTCACAAGGGGAGAATTCATGGATAACTTTGTCTCTTTCGAAGATGACGAAGAAACTCCAGGTAAATAATATGCCAAGTGACTTGGAATCTTAGTATTTATAACTAAGATGAACGCTTGCAAGAAAGCTGGTTAGAGGTTACACAATTAAAAATTCCACTTCCATGGCATATATACCACATAAATGCATAATGAAAACTCCGCTAGTACTTTGTTAATTATCTTAAGTATGAGGCTCAACTCCTGACTCGTAATTCTAAGAATGAAGCGAAGTTGATACGTTCGATTTCGAAAAGTGGATCATTTCAGTCAATGGGAAAGAACGTTTCTAGTATTTTTTATGAACAAGACCAAAACCATTATCTTAACTTTAAAATAATGATTTTGTAGTACATAAATTACGCGTGTATCGGTTTTTGTAGAGGAAAGACTTGTGGTGCTGCAATAGCAGATATTTTCTAACATTATTTGTTTCGGTCATGTAATATATCGAGAATAATATTGCACCTTTATCTTAATAATTGATCAGCAATCTTTTGGAAATCTTTCTCAACCAACCCAAAAGCGATAGATTTTAACATAAAAACACACCTTTTTTTTCTCAAGCTTTCTTATAAACGGCACTTGTGAAATACGATTGAGTGCATTACGTTTTATACTCTGTTTTGGGAATTGAAATTCTGCAACTTAATGCGTGATTGGTTAGGCGCCCGACGAAAATGATGATCAAAGCTTTATTGAAGAATCAAAAATGTAATCACTACCGAAACAGTAGTCGTAACTTATTAACAGAAATACGGCCATGTTTATTTATTTATCGTATGGCTTGTTTTGCGGAAAGACCACCACAGACTTCTGTTTCGCTACTAGATGAGGCTTTTAAATTGCGAGAACAACTGTAGAGTAATGAGAGCGATTGGAACGCTTGAACAAGAAGGGCGAGGGAGGAAAGAGGTCTGATTCCTACACAACGAGTCATCTCGTCGATGTTTCATTATTATAAGAAATAAGAAAGGGGTATAGCTTCTTGCGTTCAACAGAATGGATTAGGATAAATTAAATCATCATCACTAAGTTATTCCAACATCATTTTATTAAACCTTTATTGCCACCAGAGCAGTCGTGGCAGGTTACCTTCTGGGAGTTACGACACGGATATTACGCCATTGATTGTAACTGGCGAACAGTACTTCTTTATGGAAATCGTTCTTCAAGCACAATGATACATTTTAATTACATTCACACGATGGGAAATGTCAAAGATTTAATTCGCAGGAGGAGTCAGTTAAAAAAATCGTCTCAGAATTGAAATGCTTTCATGCCAGTTACCTGAGAAACTGACACACTGACACCAAAGACCATCTTACAATATCATGCGTAGGAAAACGTTAGTAAAAAGTGAATTTTGATGATGATGATGATGATGATTCAAAGTTATTCATATACCTTTATGATTCTCTGCGAAATATTACAAGGGGACACCTATGTTTATCAAGCTCAGTTTCGAATATAATACTATCATATTTTTAACGATGTGTCTCTCTCTCTGTAATTCAATAATAAAAGAAAAACAAAATATATACCAGTTTAAAATGAAGTTATTCTAAACATTGTCTCAAAAGAAACATTTTCATAGAGAAACTGAAATATTACTCTCGATATGCAATTGCTTAACAGTAAATTATTGGACTATGTAAATAGCCATAAGAAGTGCTTTACGTATTGACAAGCAAATATATTCTTCCTCTTACGTATTAACGTCGTGGAAAATATTAATATTATTTTGTTTATTTTCGGACCTCAGGTAACATTGTGTACATTGTAAAGCGATGTTTTAAAAATGAAAAACTCTCATACTGGAATCCAAATTCGAACGGCTACGCTCTACAATATGTATTACATCTTATAAGCCTGGTATTGTTCGATGATAAACATTCTAATATTGCTAGGAGTTCACTCATCGTATACGAAACTCGTGTCCGCCTCAGACCACGAAAACAGAATTTAAAGAGCATAGGTCGCATCAATTTCATTCCGAATTAGGAACGATGTTAATGCATGTGTTATGGATTGTGTGTCGGCCTAGGTCATTTTCTTCAGTCATAATCTGTAAACTTTTTTTTTTCATCTTCAATATATATTATTTGAGGGGGTAATTTTGTATTCAGAAGTGGCAAAAGGGGTTTTGTGCCAATGACGTCTTAAAAATTAAAACGACGCCGTTACCTTTCCTTAGCCTATTACATATAGACGGGATCAGTACATTAATTTATGTAGATAAGCATAAGTTGTAAATTGTTCCATGTAACATAACTGAAAAATTAGTAAATCGGAACTAAAACATCAAATCTCTGTGGTTGGTGGGAACTCTAGATAGAAATTACAGGCCTCATATCTGCCCCGCCAGCCTCACTTAGCCCTTAACAGAGGTTGAGCCACCCGTAGGCGCCCCACAACCATGCAGATTCCCATTCACCGCGCCCCGAATGTTTTTCTTCCGCAGGAGGCGATCCCTTCGGAACAAAGCCGGCGGCCGCCACGACCGCGGCGCCCGGCCGCAGGGCGTCGCAGCCGGCCGCAGGGACGCACCCAGTCGATTGTCACCGAGTCAATACGCGCGCCTTCAGGTGCGCGGAAGACCCCGAGCAAGCCGCCGCCGCCGGCGCGTCGCAAGCCGCGGACTTCGAGGGGCCCGGCGTCACAGCCGGCGCGGCGCGGCGCGACGCGCAGCTGCCGCACCCCCCCTCCCTCCCCTCGAGGACGTCCGCAGAAAGGGAAGACACCGGAACCTCAATCCCCGCGCCCCGCCGCGCCGCGCCGCGCCGCGCCGCGCCGCGCCGCGCCGCGCCGCGCCGCGCCGCGCCGTCCCAGCCCTCTTCCTTCCGGTCGCCCCTCCGCCAGACACGCCCCTCACCTCCCTCGCCCGGCGGCGCGCGGGGATACACTCTCGGCGAGACGAGGCGCGGCGCGACGATGGCTCTCTAGGGGGGGGGGGAAGGAGGGGGCGGGAGGCTTACACGGACGGAGGTGGGGTGAAGGCGGTGAAGACGGCGGTGATGGTGAATGTAAGGCGACGTGCAGAACGAAAATAGAGAGGCTAAACAAGGTGACGGGAACAGTGGACGATGGCGTAGACTAGCAGGGATCCTGATCAAGGTGGGTGCTGCGATGTTCAGCCTTCGAAGCAGAGTCTCCTTGGCAGCGGCGGGCGAGAGGAGGTCTTCGAGGCGCTTGCGGTAGCGGCTGCACTGTAATCGCACCCGCGGGAGCGGAAGAAGGGGGCGTTGATGAGATGTCAAAGAACCCAGAGGCAACAGTGGGACAGGCGACAGGATGAACTCGGGGCGGCTGCAACTCCACACGAAGCGACGGTGACAAAAAAGTCACACGGAGGCCTGCACGCTCTTCCGGTTGCACTTCCGACTGTTCGACCTTATTCGGGAACACAATGGGGCTGAAAATTCGACTTTTTTATTTCGTTGGCGTGACTGAAAGATGGAAAAAAAACCTTGCTTCTGTCAATATCACTTTCCAATATCGAAAAACCCACATGTCGATGGGCATATTCTGATTTATTCGTTCTGTTCGAGATAAGAAAAGTATGAATGGAATGAAAGTCTTGGGAAGAACTGAATTAGATATTAAGCGAAGTATTTCTATCTGTAAAAGCAAACATTAGAGCTAGTTCAACTGCCTCCCTTCACTTCTTTAAAAAAAGATCACGTCAGAACAACTGTTCTGTAATCAGAAAGGAAATATATTAAATCTTTTTCTACGTGTTGTCACCTTGCATCTCAAACCGCAAGGGAACGGGTCGTTATTACGCCTTCCACGTTCAAAGGACCATTTTGCTGGTGAAATATATCCCACCGCTTGATGGCCATGCTGATAAAATCCGGAAGTATTACTGGAACTACTTTCTGCTTGCACGAGGTTCCAGTTTATTACAACTGGATTTATGGGCCACGGCCAACACCAAGAGCGGAAAGATTAATTCTTGCGTTCCAAAGACCTGCGGGGTCATACTATACAACGTACTCTCGCACTTACCTCATCCATCTTTTATAATACAAAAAAGCTCATATTTCTACTTTCACTACCTCCTCAATTATAGAATTGATCTAGACCATCGAAACTAATTTTTTGAAATGAGAAAGTTAGTAATTAACAACTTTCCTCAATTGAATGCAAGAGAGAAGTGTAGAGTGTCTCCAAGAGGAGTTCTGTAGAATCATCGAATTTACATTTCAATATTCTTCCTTTGACGCTGCAGCCCAATTCAAACCTTGGTCTGACAACCACGTCCTCGCAGACGTGCACGTACTCTAGTTTTAGTAGATAATTGAAGAAGTGCCGTAAGTGACTGTGAATCAGCTTATTGCCGAGCTCTTAGGATGAGAGTCAAGGCATGACGGAAATGTGTTCGGTTACTCGCTGTTATAGTTTACTCGCTGGTATCCGCACCTGCCAGGAATTTATCGGTAGAAATATGGAAACGGCCGACGAGAACGTTCGACCTCTAGAATTCTCATCCAGACAGTTGCATATTCTGACCTACTTTCTTAGGTAGTGTCAAAAATCTGCCTTTATTGGGATCCTTGAACACCTAAGACCTTCATATCTACTATAAAATCGCATCGTAAAAACGTTTCGACCTCTTTGTTGTTTTTCTTTCTACAAAGAATAACTTAAAATATTTGATGGCAATTTTGGTTGTTAATATAGCACACCTTATTACCAAAAATTGTATGGTGTACAGAAGATCATTCAAATAAACAGTAAATAATATTTCTATAACATTATTGATAGAATGCGGTAGATCGTTTGTTTTGCAATTACGAACTGGGTTCTAAAATAAAACAATATTGTGAGAGTGATGTAAGCTTATAAATTAATTTCGGTTTTAGGAATTTTGTACAAGAACATCCTGAAAACAGTGACAATGAAGCAGAAAACAAGAATCAGTGGCAGTGAAATAATAGTAGTGAAGGCTTTGTGACAAGGGGGGTCAACACGGAGAACATTCTCTACAAGAATAGCATGTCACAATAAACACACCATCGACACAGTAACTCATTAATGTCGTCAGGGGAAAGACAACCAAGTTCTGCGAGTTCCTTGTATATGAAAAAAGTTGAAATCGGAATAAAAAATTAACAGTCACAATAAAGATACGTTATTATTGCATTTCGCTACAAAAATAATACTCGTAGAATTTTGTTTTTTGAATTCGTTTACGATGCTACACTTCGTATTACGAAATTTGTAGTTATTTTAATACGAGGAATAACCTGGAATTAAATGTCTATTTCAAGAAAAAATAAACAAAACCTTTTCAACATTAAGGCAATAGATTGGTATCACTTATTTAATAATCCTTGTATAATTTAATATGTGAAGGACGAAGATGAAATACAGGAAAACATTAAAATCTATACTATTACACTAACAAGTAAAATTCAGTCTTCTCTAGGCTGTAAATTGCATATTCTTACTTCTAAATACAATATTTTTAGGATGCACATTACAAAATATTGAAAAAGTGTCTGAATAACGTATTATTATCATAAAAATAGTAGTTATTTAAGTATTTCTGTACAGACATAGGTGGTGCATGTTTAATTAAGACCAAAAGAAACACATACGTCAATTAAGAAGAGTCTAGGCACATTGTATAGTGAAAAAGTTTAGGGAATGTGAATTTCAACTAAAGAAAGATTGAATAATTGAAACAGGCTCGAAAGATTATTGCCATTAACAGCCCTCCATGAGGGAGTCTTCCCAACTTCATTCCAACCGCGGTTCTTCGAATCATTTTTGTGAGTTACACATACCCAAGTCAAAATTTAACGAATCAAACAACGAATTCAAAATCATTAATTTAGAAGTAATTGTATTTGATTATTACTATGTAACAATGCATTTATATTCTGAAAAATATTAGAAGCATATTAGGATATAAAAGAGTCTTCCAAGTTTCAGAACAATTGATAATACACGACTTTCTCCGCTTCTGATTTATATTCTGTGCTTGCCAGAAACGTACCATTCCTTCATTCCACGCCGATTCTACAAAGATTTTCAGCTCGCGCGCAGAGAAGACTCGGGGAAAAATAAGCAAACCCTTTATTCCCAAAGGTGAAGTGTGTGTAAGGCCTCGCAGCGGACGCCCACTTTTCAAGGGGTTGAGCGCGGAGTCCTGGGCTGATGACTTCCCTTCCGCGAGCGCGCCTCTCGGAACTTCGCGCGAAGCCCTCGCGCCTTTTCGCTAATTGACGTGAGAGCGCCCCGAGGGGCACGAGGGCCCGCCCGCGGGCCCCAAAAGCAGACAGAGCGAGAGAGAGAGAGAGAGCGAGGGAGAGCGCGAGAGAGCGAGAGCGAGGGGGAGAGCGAGAGCGAGGGGGATAAAGAGCGAGAGAGAGCGAGGAGGAGAGTGACAGAGAGATAGAGATAGATAGAGAGACATAGAGATATAGACATGTAGAGATAGAGACATATAGAGATAGAGACATATAGAGATAGAGACATATAGAGATAGAGACATATAGAGATAGAGACATATAGAGATAGAGACATAGAGATAGAGACATATAGAGATAGAGACATATAGAGATAGGGACATATAGAGATAGAGACATATAGAGATAGAGACATATAGAGATAGAGACATATAGAGATAGAGACATATAGAGATAGAGACATATAGAGATAGGGACATATAGAGATAGAGACATATAGAGATAGAGACATATAGAGATAGAGACATATAGAGATAGAGACATATAGAGATAGAGATAGAGAGAACCTACAGGATATGGCTCCTCACTGCAGCCTCCGTTTCTCTCACTGACACCGCCCGTCATGGCAGGCGCAAGACATCATTTGGAGAACCTCATATTTGATACATCCCATTGTATTCCACAGCATGTTGAGAATATTTTTTGAATAGATACAAAAATTCTAGAAAGAAATTTCAGAGGAAAATAGTTTGCGGGTCCCTGAGATACGTTTATGTGTGTTACATTACATTTCAGGTGATCAAGGCGAGGAAATGCTTTTGGTATGTCATGCTTTCCCTGGTATTGAATTCGGAGTTCCATACATGAACATTCGTGATTTAAATCCAAATTGTATCCTTTCACTGATTGGTTTAACACATTTTATATTAGAATGAATAGTACATGTTTATAACCTATTTTTTATAAACCATTCCAAATGTAAGAACATTTAATAATAGTTTAAATAACTTTATCGAACGTCAATCGTTTTAAATCGCTTTCACGGCTTTTTTTCTTCATGCGTGTTATTTCCCGTTCTTAATATCTACGTGTCACGATTGCTGTCGGTGGCTTTGCGATGGTATTAATGGTTTGTCCGTCAGTGTTCCGGTGTCTGACGTCACAAGGAGCTGTATTGTGAAGATATTTAACATAATATGAATGACGGAAGAAATATTATGCAATGTCAGTCTACAAAATTGTATCGATCATTTCCGCATACATTTACCTATCTGAAGTACCTTCGTCCGCGAATTCACTTATCATATCCACCTATTAGCCACGATAAAGAATATTAATTCTACAAAAGAAGTAATTTTATTCACTTTCTATCATGTTCCACTGCATCGCTCCCACTTTTCCTCACAATACCTACATGCACTACGATTTGCTTTAAAGAAAATATTGTAAAACTCCTTTTCTCCCCGCAGCAGATGAATTTTGAAAAATCCTGTGGGCAAGTGGTTCTAAGAATCATAATCCAAAATCTGCGTTCATAGACTCAATAGTTTTGGTTTTCCGTTCATAAGTCAGTTTCTCCTTTTGTATTGTAAGATATTCCCCAAAATTTCAGAACTGTTCGGAATAGTATAAGTCGACATTAATGAAACATCGATACTGAGAAAATTCAAATTTTTCACAGTAAAAGTCGCACCGACCCACTCGAATGCGAGTCTCCTTGTTAATGATCGGACGCATTTACGACTAAACTATTCTTGCATACCACTACAAAAGAGAGACGTTTCTGGCAAGCGGACGCAAGAGATTGAATTTATCAACGGAAAACGATAAGAACTATCGTAAAAAAACAGCAATATTAATGTGAATTGTGTAAGTGGAGGAAGTTTTCACAGAACAGAATATTCAGACCAGATATTATTCTGAGTTGTATAAGAGCTAATGAAAGCTAAGTCATGAAAGAACGAATTAATATCGAAGGTAAATGATAGGGAGGTAGTAGGCGAGGTTGTAAAAGTAAGCATTTAATTACTTCTTCGATGATTGCTGAGGAATTTACTCTGCAGACGCAACACACACACATTATATATATATATATATATATATATATATATATATATATATATATATATATATATATATATATAATCACCCAATAAAATATGAATAAAATATATCGAATCCGTATCATTGCGCAAAAAAGATACACAACGAAGAAATTTCAAAGCCTCAAGAGTTTTTAACCACATCCCACTACAATTATCGCGCACCAAAAGTACCAATTCACTCTAGTCTGCATTTACGAACTTGGCCTCGCCTTCCCCAAGCCCGTGTCTCACGAGGCCCTGACAAACTTGAGGTACTATTGGAAAACGTGCAACTGTTATGCAGCGTCGTAGCTAGGGGCTGGCCAGGAGGCCGGCTGCGAGGAGCGCAACCCTCACGTGGGGGCAATTTGCAGATCCAGAGCATGCACGCCGCTGGGGCAAAGGCACACAAAATTAAAATAGGATGATAACTCATAAAAAAAACTTGCACTTGATTTTGATAGGCGCCCATATGGAATAGAAACGGCGCCCCTACGTTAAGGCACAAAATTTGTACCGAACCCTAAATAAAATATTTAAAAAAAATCATTACCGTAATTTAAATTTTAATTAAAATTAAGTATTAGAAAATGTAATATACTGCATATAAGATCAGGAAAAAAAAAAAGAAAAAACAACAACTTGAAACCCATAAACGAGATTCCTGTTGAAAACACACTTTGCTTTGAAGCATTCCAAAACTTTCTCTCCGCTATGTAAATTACTACGTATATACGTACGTGTACGGGAAATTAAAAATATTGTGTCTCATTAATAAATCAGAAATTGTTACCGAAATAATTACCACAAAGAAGATGGAGCCCTAGCATGCAGGCGCCTAGCATGCAGGAGCCCTAGATGCGAAATAGTTCAATAATACATATTTTCAATTAGATTAGTTAAACAAGTCTTAAGACTTCCAACAACAAAAAAATTAACTAAAACAAATTATTCTGGAAGAACGAAAACGTACGAAAAGCACGTTCTAACTTGGTGAACTAACTCAGCTTCTTTGAGGTGACCACAAATCCTAACTTTCATTCACAATGCATTTCAATAAGCCCCCAACTTCACATTTCCATACGACGCCAAATCACGCCTTTCTTCGTCCAACAGACACGTTATAAAGAAGACACTTCCCTTCAAAACTACCCCCGAAAAGTTATTTTCCTCTCCAAACTAACTCGTGCGGAAAACATCTCTCAGCGGTGCCAACTCCGCGGGGAGAAAAATATTGGTTTCCATCCAAAAGGCAGAGAAGGAGATCTCGGGGGCAGGCCGAGCGGGCCGGCGCGGCGCCTGTGGGCGGCCGCCAGCCAGCATCCCTCGCCCGGGCGCCGGGGGTGGCAACGGGGCAGGGAGGGCGAGCTCTCGCGCGCGCTTTGGCGAGGGCGGCCACGCACGCACGCAGGCACGCGTGGCGCGTGTGTCATCGGCATGGTAACGCGGGGCGTTAGATCGATGTGCGGGCTGCACGAGCGCCCGTAGCCAAGCGCCCCCACGGCCGCCGCCGCCCCTGCCAGCGCCATTGCCGTCGCCTCTGCAGCCCCTGTCCCTCCGCTCGAGCTGATAGCAGAAACGCTGCGCCGCCGGACGAGACTGCGCCGTCACAAGTCACCCTGCTCCACAACCCACGCATTCGGTGTCCCTACGCCATACGCGATCATCTTAGCTCATGCCCCTTCCCATCAAAAACCGAATCTGTTACCGCCATGCCCAATGCCCTCTACATCATTCCGTCGCCACCAATACACTCATTTTGCTTATAGACAATTGGACTTGTATTGCCATACACCACCTCTTGTCACAGATCAATTGTATCGCAGATGCAACTAACAACCCCGCTATCTTCACCTACCACTACACCATTGTTCCCGACTCTGCAGCCATTATCACGGCAGTTGGACCCGCCTCGGCAGGCCTAACCGTCAAGTTTAAAGCCTATTGGGCTTTCGCAACCCTCGCCGCCACCATTCCAAACAAAGCTCGCTGTATCCATCTCCCCACCTACGCCGCCCCCGCCACCATTGTCCCCTCGCCCCGCGCTTTGTTACCGGGGGAAACTGTCCCCGCGCGCGCGGCGGTTCGATGCGACCGCCCCCTGCCCCCGGGATTCCCCTCTGCCCATCCCCTCCTCCTCCTCCTCCTCTTCCAACGCTCCGACGGCGCGGGCTTCACAAGGGAAGCAGGGGAGGGGCGGGGAGGAGGGAGGGAGGGAGGACGGGGCAGGGGGAGGTCCGCGAGGCGACTGCGCGCGCAGATTATAAGAGCAATCTGGCCCGTGGGCGGAGCGGCCAGCGCTGCGCCGCGCCGCGCCGTGCCGCGCTGTGCGACGCGACGCCCGCGGACCCGAGCGGAACAACGCGCACGCGAGATGAATCTGCGCCGCGACGCAGGGCCCCTCCGACTCGTTCCTCGTCGCAGGTTGAGGCAGAAATCCTCCACATTGACCGGCTGAGTTGGCTCTTGGCATCAACGGATGTCACTGCAGTACCTCGGACCGGGAGGTCCTAGGGTCGAATTCCGACTGTTGCAGGATTTTTGTCACAAGCTGGATAGCTATATCGAATTCAGCCGCTGTCTGGAGGTGAATTCTAGCGGCCGACTGCTCTGATCGATATTTTACACGGTTTCTATGATCCCTAACGAATGAGCCATGGACCGTGCGCGATCTTTTCACCCACTTCCTTGTCCCATCCTCACTCCTTCCTTATACAAAATCCTTACTTATACTTACAAACACGTGCACCACACTAGCAGACTTGTCGGAAGCTTAAAACTGGACCCGGCGTGGACAATATCCCGCTGGTGGGAGATACCTGGATGGGGAAACCTAGCAAGCCGATGTGGAGGTCAAGAACACAGCCACCTCCCGTAATATAAACATTCACTACACTTACGAGAGAAATGGCCCCAGTAGTTGACGCGCCGGGAAACACGAAATAATCGATCTCTTCATTGCACATTTCTAACAAAGCTACTCAAACGGTAGTTAGGTAGGGCAGGGGATGGCGGATGTCACCATTTACCCGCAGTTCACCACATCCGGATGTCACCATTTCAGGGACGACACCAGTTAAAGAATTTTGAGAAGTTTGCCATCCTTAAATCCCGAAAAGTGTTTTTTTTAAACAAGTATTTGTTAATTAGTTGTGCTTCTTTTTAGATTATATATTTAAAAATTATATTTCAATTATTCTGAATTATTCATTTTAATATATTATAAATAAATGTCATGTGCAAATGAACTTAAATATTTTTAAATAATGTATGTCATTTACTAAGAGATATTATTATATTTAATTTATGGGAGGCGGTGACACCCAACTAAAGCTACGCCACTGCTCTCTCAGTATTTTCCGACAACACCTATACACAAATCAAAACGTAGACTTACCACGTCTTAATTCAATACCGAGTCTTGGCTGTCTGGGAGAAGCTGCTTTCAGGGCAGAGTCGCCAACATTTCCATCATCGAACTGTGACGAACTTCACGATTAATACTTTCCCCGCGCGTATCGCTGAAGGTCGCTGCAGAATGAGACACGAAATGTCGGCAAAGCAGCCTAGGAGCGGCATCTCCCACAGAGCAGACTCTCCCCATTTGCACAAGTCTAGTCTGTGAAAGAGTAGTGAAACACTCGTATACCTTAGGGAAGAAACAGAACGTTCTTTTATAGAGTAACACGCGAAAAATGACGGATCGGAACCAAACTCCTATATTAATAACACATTATACAGAATAGTACAACACAATTAAATTTCTTTAATACCATTTTTTGCGTTCCCTTTATTATCAGTAATAAGTTCGAAAGCTTGGGTCTGTGGTCCTCTCGGAGACCGCAAAGCGGTTTTGGGGAGACTGAAAAGACTACCTGTTGAAATTTTCGTCTATCTGCGATAGTTGCTATGAAGATACTCACCCGTTCTAGGGAGGAGTCCACTGATATCGGTTACAGCCGGTTATGCCCACTAGGTCCCCAAATACAACAACGTGAGTAGGGAAAAACGTGTAGAGCACCTTCAGTGTTAAAAATTAGCGCTTGATTAGGTTTCTGGAGGTGCGAAAAACATAATATAAATTGCGTAAAATATCTACATGGCTTTAATAGGAAGGGGCAAGATTTTTTTACCGCTTCATATTATTATTAAAGCTTCTTTCTACCGTATCCTATATTTAACCGTATTTTGTAATCTTCTAATGAAATTTTTAAAAACTCACATTAATAATTATGAAATTAATTTTTAAACTGTTTAATGTATCGGGGTCAGCACACGAATCTAATAAAAATTACTGTAAAAGTTTTCACCATTGTTCACCCGCCCCCAACCCTGCACACATCAACGCTTCTCAAAGTACATGATCAAATCAATTCAAGTGCCTGCTCTTGTTTCAACTAACATACAAAGGTACAGTGACTGCTCTTATTTTCCATACACACGAACTCGTGAAAAGATTTAATACTTTACATGAATGGAAAACAACTGATTTCTGCAATTGTGTACCAATGTCCTTCACATTTTATCATATAGATAGTAGTACTCCATCTGCATCTTTATTGCGTCTGACAGGTAAATATAAAAATGATAAGACGAATGATTTCGCAATGACGCTGGGAATCTCTTCAAAATTTAAAATACAATGAGAAATTTTTGAAAGAAAGATTGTATTCATTAATAAGTCTATTGAATACAAAATACTGTTCATTTAAGCACAATATTTCACTTACCTAGTAATTACGTCATTACGCTAACGGGAAAACCGGGCATAGAAATGTGATATAAAATACAAGACTATTAATCCTGATTGAAAAAAATACAAAAAAGAAAAACAACCACCTAATGAAATACTCGTTGTAATTTCGATTTTGGACTAAGAAAATAGCTATTTTGAAATTGATTTAATAAAAAATCACACAATATTAAACAATCTACTATAATAAATTCTGCAAATAAACGCAAGATCTCCACGTTTTAGGGTCATCAATAACGTATAATACAAGTCTCAAATAAATAACCCAAGTCCTACAAAACACTGTCAAGAATCAATGAACGCCAAATCCAAGTTTAGAAATATGACGCGTTCTTCCAGAATAAAACTAGTGACGTGAAAGCACGCAAGCATATTTTAAGAGCGTGACAAAAACATTCCAATGAAGATGCTTCCATTCTCCCGAAAATAGAACGGTAAATTATGCAATGAAACTGAAGACATGGTTAAATAAATAAATATTTCGTAGTCCGTATAACTGTAGCAACGCATGCGAGGATGACATGCACATCAGACACAACATAACGACACGGAAGGCATACCGTAATTCAGTCATATCGCTCCCCGATTCGCTTCCACTCGACACAACGGCAGATCACACAGATTCCTGCCTCCGTCCGGCCACCCTGACAATCCCATCGAGACCATCCACTTCCCACTCCACTCCGCTCCGCTCCGCTCCTGCAGCTCGGTTCCGCTACGGCTCCTGCCAACACCCTCGCTCCACTCCCGCTTCCGCCCAACCCACACACGGCTCTCTCCACTATCCGCCTCGCTCTCAGAGCCCTTTCCATCGCCAACGACGACCATTTCCTCTTTCACCAGTTGCCGCTGCTGGATTTACAAACAACGGCGGCCCGTGCTAAGATACATCCCGAACCGTCCATTAAAGCTATGTGTTGTCATTGTAGGTGTTATGAAAAACAGTGTTACCTAATAGGTACGTCCATTTGAGAGGTGCATATGTTTTCGTTCTCGGTAATTCAGGAAAAATACAAAAAACATCTATATTACAAATTTATAATGCGTGCAGAAATTGAAAGAAAACTACGCAGTCTCCGGTCACGCGGGAAATGTCTTTGGTTTCGTCAGATACTCAAGTGCTTGGGGAAAAATCCAAAAAGAATGCGCTGATGCGGTGCGGTTGCATGCCGACAAAAAGTGAGAGAGATCTAGTGCTCCTACAGCCAGTCACAATTACATTTAACGAATTAACCGTTCCCGTAAAAGTAGTTTGCACAGTATTGTAATGCTGCAGGAAAAGTACCGAGTTTTGGGCAGAAAAACGCTACATGGTATATATTTCTTTCTTGTATATACACTATAGTCCCACTGGGGGGTTCTTAATACCAAACAAGTTGTTTTTGAAAAATGTCTGTTTGTTCCTGAGCAACAATATCGCCTAGACCGTCCACAGAATTTTCTCCAAAATTCACACTTGCCGATTGATCTAGCCAAACTCGTAGTAAATTTTTACAAAATCAGCCCACTACGCATCAATCACGGCATCTTGACATTGCAATACTCGTTTCAATAACAAAGCAATTTTTTTCTTCGTTTCCCTAAAATAACTTCAATAGATGCTAATTTCTGCCTATGATTTTAATATCAGTCCTTACCGTCACTCATGAAGATGTTTCTCCAATAATTTGTGGTGTTACTCCCGAAGATTCCACGCAATTATATCTTATGTCTGTGTTTGGGTATTTACGACCTTTTTATTCTGTAATGATAGATAGGTAATCTCTGTATTCCGTTTGTAAACACTGCTTCGAAAAAATGGAAATACAGATACTAACAAAATACTTAATCCTACATTTACAATGAGAAATACTGTATACGCAGCAGTGGTGATTAACCGGACTGCCAGAGAGTCATCAAACGGCTATAAAGTAGAAACGTTGCTCTCACTGTCATTTAAATTCTTACCGCACTTCAACACGCTACCCTCTCCAACTTTGGGGCCTTCTATCTCAAAAACCTACCACCAAGGCCTTCTTCAACGAAAGGCACAATGACACTCCACCCCCGCCATCGCTCGTCGTTCACCCCCTCCCCCGCGACCCTTCACTGACTGCGCCATCTCTCCCTCTGTGCTTCAGTCCGTCCGCTCTCCCTCCCACCCACATCCCCACTCGCCCAACCCCTGGTGCGCCGCCCGCGCGGGGCCGGGCCAGGCCGTGCCGAGCCGAGCCGAGCCGACCCTCCACTGCAATTAACTCCTCTCTCAATTACGCGCACCTGCTCCCGCGCGCCGCAGTCCCGCCGCGGAAATAAAACCTCGCGCTGGACAATGCCGCCCGCCCCGCCCCGCCCCGCCCCGCCCCGCCCCGCCCCGCCCCGCCCCGCCCCGCC
This sequence comes from Gryllus longicercus, assembly GCA_038098605.1. Classification (NCBI taxonomy): domain Eukaryota; kingdom Metazoa; phylum Arthropoda; class Insecta; order Orthoptera; family Gryllidae; genus Gryllus; species Gryllus longicercus. Next base: position 4,219,867 of record JAZDUA010000059.1, on the reverse strand, counting down.
CGGCCCGGCCCCCTCCACTCCCGCGTCCCACCGTGACGCCCATACCCTCCCCGTCGCCTCCCGCCGCGGACCCCTCCCACCACGCGCGTGCCGCGTCGCGTCGCGTCGCGCCCTCTTGCACCCCGCTGTGTTTACACGCTGCGCGCGCCTGCAGTAGCCATAGCAACAACGCACTTTAAAAGCATTCCGACGGAAGCCGGCGTTTAATATATTAGTCCCAATCGTTAATCAGACATTGCTTTGTGTCCTCCGATCAATACGACACGCGCCTATCAGGGGATCGCATCACGAAAATATGCGAGAGGGTTCTACTTGAGACGATTTTAATATGCTTTTGAGCACCCGATGAGGGGTAGTAGCAACGGGGCACCTCGAGTTATGAAGTTGGGCCTACTGTGGTGTGGCTGAGATATTGATTAACTTATTCCGGATGCTACTGTGCTCTCACAGAGGGAAGGACAGACGCTAAGGAATCAAGAGCACAAAATCAATGAAACATGGCATTCGTGACACGATCTTCATGATACTTTATTGAGCCTGAAAGTCAAATAACAAATCTCAAACAAATTCCAGAAAGTGTTCATTCTGTGCTTAACGATAATTTATCAATTGAGAAATATGTATGCACATCCATCCATAAACACATTTTGGAAATATATTAAGAATGTAACCAAGCTCTCCGATAATTTCATTTCGCCACATACTACAAATTTCCTCTACCTCATTGCCGCAAATAGTTTGGAGATACAGAGAGGCTCCATCAAAACGTTCCGAATGCTCACTAGCATAGTACTATATACCGCGTTCATCGCTCACAACCGAAATCCACAATGTTGTTCCACAAATGTTTTCTTCCTCTTATCTAAAAAAAGTATCTAAAAAATCGGTAAAACTACTCGTATTTTGCAAAACTTGTGCGAGAAATAATTTAAATACGTAAACTTGAGGAATAGATTGCATTCAGAAATAAATCTCTTCCCTCAAAATTGAAGACGTAGGACAGGATTGCAAAAACACTAAACTTTTGAAATACTTTGAATTTTCGAAGTATCGGGTGTTTCAATGAAAATCGTACTCATGTCATGATATTAAAAGGACTTTGATCTATTGAAGCACACCTTTTCAGGAAATTCGTTTAGGTACAGTCATCAAGGGATACTTGGACCCTCAGTGTACTACGAGTACGTAAACCTGTGCGGAAAAAAATGTTTTCAGCAGCTGAAGCTGCGTATACTTTGCATTAACGAGTTAGTTTGCAGTTGCTTCCATTCGTTGGCAACATAGTTCAACAATAAATGCATTTGGGTCATTTCATGCAAAAAAGTTGATTTTATGACATGAGTTCTTCAAATTTTCGAAATTTAATGCTTTACAGAAAATGGGACATGCGTCATTTTTACAAGCGTACTTTGCTCTATTCTAGCCACACTTTTAAGGCATGTTTGATAAAAATGTCTTTAAAAGAAACACTACATGTCAAATACGTATTTTATTTCGAAATCGTAGACAAAAATGAGTCAACAATAACTGCATCCATCAGTGGGGATTCGTAGTACAATTTGGAGGTGGTTGTAATGATGATTCATCCTTTTGAACGGAAGTTCAGTTTGCACAAATCTCTCTGAGCGTCTGAACATCGGTTTACTAAATGTGTGACCATGGCGTCAAATGATTTCAGATCTATTCAGCGCTAAATACATTAGCTCTCAGGTGAACACATCTTTATCTCACTAAACTCAATCAGTTACTTATTTCTTACACATTTTTAGTAATGTAAACAAATTTCGAAAAAAATCGCTTTCCTCTCCCATTTCTTTCTGGTCTCATTGAGGTGAGTGCAGTATTTCCTAAACACAACTGCAGGAATTATGACTCACAGTATACATTAGTACGTTCACTGAACATTCTGTAATGTTCACCAAGTCATCCAATAATCTGAATTTCACTTTTCAAAGAATTCCAATGAAGCATTACAGCCACGCGGCCCCTGCTGTGCTGTGAACCGCGTTGTGGAACATAACGGTGCAACTTGAACATAATCAGTCTGCCTCCTATTTTTCTGCGTTAAAACTCAATTTGAGGTATATTAGACTTGGATGACCCATGAGTTAATATTAACTTTTGTCAGACATTATTTCGTATCTGATTAATCTTTTGTGTAGTCTTCTGCATATTTTTTTTAAAATATCAGAAAAACATTTGTGTATCAATTCAACCTTATGTATTATGTATTTACAAGCGCATAACAATCTACAGGATGGTTGAAAACCACTAATATAGCTTAACGTAATAAAATTTAAAATGTCAAAATAAATTCGTATAAGCTAGTGGCAAGTGGTTCTTCGTCAATACATTACGACCTCTTTCATTATAAAGGAAGAGGAGAAAAAACAACGCTAAAACGAGTAGGCGTGACACATACACATATATTTCGTACACGGTAAACTCCTGTAATAAATTTGCGAACATTAATGAAAATTAAGTTCAGTAATCACATGGTGGGAGCGGTTCCCATTCCTCCCGGCTGCCGACTTCATTACTTACAATATACTTGACACTGCGCAAAATATACGGCCCTCATGCAACCTAAAAACAGATTATTGCAACGAAGATTTATTGATTACAACCTTCGAGATCGCGATTTAATAACTATGTAAACTTTCAGGTTAATTAACACATTTCGAAACTTATGAGAAATATTCGAAATGAAAACTAATAAATAGCCAATGAAAGCAAAAGCAATTGCATATGACCTGCAAAATTAGTAGTTTCTTGGTACATACATTCTCTTCGATCTTTCTGACGCGTAGTGCAAGAGTTGCTAACCACGAAAGCACTAAGTTGCCAATCATATTCTCACATCAGCGTCGCCTCCTCTGCCTCGTCAGACAAAGCCTTCAAAGCGATACAACTTGCGATGTACTGCATACACTGAGTACCCGAGTTGGAGACAATAGGAAGACGATTGTACATGCCACACATCGAAGAAGTCACAGAAAGCACACAAAAGCAATGACAGGTAATGGTGATGCTGGGAGTTTCGGTCGGACTCGGGGATGCTGTGATGATGGCAAATCTTTTAACTGACAGCCTGAAGGCTGCGCAGAGAAAGGTGCAGAAGCCCTAGAAGCAGATGATTGTACTGGTAATACGTGATTGTGGTGGTGCCGGTGTTAACGCAAATGATCATGGATTTTATTAAGGTAGATTTAGTAGCATGGTAGATATCTACTGTGAAATGAAAGGGAAGCAAAAGAAAATAAGGAGAAATAAAAAGTAAATATTTTTGGTCACGCCGGCGTCATTAACTTTTGACGGGCGCACTAGTTTGCAAGGAAATGAGAAGGGAGTTGATGTCTGGCAGGTACGATGGTACTTACCTGTGAGAGAAAAGAAAAGATAGGGGACAGGAGAGACAAGGACAAGCAGGGTGCAGGGGGGGGGGGGAGAAGACCCGAAAGCTATGTTAACTCAAAGGCATTGAACAAGGACAGACAAAAGGATACTTACCATTTCAAACCGAACCATTTTTAATGTATTTTCTTTTGTACTGAGTACTTTACGTTTGATGAAGGATTCTAATACGACTTTGAAATAAAAAGTTCTAAGATTTCTCTAAAATGACTTCACAGAAAAAAATACTACTTTTTGATTATGTTTTCAATAAAACCTTTTAGCTACTGTTCCAGAAAATTCGAAGATTTTCACGTAAATTCATAATCTTGAACATATTTGAAAACTTCAGAACAAATTCTTCACAGATTTGGGAAGTTTTGAAAAAAAACGAAACGTTCATTTACGAAATAAACTTGAGGGTTCAACTCTTCCCTACAAATAGACTTTATTGTCAAGAGTGGCTTCTACTATTATGTGTGACTTACAATATTTTTAGACCGCCTTATTGACTTTCATTTTATTTTAATTGAAGTGTAGAGAACACTTCCTTATGTACTATGTAACTTTACGCTCAATAGTTGAAACGATCACGCGAAATTATTGTTTCCTTCAATGCAGTCATGACGTTTTCTCTGAACATTTCAGTCTCGTCTCACTTTAACTATTAGCAGTAGAAATTGAAATTCGTTCGCTCTGCATGGCCCACTTTTCCTTCTGGTTGTGTATAAAAAAAAAAATAAAATAAAATAAAAAAAATTTGAAGCGCGCCACTTACTCGCCACTACCTACGAACGTCATCGTGCGCACGTCGATCGCCCTATTTCGGCGAGGATTACCGCATCGTCGGCGCACGCAGAGAATGCGCCGCCCCGCGGGCCCGACTGCCAAGCTCGCCGGCGGCGGCGGCGGCGGCGACGGCAACCGCGCAAACAAATAGGCGAGGAGTGATGCACCTCCCAATAGGTACCGCGCCGTCTGACTTCGGCTGCGCCCTGTGACTCTGTGACACGCGCAGCCAAAGCGCTGCTAACGAGGTGCCTTCTGTGTCAGGAGTTGTGCTCTGGTATTACCCAGGGGCGCCCAGAAGTTGGGTAGCTGGGGCAACTTGCCCCAGGTCGCGACTTAATTGAGGCTGCGGTCATTTAAAAATAAAGTACATTTACTTGGCATTCACATTCACCGCTATAAGTTATTTCATTTGCATTGTGAAATTAAGTCTTATAACGTATTGGAGACAACACCGCAAGGGTCAGATATTTCGAAATCCAAATTGTAATGCACTAATATTTTCAATTGGGAAGTCAAACTATATCAAGCCTACAAACATGCAGTTTTATTTACATTAGATTCCCGTCGCACTTTCAACTACACAAAATATTTCTTTTCCACTCGTAATCCCTGAACTATTTCTGAACAACTCATTTACCGGATAACCACTTCTAAGGCTGATGGTTCTTCAAATGTTTATATGCGCGAATGCTTGTATTAAATACGTAACGCATATGGGGCTTTTATGAAGGTTAAATTTAAGAATTTTTCATATGGTCGCCGAAAGCAATCTAAATGTGTACTCTTAGAGTCCTCATATTCATTTTTCGAATATAAATAGTGGATGATTGATGCCTAATACAAGAAAAACGCACATTTTGCCTAAAAATGTCCTTTATATACAACTAACAAATCTGTCGTATTTATTGCGGCCTACGTGACTCAGAGCACCATTGATGTCATTGCAGGGTCTCTGACGGAGAGGTTCTGGGGTTCGAGTCCCGACGGTGGCAAACTTTTCGACACTAGCCAGATAGCTAGGTCGAGTTCAGCCGCTATTTGGGAGAAAACTCAAACCCCCGGTTGCTCTGATTTCCATGGTGTCTCCGATGAACACCAAGATAATGTCGGAACAATCCCATAACAAATGGGCCACGGACAGCGCACGACATTCTCGTTCTTTGTCCTCTCCTCCCTCATCCCTTACTTCCATATACACTTCCATGCACTACACCAGCAGAGACGCCTGGAGGCACCAGTCGGTAGCTTGGCCTGGGTGGGGCGGTTCCCCGCTGATAAGGAATATTTGTTTGGGAGGAAAATCCGCAAGCGGCTCAATAGGTCGACGCCGGATCTCGCCTTCCAGAGGGACATCACCGCGACCTCCCGCGATCAAAAAAGCATGCATTACACTTACGGGACTAATGACATTAGCAGTTGACGCGCCTGGAATCACTAATCAAACAATCGCCGGATTTATGTGCTTTGCAGACACACGAAAATACTTTCAAAATGACACTTTCAGTGACGACGAAAGTACGTTCCTCCAACTCATTCGACCCTACAACTCAACCGTTTTGTTACGCGCATAACGTACGTGAACTTCATCCAGCGCACATATTAACACGTCTAACACGTTACGTGCCGTTACGACGCAAGTTGTTCTCCACAGCAATTACGTTGAATTCCTTCCAAATTACCTGAAGAGGCATCACAAACGCCTTTGGGCCTCCAGCGCCGGTGTCTCTAACGCGAGCAGCTGCCGGAGCTCCGTCGAGCAAACAAAGAGCGGCCCATCGCTATCTTGGAGGCTTTGGAGCCGGGAGCATTGCGTAAAGCCAACGAAGGCAAGACAGTCTGTACATGAGAATCAACTGGTTGCGTAGGCTTCCGCGGCCGGAGTTTATGTTGGCTGGGCTATCCGGGACGAGCCGCGTCAAAGTCATGGTGGCTGACGTTTCGGCCAGCGTGTTGTGGCCTTCTTCAGAGCGTACTGCATCAGAGCGTATCAGCAGTACGCTCTGAAGAAGGCCACAACACGCTGGCCGAAACGTCAGCCACCATGACTTTGACGCGGCTCGTCCCGGATAGCCCAGCCAACATGAGAATCAACTACTGCAAGATAGTTGAGGTAAGCATTTCTGGCATCCCAAAAACAGAGCATAACCAATGAGAAACAGATTTCACATTTCCTGAAATTTCTGCGAACATATTAATTCCAATCTTATTGATTTCCAGCCAACACGAAGTTCAGCGAAACTAAATGTTTAAATCGGCCAGCATTATTTCTCAAAGTATATTTTTCACTTTACATTTAAACAAATATAATTAATATTATATATTACTCTAACATAATATGTAATATAATTAATATTAGAACATACATTTTCAATTTGTATTTTTGGAAATGTAGATTGCAGTAGTAGTGCGATCTTTTCGGTAGTGTCCACGTTTCCCCACCAACATAGTTGTTAGGTAATTTCCAAATATCTCGCAAAACAGTATCTAGTCTAAAACACTGAACCAGAGGACAGATGAGTTGCGAGGAAACGAGTATGAAAAGGAAACTATTAAATCACGACATTTTATAAAAACTCATTGCCAAATCTCCTTAGTGAGGGTTGGATAAAAACATTTTTTTTAATAAAATAATGATTGATGCTCAACTGAGATAATTTGACCGTCATAATTTAGGATGGGAATATAATTACACCATTGATATGAAAAATACTCGTTGAAATATGGTGAACGTAATACGAAAACGTATTGGAAATCACTATAATAAATCATACAATACAATAAAGCAACGTTTCAGAAATTTCACTTTGTTCTTATCACTAGGAATAGGCCTTAAAATATTTTTATGGTAGGAATCACAAACACTTCAGAAGACAGTGAGTCGAAGTAAAATACAGTACAACATCGGTATTGGATCAACTTAAAATACTTTTAATAATTTCATACCGCAACTCATGATACCTCTAATCGTTTTAAGTAGATACAACACAAATGTTTTATTAGTATGTTTTACTTTGACATAATATATTTTTATGTGTTCGTGATTCCTACTACACAAATCTTTTAAGCAAAAATACCTGACGACAGGAACAAAATGAAATTCTCGAATCGTCGGTTTATTCTATTCTACGGTTGATTGTAGTGATCTCCAATAAATTTTATATGTTATGTTCAACAATTTTTAACGAGCTTTTATAACAGTGAAATAATTATATGCCCGCCCTAAACAATGAAGACCGGAATTTCTCAGCTGTAAGCTACATTCAAAGGACGAGCAAATAATTTAACTTTTAATCGACTCAATTGACGAGTGTCAAATATAAATAAAGCTATAATCTCGGTTTTGAACCCAATACTAAGTTGATCTTGTTAATAGTACGAATTAGATAACTGTTATTAAGTATTATACAGTACCACAAAACCTACTCTAAATTTATAATTCTGTTGCTTAACATAAACATCGAAATGTTGTTTAGTCACTCGCGTACAGGAGAACACGAGGTTTGTGGCATTTCAGATCCTGCTTAGTATTAATACCCATCTCGCTAGTATTTCTACAAAGTAAACCTAGCCGAGCAAGCTAGATTGTAATAGGAGTCACAATAACAAGCGATAAGAAACGTTAAAACAGCTGGCGATGATGATCCGAGCATAACCGATCCTCTCCCCAGCCAGTCACCATCCCAGCTTCTGCGTCCACAGAGCAGACACTTCGCAGATGGCATCACCTGCTTCTCATCGACACTATGGTCGACTCAGCAGCCGCAACCGCTGCAGCAGCTACAGGCGCGCTCCCGTTGCCAAGAAACCATTTCAGAGGAACATCTGCTTTTTTCCGTTCCCGCACTACACGCACGCACAAACATCCATCGTGTGTCTCCCGCGAGCGGGTGCGAGAAGGCGGGCGGCGGCGGCTGCTGACTCGGAGAACCCGCTGTCAGAAAGCTGCCTTTGTGTTCCGAGGAAACAGACTGCCGGAAAGCGTTCTCAACCCCTACACACAGATAACGTTCGCGACTTACTATACCTGCGAATGCGTCGCTGTTGACAAGGCGTCGTCGCGTCCTGGTATCCAGAGCAACCCGCCATGTGTGAACTCCAAAAATCATACTTTCTGCCGTGCCCACACAACGCGACTGGTAGCGTTCAGACCTCCGTGAAAGCTCGGCATCTGAGAAGTGACCGTCATACGTTTAATTTTAGAAATGAAACTTCGGACTCAGAATTATTTCCCGCTAAGACGTAGTCACACGAATTAAAACAAACGCCAGAACAAAAAAATGCTATACATGATTCTTTCCTGATGATAGCGCAAACATTCTTATCAGCTACTTAAAAACAAATACACGTTTCATTTCTCAGATAAGTTTTATTACGTCCCCAACAAAGTTCATTGACCATGTCGTTCTCCTAAAGATGAGGTCACATTTTCTTCGAACACCCTGTTTCATATGACAATGAGTATTTAATTTTGATGAAATTATTATTCATCCCTTACCTTCTCGGTGGATATCAGCGCCTATGTACATGTATGAACAAGTATTATTTAAAAATTAATAATCGACTAGCGGGCGGCCCAACGTAGCCATGAGGGCAATTGCATTCGGATTTCCTTCGCCACCACCGTGCCCTTTGGCCACCTTCCACTCCTCTTCCTGCGATTTCCGTCCAAGTATCTCCCACTTCTACCAGGGCCGAGCTGGGTCACAGACCTCCATGACGAGTGCGTGGGGCTTTTTTTTACGATCAGCGAAACGTTTTCGGACCTCAAGAAAAAGAGGGAGTTCCGACTTAATTCTTCGTGGCCGACTGCGACGGCCGGGGCAGCGGCAATAATTGCGCACGTAATTGTATCAGCGTAGCACCTGGACGCCGGCTGCCGCGGGCGTCCGGGCGGAGGGGGCGAAGGGGGCAAGGTGGCGGCGGCGGCGGCGGCGGTGGGCACCATCGCGCAGCGGGAGAAACAATGGGGCATCAGCTGCTCGGCAGCTCCTAACCGGAGCGGCTGCTGCTGCTGCTACCACAGACGACCGCGGGAAGGGATCGCAGGGAGGGGGGGGCGAGGGACAGGGAAAGGGAAGGGAGGGGGGGTAGCGGTGGCAGTCGGCGTGCAGCTGCCGCGACACGAGCTCGCCCGTACACCTTCCGGAAGAGGAGGACCGCCGCGGGCGCCGCGGACGGGTCTGCGCGACGCGACGCGACGCGACGCGACGCGACGCGACGCGACGCGACGCGACGCGACGCGACGCGACGCGACGCGACGCTGTCTTTTGGCGGAGGTCTCTAGCAGTTTATGTACCTCCTCGGAGGCAGCCGTGAAATGAGGTAACGACATGATTGGCAGAAGATCGCATGTGGCGCGCGTGTCTTGCGTTTTCAGCGATTTGCAAGCTTTTGGTAACGGTTGTTGCTAGGTGCTACCGTGGAAATCACGCAGTTGATGTCGGTCACATGCAAGATACCCCCAAAAAACCTCGAGTAAATGATCACATTGACTGCCTAGAAGCAAAGTTAAAAAATATCACTGCATCATTCTAAAAATGACTTTTAGCTCAGAAACCAATTCCATTCGTCACTTTTCATCATTGTGATTTCCATGTAAAGAGTTTTATCTGAGATTTAGAACTCTTTAAATAATTTTGTTACATTCGTTTGGGATCAGAATAAGGTAATCTCAGAGACTCTTCAGTTTTTTAAGTAATTCATATTACGTTTCAAATAATTTTTAAAATCCATAAAATATAGTTGTCAGGAGTGTTGCAATTTTTTTATATCCCAATCTCACTTTCAAATTTTTTTTTTTCACTTAAATTGGAAACGTTTCTTAATTTAATAAGAACTATATTCACTCATTAATGACGCACGATTTCCGAATTTTATTCTAAAAACCATCGGCAACAAGCTGTTTATTACCTGCACCCACCCACCAATTTAAGTAACGCTTATGATTATTGGAGGGTCATCTTGGGACATGAATAAAAAATTAATGTCTTTTAACACATTTCATTGAACAGTAAAAAAAATAGAAAAATAATGGGAATGTTAAATATATTATTTGAAAAAAAAATCACAATTGGAACTACGCCATATTTATAAATCTCCTTTCCCTTACCAACAACAACAACAACAACAACAACAACAAAAACAATCCACGTCACCGAAAATAATTGCAATTGTCGCGTAGGGCTTCACGAAATGAAAAAATTAAAAAATCTGAATGATCCACGAAACGGCAAAATTAAATCTTACTCCTGAAATGTTGACCGAGTTTGAGGTCAAAACCTTTAAAGTTCACCGAGTTATACGTGACTCATACTTCCATCCATCCGAATTTTGGATACAAAACTGCACGTATTTCCTTGCCACTACCAAGTATCTTAACTATCTTGGAAACTGCCTTAATAAACCTTAATCCGGACGTGTTTGCGAAGTCACAGCATATTACAAACGTCATCACACATTTTAAAACTGAAAATTCAAGATCGAATTGTTGAGATGATTTCAATTATTTTCCTCCTATGCTATAATGTAGGGAGGAAAAGTAAAAATGTGTGGTTAGGCGGAAGAGCAGGCCCTATGGCCTGAGCCTCGCCATTAATAAAGACATTATTATTATTATTATTATTATTATTATTATTATTATTATTATTATTATTATTATTAAAAATACCAAAGCACTGTAGGCACTCTGAGAATATACTATTTTTAAAAAATCCATAAGACATTACAGAAATTTTTAAAAAAACATCAGAATTTTCTTCTGGTAATTCATGGTATTGAATAAAAATACTTACCATGTGGGGGAAGTTCAAAGATAGTTTCTCCATAAGGGTCTGGATTAAACTGTTTCCATTTGTAATACTTATACAAATCAGAATTAATGCCCCCTATCACCCCTTTCCCTCCACATTCCATAAAGTTCAAGGGCTGGGACACCATTTTACACTTTTCTTTTAAATTTTATTTAGATCGTGGAGAGCCAGTGAAATATTTTCTTCTGCCTATCCAATGAATATTTTATTGAACAAAATGTATTCTTTAAGACATTTTCTTATTATTTTATCTGTAAAATCCAAAATGTTAATTGTCTAAAAAAATACGTACTTTTCTACACCACAGTGTACTGGTGAGAGTAACAGTCCTGACATTTTTGGCGATTTTCAAAAACGTTTTCCGACATTTCTAATTTTGAAACAGAAATTACCAACATTCCCTCGGATACTTCTAATGGGCAGTTGGTCAAAGGGTGGAAATCAGCAGCGTAAGGTTCACAAGCTCACGCAACGCCCAAAATATGGAAACCGTAGAACTACTCTTCGTCAGCGAATTCCGCTAGGAGGCAGCACTATCTTGCACTACCTCGCTCCCAGGCCCTGGCGCGCCGCACTAGTCAGGTAGCGATGCGGAGAAATGCTTGAAGGTAATTTCGTAGAATGTAAGGACCTCTTTCTTTTTTTTATTAGGGAGTTTTTGCGCCTTCGAAAATAAAAGCAATCAAAAGCACAATTGATCTTTTGCGCATGCGCAGTTCACGTTTTGCATCACTTGGGCATTTGCGCATGCGCAGAAGATCCGAGATTGCACACTATTGATGCCCACTAAGGTGTGCAAACATTCCCTATTATACAGAATAAGTAAAAAAGCCGAAACAAAATGAGTGGTGCTACAACAGCACGTACTTTCTCGTATGACTTAAGGGTGACGTAATATTATTTCTGCAATTTGTGTCCATAACACCACATCTCAGTTCTCACTTCTAAAACTCTTCACCAATCGTAGTGCATGTGATGCAAAAACTAATTCTTTTAAAGCTAATACGTCAATCAAAAACTGCGTTCTCTATCGCGAGAAACATCGTCGCCCACAATGGGGGTAAATCAAGCAGAAGAACAGCCAACCATAACCTTAATAAATTCCCCTCCTAAGAACATTTTCCGAGAAAAAATCGTAGTGAAGTAGTTTTGATTGAAAAATAAATAGCTTCGAACATGAGAGGAGAACTGAACATGCATGTTTTGAGTGTACGTCAATTCTGGAACTGCGCTAAGCATTTTTGTTCGGAAGTCGTGTTGGTTCATTTCTATGAACGTCGTTTTTATATTACGAACAAAATTAGAATGTATTTGACATTTGGGTTTGGAGGGGACGGCGTTGCCGAATACTGCGCGCTCTACCACGTGCTCTCAACACTAGGCAAACAAAAGAAGAATGTTGAGAATTTCGTAACACGTTTGTTCGTGACTTTGACACATTTGTTCGTAATATTTGCAACATTTGTTTACTCGTAATATTTGCTCCGTAATTTTAGGTCACAATAATGTGCAAATGCCGAAGCTTCTGATTCGCTGTTCCCTACGTTACGGTGATGGCGTCACGTGACCACGAAATATTAACTACATTCTAATTTTATTCAGACCTCAAGAAGGTGTTTTTGTACATTCCAAGCTATAAAAAAATATGAGTAACATCATATTTCTAACCGTCTATAGTTAGTGTCAAGCATAGGCATGTATGTTTATAGCGACAAGCTCACAACTTTAATAAATGACGCTCACAAGAACAAGTCTCCTCCTAATCAAAACATTGTTTTATTTAATTATTAAGCCGACCTTCACGTCGGCTTCCCGAGGTGATCCAGGTATCTCCTCCCACCAAGGCACTGCCCCAGCCAGGACGAGCGCTAAACTCCCGGCATATCTGGTAATGTAATGCATATGCGTGTGAGTGTGTGTATACGGGGACAGGACATGACAAAGGAAAGATCGCACGCGGTTCGTGGCCCGTTTGTTAGGGCTTTGCTCCGGCAGCAGTAGCATCGTCACCGATAATGCTAGCTCTGAGCAAACTCATTCGGTAAACAAAAAATAAACGTATAAATAAACTATGAAATGGTGTATAAAAATCGACGACAGATTTTGACAAAAACTCTGTTTTTTGGGAGCGGGGGTTGGATACCGAAAACCCGTGTTTACTTTCCCGTATACGTACGTATATACAGAGTAATACATGTAGTGTAGGGAAAGTAGTAATGCTGCGGAAAATCGATTTCGAGGTTTCAACAGAAATTCACGTTTTGGGGTCCGTTGATAAGCAAAAGATGGTTTTTCAAAACGTCCGTCCATCTGTGAACACGAATAGCGCCTAAACCATACGTACGATGTTTTTTGGATTGTATGGATATATTGGTCGATCTGTGTCCACAAGAGGAGCCGCCACTTTGAAAAACTTTCCTCTAAATTTGGGGGTTCTTTACATGACCCCGGGCATTTCTTTAAATTTCTTGTAAGAATTGAGTAAAAGAGTAAAACACACTTATAAAGGTGGTATAGGTACGATTTTCACCATTAACTCTGAATTTTCGAAAATTTAAAAATATTTGGGGATTCTTCCTACAACTACAAAACTGAAGATGCGATTTTTCCTTCAAATAAAATTTATTCTTCATAGTGAGTTCTTTCATTAAGGTCACGTACTATTTTTGAAAATTATATTAGTTTTCGCGCAATATTTCCTATTTTAAAAAATAACAAAAATAAGATTTTCTCAAAAACGACTCCAATTTTTTTCTTTCTTCTTTTCTTTTGAAAGAGATAGTGCTAAATGTACTCTATGAGATTGCATGAACGTCATATTGCCCTATTCTTTTGTTTTTTCAAACAATACAAAAATGTAATTTTTTTTTGTAAACGCAAAACAAAAATGTAAATTTTTTTTGTTAGACGCAAAAATTGTAAATTTTTGCGTCTAACGTCAATATTTACATTAGCGCCAATTTGTCACATGATTGAATTTATGAGTACATGTGCTTTAAATTTTTTCTGATAACCTTTCTCGAAAACTAAACACTTTCCTGTGAAAATGAACTCAAAATTACGCATTTTCAGAAATGCTGAAATGAGATTTTCATAAAAAAACCGTTCCAATTTTCTTTCTTGAACTTTGTTTCGGAGTGTTGGTTGCATTATTAAAATGACAAAGATCATTTTTTGGATTTTTTTGTTTTTTCAAAAATTACACAAATGTATTTTTTTTTTTTTTTCAAATATCTCTCACGCCATTATTATGCACATTCCTGCGGTTTGTAAACACTATCACATGTGTGTTGCAAGTGCCTCAAATGACTTTAAATGACGTTTATCGAAAAATCAAAAATTTCATGTGAAAAAGAGCTCCAAATTTCATTTACTGTAACGCGTAAACGCAAATTTCTTAAAAATAGCCCCTAATTTATCAATGAAAATTGCCATTTATGACGAGGTTTTACTCTTCTTTAATCTTCTTAAAGTAATATTTCGGTTCTACTATTAGGAAACCGAAAATGTACTTTGGGCGGCGATAGATAGCAACTAGCAAGTGGATGGGGCAAGGTCGTAAAGGCACTCCACACCAAGGAAATTAGAAAACTTTACTACAAGAAAGTCTGTGCCATTCTGTAGCATCACTAGTTTTAATTTATAATGTGCCTTCGTATGATGCCCGTAAACCTTTTCAACGTTTTCTCAAAAACGGATTCAAAGTTTCCTTAAATTTACTACTTGAATAGAGCAAAATTACACCGTTATCAAAACTTCGAAGTGCGAAAGATCGATAGTTTTCGATTTCCGACAAAATTAATTGCAGGAACTTTATATAAATTTCTTTCTATTTTACAAGAAAAGAGAGACAGAAAAACACGTTTTGTGGGTCCTTGACACCGAAAAAGTGTATTGTTCTTGCTCATTTATATAGTATAATACTTCCCCGTATATATACTTTAGTCAAAATCGTTGCATTTGGGGTACATGATACCGATTTTTTTTCCTTCTTCCGAAAACCTTTGTTCGTGGACAACCAGAGACAACATATTGTAAGGCTGCGGAAAAAAAACCCTGCGATTTTTCCACAGAAAATCTCGTTTTGTGGCTCCCTGATACTAAAAAAGTAGATAAGTTTTGTTCTTATATTAGTAAGATACTCTCTCTAATACGTTGTTTATGTGTCAGTTGTACGAGGCAGTATCAACAATTGAGATTGTCCTCAGATTAAAAGAGTATCATCTACTAAATATTTAGGTTTTCATGTAGATTATTCGTTGAAGTGGGCTCAGCGTATATCTTACATTGGTAGTAAGTTGCTAGTAAAGCAAACATATTTACATATTTTTTAAGCTAACAAAGATATTCAAAACTCATAATTTATAGATGATTTCTCGGCATTTTAGCCTGGAGAGGTGCCTGTGAAAAAGTATTCAGTTAAGTTAGTAGTATTCAAAAGAAAGTTGTTAGCATCCTACTACTTGGTATTACGTTCACACAGCGCAGTAAATTCGGAGCGGGTGATTATGTTTGTCGCCAAATTATACAAAAAGACTCGTATTTTCAGAAAATTCAACATGGCCTTGTTTGAAGATCTGTTTTTAATTAACACATTTCATTTCTATTGAACGCATCTTCACAACTGTAGTTGTAGGAAGAAACCTAGGGGGTGTTTTTTTTTCTCCGGCAAAATCATGCATTTTAACGAACATGAGACCTGCACCAATGAATTGTCTTAAGCTTCCTGTACGGTCTCTAAGGTCCAAATTTAATCAACAATTGTGTACCGTTTTTAAGAAAAAGAGCTTTAAAGAAAATAGAAATTGCACATGTTTAAATTAATTGTCCAAAAATTAAAATATCGGTTTCAAAGTAAAGGGCCGCGACATTTTTTGGTATCAAGGACCCACAAAACATGGATTCTGGATACACCATGTGTGAGAGAATTCTTTTCTTAACTTAGCATCTGGAATTATACACTTTTTCGTCCCCAGGGCCCTCAGTAAAGTTTTTCTGCTGAAATTTCGCCTTTTTTTTTTTTTTTTTTTTTTGACGCAGCATTACATAACTTCTGTCTACCGAAGTAGCGGAAGCGAGAAAGTCAAAAATACTAACTGTATCAATTTCCTGAACGTCAAAAAATCCTGCCGAGTGTGTTGCGAGTTGTTGCCTTTGACATGACTATTTAGTTTTGTTCTACAGCGCCATCTAGTGAATTTTTACGATATTTTAATAGTTACTCTGCTAATCGAGGGGGGGGGAGATGAATTTAACAAATCAGAGATAATTTAAATCGGTCCAGCCGTTCTTGAGTTACAAATGTAATTACCCCGACTTTCTTTTGTACATACAACTACTGTTTTGTAAATTTTGTGCAACTGTTATTAATAAAATATTATGTTCCCACCATCTTTATACATTTCACTTTGTAATTTATTTGTTATTCTTCGTTATTTCGTAATTAATTTTTTAACTAAAAAACAAAATTCATACTAATTATCTAGATATTTCATGCATGTTATGGCGTCAAGTTCACACACAGGCTTCATTTCCTCGCGATGCACTTTTGTACTCTAAAATTCTGATACATTATTGCTATATTGATTTATTGTACCAGTAATGTAAACTACCAGAATAATAAAACCGCAAAAACTGTAATAGAGTGATGACTTCCATTTGTAAGCGCACTGACTTTCATAAATCAATGAAAACGGATTGCGTTCAACTAAACATCCACGCACGTTTCCAAGAGTTCTCAGATTGCTACAAGGGTGGGGAGTTAAGTTATTTCGACGCCAGTACAACAAAACTAAATCTTTAGCTCACTTTGGATTTTATTCTATTACTGGAGAACAAAATGTATTATCAAATGTCAACAACACTCTTTAAAATCTTTTATTCCTAAATTAACAGTGTGGTAAAAATCAGAGGTAGGGATTGTCAAGAAAACGTGCGCGTATATCATGATTTAAAAATGATGGGAGCGTATTCAGAAATTTGCCCTGAACAAATAAGTCTCGATTCTGCATTGCCTTCAAGCAAAATTAGATCTTAGAAGATAATATTAAAAATTTACATAAATATCAACGAATTCTTTCATTTATTCCGCAAGTGTATTCTTCGGGAACAGCCGTGTCATTAGACATCACCCCCTGGAATACGACATCGGAAACGTCACCCCCGTTCAGTGAAATATTTTGGTATTCACTTAGTAAAATAACGTTTTTCTTATTGAAGGTTTCGACGAATAATGGCAAATTAGATGAACAAGAAATTTGGAAACTAAAGTAAAATCACTTTACCTTTTTATAACCGATGTTTTTTGTATGAAGCATTTGCAGTGGACGTAAAAATATCGTTTGTATGCAATTAGAGACTATACCGAGCATCAAAAGGGAAAGTAATACTAATTTCAACTACGATATTGAATGTATTAATTACCATTTGAACTGTATAATTCTAAACAACTTGTAACAAGTATTGTACCTCAGCTTCTGGGTCAATAAACCCCATCTCGGCCAGGTTTCCTGATCCTTCGAGCAAATGCTCAGATAGCCGCTTGTTTTGCTTCTGGACGTAAATGTAACTTCATTATCTGTGCACGTCTTATAGAATTATAGAGTAATATGGTCAATCAAAATCTTCATGTTCTTACGTTGAGTAGATTCCTTCACGAAGGGCACGATGAGGGATAAAAGCAAAAATATACACATGATTTGCCTTTAAAAATTGTTATTTTACCTTGGAACGAATGTTTCTTATTAATTCTTGCCAAAAATGCTGATTTTCACCAGTATTCAAAATTCATTTTGTATATGGGTTGGGGTAGGGATCACAGAATTTAAGAAAACGTGCACAGAATACTCATCTCTCCCTAGTACGTCACACAGTTATGTAAATGTTTTTGACGTTAAATAAACAAGCACAGTGAAACATAGCGGAATTGCAAGGCGCTTTGAAGAAAATGTAAAAACACTCTGTGTAAGACACTTTTGTACGTCTACCTATTTTCGGTAAGATTTTGACGAATCTTCAATATACTAAGGGTCCGTCCATAAATTACGTAACTCAAATTTGTATTATTTTGAGTACACCTCTCACCCCTGTATCGCACGCTTCAACCCTCCCTTTTTTCAAGAAGTAAAAATTAATTATATCACAGTTAAAACAATTTGCATTTATTTTATTTGCGTTATATACTAAAATTTATGATAATTTTAAGTCAGAATAAGTTGGAAATGCTGACTGCACCCAACCCTATGATTGCGGAATTTTTTTAGTGAAGGTCAAACGAATAGACGAAAATTTCCAAAGCCATGCACAGGTTGTCGTGGATGACGCACGGGCGAAAGAGTCTACAGCGTCATCTGCCAATTAATATGGAGTGTAGGATATAGACCAGTTTTGAATATATTCTTCAAAATCTTACAGATTCAATCGAAATATTAATGAAAAAATATTTCCATGTACTGCAACAATTTTAACAACCTTAATTTATAATTTTTTAAAGTGAATTTTTTAATGTTTAGCATAACACTAAAAACAGGTACTATTTCACTAAAAGTTGAAAAATTAAAAAAGAAATATGGAACTACATAACACCCGCTACCCCGCAGCGTCAAACTCCCCCCCGCCCCCAATTTCAGCGTTACGTAATTTATGGACGACCGTTATCTTCTTTGAATGTAGTAGTTTTAGTTTTTGATGTCTGATTTACACACGGAGTCATTAGTGATGTGCACTAAATAATCATACCATTTATGACAATTATATAACTGGCATTCGACATGGTACTTTTGTGATAAAGAAACAAATTCAGAGCCTGATTAATTATATCAATTATATTACACTTTTATTTACGCGGGGCTTTTGAACAAAACGAACTTAACAAGTGAAACATAATTTTTGGTACACGAAAGTGAAAACGGCAATCTCTTGGTCATGTTATCAAAACACTTCCAAAAATTTGCAATTCTCATTAAGGTTGTTGCACACACTGTTGGGCCGCGGGTGATAAAATTGTTCTTCAACCAATGTTAACTATCTCGCAAAACCTAAAACCCTCGAGCAATCTTACCTAATGTAGGTTATGAGAAAACACGAATGTCACAAAATGTACATCACGCTAACCTGTTGCTCGTCGTATACGATGGTTTCCTGTGGCAATGCGTGATAATTCACCTTTCAAAGCGAAATATCATCTGGGTCTTAATTTATTCGACGATGTCTGGTCTCAAGTTTCGATCCTACACAAAATAGACCCGCTACATTTGGGACAACATTATGGGAGCTAGCCAAATTCGACTCATTTGTCTATTGTATCACATATTAGGAACATAGAAATTGAAGTTTTTGGAAAGTTTACATTAATTATGAAATGTTCATTCACAAAACATTCCACATGACATGTAATTAATGCTACTTCATTGATTTTATTCTCAAGAAATAACAGATTATAAAAGAAATACCTGATGTAACTACACATGATGAGAACACTGGTAATAACACCTCACAAGAACAATGAGTTTGAAAATAATAAATGAATTGATTTCAAAAGATAATTTACTAACATTATTCTTTATATCTAGTACTCCTAAATAAAGTGTTAAGTAAAATCTGAACATTTTATTTATAAACCAGGCAAGATACATTAACAGAGACACATATGCCAATCAATTACTACCTTATTCAACACTGTCAGTGACCTCTCTCAATCGAAAGCAGTTTCTTTTCAAACATTTCAAATATCTTAAAAAAATTGACTTTTACCTTTCCACCATTTCATGAATTAAGTTCTTTTGCTCTACAGCATCATTTGCCAGAAAATATTACTTCCTTTGTCATGCCTTTAGTTTTTTGAGGTAAATAACATTCCTTATAACTGTCATAAAACATTCTTTATCCCAGACCAAACTCATTGTCTGTGAGGGAAGACAAATCTCAGTTCTACCCCTCAACTTCAGTTTTGTACGATGATAAAACCATAAATCAACATTTAAAAATATATATGAAGAAATTCACTCACTATTATGTCCCAGCGCACTCCCGGCTTGTCCCATTCTCAAGACATACTCAGCCTCTAGTTGGGTGCAAGTCCTATCATTTATTTCGAGGTTATCTTGTCAAGTACGTTCACATGTGAATGAAGTGCATGCGGACCACTTTCAACACATTTAAATATTACACCTCATTGCAAAATGGCAGAGGTTCTTCACCTTCGACGTTTGGTTCTAAAGCAAAAGTTTAAGCTGCCATCTACGGTGAACCAACGAACTCCATGAATTCGACTGGCAGATCAGCGCACAACGGCCATGTTTGTTTACAAAGTCGATACTTATAAATGATGTCCACTATCGACTTCTTCGAGAATGTGGCATTTAAGCTTCAGTTCCGGCTGGTGAAATTTGCACACCTTTCGAATTGGGTTAAGTTATGGCCCAAATAAATAATCGCAATCCATCGATAAACTTCTACGGAAGGTATAACAAGGGTACTTGAAAAACCAGTAATTATAACCAAATAAATACATGTATATTTCAATTTATTGCAAATTCAGTTAAGAAACTTTGTTTAGTTTAAAATATTAAACATGTAATAACATTCAATAAATTTGCTCCACGAATTCTACAAATTTACAAATTCGTATAATGCTTTCATGTCTTTCACATAAGATGCTAACTCTTGGTAGTCCTGTAAATCACCAATTCTTTTCAACAATCCATTGAAAGTGTCTGAATCAGCCACATGAAACAATGTGTTAAGAATCAGTTTTTGTCCTTCAAATGGAATGGAATTCCCCACCACAGGAATTTCACATAGAGAATCTGGGGGACAAAAACAAAAAACATTATATAATTAGTAATTCTATGGTTGCAAAGGGCATATTATGACATTTATCTACTTTAACAGGAGAGTATATTATGAGGGTAGAAAAAATGGTGTGGTGACTGCTTCTAACTTTGTTATTAATGACCTTTGGACATTGTTCAGAATATCTTTAATGGAAGAGCAATGAAATCTGAACTAGTGATAAAATGAAGAATTTAGTAAAAAAAAACGAGAGTGCAATTTTTCCGAAGTACACAATGAGTTTTAAGTAAATAATAAAGCATTCAGCAGAAAAGCATGAGATTTAAGTAATATAGGTTCCACTTTGCGATACAAAATTTTTGTCATTAAAAACATTTTAAAAGCACATACCAAACTATGCTTTAAAACATTTACTTTCACCAAGGAGATTATACCAATTCAAATTCTAGGGTAAAATCCTTTAACCTCGACTTAATAAAAGATGTGTGTCTCTTTTCAAAATCTCCTAGAGTGATAAATCACAGTATCTATGTTCTTCAGAAGCCAAAAGGTTATTCTAAAGTGCATTCTGTCTCAGCAGGACCCCATTATAAGAGATATTTCAGATCATAGATTTTTGCCTCAGGAACTATTACACATGGGAAATGCTAACGTAAGTTCATGATATCCACAGACATAACTGGAGGTCTAAGTTTTGTTTTTATATATTTCTACACATTTGTAATAAAGAGTGACATGAGTAATACAAAAGTTAAAATATGTTTAGCATTTTTATTTATGCTTTACCGGTGAAAAAGCTAAAAATACTCAGGGCAACCGTCTCCTCCTAAGAGGGATTATTTTCACCTGAAGGATATCCTCCATTTTTATTGTTTTCAAGATTATGTATGAGGGGAAGTTTTTTTCTTGTTTTTCATATTGACACCGACTTGGAGCCATCATAATTGAAAGTTAAATTATCTTTTTAAGACTTGAGCAATGAAGGTGTCACAATCCAGTGTACAAGATGATGGACAGAGACGACATACCATAACATATTCCAGAAAACCAATACAAATAAAAAGTGAGAATAGATTTTCACCTTTCACGGATGAGAGGGGTTATTACTGGAAGAGGATTTCCTCAGCCATGCTATCTTACCCAGTAAAAAGTGGGTGAGAGTAAATCTAAAGAGCCAAAAGCTCACAATGTGGGAAAATTAATTTTGACCTCAGACTTATTTGTGGGAAAGAAAATATTATGTTGGGAACCAATATTCTATTGTAGGTGGAAACTCTTATAAGTGGGGCTCTATCAAGAGGGAAGAATATAATATTTCTATAATTTAGGCTCCCTATGGACTTGGATTCCCCCTTGTGTCTTACAAGTGTTCTCTTACAATGAGGTTCTGTAGTTTTGCAATATTCACTTAACTTTCCAGGCACCCTTCCCATGTACTCACTCATAATTTAGTCATGGCAAGATTTAACTGAATCTCATGCACGAGAGAATATTTCCAAAGAAAACAAAGAATCCCTAGAGTATTGCACATAATTTTCTCTAAAACAATAAAACGTTTAAAAATTATAATAAAAATACTCACTAACAATAGCCTTGGCTCGTTTCTTTAAACTATTCATGAATACTTCATGATTCTGACATGCTAGTGAAGATAAGGCTTTAACAGTTTTCAAGTTCACTTCTGCTTGAAAAAATTGATATGGTAATTCTGAAAACCACTTCACAAACTCTTTGCATCTGTAAAAGTAAATACATTTGGAATATAATTTCTTTTTTTAAAAAATACTATCTAATTAAATTCAAAATTAAATTCTATCTAATCAGCTGTCTCGGAGAGTATTCTAAATGTAGTACAAATACAAACCCAAGTTCTTTATGATATCTTGGTTGAAGAACATAATCACATAGCAAAGAAAACAAATTTTCATAAAGGTTCCTTGGGGCTGATCGATCCTGGCACTTCATAACTACTGCTTGGAGAACCTCCTTCTTTGGCCATGATGTTTTCTCATTTATTATCAATGTTCTAAGCACTTGCTCCAAACCAGGAAAAAATGTCATATCTTCCCATTCCATAATGCAAGCTAATACAAAGACAAGTACTATCAACAATCTGTATCAATACAGATACAATACACAGAATACATAACTCAGACATATGACTTAAAATAACAGAAGTGAGACAGCTGTCTAGAAAACAAATGAACATCCAATATTACAATTATGAAGTACTCAATATCGAATGGTTGAATACAATTATTCCATAGAAACTGCAATCAGGTAACGAAAAATACCACAATTCTTCAGACCAAGATCTATGCAAATTAATTCATTCAGTATTAAACTTAAGAAATGTTCATGTTGTGGCCTTTGAATAACAAGATTCTACCTGACATTTTTGCCTGTGCATAAGATTCAGTAACTTCAGTAACTTGCCAAAAAAACATGACGTGTCTTATAGAATGGATGGGAATTTATTGTAACTGTATTAATGTTTAGTACATAACATTGCAAAAACCAAATTACTGTAATGTACACTGTTACTGTCATAATCCCATGCAACTGTCTAAATGTGGGCTGGAAGAATTCCTCGAATATCAAAATTCAATATCACAGAGCACAATTTTAACTGCTGACAATGAATTAACCATAAATTAAGGTATCCATCTGTCTGAAGTAACTCTTTCTTCATCTTCACAAATGTAATGCAAGTGACTTGGTGGAATAGTGTAGTGCCGATTTTCTTTGTTTTCCAAATAAAGTTCCTTGGACTGAACAGACAAACAGGAATTTGTATTTCTCCATAAAGTTATTATTACAGAAGCTAAAAGTATAGCAAGAAGAAAGAATACTGAAAATTTTGTTGGGTCAACATCATAGTGTAGAACGAGGTTGTCCACCTGGCGGCCTGCAGTGCCATTTATTGTGGCTTGCAAAATGTTATTAGACAAAAGTAAAAGGTCCTTGTATCCATGACGGGCAAGAACATTCATTGTTTAAAATTAAGACATTTTTCTATTGAATTCAGAAATTCAATATCACCTCCATGTGTTACCCGGTGTACGCATGATACGGTCTGATATCTTGCCCTCCTGTTTCAGAACAGCCGGGCAATGTGTTGAGGTCAACAATATGGGGAATTCAGGTGGGGATCGCGTAAGTACTGTAAATATGGTCCGCAACCACATTGAAGATTTTAGTTGTGAGCCTTGAGGCCTTGTAAGTTGGACACCCCTAGTGTAGAAGGTTTATGAAAAGGCAGTCTCTCAATGTGTACTATAACTAGATGATCTCAAAGTCTTCTTGCAGGATATAAGAGAAGATCATTGCTTTTAACGGTACAATATTCAAGCAAGATAAAGGTCACCTTTTGAAATGCAGCTGATTGCAAACATACATGGAGTTCCACTTACATTTGATGTTCCAGAAATTAGAACTATAAACTAGAAAGGCATCAACACTGTTTTTATTAACTACTTGATATGAAAAAAAAACAACACTTTGACCCATTTCATCAAAAAACATTAATTGAAAACTGAAGTTGCAGTTATTCCAGCAGGACTTCTGTCAATCACTCGACATATGTACAAATAAGCATTTCAAACAATATATGCACAAGGAATGGATAATGTTGCCAGGGCAAGAAATGACACAATGGGAAAATCTGAATTGTCTGTCCTGAATGGGCCACAACTTTCTGGAACAATGCTGACCCCAAAACTGTTGTGAATTCTTTGAAGAACTGTGGCTTCAGCATTTCTTTGGATAGAATTGAAGATGAGGATTGATTGATGAGAAGTGACAGTGACTGATCAGGACTGATGGGTATTGTAGTATTATAAAAGTAATAATGTATAAAAACACGTAATAAGAAAGAATTTACTATTTCAGTTAATTCTAGGATTGTAGTATCTTAAAAACTAGAAGCTACTGTTATGTACCAATTATATTGATCATTTTCATGTAGTAATCAATCTTTTTAAATCACTGATTTAGATATACAAATACATGTTTATTGTATTTTAAAACAATACTCCTTACCAAAATCAGATTCCCATTCCTTTTACCAAAATAATTATCAAGTATACAATTTAACATTACAGAATGAAATCCTTCTTGAAAATGTTGGTGTGTCATACACTGGCAAATACAGAATATCGCAGATCAGAAACCTTACTGAGCAAAATGACACTGCATTTTGCAAGCCATTATAAGAGACCTTGAAACTTTCAAATTGCCCTCCTGTAAAATGTTGTTGTAGTACGAAAATTACACATGAAAGGGAAAAAATAATTTAAAACTTTCTATTACATCTCCAAAAAAAACTGCTTCCAAACGAGGTCTGTAATTTTTTCCACTGACTTCATACATTACAGTTTCAAAACACCCATAAGATTTATAAAATACCTCACAACATATTTAACGCAAGAACAGAAGTTAAATGCTGCTAATATTCTCTAAAAAAGTCTGGAAATAAATGATGAAATTAATTATACAAAATATAATTAAAAGATTATATACTTACACTGCAAATATGAAAGCACAGGTTTGACAACTGTCTGATCTTTTCCATCATCAATACTAACAAGAAGGTGACAGAGAGACAAATTCTGATGAATACACTTCGGATGAACTGAGGAAGTATTTTGCAATAAAGACTGCTCTTCGTTGAGGACTTTTCTACTTTCATTCGACACAATTTTAGGTTTGAAAATGTTTTCTTGCAAGGTAAAAGGAAAACCAGGTAAGAAAGCTTTGTAAATTGTCTTTCGGTAAAATTTAATAAACCATGGAGTCTGAAACAAAGTCATGTTATATTAAAAATAAAATCTAGAAAGCCGTAAGTATTATTGTCTATGAATACCAACTATGTATCTAAATTACTTTTCATGCAGTGAAATGACATTAGAACAGCTTGGGCAGAATTACTATAGCTTTTCAACTCTCAGCTTAAACCTAATATGTTATCACTCAAGCAAAATCCTTCAGCATTACTATTTTTCTAACTATAACAATCACTTTGTGCTCAATACATTCTTTTCAAAAATAACTACAGTGAAACTTATTTATGCCAACCATGTGATTAATACCTTAAATTGGTCATAAAAAGGGGTGTCGTTTTAAAGGGAACATCGCACTATTAAACTGTACTTCACCGCTACTGTTGCAACTACTACTTTAGGTATTGTACCACTATAGTTTTTCAATAAAAGCTTTAAATGTATTGCATCATTAAATTACTTTGATCAAGTGTATTTATTAATTAATATGATTACAGAAAAGAATAGTACAGTGTACTTTAGGAATTGTCCTTCCTCAGGTAATGAGTTATTGATTCCTCAGGTAATGAGGTGGTCTCCTGATTATTGTAATTCTGAGATATTATTTTGCTTCAGTGAAATTATTTTTCAACTTTACAATCCAATAGTTTCTCTACATTTCCTGGAAGGTCTCTCCTTCAGAGTTAACGTGAGATCTCCTGTGCCTGATCGCTGTTGCTTATCTGAAAGACACCAGATGTGACTTATCTTACAGTAGAACATGAAAGCTGAGGATTATTATTTCAATGCAAGTTTATTCTGGCCATCTTATAGGGAATGCGATGTTACACAATAACAAAAATTCATGGTCGTTGGTCGGGAATAAGGGTTGCCATCTTGAAGTGGGTTTACAAACATTCGTCTTATGGAATAATAATTCCATTTCACAGAAAACTGGTAACAAAAAGGGGTGGCCTTCTTAAAGAGGTGGTCTTGTTTAGAGGTTTCACTGTATAAGTAATCATTCATGTTTTAAACATTTTCCTGAGAGTGTGTGAACCGTTTTAAAGTATCTTATGTCAGAATCAAATGAATTGTGCACAATGAAGACAGAAATCAATGGCTCCTTTTGAAAGAAAAGAAATCAAATGCAATTATTAATTTGTAAAATTGTAAATATCTTGTTCTTAATGATACTGTTTAATTTTTCAGAACTATATGAGTAACCTATTTAAAAATGCTAATTAAAATCTTACCAAATTGTCAATATTACTTTCTTGCTCCCAATTTTGTATCGACTCCCAAACATGCAGAAGGGTGTTAACAACATACTGTAACATAATTGCTGCTTCTTCAGGAAGGCAACCAACTAAAAAGCAAAACATATTAGAAGATAATCTTACTGAAATACATACTGAACTTATTGTTTAAGTTAAAAATTATGCACCTTCAGCAGAATCACGTTGTGGAGCAACTTCAATCCATGCTTCAAATAACACTGGCATTAGGCTCATTATATGCTCTTTCAGTGTTCTTTCCTGATTTGCAGTACTAGCACCACTAACTTCTGTGACCACTGTGGTCTTTGAAAACACTCGGGGTAAATTACAAATCTCCCTTTTTAATGAAATGAAATCACCAACATACAATGGGGATTCTTCACTCCAATTAACAGATTTTGTATCAATTCCTGACACTTCATCTACATTCATTTGAACACCATCTACAAAACCATGTTTCTTTACAGCAACAATAGCAGCAAAGTACTTTGTTAACCTTGCAAATACACTCATTCTCCACTTGACACTTATTAACTTGTTATTCAAATGAAGGGAAAGAGTTCTTCCATGATCAGAACTATTCTTCAAGTTGGAAATCATATTGAGGAAATTTGGTAAAATGTCATTTGCATTTTTAACCATTAAAACAGGGCACTTGTTAAGAAGACAATCCATAAGCAAAAGAGAATCTTCTCGAATAGATGCATTAATGTGAGTCATTGCACATGACATATATGTCCGTAAAACATCAAAATGCGGTGTTATTTGTTCTGTTGAAACCTAAAACAATATTTGCACATACTTGTTTATCTCTGGTTGTTTCACAATTGTTGAACACTATATTACTTCAATGGGGTCACTTACTTTCGCTAATAATGTTTCAATCATTTTGACAGCAGATTTCCGAACACCTCTTTCAATATCAAGCACCAAGCTTGCTACACCATCAATTACTTTAGGAAGATGTAATTTTATAACATCTTCTTCATACATTGCTAACAATTCTTGAAAACCTGACAAACCCTCACTGCGCATAGACACATTATAATGTCGCAGATGAGACAGAAGTTCCTGTCACAGAACAATATAGGTACAATTAATGCTGGAATTTACTAACTTACTTTTATACTTTATTTTATATTTACTTAATGAACTGTTGTAACATACCTGAACATTAAGCTTCTTTCTTGTGTGGATTTCTTGTTCGGTTGGCGATTTTAACTGGCCAGGTAAAACAATTTTCTTAGCTTTGAAAGAAACATTGGTCACATTCTGCGCTTTCATCAATTTTTTTTGTTTTAGTTTAACTTTCGCTTTCTCCATTCTCTTCAGTTTCGTTAGCTTAACCATTTTTATTTACGATGAATCTACAAAGACATTAATTATTAAAGTAATGCTGCTTCAAAACACATATTTTGCTCTTGTTCAATACAGACATTTACAAGTTTAACTCAATGAATATTCAATAACAAAAAGGCACATGGTTGATTGGAAGAATATATTGCATCAAAGCTTAACGATTATCCATTAACCTCATGCAACATAGTACATACCAGTTCTCAATATACAAAATGAAATGTAACAAAAATCCTTGGAAACTACCGAGGGCTAATCAAAAGCAATTCTTCGAACAATTTTTAGGTTACGATTTTCAATACACACAACACACACGGAGTTACTCCAATGCCATCCGATGCTCACATCGTATCACTCTGTGCCTGGGCTGGTGAGGGCAGCACTATCGCCTCTGGGCAGAGTATGCATATGCTTACTCATGGACATTGGAGATGTCCACAATGACGTTAGGCGGGAAAGTGTTGCTTGGCAAGCTCCGGTGAGCGTGTAGGCCAGTGTAGGCGTTGTCAGTGTTAGAAAGTTTTGGATATATTAAGCGGATGTCCAGGTTTGTGTTTCTTGCCACGTTTATTATTATACAATGATGTTTGCTTTCTGTCCGTTTTCGTGTTTCCGGTTCCACGCCCATCTAGTTCTTACATTTGATTTAACGAAGCACTAATCTATCATATCGAGTTACTACCTTTTCATTTTGAAAATTGTTCGAATTAAATATTATCATGACCTTAGCGATGATGCTATGGTATACTTTATAATAAAATCAAATATATGTAACAACTGGGTCCATATGCCCTTTCGTCGGATTCGAAATTCGTGGTTTTACTGTTCTTAAATATTCCTAAAACAATATTTTCGTTCTACTATTAGGAAACCGAAAAAATAAGAAAATTTCAAAAAAATATACTTTGAGCGGCGATACATGGCATCTGGCAAGAATATGTGGCAAGTCCGAATAGCTAGCCGAGACCGAAGGAAATAGAAAACTAATACGGGAAAGTCTGCGCCATTAATATCACAACACAGCATTATTTAACTCTCCCTACACTACGTATATTACACCGTATATACGTAGGTATACGGGAAAGTGGACGTTTAATCTAAAACAATGGAACCGTTTTTTAGAAAAAAAGTGTTTAAATAAAATTAACTAGTGGTTGTACAGAATAGCACAGACTCACGCATCTTTCCCGTATCCTGTACTTCAGCTTCTGGGTTAGTGACCCCATCTCGATCAGGTTTTCGTCCAGTTTCCCTGATCCTTGAGCAAATGCTGAAATGGCTCCTTGTTTTGCTTCTGGACATAAATGTAACTTCAAATTAACTTCTCCCCATCGCACATCACACGCGGTTATTAACTGTTTTTGACGTAAATAAATAAATCAATATCAATTTTCTATTTCCTTTGGTCACTGCTAGCTACACGAACTTGTCTCACACCCTTGCCAGTTGCCATCTATCGCCGCCCATTGTACAGTTTTTGATATTTTTTTTAATTTTTCGGTTTCCTGATTATACAAAGGAAATATTATTTTAAGTATTACAGAACAGTAAAACCTCATCCTAAATGGCAATTTTATTTGAAAACTTTGGTGCCGTTTTTAAGAAAATGAAGCTTAAGCAATTAGCACTATCCGTTCAAACGTTTGGAGAAAACATTTGAAGCCGTGTTTCAAAAAATGGCGTTTGTGCGTTTCTGAAAATGCGGAATTTATAGCTAGTTGTCACAGAAAACGGTTGAGTTTTCGAGAAACTTCATGACATAATTTAGAGCACAGGTATTCATAAATACAATAATAAGAAAAAATCGTCGTTAATGTAGATATTAACGTGAGCTACAAGTCAAAAAAATTAATTTTTGTCATTTTTGAAAAAAAAAATAAAGCAAACTGATATTTATGTCATTTCTTAGAAAAATATTTTGTAATATGTTAGGAAAGCACATGCTTGTTTTAATGACATTCGATATTCAAGAAATTGCAGCAATATCGATGTATGTGAAATCATTTTGAAATCAAAGAACGCCCAACTGGCGCTCTCTCCGACGTCTGATGTCCTCCCAGGTATTGCACCACGCACTTGGCTCTTGCTTCTATTACTACTTTTTGTGCATTTACCCTTTGGCCCTACACTTCAACATGCGTTAACATAGGGCCTTCGGTAACGCAACCTATAGGTGGATGGAGTCTTGCCGAACGCTGCGCGGTGTCCGGAGGGGAATCCCAATTTTCTGTCTTCGAAACTAGCTGTAAATTTTATGAACAAGATATATACTTATCATAGGAAAATCTGAATATGAAATTCAAATAGCAGTCCACAAGTTAAGTCAGGTTGCTAATGAGTTATGTATGAAAATATCACGAAGTAAAACAAAAGTGATGTCATTTAAAGGACTTGAACCTTTAAGAGCAAAGATAGTTATATATGACCAAATAATTAAACAAATTAATGAATTTAAATATCTTGGATATCATTTTAATTATATAAAATCAAGGGATATGGAAATAAAGCCGAACAACTTCACATATTTCTGTGGAACGTTACAGTGAACTCTACACCACAATGCGCAAAAAGAAACTCTTCTCAGATTTTACAAAGTTATTGCTTTGCCATTACTACTTTATGGAAGTGAGAGCTGAACATTAACATCAGATCAGCTGCGCCGAATTGAATCTGCGAGATTTCTTCGTTTGTGGCAGGAGATTCACTATTAGACCACAAAAAAAGTGTAGATATCAGAGAAGAACTAAATATTGAGCCTGTTATAGAAACCATAAAGAAATATCAAGGAAACTGGAAAGGTCATGTCCTGAGAATGCCAGAACATAGAATAAGTAAAATTATTCTTCAATAAGTACCTAAAGGAAAAAGAAGTGTAGGACGTCCCTTGAAGAGATGGCATGAACAATTTTGAGACGGAACAGACCAAGAGGTCTAATCCTTGCTGTCGATGATGATGACATATATAAAATGTGTGTGTATATGTTATTCAGGTATAAGTTTAACAGCGGCCCTCTTAAAAGATTTTATTTTCATTCAAGCGACGACTAGATGAGATATATATTGAATTATTAAGTGAAATTAATGAAGTATTTCAGTGCAACCACCTAAAACTGACCATCGAAAAATGTAAATTCGCCCAACGAGAAGTGGAGTTCACGGTGCGCGTAAGACCGCGCGACGAGAAGCGTATTCAAGGTCGGAAGAGGGAACAACTCCCAAGTCGAATGAATGTGCGAGAAGTTCGACAGCTGGTCGGTTTTTGCAATTATTTTGCGAGATTTTGCAAAGGAAGAGCAATAGAAAAAAGTAGCCCTCGAAAGCCGCACACCTAAGCCGTCAGAACAACGTTACAGATCGGGAAGTCGTGTACATCGGATGGGCTACGCAGAAATTAAAACTGATATTAGTTGAGAGGGAATTTATCATCATTGCGGGCAATAAGGTTCTCGTATTCTTATTGAGAAACCACACCTTTGATGGTTGTTGTGGTTAGAGTAGTTCAATTTAAAATTGAGAACTACGAGGGGAAACAGAACTTATTGTCTGATTACCTATCTCGGCTTAAACTTAAAGAAAACCCAAATGAAGATATACAGGTCATTAACATCATAAACACGGCTGAAAGTGTACCTAAATGGACCCTTTAGGAAATAATTAAATTCCATGAGAATGATCAAAATAGCAGGCGGCACAAGAGCTCGGTAGTACCTAGACGCAGAACACCAGTTACTCAGCAGAAGAGGTGGCGATGGTCAATAGAAATGTATGAATGAATATTGCTGAGAGAAATTGGAAGATCAGACTATTATAACGGATTTCGAAAACTGTGGACATTCGAGGTTTTGTTACTGATACAACAGAAAAGAACTGAGAAGGTAGCGAAGCAGTACAGTGTAAGGATGAGCTCCGTGGTATGTTGATAATTTTTGGAATTTAGTAATGGAATTTAATGTTGAATACGTAAAAGTCATCATCGATCATCGACCAGGACTATTAGTCGTTCAGGAGGGCGGCAAAAACCAACGACAGGAAAGTAATACAACCAATAATGGCCATTATTTTTCAGTCAGATGGTAAATACACAGATCCGCATGTATGACGAATGAATGTAGAGGTTTAAATTCTTAATGTTGTGTGAATGTGACTTTATTTGTAATTAGTTTTGTTGTCGTTCTATCACGTTGTATGCTATTAGATGCACAGCATCCGAAGCAAATCCCTAAGAATTAATGCAAAATAGAGCATTTTTGGGCGTTTAAAAAATCGAATAAGGTTTTTCATTTTGGTAAGAATAAAAAGTTTTTATCAAAATTCTCCAATGTAAAAGTTATCGGCCGAGACCTAGACCTGTGAATTATCAAGTCCACATGAAAAGAATAAAAACTCCCAGAGATAAAAGACGATTTCAAACCGTAACTGAACTATCTAAAAATATGTTAGATCTAAGACCGGGCAAATTAATGGTGTCGAAGGAAATTGGTAAGAATAATAGTTAAATTTAATGCAAGTGAATTAGAAATAGTAGAGGATTTCAATATTCTAATTTGTTTTCTCTTACCCCATCGCCTTTGTAGCCTGTTTACTTACGTGAGCGGAGTCGGTTGAATGGCTCTTTATTACAGCCCTGTAATAAAATAGCTATCAATGGTCCCGACGAACAACAGCAAAACTTCTTTCGTGGAACTGAACAATACGACGCTCAAAAGAATTACTTTATTGAATAATGGAGGAATATACATATAAACCCACTTATACTTAATAAATTAATGGAAATAACACATTTATTCTAATTACTTATAAAATAACAAAATATAATACATATTTTTGTGTACATTTCTACCCACTTGCATTAAGAATTGGTACTTACTTTCGCTGTCAAATAAATATAACTTCCTTGCATACTTCCTTAAAATATTTCTATCTCTCCTCCACTCAGTGAAGATTTCGTATTTAGATTTTCTGAGTAGTAAATCTTCCAGGGCTTTCGTAGATTCACGTTTCATACTTTCAGGAATATCAATTTCAATTTTCTCGCAATGAAACGATTGTAAACTCAAATATACCCTTCAAGGTCTCCAATTTTGAATTTCAAGTTTGGAAACGTCCACTAGGGTCCTGAGTTCCTTTGCGTTACCCACGACGTAAGTACCAAGGTGGGCGTAGTAAGCACGCGGTGTTAAGCTCCGCACCACCCGGGTTCACAGCCCGTGTGGCCCCAGTTGGGCCTCTGACTGCAGGTAAATACTGGGGATGTGGCGTAGATCGCAAACCGACATATACAAAGTCCTAGCAGGAAATCGAAATCCCGGCTCAGTTACCCCGTTTTCCGGCGATACTCACGTCGTAAGTGCTAAGACGAACACTGTGAGGAGATGGGTGGGGGTGGGGTGGGGTGGGGGGCTCTGAGCACCCTGGGCTTTTGTCCGGGCGGTCGCCGGATGGGCTCTTCGCTTCGGCTGCGGGTCTTCCACCCAAAAGCTGAAGTACAATACGTGTAACAGATATATTTGGTCTTTTATACATATGTATAAAATACAAGTATAATATACAAGTGTAAAATAAAAATAAATTAAATAATATTTTCCTTTTTGATTCTCAGTAGTTTTTAATTGTGTAGAAATGGCCATGCAGCAGAAAATAGTTTACATGGCATTTAAATTTGTGTACTAATTTTAATTGTGTAATGTCATGTGGCAATGAGTTGTAAGAAACGTACATTATTGTAAGCACATTTCTTTTAGTGAACTGTTGATACTGACATCTGCAGAATATTAATTCTGTGTGATGTATAAGAATTAATGTTGAATAAAAATATGTTACCATATTCAAAAGTCAGTATTGACAAAAACTAGAGATTAGCAAATAAAAAAAGTGACACATTGAAGTTCTGTAAAGAGAAGCTTGCAGAAATATCATGGTGACATTTGCATATTATTCCTACAATTTTTCTTCAATCTTAAATTCTGAGTACTAAATGATTTATTTCCTCAGAATATTATTCTATATCTCTGGCGCAAATGCACAATTGCAAAATTATCGCATCAAGCTTTATGAAGACTGAATTTGAATGAAATTTGAATGCCTAGCACAAAGAACTTAATTTAATGTTCAATTTATTTATATGGATCTTGTATTTGACGTTTAAAAGAGAGACAGTTATTTTGTTACCCTTGACTTCTCTCAATTGCATATTGCAATTGCATTTTCAATAGCGCATTGGCATAGAAAATTGTTCTTCAGTTTCTAATGGACGAGGGAATATCGTTTATTTATAAAAGAGAGAGGGCAAGGCCTAAGATCCGGATCCTACCAGATCCCAGGCTTATTTGACAAAGAATTGTTATGTTAAGAATTGTTAATTGACTTGTTAGCAAGTATGTTTACTTTATTGTTTTGTATAAGCTTTCTAAATATTTAATTGTTAAATTTTGCACCCAATATAAATTAGTATCTCCTTCCTTTTTGAATTACATGCTGACCAAACTTTTGAGATACCTCATGTCATTGATGAATAAATTAAAACTTTCTAACTCACAATGACTTTTAATGATTTCAACTTCTTGTGAAGGCGTTATTTATTCAATTTGTATTAAATGTAACGGCCATTAATGGTGCGTTAATTAAATTTCTTAAAAATATAAACAAAGGTTTATACAACACTGTAAAAAGTATTAAATCTGATCTTTTGAAAAAAATAATATTATATAAGTTATAAATTATTATTAATTAATATAATATTATTAACAAAAATGTTACATAATAAATATTTTAAAAATATTAAATTTATACAAGATATACTAATATTAATTTATTAGTGCCAACATTTACATGATAAAAATAAATAAATTTAATTTATTTTCACAAGTGTTACAAACATTAACAATTTTATTATCACACTACTAATTCACAATTCATTTTCATGAGTGTGACATTAAAGCACCACTCTTCAGAATTTTTCAATAAAACATCTTCATAGACAATACAATGCCACATTCATGTACAAGTCTTAGAGGAAAAAAAGACAGATTGTCCATATAAAAATTAATATAATATTCTCAGTTTAAGGGATGTAATGTAACTTAATGTTATTATTGCTTATGATATCATGGTTTGACAGTGATAACAACACAACAAATTGGTGTTGAGCAATACATCTATTATTTTAAACAAATCTTAAAAATAAAGTTGTGACATTTCATCTCTGTAAATAGACTCTAGTGTTGCTCCAAGAACACTGATAAAATGTATTCAAAACACATGTGCTGTTGTGGTTTTATAAATGAAAATCAAATAAATTACATTGAAAACTCAAATCCATAAACTTACAGCAAAATATTTTTAATACTTGTAGTAATCTTGTTCACCATGGATTGGTAACACCAGCCAGAGGAACTCCACCTCTGGAACAAGAAATGCAAAATTTATATGTTAATAACATTTCACTCATAGCACATGTTTCCGTTGAGGGCTGAAGTTTACATATTTTCTCAAAGAATCTTCAGATAGCTTCATGGATGCAGGAAGGATTACTTCTAGAAGGGGATTACAGAACTAGAACGGAGGAGGAATATGGTAGAATTCTGCAAGTGTTGCAATAAAATAAGTGCCATTGACATTCTAAAACCAGAGGTGTCCGGGGAGGAAACGTAGAAACTTCGCAAATAAGCTCTTAAGACAATTTTAAGTTCTTTTGTCTAAATAAACTACTCGGATATTCCCATCGGTTGAGCTGCAATGTGCACTCAAAAGTTGGTTTAAAAAAATGCTATCTAGGTAAAAATTTGCATGTCAGAAGCATAGGAACACTGCAGAAACACGTAAATTGTTTATTATTTACAGAAGAAATTAATATTTTTGTTCAGGAAGAAAAATTAACTCAGAAATAAAAAAAGCATCCAATTTACACAATTCGACTGCCCTTTTATTTTTCGGCTCTTTAATATTTTTGGTATAGGAATTCAATAGCAAGCTTCGAGGTTCGCAAATTACCCATCAAGTTTAACAGCGGCCCTCTCAAAAGATTTTATTTTCATTTATGCAACGATAAGATGAGATATATATTCGAAAAATCACACAAAAAACTTTCTAAAGGAGTTTAAAAATAAAAATTGATAACAGGAACACGCTCGTGAGATTTGTGATCAGTCTCAGGCTCTTATGAATCTTTATCCAGAGTAATCGGAAATGTTTATTTACGTCTAAACATCTTTACAATATGCCTCTATAGCAGAGGCGGCCGGTGGGTTGCGAATTAGGAGGGGCGGCATGTATTTTCGAACTAGTACATTCATTTTACCTCTTCGAAATATTTTATGAACGACAAAAACTATAGCATGTTTTGGGATTTTATTCCTTGTCTAAGACAACTTTTACGATGAAAACGGAAGATAGAATTGTGCTCAGGCGGAAATAAGAGATTTTTTAAAAAAATATTTCCAGCAAACAAAACAGTAATGTATGTAATCAGATGAAAAGGGTCGGTATTCTTAGCTTAGTTATTAGCTGCGAACTATGCCGAACAAAAGTATAATAGCAGCACGCTGCGCTCACCCGACTCTCAGTACCCTCTTCCTCAGGATTCCATTGCCTTGCATACTCCAGCTAAGGACAGACTCGCAATAGTCCACGATATGACTCATTGCAAAAACATTTACCTTTCGCTTCATTGGGCACTTAAAATTAAATTCTTCCTAAAAATTGCGGTAGTGGTACACACATTAAACGAGTCGATTTATTGCAAGTTTAATATTTTCTGTAACTTTTCCCGAGGTTAGTTTGTCTGAGGAGGACGCCTAGAGCTGTTAAAGAGCAACAACCACTTCTTTTTCAACTGGAGTTACAATGGAAATGTTTCCAAAGTACATAGGACCAAGGCCTCAAAGCAGTCTAGTAGTCTATTTTTTATAGACCCTCAGTTTCGAGTACACTCTGGACAATGCGCGCCGGGCATCGATTCAAATTACGATTGTAATACAACACATCGTTTTCCAAAACTATATGATTAAAGTAATTGTCGACATTTGTTAAACTTTACTCTGCGCACAAGTATTACAAAATCCGGTATTGCATCAAATACATAAATGTTTGCTTTGCCCCCGTCAAGTATCTTCGAGAATATCCAGCTAACTGTGCATCAAGAGCGACTTTAGAAAATGAAGAGGGGGAGGTTTCTCAAAACTAAAGAGAAAAAATAAAATTAATTGAATTTATGGTAATAACTAATTAATACATTACTTTGGCGTGTGTGAGTGTGGCGCGTGGGGTGTGTGGGAGATGCGGCGCGTGTGGTGGATGTGGCTGGTGTGGCGGTTATGGCGGATGTGGCGTGGGTGGCAGGAAAGGCGGATGTGCCTGATGGAGCGGGTGTGGTGGGTGTGTCAGGTGTGGCGGGAGGGGCGGATGTGGCAGGTGAGGCCAGCCTCTCTCCCTGCACTGTCTGGGCAAGCGCCTCCTACCAGCACTGTCTGGGAGGCTTTCCAATTAACGTAAACATTCAGAAGAAGACGCCGTTCACTTGCGTTGTGGAAACGTTGACAAGAGCTATTAGTCGCCATTTAAATATCTGTGCGTTACTAATAATTTTAGCCGGCCACATAATGTATACTCCTTGAATGAATTGAATTGAATTAATGCCTTATTTTACGTGGCGAGACTCAGGCTATGAGGCCTGTTCTTCCGTCTGACCACGCAAATTTCGCTACGCTCCTTTCACCAACTAGCAGAGAAAGGAGGTGTTTCTTAGGCGAGAAACAGGAATGGTAAAGGTGAATGCGTACAGGCATACATGCACCTTAAACGTGGAGTCATCAGCTGACGTGAAACACCCGGAAATTTGATAAAAACGCGGGAAACGCTAAGACAGGTGACAAGTTAGGGTTGGCAAACAGATTCTAACGCTTGCATGTGCTGACAACATGATTGGGAGATCCAGAATTTTAGAACCAAAATCTCTGGATGCTGTTACGATCGCCAGTGGATATTCTCAGTTTCTTCTTATTGCTCCCCCAATAAATTGTAACGACTATTTTGAAGCCTTAACAACGTTATAGTTGTCTTTGTTATATTGTAGCAACATCGGTTTTTAGGAAACCATGGAGGAAGGAAGGGAAGTATTTCATATTGTTATTTAACAGCAGGAACAATAACAACTATGAGTAAGATTAATAAAAGCTACATTTAGTGTCCAAAACCAAAGATAGGGAAAATTTCAATATTTGCTCAATTAATCAAGAAATTATGGAACCTCCGATCGAGATGAAGTTATTGGTGATATGAGGTGAGAAGAGTACTCTTCTGGCAGAATCTCTTGTGGATGTATTACACAAAAAGAAAATGGAGAAAGTGGCAATTATTTTATTGGATACGAAGAAATCACCTGTTGAAGTTCTGTTCCCCACCAAATGGAAGGCGAGGTCGGAATCCGCGCATTGTGAGACCTGCGTCCATTTTTGATGGAACTGTAGGGGCCTGACCAGCTGGTCCCACATCAATCACTCTCGGATTTTTCTTCACCTTATACCAGAAGTATTCAAATGCTAATGTGATGAGGGCAAGGCCAATGCCCACGAAGATAACAATGAAGACACCACCTGGAAAGATGTCATGTTATATGCCACTGACCATTTCATTTCAAATATTGGTGCGATAATAAATCATTAAATTTAAGTCAAGATATGATTCTTTCTTCACAAGTAGTTCCCATAACGAAATAATTTATGTTATTTCAGAGAAGGCATGTGTTGAACAAATTTTAATGTATTTAGTAAAACATAACAACAATAGGAATAATTTGATTTCTAAATTAATTTGTGTCAAAGGCCAACCTTATTAAAAAAAATAAAATTTCTTTTAGAGGTCGACCTAAAACTAAAAACTGATATTTCCCCTTTTTTTGTATATTCATATTCTATACGTTTAATCAATACGAATAATGCATGTAAAATACTATAAAAATTACCTACTGGTTTTTACAATTCCATCATTCCTATGCAATTTTTAAGATGTGTTGGAAATTTCCGCAGTGACAACAAGTATTCACAAAGCAATATATGACATCTACCTGAGAAC
The DNA here is from genome assembly GCA_038098605.1 of Gryllus longicercus. Classification (NCBI taxonomy): domain Eukaryota; kingdom Metazoa; phylum Arthropoda; class Insecta; order Orthoptera; family Gryllidae; genus Gryllus; species Gryllus longicercus. Next base: position 4,180,618 of record JAZDUA010000059.1, on the reverse strand, counting down.
TATCAAGTCTGTAGTTATTTTTGTTAGGTCAAAATTACCACCTAGGTATTTCATGCATATTTAATTCTACATTTAATATCAGTTCTTAAATAAATCTCTTTATCCATGTACAGTTAATACAATGCATTTTCATTGATACATTCTAGAATAAGTTTTATTTACGTATTAGAGTAATCAAGTACGCTATGATTAATATTTGACGAATTAAGTTTCTTCGTAAAAAATTACCTCAGTCGGTTCAGAAAACATTTTTCAGCAACTGTTTTAGCAATATTTAAAACGGTAGAAAAATTAATTGCCCCGAGGGAAGAAATATTTGTTCTTACCAATGTTTTGGATGCTGATACCATCTGATTGATCATCTTGTTTCTCACAATCTTGGGCTTTCTCTGGGTTTTGATTCCACCAACGTTCTTTAAGTTTTTCCAGTTTTCTCTTGTTCAGAAGCTGCAGGATACTAGAACAGAAAAATAGCCGTTTTGAGGAAGAAAACAAGTGGCCTCTGAGATAATTCACTCTGTCGTACTTGTCGGGTTGCATTTTCGTCTGCAATTCCCTATAAGACATAATTGAGTCCAAAAACATGGAGAGACTTGAGCAGCGGGACAGAGGGATGCGAGTACTTCCTCACACGCTTTGAAGTGGAAATTATTTCATTTCGTCAGTGGGTTGGTCCCTTGCTAAAATCGCTTAAAACAGCATGGAACGAAACAAGATTATATATATATATATATATATATATATATATATATATATATATTTTGTGGCGTTATGGGATTGTGCAACCCCATAACACCACCGTCTCGTATGTGTGAACACCCACAGGCAGTGAGGATAGCAGGCGCGGAAAGCAGAGGTTCTTAAACGCGCGGCCTAGTATCCGTTGCCCGTACTAAACGAAGGCGAACTAGCGAGCAACGTTTTCCTTGTGAAGGGTTGAGAGAGGGGAAGCAACCCCACCACTGAGAATTTCCCCAGGCGTCGGACGATAAATACGCGAACCCGCAAGCGGAAGCTCTCTTTTTCTTGCCACCACTCGTCGAGTAAGCTGCATTTTGATCACCGCTCACCGAGTCAACACTTTCGTTAAACATTAGTTTAGATATTGTTTGCCACTGCAACGACTACTAGGTAGGAGTATTCGGCGTCGAACAGACGTTCTAGTCAGTCGTCCGCGAGATAGTGCAGATTAAGTAAAGTAGTCCTTCAATTAACGACACGGGAAGTTAGTTACCCGTTGTGAGAGAAGCATTAAAAGTTCTGGTTTAGCAAAGTAGAAGTAACAACGAGCGAGGAACTTGCACGAGTATTCGGCGAAGTGCAAGGGACATTTTCGCAACGTGGGCGTAGTCAGAGGCGCCGGTAGCAGACGAGGTGGAAGATAACGGACGGACCCAGGCGCACGAGGAAGAAGACGGAACGGCTGGGAGGAAGAACCGAAAAGGACGCGAGAAGACAACGTAGACGGCAGAGGCGAATCCCGTCTCTTTACGACGCAGAATCTGGGGCCGAGCGACGTCGACGCAGAGACCAGCGCACGACCATCAAGGCCAAAAGTGGGAAGTCCACGAGGTAACGGTTAGGGCGCGGAAAATAGGTCAAGTTCACGTCGGCAGGGAAAAACTAGTATAGGAAAGTGTTAAGAATTTGAGGACACGGGTGGCAACAAATTGCAGTATTGTAGGAGGAGATTTTTGATGCGCTATTGCCTGCCTAAAACATTCTATTTGGGACAATTATTATTCTGCTATTTTCAGACACAGTTAAGTTGTAAATGAGAGTAGTGCGCTCGCACACATTTTGTTCTTCGCATGTAATATTTTTGAAGCAAGAGATTGTAAATTGAATTTGGTTTCATGTGCAATGTAATTCGGATAACATAAATTTAGATATAATTAATTTTCCAAGGGAATTCCCAGTGAAGATTAGGGTAATTATTTCAGAGAATCAATTTTGGAGTAAATTATGTGTTCATTCATTTAATGTGCTGTAAAGGTTTCTATTTGTGTTTTTGATCATTCTTTGTAAAAGTGTGATTCTATATTCTTGGTTTTTGTCATGAACTTAGGCCACTAAAAGTTTATGGGTAAATTATACGCTCGTTTGTCTGCAATCTGTGATTTTTATTGTGTCAAGGGTTAAAACCTTTCTCGCACCCTGAAGATCCTGCTCCCTAGATTTTTAAGCCGAATACTCGTGTAAGTTCCTCGCTCGTTGCTACTTCTATTTTGCTAAACCAGAACTTTCAATGCTTCTCTCACAACGGGTAACTTTTACTTCCCGTATCGTTAATTGAAGAACTACTTTACTTAATCTGCACTATCTCGCGGACGACTGACTAGAACGTCTGTTCGACGCCGAATACTCCTACCTAGTAGTCGTTGCAGCGGCAAACAATATCTAAACTAATGTTTAACAAAATGCTGCTTTCTCGGCAGGTGGTGGCAAGAAAAGAGAGAGTTTCCGCTTGCGGGTTCGCGTATTTATCGTCCGACGCCTGGGGAAATTCTCAGTGGTGGGGCTGCTTCCCCTCTCTCAACCCTCACAAGGAAAACGCTGCTCGCTAGTTCGCCTTCGTTTAGTACGGGCAACAGATACCAGGCCGCGCGTTTATGAACCTTTGCTTTGCGCCTGCTATCCTCGCTGCCTGTGGGTGTTCATACATACGAGACGGTGATGTTATGGGGTTGCACAATCCCATAACGCCACAATATATTCTAACACCCCCTTTACCACACACAAACTGTATACCTTCTGCACACTCAGCCGCATGCACTGTAAGCGGGTTGTGAAGATATTATGCTCGTGAAGCGAGCTTAGAATCTCAGGAAGCAGGATCTTTGGGGTACGAGAAAGGTCTGAACCCTTGACACAATAAAAGTCACACAAATCACACATAAACGAGCATATAATTCACTCAAAATTCTGTGGCATGAGTTGATAACAACGAAACAAATCAAAAATAGAATTACACTTTCAAAAATGATCAAATAAATACAAATAAGCAACCTTTACAGCCTATTCAATAAATGAACACTTAATTTTGTTCAGAACTAAATTTTCTGAAGCAATTTCTCTAACCAGTACTGGGAATTCCCTTTTGAAAATTCAATACGTCTAAATTTAAGTTATTCTAGTTACAATTGCACGTGAAATTAAACTTAATTTACAATCTATTGCCTTTCTTTAAAATATTACATACAATAAATAATATGTGGGCAAGCGCACTACTCTCAATTTATCTTTTAATTATAACTGCTAATAACAGAATAATGACTGCTCCAATAGAATGGTTTAAGGCAAGCAATAACGCATTAAATCTCCCACTACAAAGCTGCAAATTATTACCACCCGAGTCCTCAGTTTCTAACACTTCTGGAACTATTCTTTCCCTGCCGACGTGAACTTGACCTAATTTCACAGTTCCACAGGTTACCTCGAAACCGTCCACTTTCCAACCTTGAAGTCGCGTGCTGCGTTCCGCACCGCGTTGCTCGATTCCGAAGTTCTGCGTCGCCTGCGCTGTCCTCTTGCGTCTTTTTCTTTCTTCCTGAACGGCGTTTTCTCCCCGGTCGACTCGCGTATTCTTCCGTCTCCACTAATCGGTTTCTTCTCCTCCCACGGCTGCTACCGCCTTCGATTACGCCCAATTTGTAGAAAATGTCCCTTGCACTTCCCTGACTGCTAGTGCAAGTACTTCGCTCGTTCCTAACTTTTACTCCGTTAATCAAGAACTTTCAGAGCTTTCCTCACAACGGGCAACTTTTTACTTCCCGCATTAGTTAATAGAAGAATACTTCACTAATTCCTCACTACTTCGCGGACGACTAGCTAGACGTCTTTGCAACGCCGTAAACTCCTATCTAAACAGTCGTTGCGGCGGCAATTACTACCTAACCTGACGAGCGCTGATAAAAATCTGCTTACTTGCCGAGCGGTGACTTACTAGAAGAACTGCTGACCCGACGCGTGCTGGCAGAAGAGAGATGTTGACCCGATGCGTGATGGCTAGGAAAAGAGAGCTTCCGCTTGCGTGTCCGCCCATTTATTGGCGTTGCTTGGGGAAATTCTCTGTGGCGGGGGTAACTTCTCCTCCTTCAACCCTTCACCAGTAAAAACGTGGCTTGATAGTTCGTGGTGACTAGTACGAGCAACGGATACCAGGCTGCGCGTTTTGCTACTCTGGTTTTCGGCTGCTCTTCTCGCTGCCTGTGAGCGTTCATGCCGATGAAACGGTGGTGTTATGGGGTTGTATAATCCCATATCGCCACAATATATATATATATATATATATATATATATATATATATATATATATATATATTGCTGGGCATGAAGAATTACTGCCGCCTGTCAATTATTTTACTATGGCACCTGCTTGACATTTATGAGTTTAAGCTTTCGTATTGCAGCACCATTAGTCCAGTCAGTAGGTACAAAAAGGGGCGTTACTTGGAAAAAGGTCACAAAACATTTTTTAACATGTTTTATCCACCCAAGCACTAGTTAAAACCCCACGTTTTCGATCTCTCAAGTCCTGTGCTAATTCCGAGGCCCGAAAAAACTATTTTTTCGGACTTGTTTCGTTTTTTTCTCTGAAGTTCTTTAACCGTAACTCCTGTAGAATAATGATTGCTTGCTTGGAAATTGGCTTCGAAAAAAATGTTTTATACAAAAAGTTTAGGACATTTTATCCTGTTTAAAAAAGTCTGTGCATGATCTCTAGTGGTAAAAGGTCATTAATATATTAATTTTTATTTAAACAAAACAGAAAAAAATATATGTGACATTTGGATAGAGGAAAAGTAGCGACAATTAATGTTCAGAATCAAAGCAAACGACAATTTTACAATTTGCTCAAATTCATAACTGTCCAGAAACAAAGAAACACCATAAAATATTATGACAATAGAAGTAATAGAAGTGTAAGATTAATTTTACTTACGCATTATTAAATTGGTCCTTTAAAGGAGATCCCTGTTGTACTGCCAGAGCGTAAGGTTTGCGAGAGAATTCTTCTCCTACTACTTGTAAATCACAATTCGTCAGTTGCAGATACTTTATGTCTGTAGCATCACCTGAATACCGTAATGATAAACATTTTATCAAAAAGAAACTCAATATGAATATATACTAGAATAATAATTGATTATTAATATTGATGCAACTGTAGAGTAACTTTATAAGGCTGTTAATACGATGAACTGGACTGTTTAAACCTTGATACAGAAGCTTGCATTTCTAAGAGTAAAGAAAAAACGAATGAGAGCTTTGATGAGTCTTTACGTTAACACAAATTATTATTTTTCCATTTCTTTTATAAAATGTTAAGTATTTTTTCATTATTTATTTTAGAAACATTTTATCGTCAAACTATTTTATTAAGTTTTAAAATCGAATGCTATTGAAACTGTGATTCCGAGCAAACTGCTGTTTTCATGACAAATCACAAGCATGTACTCACCGATAAATGCAAATCCTTCGCTGGATGTTTTAGATTCTCTCACTCGCTCTAAAGCCTCTGTCATATTTTTCGGGAATTTCGCTTCCGTCATCGCTTGTAAAATTTTAGTATACTTGTCACTAACCGGGTAATCCCACACAGCAAGTTTCGAACGCTCAACGTCACTTAGGGAGTCATTTAAGCTCATGTCCTTCCAAATTCTGTTCACAAAATGAATTAGAAAAGTAACATATTAATTTATAATTAAATTTAATTGTGTATGTTTCGAACTGAATAATAGACTCATAAGATTGTAATTAGTAATATCTGTTACTGTTACTTTTTTTACTGAATAAATCTAATTATAAATCTAAATCCTTGTGAAAAACAATAAAATTGGAAGAATAAGGAATATAGCATTGTCATAAATGCGAAAACTTGAATTGAATGTTTTGTAAAAGACAGCTGGAAACATAATGTTAAAACTTTTGCAAGATTTTTCTTTAGACATTCCCGAAGTTTTACTGTACTCTGATGTATTACTTACTCATAAAAACGATTCTCAATGTCAGCCATACGCTGGAAGTAGGTGTATGCCGAAGATCCCATGATCGGAGCGTATTGGATTTTGTACTGTTTGGAAAGGTCATCCAGAGATTCAACGGGCGTGTCGAGTCGAGAAACAGTCAAGAAGGCGGCTAAGTTGGCAGTGTAGGAGGCAATGATGATAAAGCCAAACAACCACCAGGTGGCCGCTACCAGACGCCCGGAGAGATTTTTGGGCGCTTCGCCACCTCCCTGGAGAATTACAATGGAGAATATGAGTTCGCCGGAAGGCAAGTAAAGGAGAGGATCTAGACATTTAATTTAGGGTCACTGTCTTGTTTTGTAATAATATTTCAAAATTATCATCATATGAAGGGAATTTTGTCAGTAATGGACTATATCCAGTAGCTTAACGTTTTTTTTATACTTTTGATAAGACGCGTTCCGTTTTGTATCGTAAGTAACCGCACGGTACACTATGTACATCACATTAAAAACTACATTTTCTGAATACACGGACCAAAATCACTACAAATATCGCATTTATATATACTTGTAAATTGCTTAATGAATAAATGTCATTTGTTAAGTGAAGAAATGTATTCAAATTTTTGTATTTCCGTATTCAACGAATGATCGCTGTCTAGGCTAATTAGTATGACGACCGATTTTATCCTTATTGCAAAATAAAGTATTAATACTATTCGTTTAAAAATAAAAAAATATCGACGATTACACGTCTCTTTGCCTTTTTGTTTGAAATTCACACGGAATTCCTTTTCCTCTGTCATGAATTATGTCATTTACGTACCTAATCTCTAATTCACTAAATTTATTACTGGTAATCAAAGATGGTGTCAGACGTAATCGAAAACTCCAGGTTCAAGATTAATTTTGCCCCGAGACAATATTCTGCAGAACAGCCGAGACAAAGTTCTGCAGAACTTTGTTTTCGGCCCAGAAGCTGCAAGCTCTGATGATGATCGCAACGCCATCGAAATGATCATAAGTTGATTAAAATTATTGATACCAGACGATATCTTTAGTAATTTATCATAAAGAAAAGGTATCTACATCACCAACAATCCAATTAATATTAACAATCTAAAATGTAACATTAATTCTTTTGCGCATATTACAAATATTACAAATACGCATATTACATATTGTATATATATATATATATATATATATATATATATATATATATATATATATATATATCTTCTTCCAACATAGAAACGTAAGGCTCGCCCAAAACACATTAAGTGATAAAAGGTCACAATACATGAAAGAATTAGGAACATTTCTAGGAAAGGTCCGGACCATTAGGGAAATGGAAATTAGGGAGTAGGGAAACAGCAATGGTTAGTATGAGCGAAGCCTAGACTGGAGAAAAAAATAAGTTAATAAGCAAACAATGGATGAGTTAATCAGTAATTTAAGTTCAGTTAGTGAACGATTAAGTAAACAAGTCATAAGTCTTAGTCAACTGTTAAGTAATAAGTAAATCAATAAAAAGATAAATAATAATAATATTAAAATAAATCGGTCAAATAATTAAAGAAGCGCATTAGGAGGAAAGGGGAGTTGGTACCGGAAATGGTGCAGGGGCGATGGTGCGGACGATCTTCTGTAGCGCTGTTTGATTCCATGTGCTGAAGAGGCCAAAGACTGAAAGGAGAATGCGTGACGTCCGCGCCAGAAAATAAATAAATAGTTTAAAGTTTGCTACATTAGCATGCACTCGGCTTCTGACGGCAGGTTTTTCCCCCTACAGACTTTTTTTCCTCAGCCGTACCTTAGGGTCTTTTTAACGCGGCTTTGATGCGATGGAGAGACCATTTGGGGGTAAATCCGAGAATTCGAAAGGTTAGAACAAGGCATGATGTAGTTATTGTAATGGCTTAAAGGTCTTCAGCCTAGACAGATAGTGTCAAGTTATTTAATTTGTATATGTAATAATTACCTACTAAATTAAAAAAAATGGTCCCGGTACGCACCCCGCGCGTCGTTTTTACTAAAAATTTTTATCTAATGCGTAGAAATTACAGTAGTATATATATATATATATATATATATATATATATATATATATATATATATAATATTTATTTTTATTTAAGCAAGATTCTCAGCGTTCATAATCCTCACAATCCTCCCTTTCCCGTGCACGGATAAGAATGGACGCTATGATAATTAATTTTAAATACAAAACATATTTTAATTTTAGAATAACCAAATATTTCAATGGTTTACCTACATAGGAAGAAAAATATTTTAGAGAAAATCTTACCTGAGGTGTAAGGGACGTCATACAAAACCACAGACATTCTTTCAAATTGAATTCTCTTTTCTCTTCGTCGTCCTTGTACTTTTCTCTATTATTTTGATAACTGTAAGGACTCCAGCGGTCAAATACCCACATCAGGAAGCTAATAAATAAGAACAAACCACTTTACTACATTATCACAAATGCTGAACAATATACATTTCATATATAGAAAACAGTTTTACTGGATAATTATTAATGAATTTCTTTTAATTATATTAGTGATCTGAACCTAATGTCTAGAATGTGAATGGAACGAAAGTAAACTAAAAACAAACAAACCGAAAAAGGTGGGGATAAAATTCAAAATCTCACGAGTGAATAAAACTCAATGAAATCCCACATAAAATCTTATTCTCAAACAATTTAATTTGTTTGGTTTCGATGTAAAGGCAACTTGTGTATATAATGCATATTGAATTTCATGTACAAATTAATTAATTAATTATATGATGAGGGGAGATTGATCAATGAAAAACTTACTAGATCGTCAAGGGGCGTTTCGGCAATTCAATTTACTTCTACTTTCTGTACTTCAGGGTTTTGGTACAATAGATGATCAGTCAAATGAATTACATGGATATAGATTACTCATTATCGACATAAATCACAATCATCATATGAATAACCCCCACCTTCAGGAGTCGGTAGAAAGAGTATGGAATGAAACATGTAACCTGAATTTACAGTGGCTGTCTTCTTGATTGTAATCCAGACAGTGAATTATTCTTTAATCATGAATTCATCCGAAATCGAAAAATTCGTCCCCTCTCGGAATTCTAATCTGAAAACTTTTCGGTTTTTGGAACTTCAATCTCAGACTTGACACCACACACACACTAATAGTAATTTCATTTATTTCATACAAATGTAAGTTAAGTTTCTTAAATTAAGTCGTTCTCTCGTAGTTGTTTGTTTAATATTCTGTTTGATTTCAGGACTGCATTCAGGAAGAGCACTCACCTGGTGAAGAAATAGGCAGCCAGGATGCACAGCCACACCTCATTTTCCAACACAGTGAGAAACTTAAAGAGTGACGTTGGGGTCTTGGGCTTTTTCATGAGAATAGTAATTCCCACTAGATCGTAGTATGGGACAGTAAAATCTATTACATTCTCGCGTTCAGCCATGACGGATAAGGCACCTAGCGCTATATCTGCTCTCTGTAGACAGAATATTTCAGTATGTAAGTATTTAGCTTTTAACCAGCCACTAGTTAAAGTCATTCCTTGAATTTTATATAATTGGTAATTTATTCTTGCATAACCATCTAAGACTTGAAAAGAAGAACGGATTTTTTCGCAATATTTGTTCATTATGCGTGATGTCTTTAATATTTGTATGTAAATTTATTGTAAAGAGAATACTGGAAGATAAAGATGGACCTTTATAATGTTTTGTATTCCTAAAAATTTAATATCATTGAAAGATTAAGATTTGAGGTCAGGGGTAGATGAATCTACATTTATACTCAAATTGATCAACAATTACCCAGCCCATCTGGACGACTGAACTGAATAATTTGTCAACATTGCACTTTAAATATTAATTATATTAAGTTAATATTCGACCTTTATTCCCTATCAGATAAAATTATTAAAGAAAATTCTGTATCATACTTTTTCTATCAATTCTTTGATCATGCCGTTCCATTTGCCATTTTCATCCATATTACCAGCTTCACCGTCAGGAACATGATAGATGTCGTATTCAAATGTAGTGATGTTTTTTATCTCTTCGATCAAGTCAATACAGTAGCCTTTAAATTTCTCTTTCCATTTTCCGTCCTTATCTTGATACATTCCATCTTTGTAGATGAATGGCTTTTGCTGCGAAAAATTGTGAAAAAAAGGTACATAGAATTACTGGAATGATAATTCATATGATTATTAAGAGTTAGCAATGAAATAATTCAATATTTTATGTACATAATACGTTAAGCTTAAGGATTAATTCGAACGCTTTTGCGAGCTCTACACCAATTTTCAGAGTTCAGGGGTTGTTGGAAAAGTTTTGCGATGCAGATGTGCAAAAGGAAAATAAATCAGCGATTTTTAGTTGAGATGAGCAAATTAATAGTTATTATCATCACTGGGCTGATATACTAGAACAAATAACGTCGGGATACGCGCTTGTCCATTGTGGCGATAGTAGACGTTTACGAAGTTTAGTTTCGTACAAAAGAAGCTGGGAAGTTTACGCAAGATTCTATGCTCCGCCCTATGCCCAATGCCACCTTTATAAAAATTTAGGTAATGCTACCACAGTATCATATCAATACTGTAGCGCAGCTCAGTCCGCTTTTCGGCTAGTTAGGGATGTGCGCGCATACAGCTAGCGATTCTGGTGAACTTCAAGTAAAACTATGGATAGCTGCTACTGAATGCGTATTTCTTTGTGAAATTGCGTTTATTAAAACCTGATGAAAATCTTAAAAAATAATTCGTGTTGTTTCTTAACCTCGTAGTTTTATATTTCTAGGATTACAAGGGCAAGTAATTAAATAACACGTAAAACTACTTAGAACAAACCTTACATTTTTACTAACCTAACTAGTTTTAACCTTTTATTTGATATGTATCAGAATATATTTGATAAACACCAACTGAGTTCTTTTTTAAAAATTTATTTAAGGTCGCATCTAGGTCATTAGCAACCACTATTGCTTGTAACGGGATGGTAACTGTGAGGATGACACGATATGATGATGATATGTGATGAAAGGACGAACACAATACAACCATGCCCGAGGCGGGACTCGAATCCGCGACCCTTCGGTCCGAAGCCGCTAGGGCAATACTGCCTCAACGATCTCGGCCACCGGATCGGCACTGAATTCTTATTCTTTTCCAGTTTACACATTAATAGCAATGCGTGTGTTGAGAGGGGCCCACTGTTCTGCAATTAAATGCTGGAATAATAAAGAAAGGAACCCTGAGTCATATTTATTTTTACGTTTTCAGTAGACCTAGAAAGTAAAGACGGAAATTTGTTATTACCTCCTAACAGAAATGTTATTAGCTCATAGATAACCTTATTCACTACTTAGACTTGCTACATTTCTATATATTTTAATGCAACGTAAAGAAATACTTGTTCTTTCTCATGATTCCACTATTCGCTTTCAATAGACAATATTTATTATATTTAAATCATCTCTTTCCTTTAAAACTGTTTAAAACTGTTGTACAATTTACTGAGGAAACGGAGGTAGCATAGAATGTTTTTATCAAGAACTAATATGTTTGTCGTAGCAGCATAATTTGATTAAATATTACAGAATTGGACAATTGTAATTATTTTTGCCCTTAACTTGTCTAGCTGATACAAAAATAATAATAGGAATAATATTAGTTTTTTAAGAAGTGTGTAAATACACATAAAACAAGGAAATGTGTTTCCGGCATGTCGTGACTTCAAGCTAACCAGTTTGAAGGCTCGATGTAGAAACGAAAAATTAACCAGATGAAAACACGCACTCCAAAAGCAAGAAATTGATTACTCCGTTTTGCTAGAAAGAAAAAAGTTCAAGAAAAGAAAAAAAAAGTTATGTTAAACAGGCTTAAACACACGTAACACACTTCTTCGTCTGGCGAGCAGTCATTGATTTTAATAGAGAATTATAAACAGGTAGAAAAATATCTTATGAGAGGCAGCAGAAACTTGTAAAATTAAGTTGGTCCCATTTTCATTAATATCTCTGACATTTTGAAAATTGCAAGTTCATCTTTCTTTTTAATGCGCCGTCTTAAGCGATTGTAGGGTTGTGTCATGCTTGATAGCATGCTAAACATACTTATCAGAATTCGAATTCCAGTGTGGTAAATATTTTGCGGGTTGGTAACACGTTCGCGAGACCAATTAGCTTTATATTACCTAAGCGTTATAGAAAAAGTAAGTGCTGTTGTAGTCCTACTAGTTCACGATGTAGTGTCGCCAGCCAGTTGTCACCTGGCGACCTCACAAGAAGACCTCCACCAAAACGTACATGGGTTCAATCCTGGCCTGCTTCTGTACTATCACTATACGTACCTCTAAAGTGACTATGGTGTATACCGTGACAGCGGACATATTTCTAAGTATTGTCTCGTTCTTTGGTACCAATTTGGTATCGTAGCCTGCACGCCAAGTGCCCACCTCTACTGGATTGCCTTTCATTGCACCATTTAAAACATCTATCTTCTGAATACTGGTGCTAAAATCCTGATAATCTCTACCATTCCCTCCACCTGTCAAAGCAGCATACGATGAACCCTGTGCTTGTCCCTGCAAACAAAATAATACAACGAAACGAAAACAAACTCCACAGACAAATAGTTGGTTAACCAATTATAGTGCCATCACGAATGCTAACTAAAATAATCTAGATGAAGCACATCACAACCAGAGTATACTGTATTTCAAAACATTAATTACATGAAGCGTTTAAATGTAATTAAAATAGTTAATGGACTTACCGCTTTTATAAATTCAGTTCTCAGATTCAAATCCCGAACAATGTTCATATGTTCTTCGTAATCATTGCAAGCAGTATAATCCCAGCCCTCGTATTTACTTTTCAGCGCACTGTAAGTAAGATTTATAATGGAATATTTTTTGACATAAAAATCTGGCAAAGAATGTGTATTACAATTGTAAATATGTGGGAAACATTCGAGGGAATGAACGAGAAGCACGTACGGTAACACACGAAAAGATCGAGGAACATACGAGGAGCATGTATGGTAACACAAGAAAATTTAGGAACATACGGGGAGCATGTACGGTAACACACGAGAATATCGAGGAACACTCACGGAAACATACTGAAAATATGAGAGAAACCTATGAGGAACATGGTAACATGCGTACATCATGAGTGCGTGTGAACGAACATGCGACGTACATTTGGGGACATGAGGGAACATGGAAGCCCGAGTTACATTTTTCTTAAGCTTAATTCTACAAAATGAGACCTATTGGAACCTACTTTGAATCATTTTGAGCTCTTGGACACGTTGCATATATTCCACTTTTCGTCCCTCATGATTAATTTAGTTGTATGTTAAAGGAATAAATACAATACCTTAGATCATAAATGTGTATTCCCGAATGATAAATGTCTTTAAAATGCTTTTTTTAGAGGCGCGTGTACAAATAGCAAAATAAATCACGTAACAAGTGCGCGAATCACCTTGCGCACGTGTTGCGTGTACTATTTTTAACGTACCGTGTGCGAAATATTTTTCGCACGCTTCGTAAAGTTTCGAAAGCTATTAGTTAGAATAATAAAAACTGTTTCGCACAGGTAAAACAAGTATAAGAAACCGTTTCAAAAGTATGAAACCACTCTAAAAATTCACTCTTACTTGGCGGCCAATATGCCCTGCAGCATGATGTCGAAGTAAAAGGAGGCCTCGATGGGCGTCTCTGCCTTGAGCCCATAATCCGTCTGCAGCATCTGCAGGCGCTCGCGCGTGCTGGTGCCTTGCACAGGCTTGATGTGCAGGAACGAGCACTTGGAGCAATTCGTTGTCGGAGTCCCGGCGTCCTGTCGAGCAACGGTACTTGAGTACGCACATACTTTGCTTTTCGGGTCTGTAGTTTCTGTTGTGCAGTTCGGAATCATAAAATGCTAAACGCGGTACGTTTTGTAACATATTATGTTCACCAGGTGGCAATTTGAAGAAAAAAAGAAGAGAAAAATAGCGCAAAATTTAATATGTTTGTGATAAGTGTAAGGATTAGGTAAATGTATATCTTTTTTAAAATTACAAAATTAACGTTCTTCCATATATACTGACCAATAATATGAACACAAAATCATATACAGTCAGTCACACTTTTAACATCGCGATACAAAAATGAGTTTAGACCGTTACGGCGCGTCGTTATGGTCTAAACTCCTTTTCGTATCGAAAACCTCGCGGCGCGACGCCATACAAGCGGCGCCATCACGTTCGAAGGCTCAACAAACAATCAGAGACGATCATCTTGAGTCGAATGCTCAGTAATCGAGTTGCGGTCGGGCGCATCCTCGTATACAGTAATACATTAGTGTCTGACCGTGGCAATGCACCCCTTACGTATACTGAGATTTCAAAACCTCCATGCAAATCTCCCTTCGCGATATTTGTTCCTGTTTCTGAGGGCGCCGATGAAAGCCCTTGAATGATATTCGCTATTCTTAAAAAGAGCAGTGAACGTATACCACATAAAATGAAAGGATTATTTGACTTTTCGATTCATACCAATTGGTTCAGTAAATAAACTTATGAAAGGAATAAAAATAATCGTAATATTATATACATAACACTTCTTACATCCCCCCGTTGTGTAATAGATAATAGAACTATGTCCAAAAATACTCTACACGTATTATTTAGCATCGAAAGAAAAATAGATGACAAGTTAAAAATATGTTAAATCAATTACATAAGTACCCGTCATTAATAGTTAGAAAGTATTTGAAAATAAATGAGTTGAACGTAAGGAAAAGTAAAAAATTAATTTTTTTGAAAAAATATGTATTAATTAATTATTTAATTAATGTAACATCATACGCGGATAACTAATCATAAACATTCAATGTAAGAAAAAATTCCGACCAACTTTTTGATATATTAATAATTACATAGGCTTAAAGATAAACCTCACCCAATTATAAACAACGTCTTTAACAACCGAAAAGAGAACGTCTTAAATCAAGAGATACTCACGGTACCAACAGCTATATATATATATATATATATATATATATATATATATATATATATATATATATATATATATATTGAAACCCAGAATATGTGTTTCATTACACTAATTAAATCATTAGTGTAAGAATTCAATAGCTATTCTGGACTGCGCGGTGCGAGCGCCGGGCGCTGCGAGCAGCGGGTAGCCGGCAACGGTCGCCGCCGCCACCGGTGCCCGCCGGGAGGCGAGCGTGAGAACGGCGGGTACAAGCGTGGCAGCGCGCACGTGCAAAAAGTTCGTTAGTTGGATTGAGGCGGCCGCCGCCGAAGGATGTGCCGACGTGCGGCCGGCGAAGAGAGTTTAGCAGAGCGGCGACCAGTGCGGACGTGTAGCGAGGGCTCTCCGCTAGTGAATGGACGCATGTAATACGCGACATAGTTATGTGATTAGGAATCGCAAAGTAATGGACATGTAAACAGAACATTGGAAGTATCAGTATAGTAAAAGATTAGTGTTGGTAAAATAATTGACGTCGCTCTTATTAGTTGGTGCGGAGGGAACATTCTTGAAAGCGTGCGGTACAGAACTGTGACCAGTATACGGAGTAGGCGGGGGTCGTGTAATTAAACCCACTAATGGACAGTGATTCGAGGAAGGTGCGCAGCCGAGGTATCAAGATCCTGTTCGGGGAAGAATTGTTGGAGCATCAGCCGTGGATGATCACCACGCCATCTGCTGCCGACGGCCCGCAGCAGTAGCAGAGGTCGACAACCCTGTCGGCACGAGCGGCTCGACGAACCTCATAGGTATTCAAACGGGGCCCCGAAGGTATGAAAGTTGTATTTTACTCTTAATCTTGGTACCAAGGCGGAGTATAAAAACGGTGTCTGATTATGTAAATAGTAACTTTGATTTAAAATAAATCTTGTCATAATTGTATTTCTATGTATGAATAACTTCCCCAACGTTGCACCGACTTATCCTAGGACCCATTCACGTAAAAGACACCCTCTCTTAGTGTTATATTGCAGTGAAGATACCCGGCACCACCAGGTACGTCACAATATATATATATATATATATATATATATATATATATATATATATATATATATATATATATATATATATATATATATATATATATATATATACAAGATGCGTGAGAAAAAGTAATGAGACTGGTAACACTGCGGGCGATCTGGCAAAGTTGTGTCTAACGGCCTGTGCTAGACCGTTTTGTTTATCCCTTCCACATCCTAGTCCGAGTTACAACTCCGTACAAATAACACATTATTTTTGACAGCGCCATCAGTGAAGTTGCGTTTTTGTTGTGTGTTAGAGAAATGGAGCATCGGAATTTAGAGCAACGTTGTGCAATAAAGTTTTGTGTTAAACTTGGTGAATCCGCGAGTGTGACTTTTGAAAAGTTGAAACAGGCCTATGGGGAACATTGCTTATCAATGGCACAAGTTTTTCGCTGGCACAAATCATTTTTGGAAGGTCGAGAACACGTTGAAGATAACCCTCGCTCAGGGAGACCTTCAACTTCAAAAACTGACGAAAACGTTGAACGTGTGAGGGCTCTTGTGAGATCAGACCGCCTTTTAACAATAAGGATGATCAGTGAACAGTTAAATTTAAACACTTTCACCGTACATCAAATTATGGCAGACGATTTGAACATGCGAAAGATTTGTGCCAAAATGGGGCCGAAAAAACTCACAACTGAACAGAAGGACAATCGAAAAAACGTGTGCGCTGATCTTCTTGAGAGGATTGCCAATGACCAAGAATTCTTCAATTGTGTGATCACAGGTGATGAATCGTGGATATTTGAGTACGATCCTGAAACGAAGCGGCAAAGCGAAGAGTGGCACGCTCCGTCATCTCCTCGGCCGAAGAAATGTCGAATGAGCAAATCGAAGATCAAGACCATGCTGATTTCTTTTTTTGACAGTAAGGGAATCGTGCACAAAGAATTTGTTCCACCAGGACAAACTGTCAACCAAGTGTTTTATAAAAGTGTCCTTGAAAGGCTCAGGAAAAGAGTGATTCGTGTGAGACCACACATTGCAGACAAGTGGATGCTTCATCATGACAATGCCCCGTGTCACACGGCCATTTCCATCAGTGAATTTTTGACCTCAAAACTCATTACTGTTGTTCCTCAACCCCCATATTCACCTGATTTGAGTCCTTGTGACTTTTTCCTTTTCCCTAAATTGAAACATGTCCTAAAAGGACGTCATTTTGGAACTCTGGAGAACATTCAAAAGACCGTGACCGACCAGTTAAAAGCCATTCCAGTTGAAGACTTCCAGCGCTGCTACAAAGAGTGGGAACAACGACTCCGCCGGTGTATAGCTGCCCAAGGGAACTACTTTGAAGGGGATCATATTGTTGTTTGAAAAAAATAAAATATTTAGTTAGTATAAAATCAGTCTCATTACTTCTCTAACACACCTTGTATATATATATATATATATATATATATATATATATATATATATATATATATATATGTCACAAACAGCAGGTTTCATAAAACGATTGAAAATCAAACAAATCTCGGAATTGATGGAATTACCAACGTCTGCTACAAAATGTTAAGGAAAAATGTAATAGCGGCTTTAACACCAATTTACGTCACAGCACTACGGCTTAACTACTTCCGTACAAAATGGAAAAGGTTATAATTCTACCCATACTTAAATATAGCAAAATTCCCGAACACCCAGACAAATAAGCCTCCTCTCTACGTTATCCAAAAGCTTTGAAAGGTAGATCATGAACAGATTCAACCAATTTTCAAGTCGCAAAAGAAATACCGAACTTCCCAATTGGTTTTGTAAATAAAAGCATTGCACCTCTCACCAATTACTAAGACATAGGTAATGGATTCCATCACAAAAGATCTTACAATCATTGCATTCCTATATATGAGCCGTGAGTACGAAAAAGAATGATGTACAGGACTTGGATACAAAATTGAGCCACTGGGAACATTTAACAAGGATTAGATACAAATATTTGGTAAAGGATCGTTTACACTATCAACATATTAATTACAAAAAACAATGTACGAGTACAAATATCGTAAATGGAGAAATCAGATTTACCGCGTATATAGAGGAACAACTAAAACAGCAATAATGATCAACACACTTAATGTTTGACGAGGGTATCCAGTGATTATAGAATTGGGGAAAGCCCCAATATTCCTAAATTTGCTAACGGCATCAGTCGTTTTGCAATGAATTATTCTGTTGATTTTTCTAACGACTGATCGCTTAATCGGGACTCGGATAATTTCAAGCCTTCTCTAGTTTCAAATCTAATCTTACGATCAATAAGTACGCAGAAACGCGTTTTCTCAAAGATATGTTATTTATTCATCAATATTGATTTTCTCCTCTTCAAAATAGTTCCCATAAGATAAAGTACATTTGTACCAGCGTTTTTCCAGTTCTCAAAATACTTCTGAAACACCGTTTTTGGTATGGTGTTTAGCACCTTCAGCGATTCTACTTTTAGTTCTCCGTAGCTGGCAAAACCTCTTTCTTTCACGGACTTCTTAAGCTTTGTGAGTAGGACAAAGTCACAGGGGGCCATGTCCGACGAATTCAGAGGCTGAGGAATCATAATAGTGTTGTTTTTTCTAAATATTGTCGAAAAACAGTTGAAGTGTGAGCAGGTTCATTGTGATTCAATTGCCATGAATTGTTTCGCCACAAATCCGGGAGTTTTATTCGGAGTGCTTCACGGCGTAAACGTCGGAAGTGGTACTCGTCTACTTCCGATAACTTTCGAAATAATTTGACTCTACTGTGGCATTAACTCATGATTCTCTAGACCGTTGAAATTCACGAAAACAGTAAGCAAAACCTTCAAATTCGATCGAATTTGACATGATTTTTTCGGTTTTCGCTTCCATTTGGACGACTGAGCCTTTGTTTCGATTTCGTAACAGTACACCCATGTTGCTTCGCCAGTCATGACCCGTTTGAGCAATTATGAATCTTCGTTCCCTTCATTCAGCATTTCCTGAGGAATGCCATTCAACGCTGCTTTTGGTCGAAATTCACTAATTTCGGAACAAATGTTTGCTGCTACTCGTTTCAGAACCAAAACATCCCAAAAATAGGAATAACGGAGAATTCTCCAATTCTGTAAACATTGGATCCCCTCGTCAAACACTGAGTGTTCGTTACTTCAGCTTTCTTACTTTGTTATATGGTAGTCAAAACCTAAATTTAGAGAAGCAAACAAATCTTGTTTTGAGATGGCCATATTCTAAACGCTCTGTACCTTGAATTTCTCCAAATAGAAGAATACAGCACTAAAATTTCAACTTGTTGTAGCTTTATTTATGATTGAAAACGAGCATTATTTACGATCCAATATTGTAATGGGTAATAAGATACGTAGATAAAATTAATCAGCCATCTTACGTACCAGAGAAATGGTGTGCCATGCGAATTTCCTGTCGAAGGATTCCAGGCCATCTCCTGCGTCAAGCGCCGTCTTAATCGTTTTCAAATCACCAATGATAAAGTAGTTGAAAAGTTCCAGCTTTTTAAAATTTTCCAGTTGATATCGAATTCGCCCAGATTGAACTTCGTTGATAAGATGACGCGTAGGAATATTCTGCAGGAGCGACTTGTACTTGTGATCCATTACTAAATAAATTAATGAAGAAATTACATATTTGTAAAAATTGTAAGATAATTTCATTAAGACATGTAACACGGTGTTTTGAGATTTAAGAATAACAACATTAACAATAGAATGTAAGCAGTCTTACCTACTCTGCTGTCGAAAAGAACACCTGCATTGCTAATGTTCTGATTATTGACAATTGGACGTACCACTTCTGCTATCATATCATATGGTGGATTTACCTGAATGAGGTAAGCTTCTCGTTTTGCATCGAGATTTCGCCATTGTCTGTTAAAAGAAAACACAGTTTTATCGTCATCTTTTTGGGGCAAAAATGTACTATTGGATTATTGAGTAATATGGGAATTGTTGCTAAAACAAACGTAGTTATGGGAATTGTGATCGTGAAAGCAAGAAGCAAAAACATAGTGCTTTTCACAACAAATAATCTGCGCATTTGGCAATTATTATAACTATTAATTTTAATAATAAAAGATTGGGAAGTATTTGATAACAAAAATATTATTTTACAAAAAATCTATTATATCATTTTTGAAAAACATTAATGCCTAATCTGTAAGCAGGAGTTTCTCCATAATGAATATTTTCAATAAATCTAACTCAGCTCAAACATCTTTTTCAATTTTTTAAAAACCTGCTGCCAATTATTTTAAATTCTTATTTTGTTGGAATAGTGAAGGGCGCATCAAAATATGCCTAACCTAATGTGCACCATATTTGTTAAATTTCTGAATTGTTAAAGAGAAAGCGAATGTATTTTTGAACCTATCGCGATCTTAATACTTTCTTTATAATTAAATTTCCTAATTTCATTAACTTGTGGTCATAAAATCATTAAACAATTTCTCGTGGATTTCTCTAAACTTGAAATTTTTAGCAAAATTCATAAGTGTGCAAAAGATGGAGTCCATAAACATTCAAACGACATTTTCGGAAAAACAGATCCACATTTTTCTGATATATTTTTATATGAAAGGAAATTTTGCTTTTTTATTATATTATGATATATGAGAACAACTTCAATCAATAGATTAGATGTTCAAAAAAGTAGACATTTTATCAATCGTAGTATTTCAGATATCAATACTACAAAAAGGAAAATTAAAATATTTTATTTTTTGAAATGTTCTCAATATCGTTTTTAGAACATTTTCTGCGAAATTTTAAATACTTTGATATTTTGAATTGGAACTTTAAGAACTTAAAACTGAAGAGGTCTTGGAGTATTATGGAAAAAAATCTATGGAATGATATACAGATGAATATATACAGAGTTATTAATCGACCGAATATACAGCTTTCTTTTTGAAGTGATTAGTACCTCGTTAAAAGAAAACATCAAGTCGACTGGACACTATATCTTAGCTCCCCATAAAAATCCTGGTTGCGCCTCTACTAACAACACATAGCTCGAATTAGTTCTAACTTTTAACAATTTAAAAGCATCAGAGATTTCAACTAGAATGACTCTTGAACCACTTTTTGCTCCATCCGAGGAAAAAATGGAAAGAAAAAATGTGGAGTCGTTTTTGGGGGAAATATTGTAAACTGCCTTTACGTAAACCAAAAGTTACGCAAAAACTACTCGTTTAAAAAAAATAGTGTGTGACATTATTTAAAGTTCATTTTTAGAACAGCTTTCATTAATAAGATAATCTACATCATCAATGTTGTAGTTTCGCAATGTTAATTTTTCTGTAAAGTTCGACAGTTCGCAAAAATAGGACCTTCATCAATTTTTATAAGCATACATTTCTATATTTGAGAACAAATTAATGAAAAAAATAGAGCCATTTTTGATAAAATAATTGTTTACAGTTTACTTATATTTCGCACAAAATTACGTGAAAACTACTCATACTTTCGACAAAATTGAGCTTATTTAAAAATTGTCTTTGAAGAACATATTTTATTGAGAAAATAAATCACTATATTCAATGTTGTAGTTGTAAGAAGACGACAAAAAAATTAACTTTTGCAAGTTTCGAAAATTTATTGAGTAACGAAAATAAAACCTGCGTAATTTGTGAAACGTCTTCTGTTCTACATGACAAAATAATAATTAAAAAATTGGAGCGGTTTTAGAGAAAATTTTGAAAATGTTGGGCCTTCATGTAAAGCATCTGCCTCCCAAATCAAAACATCCGTTTCAAACTCGTTCGCCCAGATTGGTTAGGCAATATCAATTTTGGAGAAAATCGTCTGAACGATTTAGGTGCTGGTGTTGACCACAGACCGACGATTTGCCTTCAATTTTTCTGTATCGGAGACTTAAAAAAACGGGTATTCTTACCACACAAAATGTTAGAGGAAGTAATTTACTACATACAGGTACAAGATTTATTCACTTTTTCGATATCAGGGTCCCACAATACAAGTTTTGCTGCCGAATAATCGCCGATTTTTGCTGCAGCTATAAAATACTTTCTCTTTACCACGTAAGTACGTAGTATGGTAAGAACGTAAAAACCCTCAAGCAAGTTTGCAGTATATCAATCATTAAAATAATTACATAAGTATAATGTACTTCTGTTACCTGAGGTCTCCGGCCTGTCCAAAGGATCCAGAGACTGTTGGGAGTCCCAGGAGCTTTGTGAAGGACTTGGTGGTCTCCGATGGCACATCGTAGCGCGTCATATCCAAGACGAGATGTGGTTTTCTATTGTCAACTAGTGACTGATTGTATGCAGAACACACTGGGGAAAAACGATTTATATTACAAATACTGGAATGCCTTAAACAGTGCTAGAATAGGTATTACAACCTCTCTCCCTTTCTTTGCCTGCCTACTTAGACGGATACTATGTTGTGGGGAAGGAATACGGCAATGAAGCGCACCGATCATCATTCAAACAAATAGAAAAGTAAAATCTAATATTCTTCAATCATATATGGCAATGGCTAGCGGAGCGGTGCGACAGTCCTTTCACATTCAAGCATCCGGCTGGGAGATCGGTCGTTCACATGCGCGTGGATGGAGTCCACAGGTCCATCTGAGAAGTTCCCACTGCAATTTAAAATAGGCTCTAGGAAGTAAGTGAGCAATCAAAAGAGCAAATACAAGTACACAAATGCCTCAATTTCACATCGCAAGTAAATATCCAACCTATCTAACCCTTTTTGAATGAGAACCCTTTTTCGATTCTTGTTGGATTCGGCCAGGTGAGGTAGTGTTCACCGTAGGATTCACGATTGTGATAGAAATGTGATGCCCTCCTTCATTCGAGGAATTGAGAAATACTGAGGTAATTCAATACGAGACAATGTGAGACACGCTTTGTCGAAAATCGAGATATTAATATTTACGAGTAGCAGGGGATTTGCTGTGGTTGGTAAGGCTTATCTTGTTACTGCCCCAACCTCTTCATTCAATTAATGATTTGATGAAACATTATAATTATTGGCATTGCCAAGTGTAGTTTTCAGGTGATCTTAAATAGAAGAATACTCCTCCTCATGCCGCTAAGTATGGGGGCGTGTTTGTCAGGGACGGATTTATCGTAAAGTGGAGGCAGCAAACGTCACTAACATGATCGAAACGCTCTTGATCGCGCCGACATGAGTGGGCGCGAAACGGAAGTTGGGGAGGAAGGGAAGTTGTGAAAAGGCCCCGTAACCCAGTGGGCACCCAACAATTTTTATTTTCTGACGTTGAACACAAGACAGAAATAAACGCCGTTAATGACTTAATAATTCAGTTCAATAATAATAATAATAATAATAATAATAATAATAATAATAATAATAATAATAATAATAATAATAATAATAATAATAATAATAACCGAGCGAAGTGGCTCAGTGCGTAGCGCGCTGACTTCGTAATCGGGAGGTCCGGGTTCGATTCCCGGGCCGGCCATCCTGACCGGGGTTTTCGTGGTTTCCCTCGGTCATAAGGCGAATGCTGGGATGGTTCAAAAAGTCCACGATCACCTTTAACCTTCATCCCGCCCATCCCACCCACCACACTTCAAGGCGTAACAACCTTGTCGTATTCCAAGGATACAGCTGAAAGCTGATCCTGGCAGAATTACACACGTTAATCGTGTAGCGTGGTCAGTAATGGCCTATACGCCAATAATAATAATAATAATAATAATAATAATAATAATAATAAAATAATAATAATAATAATAATAATAATAATAGCGCAACACTTTGCAATTTCAATTGAGTAAGTTGGTAGACTGGATCAGCCCGACAATGATAACCAGTCGTATGATTGAAGATACACACTAGATGTGCACAAAAGTCCTAAAAATTCACTCCTCTTGAGCGTGTCTCAAAAATGTACAATTTGTCACATACAAAACCTTTGTCAACTTCCGTAAGAGTTTGTTCTGTTGATGGATTCAGTGATGTTTCCGCGAACGTTAAGTGTTGCAGTCATTGGTCTTGTTAGCGTAGTGAATGTTTTTTTTCTCGAGAGGTACCGGTGAGATTTCTCGCCGACCTAATTGCGTCGGTTCGCGGAGTTTTCTTCCTTCAGGTATCCCCCCTCCCCCCCCAGCGGGGTACCTCTCCAGTCAGGGCAAGCTCTAAGCTCCCTTCTAAATTTTAAATTATTAGTAATCTATTTATTCTAATGTTTTAATGTTTTTTTCTTGTACTAGAAAACTGATGAAGATAGATAGGCCATCGAAAGCTGCTATTATAATAAACAATATTGTTGGTAATGACGACTCATAATTATTTCAGTATAGTGCATGTAAATGTGTGTAGGCAAGGGATGCGGATAGGACGACCGCGCGTGATCGTTGTTAGGGTACCGGTATGGGTCGGAGAAAGCACCGATCAGACCGACCGACAGCTAGAATTCTCCTCCAAGTTTGTTTTGTAATTTATTTAGGATTCTCTTATTTTCTGGAGATCTTATACTACTTCCTCCCTTCGAAGCAAGAAAAAGTACTATCGGTTTTTGTTTGAAAATTGTGTACTTTGTATGAAAAGATAGTTTACAAATGACAGAATATTATTTTGAATTTACAAAATCGATACAATTTTGAAGTGGCGTTTGCGAGTCTACCTAAAAATGAAGAGACTGTCAATTTAAAATTAAATCTGGAGTGCCACGCTTCATCATGCTTTAAAAAAATCAATAATGTTTAAAGGCTATAGCAGAATAAGATGGTAAAAACTGACTCCAATCGAATTGAATCTGCTCCATGTAGATGTACCATAAACATGTTTAACATCTGAAACGGATGAAAGTATATTTGAAAATAGTCAATAATAAAAATCACTTAATCACATTATTTTTGTGGTTTCTGAATTATTAAATAGCTTACCATAAAAATCATTAAAGAATTTGTAGCAAATTTCAGAGGTTCCGCTTCAGAAAAAATATATTTCATGTATTTGCAAGCAAACTATGCACGTGCTTTTTTATATTTTTGAATGGAACAACGTTTTAAAAAATCTGATTTTTCACAATTTTTGCTAGATTGGTGTTTCAAAAATACCCCAAAATGAAAGGTGCAATAATTTCCTCTAGAAAAGAATATATTTTAGAGGCTGAATCAAAACGACAAAATCACGAATCAAAACACACTTTTGATATTAAAACCATAGATTTGTCATGAACGACTCTCGGCCGACCGCCGCTTGGAACTGAATCATGTGCGCTCGCGGAACCTCCATTACAAACAGGTGGGCCGATGTTCGTGGCCGCGCCTTTCCATCACAATTAAATACTACTTAAAAAGCAATCAAATATTTCAAATTCATTGCTGCAAATATTTCTGTAGGACTGCAGAGGAAGGAGGAAAGTTTTGTTATACTATTCATTTCTATTTTTATCTGAGATCACATGAGATATGGAGACAGACTAAACTGAATGTTTTTTTTTTTTTGTTATTTAAGGTCGCATGAACTTCTAGGTCATTAGCGACCACTATTGCGTGTAACGGTATGCTGTGAGGATGATACGATATATGATGATGATAGGGGGAGGGCGATCACAATACAACCATGCCCGAGGCGGGACTCAAACCCGCGATCCTTCGGTCCCGGATCGCTACGGCACTACTGCCTTAGCGATCTCGGCCATCCGGACCGGCAAACCGAAAGTCCCATAAATAATTTACCCCTGAAACATTTATTTTTCGGTCCACGCAAATACTTTTTTAAAAAGATATTTCATACTTGGGCACGAATAAATCGCTTATAAAACTATATAAACTAATGACATGGATACCCAAAAAATGTCTGTGTCTATCAATGCAGTTTTGTATTTGAGTAATGTGTAATTGTAGTAATTAATTGCGTCCAAGTGTAGATGTGCTGTATGTGAACTGAACTAATTGTTTGGTTAACCGAGTTGTTGGTTGGAGATTGTAATTCTAAAGAATCTTCAAATATTCGTTGTTGTGTAGTTGTGTTAGGTAAATAGCGCTTTCTTACAGTTATCCTACATTACTCTTACTTT
Source organism: Gryllus longicercus (assembly GCA_038098605.1). Lineage (NCBI taxonomy): Eukaryota > Metazoa > Arthropoda > Insecta > Orthoptera > Gryllidae > Gryllus > Gryllus longicercus. Next base: position 4,154,509 of record JAZDUA010000059.1, on the reverse strand, counting down.
ATCGTTAACTATACGTGACATTCAAAAGCAAAATTTTAGAAAAAAATCGAGTTAAAAGAAATGTAATTGACCTATTCATTCAAGAATATAAAGAATTTCCTTGAAGTTAGAATAAGTTTTAGTTTTAAATAAGATTATAATGCATAAAAAATATATATATATATATATATATATATATATATATTATCATATGGTAATTGTAATATTTACGATTTTAATATAATTCTCATTATAAAATAGAACAAAAGAAACAATACGTTTGAATAAAATGTATGAAACAAACATTCATGTAGATATTGGAATATGAGACAGGTGTAAAATAGACCTACAGGCTATGCCAACAATTAATCACCAAAATTAATCAACAAATTAAATCAACCACTACAATTAAGTTTTATATATTAATCACCACAAATCTCTATCAATCCTAAATCAATTTGAAAATCTTTTATTTACAAAGTAATATTTGCACACGTGTTATTAACTAGTTAATAATATCAACATAGGCCTTAATAATGCAAAGGGTTCGATTTTTGTGTTCCATATCTGACCTTCAAACTAGCAAACGTGCGAGTCAAGCTGAGACCCGAAGCATGTGAGTCACAAAGGGAAATAATATGGATTCCTACGACCGACCTTGACATCACTCATGTGATCGACAACCACAAAATGGAAAACACACCTTACTACAACAGATCGCTTTTAGACGTATAAAATATCAAAATAGTTAAGAAATACATGAATTATATTTTTAATTGATAAAAATAGATGTGTTTATTGTCCACAAATATTTTTGAACAACCGCACAATTTCTTCCAAATTTTGGACCAATACTTTTAATCATCCCTTTCAAAACGATTCGTGATTTTATCGTTACCTCAAATTCGCTTACACCCCAATATTTGTGTTACTAGAAAACTGTCCTGAAAAGCGGACAATTGTTGTCTGGCTGCAGCATTGTTGCTAGACGAAGCTAGGCAGGACGAAGCGATAAATTAGTGTCCGAAGTATGCCGTGTAACCAACATAGTAAATAAAGCACAGAAACACAAACGTATACAATTTCATATCATTTGATCTAGATCCTTTCCTGCCAATCATTTTGCATTGAAGTGAAAGTGCTTGTGAAGAACTGGATAAATATTACACGCTCATGACAGACTCAAAGGACCAGATATGTCGCTATACAATTTCACACAAACTGTGAAATAAATGAAGCTTTATTTTGTACTCCAATTATAACAGGCACTATTTTAATGAAGAAAATGCAACTTACATAAGTCCAGAAACGCTTCTGCATTAGTACCGTTGCCGTGTGCGCGGTACTGGTCGTATATTTTGATTCCTTTCGCCCGCACATATCGCAGCACCGACTCGTAAGCTTCTTCTGCTGCCCCGTTGCCATCCTGATTCACAAACACTGCAAAGAAGTAGATATAGCATCATTTACTACTGGCTGAACCTGTTCAGAAGTATAAAAAATTGATTTAATACATTATTTCACAGAGATGCAGAAACATTTGTGTTGTTGAAATTGTCTCTGTAATTAAAAATAGCGACTTATTAGAATTAATTAGTTCTGCACAATACAAATATTACATTAGAATTTGAATATATTCGTAGTAAGAGAGTGATAAGTCTAGGTTTGTTCAGTATTTTTACTGGGTTATGTGGAAACTGCTTCCACTCTTAGTGGAACATAGGATGCAAGGAGGAAATCACCAGAGGTATTAGACGTTCTATTGGTATGTGTGACAACAGTTAATATACTTCTCCAATTTAAGTTTGCGTTTGATGATAAAAAATATAAATATTACTTTCAATATTTTGGCTGAACGTCAGTTAAGATAGAAATACCTAAAATAAACGAAGGTTGTATCCTTAGCAGTTGAATCAAAATACATGAATTTCAGAGTTCAGAAGAGGAGAGGAAAATAAATCAGTGATTAAAAGTAGCTTTCTTCAACAGAACAAAAGTTATTCAATTTTACAATTTTTCGCAAAAATTCTAAATCTCTAACGTAAACATTTTCATACATATTAGAAGGCTGAAGTTTATTATTCATTTGTCCACGATCACGTTTATTCTTGGAACTAAAAATCATGAATTTCTAAAATCCCGTTTACCCAGTAGAACCACGATCACGTCAATAACAATGCTTAATATTGATATGCTCTTTTCCACCTTCCATTACAAATCTTAAAATAAATGCCTTTACTTTAGGTATGGGTGAAACATCAGGGTGAATTTCGAATTTCAAAGCACCATTTCTCAGAGCCAATCTAATCATGAAACACTGGCATGTCACGTTACAAATGACACGCGCTAAAAATTACAACGCCTTCCCCGGTTGAGGTTCATGTGATTGATCGACCTGCATTACTCCAAGCTTCCCCCGGTAACGCGGTAGACACTAATTTTACTTGCCCTCTAAAATACAAAACATTCAATATACAATTTGAGAATAATAAGCAGGATATAATGCAGTGCCTAGAATTAGAAATCCCTAAAATAGTGATCTTATAATTAATTTCTCGTGATAAAACATTTTTTTTGATTCTTAGGGTCGAATCGAGAGAAAAAGTCATAACCACTACATATATTTACAATGATGAAGTATATTTAAATTTTGTTAAATCTTACTACTCATTATATTGCAGTATGATTGTTTGTAGGCAAACCGTCTTTGTTTTATAATTTATGACAACGAAACTAAATTTAATTTCACTTTATTACTGAAAATAACATTAACTTACAAAATTGTGTTTTGAATATAGGAACTCTCTTTAATTCGAACATTTACACAAGTTTTTTTCTGAAAGTGTTTAATCAGTATCTAATTAAGACTAAATGAAGTTGATACACGCATTCAATCCGGATCCGAGATCATTAATTTGAAAAACACACTTTTAGCAAACAATTTATTTAAAAAAACTGTTCTTTTTCGTTGTCGAGACAATATAAGTCATACATTCTACACCATTTCAGTAATTAAACTACCATGATTTATTCATAGTTAAAATTCTTTAGTTTAATGTTTATATATTAAAATAACTTAAAAATTAGATACGTTTCTAAATATAGCATCTGTTCTTGAAGTTTTAAATAACAAATATGAATACATTTAAAGACGAATTACAAATGAACGAAAAAACTTCAATATATTTCTGAATATTTCCCGAGAAAGTGCAAGGGAAACAATATTAAATGGGTGATGGTTTAAAGGTATTTTATTTACATTTTTATTTAGTCTATACAGTATTTAAATTACGAGTGAAATTCATGATTTAAATCATGTTTGGAGACGTTCCTTGAAAAATTCATACATATTCTTTGAAAATTATCAAAATTTTACTCAAAACTACCCCAAAACTATTCACATTTTGCAGAAATTAAACATGATATCATTGAAAGATATACATTTGAAGAATATATTTAATTACAAAATACGGATATCTCTGTCTTAAACTGACATGTGGTTCTTTCAAGACCAGCCCAACAATGAGCATTTTGTGTGAAGCAGATTTATTATCATTAGAAAAACGTAGAAGAAACCTAATTATGGGGTATACGATTAAAGTGGCAGCCAACAAACTGAATCCAATAAATAAAGTGTTCGAGTATGCATACAAACATTATAGAACATTTAGCTATAAAAAGAAGCTCCCGAAACCCCTAGCAATAAGAGCAATTCAAACACTAAAGAAGATACAAGAGAAACTACCATCCCTAAAGATTACGACTGTACCTGACTATGCCCCCTGGACAATACGAGACATCAACGTTATTGAATTTGCGAATATTCCTAACAAGCAGAATACTAATCATCGTAAAATTGGTGTTCAAATAAGAAATGAACTAGCAAAATGTGATGGTTACAATACAATTTATACTGATGGCTCAAAGATTCTAAACAACGTAGGTTGCGCAGTAATAGCTTCATGTGAGGTGATCACCAAAAAATTACCGGATGACTTCTCAGTGATATCCAGCGAATTATATGCCATAGCTAAGGCTCTTAAATACATCACAAGGGCCAATCAAAAAATATTTATGATAATAACAGACTCTAAAAGTGCTATATCTGCTATAATGAATCTATCCATTGATAATGTATTGGTCGAAGAAATAGTTGGAAAAATCAACCATTTGAACACTGAGGGTAAAGAAATAGCGTTGTGCTGGATACCCTCGCATGTTGGCATTGCAGAAAATGAATTGGCAGATAGAAAAGCTAAAGAAGCAGCGCGAAGCGAAGTTAGAAGTGATATACCAGTAAGCTATCAAGAATACCTCAAAAGAGTCAAGAACAAATTAGCTGACATCGACAGTAAAGAATGGAACAACTTACAGGGTTGCAAATTAAGATCAGTTAGGAAACTTGAAGATGATAATCCAACGGTCAGTTTCTGCAGAAATGATCAGGTCGTCTTAACAAGATGTAGAATAGGACACACAAAATTTTCACACGGCTACTTATTGAACAGGACGGATGCTGATAACTGTAGTGTGTGCAAGATCCCTCTTTCAGTAGAACATTTGTTTGTTTGCCCTGAATATGAAAGTGCAAGAAACAAGTACAAACTAAGTTCTCTTAAAGATCTCAATAACAAAGAACAGTGCATTAAATTCATTTGCTTTGTAAAGGAAATTGAAATGTATAACAATATATAACCATCTATGTAAAATTCTAAGTTACTGTGTTATTTTGTACTGATTGTGTATTATTAAGGTAGTCGCTAATAACTCTATGTAGTTGATGCGACTGTAAATAAATCAAATCAAATCAAATCAAATCAAATCAAATCAAATCAAATCAAATCAGTCTTAAATAACACAGTTCTAGAAGTGTGAACAAAAATATTTGAACCTTTACATTGTTCGAAAATTCAGAGATTTTAATTATCAGAGAAAACCTGTTTTGTAGAAAATCCTGTGAATCGTTTAAATGTTAGTGGGGTCCACTAACAAGGCAGGCAGATAGACGTTTCGAGAAAAAAAAATTTTTGGCATCAAGGACGTATAAAAAGGTGTTTCCGAAACGCGGATTCTAAAAAGCAAAACACTACGTCTAGGAGAAAGAAAAAATAACTTTTTCAGTATCAGGGATTCAGAAAACGTTATTGTTAAAATATAGTAACGTTATCCCAAGCAATACATGAATTTCCTTGCCCTGAATAGATGATAAATAAAAATAATAAAATAATAAAAGGTTTGGAAAGCTTGCTAAGAATTATTTAAGAGATTCGAACATTTTTCGTGTCATATCTTAGCGGACGGAGCATGCATGGGAAGGTGAGAAGGAGAAGGGGGATAACAGAGCGTTGGAGCTGGGGCGTTGGGGGTATTTAAGATGTTAATGATAAATAAATACCCTGGTAAGCAGTTAAGAATAAATTTAGCAGAAGAATCAAAGAAGTTCTTACCAAAAATACTTTCACCTTACTAAATATAATTTTGGATTTAACATTTCAAGTGTTAAGTTTCAACATAATTTAAATATCACTTTCAAAAAGAGCAAACGTTTCTTTGAATAATAATGCTCAACAATGTTTTACAATGTCATTTGAGTCTCATACGAATTTTTACTTATTTTTAATAATTTTGATCTGCTAATTTTCTAATTGAAAACTATTTTGTTGTCCTTGCTCTTATTTTTTTCTGAAATTTAACTTTTGATTCCAGCCATCTGCAGTCAAATTCATTTCATGTTCTATATATCTTCAGCATTTTGGCCAACAAATAATTAGACCAGCAATTAGGCTATGCTTTCTGAAGAGTTATCAGTTTCAGTTTTTAAAGGTTTTACTTCATTTTAAGATAAGGGCAGCGTACAAAAGCCGGTGTAAAAGATGAAACAAAAGCAATATTTTTAGAAACGGATGAGCAACTTTTCGATATCCCTCAGTATTTCTAATAGTGCACCCATAGGTTATATACCTATAAGTCACTCTGTGCATATAAGACGGGGGCATAAGGACATTAAAACTGTGACTGACCTGCAGATGTAATACGAGAATAACTAGACAATTTCCATCTAAATGGTCAACAGAAATTGCCAATCATGTGAGACTGTATGCCTTTTTGTCAATGATTAAATAGTTAGATCCGAAAATACCACATTTCCTCCGCTCCGTACCAAACTGAGTTTAATGGACTTTTTCTATGTATTAAATACAGATGGTGAATGCTTCCACCATATAGTTAGAGCTCTCCATGGTTAGTCACTTCAACTGACAGGTCTGTTTAATGAACTCCACATTTCTGCTCCGTTATGTGAAAAACAATTGATAGAATGAGGAAAATGGAAAGTGCGTCATTCAAGGCGGTAATAAAAACTAACTCTGTAATTAATATGCGGCTAATTGTGAAACTATAATTTCTATTATGTTAGCATTTCAAGATCGGAGATGCAACATTGGTGTCAAACTCACAATTTCTAGTCATCTTTGTTTCCTTATAAGTTCAGAGGAAGGCGGGCGGTTCTATCGGGAACTCAAGACCAGGGAAGAGCGCTAGGGAATGGGATACAAGAAACTCCTACTGAAGTATTAAAAAGAATTGGCGGCTCGTGCTAAAGTTGCACGGTTGTACTATCAAGAACAGCGCTGGTAGAATATGAGCGTGTGTATGGAAGGATCTTTGTTGCAAAATACACCAGGGTAGTATTATTTTCGAGATAAAATATTTTTTTGTGTGAAACGTGTCAAAGCAATAGTGCTTGTTGCGGTGTGCTGGAGTCGAACTCCAGTAGAAATCAGTAGAAACTTCAGTAGAAATCAAATCCAGAACCACGAGCGCGGGAGGTGTATAATATACCTGATTCGGTCACGACGTAAAAAATAAGTAAGAAATGATTCAATATAGACTTTTATATAACTTAGTTTTAATTAATTCGAATTGCTTACATTTTTATTACATTTTCCTATTTTGAATTTTGGAAATTACATTTCCGTCATTCGATGCAGATGCAACCTCCAGTTATTGAAATTTTGGCACATGCCGATTGCATAAAGAACTAGATCTACCAGAATAAAAACTAACTTTAGTTCACTTTTCACCTGGAATCAGCACCCTGAGATTAGTTAAAAGCAACTGTTGTAAGCAATGCATCAACAAATTTGTTGACCAGTGTTATCTAACAAAAGAAAATAACCAGAGTCCATTGTAGTAGGTTTCAACTTTGCCATCAAGCGCTCCTACTACATTATGTAGAATTCGATAGATTAACTTGAACCTTTTGCCACCATCTAGTTTCTACTATAATACGTTTTTCCTCCCCTCCAGTCCAACTATACCACAACTACCTTCAGCCATAACTTGGCAAAGTACAGGTACATTTTTTCTTTGAGGTGGTTGCACCATTAGAGTGACGCTTGGTAGCGTAATCGATACTCCAGGCCACGCCACGCCACAGTTACAAGACCTCATAAATGCAAAGCGTTATAAATAATGCTGGACGATTATGACTTCGATTAACGAACAACATGCAATTATGATGCATTGCTATGGTTACGACTACTGTATAGCTAGCAGTTGTGTTGAATTCAAATAGAATGTAGCTGTAATATACTGCTTTTAATTTTTTGATTGGCACATTTTATACTGTACGGACGTTGCAGCGGAAGGTAGAGAATTTTCGACACAAAAACACTTGAGCGAAATAGTGAGCGAAAAAGTAGATAAATCTTGCTCCTTTATATAGTAATTTACTTCTTTTAATAATTTATGTAGTCAGAATTCACTTTTTGAAGGTTCTTGATAATGGAAAATTGATAACGGACAACGAAACGTCTGATATTCGGTGGTACACTCTAGCATCTAAATAGTTCAGACGATTTTCTCCAAAATTGGCTCTCCCAGATCGATCAGGCTGACCTCAAAACCCTGCAAATTTGAAACGGGTATTTTAATATTTATGAGTACTTTACATGAAACCTCAAACACTTTTTCAAAATTTTCTCAAAATGGCTTCTAATTTTTGGATTAACTTAAAATTTCTAACTTCAATCTTTTGGATTCTGTCAAAAACTGCCCCATTTCTTCTGAAAAGTCCGATTACAAAAATCTCAGTAATTTCAAAAATTCGAAAAATTTAAAAATGTTTTTTTTGTTATTCTGAAAGAAAAACAATTAAAAACAATTTTCTCAAAAACGGCTATTTTTATGTCCTAAAAATTGATGTGCTCTTTTACTGATAATTTATAAAAAGATATGAAATTCAAATTACTTTATGAAAAAAACAAATTAATTAAATTCTCTTAACAGTGGAAAATATACGTATTCAAATTGTTCAAATTGTTTTCTACTCGCAGCAGAAATTCGATTACTTTACAATGGGCAGGATAAGGTGTAATAGCCACTATCAAAGTTTCTTTTGCAAGTAATTTTTATCACAATATTTTCTTTCCAAATCTTACCAAAAATGCTCTTGTCTACCTGTATTCATAAATCAACATGTTTATATGTATAGATCGGGCTCCCAGAATTTAGGAAAATGTGGATAGAATATTCCCAGAGCACATCACACAAATAAATAAAAAATAAATACTTTCTAGCAATTATTTCTAACTTTTTTAATGAAACAGTCAATATCAAAGTTTTGTTTCTTATCTACTATATTCTTTTGCGAATTTTATCTCTTCAATGGATGGAAGCATCCTAAATGAATCAAATAAGCAAGTTTTTCATCCTGATTGCTAGATGACGATTTAGCCGAGATCGCTAAAGCATTGTACACTCCTAGCCAGGGTGCATTCATTACCTGCGTCGGTTCAAATCTTCATCTAAATTGTGTATAGCTGCTATATGCCTGTGGTTAAGTCGGAGTGTGAGGGCAGTGTAAAGCAAATGCTCGTTGTTACTCACCGAAGTTGACGGGGCACAAGCACTAAGGTCTACTTCTTCTAGGGAAAAATGCTCATATAAGCAGCATTTGGCGCTTGGGAGCGCTCTAGTAGTATAATTTAGCTACATAACAATGGTTTAGCACTAAAGTTGCAAAATCATGTTACGAGAGAGCTCCAACAATGACCGTGTGCGCACGAACGAGATGACAATGGGCGAGCGCTAGAATAGCGAATAGAATTATGTTTGGCGTAAATGGGTTAACATCCTGCAATTTTCGAAAATGGGACAAAATATCCTCCAAATTCATGATATTCGATTCAAATTCGGAGGCTCTTAAGTTCAATTAGATCGATGAGGGAATATCTATTTTGGAGAAACCGTGTGATCATCGATGGATGTACAACGGACAAACGTTTTAACATCAATTGATTTTTCGGTATCAAAGACCCACAAAATATGGATTCTGACGACTCAACTTTTTAGAGAAAGTTGTTATATATATGTATGAACAAGATGTATCCATTTTTTCGTATCCAAGACCCAGCAATAAAAGTTTCCGAAAATTCGACGATTTCCGCCGCACGATTACAATACTTTTTCTTCGTATGACGTAATAGCTAGAAAGTAAAATAAACAGAATAAAAGATTAGAACGTATGTAATTGCGACAAATTCCTCAGCCAACGACTCAAACACAGAATTCGTTTTCCAATGTTCCTGCATACTTATATTCCAATGTTCCTGCAAAATGTCGATTATTTGCATATAAATATAGATAAATTCAGTATTAGCTAGAGTAAAAAATTCTATCGTCAAGTTTTGAGACTAAATAATTACTCAGGAAGAGCGTTACTACAATTGTTTACTACTCAATGTAGTATGTGGAGATAAAAAATCAGTTAATCAGATTATTACGCACGATGATTCAAAAACGCCTTCGAATCTTTGCAAGTGAGGTGTGTAACATTACGAAAGTTGTAGTTCCTATTCTTCCACACTCGTAAGCATTTTCCCAAAACTGAGAAACAAGCACGCTCAATGGTGACAAAACTTTAGATACATACGGTCAACTCGGAGTAATTTGGGAAAACAGGCCGTAACAAAGCGATGATCCTCATGATACGGTGAAAGTTACGCGCTTAGAATTGCAACAGCGCGATACCCAACTCACGGCTTCGTAAGTCCGTCCACATTACAGGGGGCTTGGCGCCTAACGTGGAGCACGCCATACCTTACGCGAAATTTATTGTGCAGCAACAAAATTTCAGCATGTTTATGAGGACAATGGTTTTTCGTATCGCGCGGCAGTGCGATATCTTACGGGGACGGGAATGCGGGAACACAGGGACAGGGATCCTGTAACGGGAAGACGAGGACTGCGAAACGGAGTCTGTCCGGCGGGGACTGTTAGGCAGGGACTGTGAGGCGGGGACTGTGAGGTGGGGACTGTGAGGTGGGGACTGTAAGCGGGGACTGTGAGGCGGGGATTGTGACGCGGGGACTGTGAGGCGGGGATTGTGAGGCGGGGTCTGTGAGGCGGGGTCTGTGAGGCGGGGACTGTGAGGCGGGGACTGTGAGGCGGGGACTGTGAGGCGGGGACTGTAAGGCGGGGAATGTAAGGGGGGACTGTGAGGCGGGGACTGTGAGGCGGGGACTGTGAGGCGTGGACTGTGAGGCGTGGACTGTGAGGCGCAGACTGTGAGGCGGGTCGGGACAAGAGACATGGTCTGATTTTTTGACTCATTGATTAGTGAATTCGGACGCGTTAACTACGAAGGTCATTAGACCCGTAAGTGTAGTGTGTGTTTTTCCTCGAGAGATGGCGGTGATGTTCCTCCGCTGGATGGTGAAATTTTCAAATTTTCTGTCGCAATGGACAACAAAAGACTCCCTCCTTCCAACCTCGGGTCCGAAGACAATTTTAAGTACACCTTTATATAACCAATAGAAACACACATTTTAAAGTTCGTTTTGTAGATGAAAGAAAACATTACTCGATTGTGCATATCTCGTGTACGTAGATCGCGCCGTGACCGCTTAATGCATAACGAAATAAGGAAATTTTAGTTCCATGCCTGGTCTTCCAGAAAGCGTAGCTAGTTTGTGCATTAGTAACTCTAAGTACATGCCTGGTAGGGTTAACTCACTCAACCATAGTGTAGTTAATCTGTCAAGCAGAAGCTGGAGTTAATTTGGAGTGAAAATGATGGTAATTTATGCAATTTTTGGCCGAACATTGCGTTAGCATTCAATATTGATTTTCCTGTAATTCTTAGGGCCTAATTTCCCGTGATTAGATTCGGGCAGCAAGACAAAGGGATCACACTGCCCTATTACGCCCTTTCACATATAACATAATTTTCAGATAGAGGGTTTTTGCTTCTGGGAATCTGCTCTGGCATTCGCCTGGTATTCATCGGAGAAACCACGAAAACTACCGATCAGACCAATCACCCGCTAGAATTCTCCTCCAGACGATGACTGAATTCGACCTAGCTGCCTAGCTAGTGTCGAAAATCCTGCCACCGGCGGGACTCGAACACCAGGACCTCCCGGTCAAGGACGGGAAGTAAGGAATGGACAGTGGGGCAGGAAAGTGGGAGCGGGAAGGCGCCCACGGGGTGCCGGAATGAGATGGTGTGAAGGGGGCGAGGCTGGGATGGAGAGGCGAGACAGTGAAGCGGGAACGGGGGGGGGGCTATAGCGGGGAGATGAGGACTGGAAGGCGAGGTCGGGGAGGCAGGTAGGGAAGACGGGGGCGGACAGGCGAGACAAGCAGCGAGGCCGGGAGCGGGTGGCGGGCGCTGGTTGTCGGAATGGGGAGGTGAGGACGAAGAGCCAGGAGTGGGAAAGGGAGATGGGGACGGGAAGGAGGAACAAAGGCGAGCCCGGAAGGCGGGGAAAGGGAGCGGGGAGGGCGCCGCCGGGGGCGAGACAGGGGCTGCAAGGCTGGGGCGGGGAGGCGGGCGCGGGGAGCCAGAATGGGGAGGTGAGGACGAAGAGCCAGGAGTGGGAAAGGGAGACGGGGACGGGAAGGAGGAACAAGGGCGAACCCGGAAGGCGGGGAAGGGGGCCTGGGAGGCCGCCACCGGGGGCGAGACAGGGGCTGCAAGGCGGGGGCGGGGAGCCAGAATGGGGAGGTGAGGACGAATAGCCAGGAGTGGGAAAGGGAGACGGGGACGGGAAGGAGGAACAAGGGCGAGCCCGGAAGGCGTGGAAGGGGACCGGGGAGGGCGCCGCCGGAGGTGAGACAGGGGCTGCAAGGCGGGTGCGGGGAGGCGGAATGGGAGGTGAGCCAGGAATGGGAAAGAGAGATGGGGACGGGAAGGAGGAACAAGGGCGAGCCTGGAAGGCGTGGAAGGGGACCGGGGAGGGCGCCGCCGGAGGTGAGACAGGGGCTGCAAGGCGGGGGCGGGGAGGCGGAATGGGAGGTGAGCCAGGAATGGGAAAGAGAGATGGGGACGGGAAGGAGGAACAAGGGCGAGCCTGGAAGGCGTGGAAGGGGACCGGGGAGGGCGCCGCCGGAGGTGAGACAGGGGCTGGAAGGCGGGGGCGGGGAGGCGGAATGGGAGGTGAGCCAGGAATGGGAAAGAGAGATGGGGACGGGAAGGAGGAACAAGGGCGAGCCCGGAAGGCGTGGAAGGGGACCGGGGAGGGCGCCGCCGGAGGTGAGACAGGGGCTGGGAGGCGCCGGGTGTCGGGCGAGGAGCGTGCGGCGACGGCCCGTCTTTCGGGCGCGCACGCTAGCGCGAGGGGGGGGGGGGCGATCGCTGCCGCGAGCGCCGGCCGCTCACTTACAGGGCGCCGCGTCCAGATCGATGGCGAGCCTTCGGGCACGCGAAGTCCTCGTCCTACTCGCCGCGGTCAGGGAGGAAACACGCGCGGGCGGGGCCTTCCCACGGGCGACGCGACGCGACGCGACGCGCACATTCGCTCCCATGTTACCACTTGGAAGGCTTCCAGAGGAGAACTCCATTGCAGCGTGTTAGACCCTATGATCCCTTTGTACCTCGACTGTCAGTTTGGGACGCCTCGTCTGTCCGTACCCCGACCGCAATCTCTCACTCACTTTAGCATCCGTGACATTGTTTTTTTGTTTTTTTTAACAAAACGTTTGAATTGATAGTTTTAGATGAGGTGTGCAAACGGTAATGAGTCTTAATGCATAAGGGTTCCCTGCATATCGATGTCACATTTGGACATGCATGGGTAGAGTAAGGCATCGGCATCCGTATCCCCGACCAAAATGCCCCTGATTGAAATACACTAGCCCAGAGTAGCAAATTTCACGAATACAGTAAATATAATTTTAATTCTGGAATTTATTATGTTTTCAAAGCTGATCTGATTGGTTTTACATTTTTCTCAAGTTTTTCGGTACCTAACCATAAATACCTCTCACATGACTCGAGGCTGAATAATTTTCCTTCAATTTCCGCATGCATTGTAAATTAATAACAGATTATTAGTGGACGTCAAGCGTCCATTGCGAATACTATTAAATGGAGTAATATGTAATGTAAGCGTAATGTCCTTGAAGTAATATGCTGGCGATTGCTTCATTCAATTGCGAGGTATTACTTTAATAATAACCAATCAGTCGTACGAATAAGCTGAGTTGGAGACGTTTTGATTTGAACTCTATAGTAAATAATGTATTTTTTATGATTCTGTAAATTGAAGTATTAATGATATTCCTGTTATTAAGTATCCTAAAAGTTACACGCAACACAAACGTGAAATATACTTTATCGTTTATGATCCATTTCTCCTTCCGCCAAAATTACTATGAATTAAGATTCTATGTTTGAATATTTCAAAACTGACCTTATTGAGTAGCACCATCATAGATTGCCAATACAAACAATAGGATATTCGTATGAAAAAAAGAATAATAAATTTGATTTCTTCGCCAATTATTTCATAAGGTACGGTGTTTTTCATACTTCTTAACGCAAGCTCGAGCGATACTTACCAGCAGTGTCTGCAGAAATTCGGATCTCTTATTGCAATAAGGACAAAAATCAAATATTAGATTAAGCTTCGTTCTAAAATTCGCGCAAACTATTTTTTCTTCTCAGATAGGAATGCAAAAATCATGCGAAGGGCCACAAAGGTGTTGATGCAATCGATCAAAGGTGATTTGAGAAGTAATGCTCTTTAGCCTTAATATCGACGACACTTCTTATTATAAACCTTTTATTCATATGAAAAATCCACAATTATGACACATGGTGAGGTGCTTAACAACATGAAACGATTATCTTTTCAACTTTGTTTCTAATAAGAACAAAATCCAAACATTGTAAAAAACTTCAAGTGATCGGTGATATCGCTTTGAAAATGCATACATCTAATTTATTTTTACATTTTAAATACATTGAGGGAAAGATCGGAAAGAAATAATCCTCACCAAAATAAGCATAACCCTAGTCAACAATCGTTCAACAAATACACTTCACACATTGATCATTTAAATTCATACTCAAACATCAGTACACGACACGCCTACACATAATTACTCATTCACTTTGATGTTATCTACTCCAGTAAAATATCGTTTCTCTTCTCGTTCATTCTCTTCCTCTTTCAGAGAGAAGGCAAATTCAATTTCTTCTCTCCCTACAGTTCAAGTGACATAGTATTTGCATAACAGAGTCAATCTACGTTATTTTTCCCACATTATTTAATTATTTCTCAATCTTAAATTTTCTCGCACTTCAAAATATCGTTCATCTATAAATATTTATATATTTTACTTAATTATTATTATTATGTATTTTTCCTTGTATTCCTAGAATTTCCTACTGTAGATCCTAAACATCTCAAGGAATTGATTTACTTATTACATTTTTTATTGATTATTGTTGATTGTGCGTGAAAGTGAGTTTGTCGAATGCGAAATCGTCTTATTTTCCTCCATATTTTTCCCACCCCTGATCCACGCGACACATCGCCCAATACCCACCCCTCCCTTTCGATTCCATTTTCCTAACGCCATGTGCTAGAAGTTTTCAACCTTCCCGTACGCCCCGCATCGCCCCTGACAGCCAACCGCAGCGCCAGCGAACCATTAACCCATACGGGCGTCCGTCTACGACAAAAAATAAGCTTGCTTTCTATCTGTGATGCAGTCGTGGTGCAAACACAGCGATCCAAAATGTCTAATACGTTTCTATCGTCGGTTACACACTGTAATGTAACATTGGTCTCTTGATTGAATCACATATTAACGTATCTTGTGTTAATAAATAAATTGCTATTGTTAATAGCCCTTATATTGTTCGGTAAGGCTGAAATACTCAACTTAAATTTTTTTGTGTTTTAAATAACTACTTTTTGAAATGCTTTTTTCTCATGCATAATTTTTTAACATTATATTCAGAGTTTGAAATTAGTAAGATCTAAAAGTAGCATCGCAACATCGTTGTTTAATTGAAATTGTTCATAAAAACAATTGCATATGTGTTAATAAACAAGTGGTGCTAAAGCAGCATGTACTTTCTCTCCCGTAATTTCACGCTAAAATACACGAAAAGTACTCACATTTTCGAAAAAAATTTTAAGATTTTATTTCAAAATTTATTTTAAAGGAACAGATTTCATTAAGACAAAAATCTCTATCATCATAATTCTAGTTGTTGGAAGACCCCGAAAAATATGAAATTGTTGTAATTTTTTAAAAATAAGAGTTTTTAACGAAAATGAGACCTACACCATTCTCTTGAACATTAGCCAGATCGATTGGAGAATATCGATTTTGGATAAAATCGGTTGAACGGTTTAGCCACTAGCGTTGTTCACGGACGGACGGACGGACGGACGGACGGACGGACGGACAGACATTTTGCCATCATTCAATTTTTCGGTATCATGGACCCACCACGGGTTCAAAACATTGATGATACCCCTGGTGTTAGAAGCCCCCTCCTAAATTTAGCAACTGGATTTATCTACTTTTTTGATACCAGGACCTCATAATAAGAATTTTTCTGAAAAAATATAATATATAATAAATAATATACCATTTTCTCTACTGCGTAAGAGGTAGCGATAAAGTAATAGTCGGCGCTGGTATATCATATAGCAAAATATTATGTAGTTTTATTCGAAGTTGTTATCGGGTGTTAAGCACAGAAAAATCGAATTCGTGCAACATCCACAAACACAATTTCCTTTAGAAATTTAATTACAATTAACAACGACTGATATCAATAACTTCAACATTTGAAAATACATAAATCCAGTTTACTTTGTCCGGAGAAATTCTGTTGCAAATAATTGTAACTTTTGCCACCGAATTAATAAATACATCTGTAACAACGTCTGTCCGTTTATATTCAAATAAAAACATGTAACAATGTGAATACTATTTGATATCAATATCACATACAATTAAAAAGAAAAGATCCCCGTAACATAATGAGATTGTATGCAATATTTTCATCCTTTGAATGAACTTTTCATGACTTTATCTTTGTTCAAGTTATACCTTCTCTATAAGCGATAAAGAAATAATTCGTATAAAATAGTTCGAGTGAATTCCACCAAGATCTCAACATTGTTATAGTTTGGTACTTTAATATGTGGTGTTTATTGGAAAGTTTGAAGAAACAATTATGAGAGTAACATTGTATCTCCTTTTATCATGGTTTTGTAGATCATGTATTTAAAAATCTCATTCTTCATTAAAACCATTGAATGATTACCATGAGAAACAATGTGCTTGATTACTATTTCAAAATGGAAATATGCATCTTTGGAATTGTATTTACACAATGCTTTAATACTAAACTTATATTGCCTACTTCTGAAAACATATTTTCAAAACATAATAATAATAATAATAATAATAATAATAATAATAATACATAATTTAAAATAATTGTAATTAAAGGAATGGCAAAGATTAAATAACTATGATAATTTGAACTAGTTATCTAAAAAATATGATTCGAAGAAATGTGCATATTCAGTAGACAATTTGGATAAAATGTCTAATGTTTAAATTGTTTAAAAAATTTCATTTGACTGACATAGTTCGATCCGGAACATCAACTTGAAATACGTGTTTTAATCATGAAACCAAAACCGAGAATAACTTCATTGACCGAAGCTTTTCCCACTCCCTTAAAATAAAGAAGCTGTGGATTCCTGCTTTCAATTGCCTGAGGCCGCCTTCCAATTTGGCATCTGCCTTGTGCATAATAAATGATTTGTTCGTGCCTTTGGGATCGCGTGACAAATTGAAAACCAATCGGACTCTGTGAGCAGTATTGCATGATGTTTCAAAACATTCAATAGACAGATTCATAAATTGAGAAAACATATCTTGGATTCTTAATTTTCATTAGCAGATTGTTCGAGAGTACACACAAGTACATTCACAATAGACGAGTCGTATTAATTTTTGTAAGTCTCAAGTAGTACAATTATGACGTTTGTTAATTTCAACTCTCAGAAGATATTTGATAAACCATGCTAAAGTTTTTTTGTAATATTATTTTTCTTACGTAGATTTCTAGCGAATT
The DNA here is from genome assembly GCA_038098605.1 of Gryllus longicercus. Taxonomy (NCBI): domain Eukaryota; kingdom Metazoa; phylum Arthropoda; class Insecta; order Orthoptera; family Gryllidae; genus Gryllus; species Gryllus longicercus. The sequence continues at coordinate 4,137,129 of JAZDUA010000059.1, read as the reverse complement.
TTATTCACACAATGCTTCAACAATAAAATTATATTGCCTACTACTGAAATGATATTTTAAAAATATAATAATAATAATAATAATAATAATAATAATAATAATAATAATAATAATAATAATAATAATAATAATAATAATAATAATAATAATAATAATAATAATAATAATAATAATAATAATAATAATAATAATAATAATGCCGATCAGATGGCCGAGATCGCTAAGGCAGTAGTGCCGGAGTGGTTTCGGACCAGAAGATCGCGGGTTCGAGTCCCGCCTCGGGCATGGATGTATTTGTGTATGTCTGTATGTGTTGTCCTTTCACCCCCATTATCATCATATCATCATTTCATCTTCCATACCCCCAGGGCTAACAACCGTGGGGGATAAAAATCGGACCCAGCTAAAAATGCTGGTCCCCCCAAAAATTGTCGCAAGCACCTGCCACCGTGATAATAAATAAAAACTGGGCCACGGTAAATGCAAGATGCTTGCATGCGTGGTCCTAGTCGGCCGATTAACGAAAAAAAGAAATAATAATAATAATAATAATAATAATAATAATAATAATAATAATATAACAATTACTGTATACTATGTAATAATTTATTCTATAAGTATAATATACTAGACGAACCGGAAATGCTTCGCTAGTGCAATCTATTACACTTCCCTAGCTACTATGATCGTTAATCACGTTTTACGCTACGCTCTGCAAAAATCTGTATAGATGAAAGACTTTCTCGCGAGTTTGGGTTTGTTCCATGTCCTAGATTGGATATGATTGTCAAGAATCCTATTGTTAAAACGTTCTCCCTCAAGTTTCGGCATGCATTCGATATCACACTGTCCTGGACAAATTTGATCTACTTGTCCGAGATAACGTTCAAGTAATAATTCCGGCCGCAGGACAGGCCCACTTCACAATCGCAGGCCATGCATCGAATGTGCTCTTTATACTTCAGGGTGCGGCGGGTTGCGTTGGGATTCTGTTCAGGGGCGCTTGAGTCAGCATAAACGCATAAAATCATCGTCTCCATTTTGGGACACGCATGCGCATCCCCATTGTACTATGACTATATTCTTCGCGCAAGTGCAAGCAATAACTTGACAAAATTTATCGCAATCGAATGAAATGGCAGAAATAAAATATGAACAATTTTTTTATGTATTAGACTAGTGTCCTACTGCAGCAAAATTATTGCTGCCGAGTGTGTGGAAAATGAGATCCTGGAGCAATAAAAATTGTGTTTTGAAACGGAACACGTGAAAACTGAAGCTTATATGTTTTCCTCGACGTATTACGTTAACTGTATCGTAGGTAGAGACGCACTTAATTTGAGAATACAGTTGTAACATTAGATGTCGAGACATTGCAGATGATCATAATCAAATACTTGCATTTTTCAATAAGAATGAAACTCTTTTACTCTTTTTGATTTTCCCAAAATGCTAGGACAAAATAAAAAACTAAGGACTGTTGAAACGAATTTTATTACAAAAACCTCAACCTTGAATTTATGGACCGATTCCAATATTTTATTTTCTCGCGCTTGAGAAGGAAATTCTTAAAAATATAAATTTATGTAATGCTGCGTGAAAAAACGGCAAAATTTCGGCAGAAAATCTCTTATTACAGGGTCCTGGTAACGAAATAGTGGATAAATTCAGTTGCTAAATTTAAGGGGGAAATCCTCTATTACGTGATGTAGCCAGAATCCATATTTTATGGGTACTTGATACCAAAAAATCGAAAAGGACAAACGTCTGTTCGTCCGTCTGTGAACAACGTTAGCTAACAACTTCTGGAGAAAATCGGCTTAACTGTTAAGCCTATTTTCTCCAGAATTTATATAAATTTTGTTGGTGGATAGTCTGAAGAACGTTTAAGAGAATGATGCAAGTCTCATGTTGGTTGAAAACTCTCGATTTTCGAAAATTGAAAATCTTTTCACCGTCTTCCTTCAAATACAATATTACGAAGATACAATATTTTCTTAGTGAAATGTGTTTATCAATAACATATCTTTAAATAAGGTAATGTTCAGTTTATTTCAGTTTATTCAGTAGGTTTTGCGAAATTTTGTGTCCAACGTAGGCAATTCTTTTTTCTTTAAACCACTTTTTCTTTTAAAAAAGCACAACGTATTTTCATTAAATTGGGAACTTAGCATAAATGACGCTTAAGAGAATTGTGCAGATCTCATGTTCATTGAAATGCGTAGCTTTGCGAAAATTAAAAAAAAGTAAAACTTTAGCCGTTATCCTACAACTATAATTGTGATTAATTTTTTTCTTAATGGAATATGTCCATACAAAGCAGATATTTAAATAAGGTCATGTTGAATTTTTTGAAAATATTAAATATTTTTGTATAATTTCGTGACAAATATATCGCCCGCTTGAATTGATTGTGCTTTGTTTTTGCGTCTTCTTGTACAGGTACAAGTACAATTATGAAAATACAATTTTTATGAAATGTGACTACGAAAACGTCTCTTAATAAAATGTGTTTATCAAAATTAATGAAAATGTGGAAATCTTCAAATACGGTCATGTTCAATTTTTTGAAAATATGAGTATTTGTGTGTAAATTGGCAACAAAATTAATGCCCCCTGCAATTTTTCTGCGCTTCGTGAACGATTCCACATAGTTGAATGCTTCGTAAATCAGAATTTGTTCATAATTTAATATTGCACGGAGAGAAATGTTTAGTTAATACAATTAATCATGTAGTAGATTCACCTAAACAGTATAGTACATTTTCGAAGAACAAAGAGCTTGGTCACGTTCACGAAAATGCTGTTTACTTAAACACACTAAGGACCGGTTTCACCAAACGAAGAGTAAGAGTTTACTCTGGAGTAAATCATGTTTACTCGAGAGTAACTTCATGGAGCGTTGCACCAACATTTTACTCGAGTGTAAATCGCTTACACAAGAGTAAATTCGAGAGTAACTTTACACCGCGAAAATCCGTCGGGTAAAATACGTAGTAAATTCAGTTTTCAACGTGCATGTACCTCCGAAGTGTTGTTAAGGTTCGACGATTACGAATAATAGTATTTGAAGACAATTTCAGCAATGATTCGGAAGATTATCCACTAGTGCGAAGACAAAGGGTGCGAGAGAGAATGGATTGGTTTTAATTATGACGATCGAGATTTTGTCATGAGGTTATGTTTGACCAAATCAGCTGTTTAATTTCATCAGATACATTGTAAACTGTAGAGAACTTCTAAAGTTCTTTTTCTCCCATGTGGATACGAAATAAAGGTAGTACGTACCGAATACGACAACAAAAGGAAAAATAATAACTACAGGAACTACAAGTACTAAGAAATATTCATTTATTTATTCAGTAAAAACTGTATGTGACGTATGGGGGAGATCATTTGCGCACGTTTTCTTGAGTTCGAGAATCCCTTTCCAACATTTTAACTACAAATAGTTTAAAGATTAATAAAAGTTTAAAAAATAAAACAACATATAATAATAAAATTTAGAAAAACACGAGATCAGCAACATTTGAAAAACTAAACATTTTCGTTTCCTAGTTATAGAAAATTCATTGCACCGCCATCGCTAAACGAACTGCAAATTAGATTTTTCTGCATTGCTAACAAAATAGTAACTCGTCTCCAGAGAAGAAGAAGGAATATTTATTAAGAAATAAAGATACAGAATCTAGGAAATAAACTATGCTAACTCAAACCAACATAATACCACACCAAATTATAACGCCAAGAACTCCGAAATTGAAATGAATGATAGAATATAAGGAATTAATCAAAGGTTCACGTTGGTCGGCATTGGTTCCCAGCGTCATTCTCGCTCACAGTCTCTTGAATTGCTCTCAAATATTATGTGTTCAGCTGATTTGCAAAGTAAATCGGAGAGTATGTACTCTAGAGTAAAATAACTCTCTAGAAGCATGGTGAAACGCTCATATTCTAATCGAGAGTTACTATCTTGAAGTAAATGGTTACTCTCGGGTAACTACTCTCAACTTTACTCGGCTGTTGGTGAACCCGGCCCTAATGCACGTATAGTAATGTTCACTAAACAGACGTGACGAATGGCATCTTGTGGAGATAACTAAACGAATCGTTGTGTTGAATAATAGATTGAGTACTATTTACTAAACTCATTGCAGTAAAAATAACTAAACGAAACATGAAAGGTAATACTTTCTTTCTATTCCTTTAGACAGGTAGCAACTGGGGGTCTGGAGCGGTCACCAATCCTACGGCCCCGTGGACTCGCGTTTCTTTAACCTCGATTCCCTGACAGACCCTAGCCAAGCAGAACAGTTTCTAAGGCAGGCTGCCGATATTTGGCTACCGACGGTATTTCTGCCATTAGTTTAGAATATAACACTAATTATTTAAAATCAATAAAATACTAAACACGCCATTTATATAGCGTATAATTCTACATAGAGCGTTGAATTCCCACACTTCACATGGGCTCTATAACCTTTCGAATTGGTCAGAATGCTCATTCCTGTGTTACGTCAGAATACTAGATAATCTCCTATCAGGAAAGTAGAGGAGTGCTTCATTGCGGCCCGGAGGAAAATGTACTCTGTCAGTCAGCTAGCCAATATAAACCACCATAAGTGTTTTTACAGTCCGTGGGGTCTTGTAGCAACCAAACCTATTCGTAATGAAAATTATCGCTTAATCATTAAAATTGTTAGCTAACAGCAGACAAGAGCAAGTCGTTTTCGAAAATGTGTATGTGCCTAAAAGACTTCTTAAAAAATATTGACAATAATGCTCTAATACAATGCTAATACATTAATGCTTATTAGTACTACATATTGATATTTCATTTCATGTTTTTAATAATACAGCTATTTCATTTAACACTTAATAAAACAAAATTCAGAAGGTAGAATATCTATTCGTGTATCCCACACGCATTTTCTGTTTACGTGGCGATATACAGAGGTGTTGGGACAGCGTCAAGGCAATCAGGGTCGATTACACCTCTTCAATGTACTCGGAAGGGGGTCGTATCGATTCAATTACAACTTTGAACAACAAATTGAAACTTTTTTCCGGGAGTTTCCGGATCAAAATGTAATTTGTCAAGATCAGTGAAGGAATTATTAAGTTTCAGGATAAGTTTTTTTCTCCTTGGTTATAAGTTCATATTTTTTCATGCTAGATATTCATCCATATTATCTATATTTCTAATTTCAAATATACGCATAAACTGCCGGAAAACTAAACAGCCTCTGGCTGTGTGAAGGGTATCAATGGATTCATTAGATATCTAGAAAGGTTGGAAAATTACAAAACAATGAAATCGTTTCGATTTTGTTTCAAAATGCAAATTTTATTCAGGAATTTCTCACCTCTGATGTTACGACTCTTACTCAGAGCGCCACTGCTTTCGGCACAACTGTCACGCGGCGAGGGAGAAGAAACTTCAGTATTCACGTGTTCCGTTTCTGAACACACAATTTTTTATGCTGAAAATCCCCATTTTCCATGCACGCGACAGCATTTTTCTGCTACATGCCCCTAGTGAATAGCTAACCATTGATATGTATGCAATTTAGTAGAAATAGGGCCTGTAGCTGTTGCTGACAGCTTAAATGCAACCCGCAACACGGCTGTGCATGACTTTCAATGCAAATTACTTTCTTCTTATTTTTATATTTTTTTATTTCTCTTCTTTCTAATGTGTGAATCGTAATAAGGACGCAGTCAAAGGTGTATCTGTATTACTAATATCAAATGCGCGCATAAATTAAAAGAAAACTATGCAAACTTCCGACCACCTGACCGGTATACATGGTTTTGACAGATGACCACGGACTTGAAAAAAAATAATATAAAAACATCTATATTATCAACATTTTTCCTGCTGGAGGCCACAAGTTGTATCAAACGAGTCAAAGGTATACGATGGAATACTGTTTTTTCAAGTACTAATGATAAATTAATTAAATGTGAATAATAAATTAATTAAGTTACAATTAGAACGTAAGTGAATAGGAAGGTAATACCACAAAGCACAACCTCCAAAAATTAAATAAAATGGGCGGAAACATGAAATCAAACGACAATAGAGCTTAATTTTAGTAATCTTAATGAAAAAATATTATTTTAAGTTTGTATTTTGTTATTATGTACACATACCCAACGCTCAGAAGTAGGACGTTTCGATTTAATGTCAAAATTGGAACTTTTTGGTACGAGTTTCCAGATCAAAAAAGGAATTTGATAAAAACACGGAAAGCCTCTTCCCCCGAAACCCATAATAGATTCACAATTATCTTTTTTACTATTTTGAGTAAAAATTAAAATTACTCAATATATCACACTATTTAAATGTATAATACTATATTATAATAATTGAAAATTACCAAATAAAATTATTTTCAAATTCAGCAAACATGTACCTTTCTAAATAAGAAAACAATTCAGAAGCCCACTCATCGATAGCCTCACTCTCTCCATACAAATGAGGAAATACTGGTTGCGCTACTGATTATTTAATTTCTATAGATCTATAATTTTCTTTCATTTTCTCAATTTACATTTTAATCATCAACAAAATGCATTTTCTAGTTGCTGTGGACGCCTTTAGACATAAGTGATAGAAAGTAGGAAGGCTTCCATAATTTATTTTTCAACGTCTACATTACTCATTCTTCTATCTTCTATCTCAGAAATGAAATGTGTATATTACTTCACATTTGATCGTATTAAACATCAAACTCGATCTTGTTTAAATTATCAGCGATATTTTACATAATGAAAAAAACTGTTTCATTGAATGTACGGCTATCCCAGGGAAACTTACCAAATAAAGCAACATTTAAGGAAAAATTATATTCGAGCGTACATTTCATACATACTTTTGTTTGGATCCTGAATCATACCCCGTACGTAGTGTATGTGTAGCCAATCTTATAAAAGGAAAGGTCCAAAGTCACAAAAACGTTTTTTGCAAAAATTGCTTCCCATGAGACGTACGACGCCTCATGTTTTATAGAACTTATAGACCATAAAATTGTATGTAAAGATCTTACTACTTTTTTATTACTGCCAATAGTTTTCAAGATAAAGTGCAAAGAACATGGAGGGATCATTTATTGAACAAGCGCATATTTACTGTGCCAGTTTCAAAATCTGTTTCCATTGATAACAACTAATTGTAAACATGTTTTACGTCACATCAGTTCAATCATATCATCGGTGTTACCGAAAACCTCATTCACTCTGTGACAAAGTGGCCTACTCCTCCCATATTTTGCGAATTATTGATTTTACATTATTATGTAAAATTTTGTACAATAAAATGATAGCTGTCCTTTAGAGCATTTGCATTACTGTCACATAAATATTGTTTGTAATCGAAAATGTACACAAATATAACGTTGTGCCGTTGGAGAAAGAGTAAATCATCGCTGCAAAGGCACCTTCCTAGAAATAGTGCAATGAACAATGGTGAAATTTCGACTCAAGTAATTGTTTTGCACAGGTGACACACTCTTTACATTCAAGGAAATATCTTCCTTTCAATGAATGAAGTGGTGGAATTTTAGCTACTGATAAATGGCCTTTCTAATGTTTATTTTTAATATTTCGTTTTTAAGGAAACATTATAAAATATTTTTCCGACTGTGTCTGAATAAGTCCTTTTGTAAATATAAAATAATACTCGTACATGAGGTAGTACGAAATATTACTCTATTTATTTAGACTTCCCAATATATCTTTAGTTTTATTGTCAGCCTCGCCAATAAATAATGGTGTCCCAAAGCTATTAGCTTCTAAAAACAATATGAGAAGAGTATGTATTAAGGAATTATTGAATGCTAAGATACATATTATATTTAGGTTTCAAACAGTGAGTAATTTTGAATCATATTTATTTAGAAAGTTATGTCGATATTTACTCTGAGAATTGAGTAAACTTTACCGTTCAGTAGTTTAATTTAATGGTCTAATTTGAGTCGACCTGACACCAAAAACCACCTCTTTTCCAATGAATGTCGCAGACTCTTGAACTATATCACTGGTTTATGTGGACGTGATTAGTTACACACGAATAATGTGTTACGAAGTGTTTCCCATAATATCCATAAATAATTAATTTTAATGAAGCTTTAAAATAATACAAATTACACAATGTAATTTAAAAATAATAAAACTCAAACACATTACTTACAGACTACAAGTTCATCCTGAGCTACACACGCCAAAAACGATGCGAAGAACACACCCACCGCCAACATTATCTTGTCGTGAGGCCTCATGGTGAAGCTGCGAAAAATATTAGAACACATATTTTTTTAAGAAAGTACAGTTTTAATGTCTATTTTTTAAACAAAAGTAACATGTACGACCAAAAAGCATACTTTATTATTAAATAATCAACTTCTAAAACCCATAAAAGAAATTGAATGAGAATTTTTTTTATAGAAACAGAAGTTCATTATTGCAGATATCGAAGGTAAATGGAATGTTTAAGTCTTATCTTCGTTTATAAAAAAATGGATGAATGGTGGGTACGTATGAATGTGTGTATGCATGCGTGGGTGTTTGTTCACCAATAACTACTGAAGCTATTGCCCTCAAATTTTGCACGAATATTTTCGAGCAGCCAAGAAAATACACAATGAGCTTTGAGACCCCAAAATGAAAACCTCAGGTTTTCTCACACCTAGAAATTTATTTTGATAGAATTTTCTCCGAGTGTTTACCGGGCAGCGGTATTGTTGCTAGGCGTGGTCGAACGAGGCAAGGCAGGGCCAATCAAGGTCGGAGGTGGTGGAGCGGGTGGAGCGTAAATAAAATATACCCGCCAAATGCCATTAGATTACTTCAGGAAGTCAATAAACAAATGTGTATACTCAATGAACTTCCCTTCGCTTATAAATACATTTTATTCCATCATTTATTACACATTGTTGCAGACAATTCAAATCGAAATCATCTAAATTTTGTTGTTTTTTTTTAGGAAGACATTCTTAACATTCAACATACCTCTGTTTGTAAATGAACAATTCAAACACGCCATATATCACAAAAGTGTCTCTAATAATTTGAAAACCATCCGTTTAGAGTATTTCATCATATAAGAAAAATCCCTCTTTGATAGTTTATCAGAGAATTGTAAAACCCATGTTGCAGTTTCAACTCATTAATTTATCAGTAGTATTTGACTTATAACTTTAATATTTTATTAGAAAATTATCATAGGTAATACCACGAGTGCTTTGGAAATTGTCGATAAATTTTCGACTCGAAAATTGACCGACCGTTGTGGGTTCGAAGAATTTAGAAGATCCATTTTGGGTTTGTGACAGGCGAAGTCAATCACCCACGTGTCAAACATAATAATCTGTAGCATCGTTTATAATTCCATTGTTGGACTGGAAAACGAAGTATCGGTTTCCTACATCCTGTCGTCAATGTCGCATAGAAAATGCGGTTCGGAAAAGACTTTTCAAACTTCTTTCAGCTTATGACACACTAAAATTATTATTTAAAATCTCAAGACATTTACATATTTGTCCTCCGATAAAAGTACAATTTTTTAAAAATTTTATGCAGATATAACTGAATGTTAGAAAGCTATTACAAGTGAAATTAAGCTTAATTGTTTATCATTTCTTTATTGTAAAATACGGCATTCCCAATCTTTAATTACTAGTAATGTTACGTAAGGTACATTAAAATAGAGGAAACTTAAAATAATTTGCCCTAAAGTTTTATTTTGTCTTTTTTGCGACACACATTACCCACTTTTACCCGTTCAGGATACGGGACAGTTTTACTCGAACGGTTTTGCACATTTATTTAGTTAAACTCGAAAGGGTGCACAGACATCCTGTTTTATGTGTCCATGTTCAGCACGTTTCGTAGTTATGGGAACAGTTTTCACCGGCAAGTGTTTAACAATTACTCTTTTCAGTTTACGTGCACAGGCGTGAAGAATATGTTAACGACAAATCCGTATGTTGAAAAAAATCAGGAGCCAACAATTTGCGTTCGCGGTCATTTCACCCGTGGATGTATGGCTCTAGACCCCCGCGTTTCCCCAAACGTACCCCCAAGTTTTCTTTTATGGTCCCACACATGATGGGAGCACATGCTTGTTTAACTCGCTCCGTTGCATCCGTTCGAGTAAACACACGCATCTGTGGTCACTATCCGACGGTTACAACTCACGATCCCGGCGGCGGGTAATTTTTGCCAGGATTGGGTTCGTGGTTGTCTACCCGGAAGATCCGTGCGCAAAACCCTATTCCGAGTACGACCCTTCACTTTCGACTCTCTGGCAGCAATACGCAATTGCCAAAACGCAACAAAAATTTAAAAAAATAAAAAGCGACAGTAAGCAACGGATGGGCTAGGGACCTGAAAGGCACAATCAGGTGCTCAAATCAGGAGCCGCAGCAAAATCGCACGGGGGAAACTCGGCGTCTGTGGGCACCTTCAGAAAACGGATGGACACAAACCGTGCAAAATCGGACAAGTAAAATTGTAAATATCCGATCCGGTGGCCGAGATCGCTAAGGCAGTAGTGCCGTAGCGATCTCGGACTGAAGGATCGCGGGTTCGAGTTCCTCCTCGGGCATGGTTGTATTGCGTCCTTTCACCTCCTATCATCATCATCATATCGTGTCATCCTCACAGTTACCATGCTGTTATAAGCAATAGTGGTCGCTAATGACCTAGTAGTTGATGTGTCCTTAAATAACAAAAAAAAATCGTGACATATCCCGGAAGGGTGTAGGCCACTTTAGGAGCGGAGAAGACGGGCAAGCGCGGAGACGCAACAAATTAAAAAAATAAAAAATAAAAAAAACTGCAGTAAGCAAGGGATGGGCTAGGCACCAGAAAGGCACAATCAGGAGCCGCAGCAAAATCGCAAGGGGGAAACCCGGCGTCTGTGGGCACCTTCAGAAAGCGCGGAGACTCACCCGGCCAGCGGCGGCGAGCGCCTTCTTCCGGTGGCGGTAGGCGGCGCTGTGACCTTCCGCTCGCGCGGCGACGTGTGCCGCGTGGAGGTGTTTGCCCAACAAGGGGTTTCCTAGGTGATGCGCGGCACAAACACGTTCGAATGCGTCTCCACATTCGACGCGCTGGGCAAAACATCGATTCGCTCGGATCGATGCCATTATGAAACAGGACGCGTGTTCGGGGTCAGGCTTTCGAAACAATATGCCGATCGGCGTAGTCTGTGCGTGGGTGTGATGTACCATTGTCCTGCAAATGCGGTTTAATAACTCTGGCAAAGCATATGAACAACGTGGATTTCATTGCGATAATTTCATTAGCAAATACTTGAAAATCTATTATCTGCCATTGCGTATTCCATCATTGAAACTCTGCCATTCACTTGAATACCAAAATTTAAAAGTTACAATTTGGCATAATGAAAATGATAACAATGTAACATTTGGATTTGCAGACATCAATATTCACGATACGAGTGATAAAAGTGATATTTCATTTTGCGATTAGGAAACGTTGCAAAATTAGGCCGATACACGGAGTGACACAATTCTACGAGAAAAATAAAATCACTTTTACCACGTGAGCCATAGACTATTTTTAGACAGCTTTACTGACACATATTTTATTTTAATTCAAGCAGACAAACCACTTAAGTTACATTAAGGACAGTAGTAGCGGATGCAATCAGACAAAAGATTTCTTTGTAGTATTCAGTTTAATTTGAATAATTGAGCATTATATCACATTTAACACTAGTGCTAATTAGTGATACTACAGCAGCGCATACTTTCTCGCAATATTACAATGTTCTCGTATGTACAACGGGACGCCCATGTATGCTTCATTAATTTCAAACAGAAATTTCTTGAAAACTACTAACTTTTACAAAAAATTGTACTTGCCCTTTTTTAAAGAGCTAAACTTGTACAACAGACTTTAAATGAGGCAAAATTATCTTCTCTTCAATTTTGTGGTTTTGAATTTTTTTACCATTTAAAAAACAAAAGCAATACCCGAAATTGGGACTAGCACCATAATCTTACCGTCTCTTATCAAATAAATGTAGAAAATTTAAATAATTATTTTTGGAGCGGTTTTTGAAAAAAAATGCGATAATTTTAAGGGCAAAATGCACAAAAACTACTCATTTTTTTCAAAGCATTGTACATAACCTATTTTAAAGGGCTAGTTTTATACGACATATTTTGTCTGAGGCAAAAATCTGTATCTTAAATTTTATAGTTTTAATTTTTTTTGCAATTTTCAAAAAATCAGGGATTTTAACGAAAATGAGACCTGCGCCATTTTCTTACACGTCTTTCAACTTTAAAATTCAACAACTAAATTTAAATTGGGAACATTTTTTTAAATTTTGAAACTGTCCGAGAGGCTTCATGTTAAGTGCCCCCCAAAATTAACATATCGGTTTCAAATCCCAGCGGCCACGACAACGGACAGAAGGATTGGAGAATATCAATTTTGGAGAAAATCGGCTGAACGGTTTATTCGCTAGCGTTGTGCACAGACGGACCGAGGGACACACAGACGATTCCCTCTTCATAATCAATTCCCTGTTTTCGTACGAAACCTTTTGCCAACAATCGAGCCTTGAAGCGGATTTTTCCACTGTCCAATAGTTTCTAGCAGCAGATCCAGCGATTATTCACGCTTTGTACATATTTTGGGTGTTCGACCAACACCCAGATATCATTTTTCTCTAAAGGACCCAATTTTTCTTTAAGTGCCTTCAACCACTCTTCTTTGTCAGAAGACTGCAGCATTTTGGCGTATGAATTTAGATTCTTGTTTTGAGTGATCGACGATCCGGCCATGTAGACAAAATCTCCGCTGGTCATTCACAATGTTTTTTTGATACACGTTTCCTTTTCCTTGTTGTCTCTTCTTTGACATCTTCTTCAAATGGAACATCACTTTCTCTGCCGAGAACTGGAGACTGGTGCAGCTTTTTCAGCTGCACTCCATTCTTCTTCCTTTTTATCGTCGTTGACTTCTTCTGTCTTTTGTACATCGCGTTTTTCACATGAATCTTCAAGCGTGTCGGTATTGTCGCGCACATTGCAGGCAACTTCAGGTTTGAATTTCACATCGTGGCTCAGGACTATCTTCCTTTGCGTCCGATTCCAGACCCTGAATCCATCCCTGACGTTCACGTATCTGACCAGATGTCCTTGAACAGCTTGCGAAAGTTCTTGATGTGCACGTAGCATTCTGTTGCGAAAATCTTCAAATGATTGAGACTTCCTACTGGTCGTCTATGCCACAATTCATAAACAGAGTTAGTTTCAATGGAAGACTTTCCAGTGCGATTGAGGATATATGTGACAGTATTGCATGCTTCTGCCCACAGTTCTTTTGGCAACTTGCTTGGTTTAATTTTTACGCTCCGAAACACCATTTTGTTGTGGTGTATACGGCGCAGTAATACAGTGTTCTATGCCCCTGCTTGCTAGCAGTTCAGAGACCATGTCAAATTCTTTTCTTCCAACACACCTCAGTTGCTTGAAAACATGTCCATTCGTCTCGGCTTCATTCAGAAACTGCTCCAAAACGGTGCAAACTTGGCTCTTCCTCTTCAAAAAGAAAACTCGACGATACTTACTAAAATCATCTTTAAAAAACACATAGTAGCGCGCCTTTCCGAGAGATTCAGTCAACTTGGGTCCGTTTAGAACGGCGTGGATTTGTTCACCAGTTACCATCGGTCGATTTATCCGTTTCTTGGATGGCAACCTGTACATTTTCCCCAGTGCATATCCATCGCAGAATTCTTCCTTGCCCTCGTCCACGTTGATGTTCATCTGCTTCAAGACACTTTTTACGCGTTTATGTTGATGGCTAAACCTTTCATGGTAAACTTGCAATGTCTGCGATGATGGCACCATATTCACTTGAACTTGTTGCGTCGGCTTCACAATGCGCATGTTCAATACATACAGACCATGACTAACATATCCTGTCAATATCCTTTTTCCACTGACATGATCTTCAATGTTGACACTTCGATCATCAAGTCTAGTAGAAAAACCCTTTCTCGCAGATGCTTTCACGGGAAATAAATGGGCACTTGCTTCAGGAACATGCAAGACATATTTCAGTACGGCATTCGATCAAGCATTATTCAGAAGTACTTGAATGTTCACACTTCCTTGTCTATGAGACAGCGTATTTACACCCCGTTTCCCGAGCGAAATCTTTTCAGGAACGGAAAATTCTCATACGATGTAAAATAATGTTTATAGGCGGTGACGTGATATGAGGCGCCACTGTCGCAGTACCACTTGTCGGCTTCAATAAAGTTATCGACTGAGACACCTATGACATGCGTCATAAACGCCACATCAGACTGACTTTTGTTTCCAGCAGCACCGTCTGTGAACACTACAAGCGCCTAAACCATGCATAGGGTTTTGTCAAACTGAAGAAACCCCTATCCATCTGGCTCGAGTCGAAGCTTTGAGATTTTGAAAAACATTCATTACAATTTGAGGTACTTTACATGCCCTCCGTACATTTTCAAATTCTTCTCGAAAACGCATCCCATTTTTTTCTGCAAATTCCTTGTAAGAATAGAACAACATATTTACTAGGCTGTCCGGGTGACGCCGCGTTCATGGCGAAGGTGCCGACGTTTCGGTCGCCATTCTGCGACCTTCCTCAGGGCGTTAATGCATTACGTCACGTATGTATGTTCCTCAGGACGTAATGCATTACGCCCTTAGGAAGTCGCAGAATGGCGACCGAAACGTCGGCACCTTCGCCATGGACGCGGCGTCACTCGGACAGCCTAGTAAATACTGACTCCGGCCGCGGAAGCCTACGCTCTCAATAGAATAACATAACTTATAAAAGTGACGTACGTGCGCTTTTCACGCTTAACTCTGAATTTTCGAAAATTTCAAAAGTTTGCATTTTTTCGGCCTCTTCCTACCACTACAAAATTGAAGAAAGGGATTTTTCCTTCAAATTAAATTTATAGGTCATAATTAGTTATTTTATTAAGGTCAAAATTTCGTATTTTCTGAAATACTCAAACCCCATTTTCGGCGCTCAAGACGGCTTCAAATTTTGTCTTCAAACTTTTCGACGGGATTGTGCTAATTGCGCTGTTTAATATGACGTGAAATTTTTTGGGGGTACTTTTACATACCAATATACGTACGTACATACGAAGAAATATACGTAGTATAGGAAAAGTTATGTATTGCTGCGGAAAATCGATTTCGAGATTTCGATGGAAAGGCACTTTTGGGATCCCCTGATACCGAAAAAGTGTTTTTTTTTTCCAAAACTTCCGTCTGTCTGTCCGTCTGATTGTCTCTTGTCCGGCCGTCTGTCGTCTGTGAACACTATTAGCACCTAAACCATGCATATATTGTTTTCCAAATTGAAGAGATCCGCGTCGACCTGGCTCGAGTAGAATCTTTGAGACTAAAAAAAAATAATAATAATAATAATAATTAAAAATTGGAGGAACTTTACACAAAGCCCTCCGGATATTTTCAAAATTTTCTCAAAATGCCTCCAAATTTTTTCTTTAAAGTTCTTGTAAGAATAGAGTAACATGGGCTTATAAAGGTGACATAGGCCCGATTTTTATGGTTAAATCTGAATTTTCGAACAGTAGGAATGTTTTCAGTGTCTTCAACTACAAAATTGAAGAGGGTTTTTTCCTTCAAATAAAATTTGTTCTCTATAGTGACTTATTTCATTAAAGTCAGGTACATTTTCTCGAGAAATTTAGTAGTTTTAGCGCAATATTGCTTGCAATATCTGCAATTTTAAAAATTACTAAAACAAAATTTTCTCAAAAACGGCTCCAAATTTTTTCTTAAAACATTTTGAACGTACAGTGATTATTGCACCCTTTAATATGATGTAAAGTACATTTCTGTGTATTTTTTTGTTTTTTCAAAAATTACACAAATGTAAATGTTTTGAAAGATCTCTCAGGTAGTTGACATGCACATTTCCAACAATTTTTTAAGGAACTGTTATATTTGTGAGTTAAAGTGCTTAAAATGACTTCATATTAAATTTTTCAAAAACTCAAAAGTTTCTGTGAAAAAGAGCTTCAAATTTCGAATTTACAGTAGCACTTAAACACCAGTTTTTTTAAAAACTTCTCCAAATGTTTCAAAGAAAATTGCCATTAGAACGAGGTTCTACTGTTCTTTAATAATCTTAAAATAATATTTCCTCTCTACAATTAGGAAAACCAAAAATTAAGAAAATGCAATAGATGGCAGCAGACAAGAGTATGTGGCAAGTTTGAATAGCTAGCGGAGACCATACGAAATAGAGACCTAATAAGGAAAAGTCTGTGCCATTCTGTAGCAGCACTACTTGTTTGTTTTTTCTACAATCATACAAATGTAATTTTTTGGAAGATCTCTCATGCCGTTTATATACACATTTCTACCAATTTGTAAACACTATATTGTATTTACGAGTTAATGTGTGTTAAATGATTTCTAATAAAGTTTTTCGAAAACACCGACTAAAGTTTTCTGTGAAAAAGAGCTTCAAATTTCGAATTTATAATAGAACTTAAACACCATTTTCATAAAAACGACTCCAAATTTGTCAAAGAAAGTTGCCATTTAGTCCGAAGTTTTACTGTTCTTTAATATTCTTAAAATAATTCCGTTCTACTATTATAAAACTGAAAAATTAAAAAATCTTAGAAAATGTATTTTTGGCGGTAATAGATGGTAGCTGGTAAGAGTTTTACAGCAAGTCCGAATAGCTAGCCAAAATCAAAGGAAATGGAAATCTTATTAGATTTCTTATTTCTTGTTAGAATACAGGAAAGTCTGTGCCATTCAGTAGCATAAATAGTTCTTCCTAACAGAAATTGAATTGTAGCCTCAATTTCTGAAAATATTTCTAAAATAATATTTTCTCTTTGCAATCTTTTGTTTTGTCCTGACCATGTAATAGCTTTCCTCCCTTTTCCTAAAATGTGAATAATGTCTGTAAGTATTGTGAAAATACTACTATTAATTATTTTGGCATTTATTTTCTTCTTTAATTTTTTATCTTTTACTTTGTTCAATAATTTACCAATTGATTCTTCAAGGTTTCCATTGCAGTATTTGAATACTTCCAAAAGTCATGTTTAAAAGTATGGATTTATTTTCTAGTCAAATACAATCCCTGTAAGTTAGCTCAAATTCAGTTCATCTTATTCGGGACAAAATATTATTTCCCTTTGTATGATAATAAAAAAAATCAGTTCTAAATTTGTTTTAAGAGATAGAAGACAATAATGATGAACGGATTACAACTAGTCCACCATGGTCTTTGAACATAATCATTACTGAGCAAGGGTTCGTCCCCAAATATTTCTAAAAAATCCAAAAGTTTTTATTTTTATTTAATTTTTTACTCAATTCACAAGATGATAAATAATAACATGGGGAACACATGTTAAAAACTTTGCCATTCTTCATTAGCCAACATTTGTGGGAAAGAAATATTATGAAGATGCTCCTCAAGTAGAGGATAATGGGATATCCATGCATTGCTTCCTACCACTATAGCTTGAACAGTCACCACCAGCTCCAACATCTCTGCACTGGCTTGGAGGATCAATTCATATCGTTGCAGTGACCCTGACTGGGAATTCCTAGGGTTCAAGTCCCGATTGTGGCAAATTTTCAACACTAGATGGCTAGGTCAAATTCAGACACTCAGGGTGAGATTTCTAGCAACCAGCTGCTTTGATAGCTAGTTTTGCAAAGGAGGGACATGATAAATTTACTTGAAAACAGTTTGGGAAAAATGGGAGTGAACTGTTGGAATTTATAAATGTGATTATCTGATGTAACTACTACATAGTGTGTGTAGTTTTTTCCTTCCTTAAAAATTTACTGTGATGAAAGTAGTAACTCCATGTGAACGGACACTTCACAATTACAATGTTTTCCTTATATGATATTTGTTTAATTAACCAATTGTCCAAGAAATATTTGTTTTAATTTTTGTCGTCTATAATTAAAAAATAAATTAAACAAACCAATAACTGAAATATATGTAAAAAATTACTAAATTGTAGTTTTACAGCAAACCTCATTCAATAAATGTTAATTGTTATTTAGTAAATTGATCAGCATTATCTGTAAACTAGGATATGATTGTTCTCTGAACATTTAGGCTCTACTGTATGTAACTAATCCGATCCTACAGTTTTCTGGCAATAATTTCTGTCTTGAATGCTGCTTGATGTGTAAAGAACTCACCTTGCCATGAATGATCAAAATTAAAAGTTGGTTAAGTACATTTAAAAATTAAATTGATAAGGAAGCAGCAGGACTACATTAGCACTATTTTCTCTTGTGATATGTACTTTAGATAACATTGTAATTTTGCAACTTGAAAATGTCTCTTCATCAAATGAAACATGGGAGAATCAATCAATTTATTAAGAGAGAAAACGAATCTAATTTTTGAAGATTAATGAAAATTGTTATGGCACTACTGCCATTGAACTGAATGTATTGGGCAAATGGTATAAAAGATATATATCTTCTACACTATTTGGTATTGTGACCTATCATTACATAACGGAAAAAAACAACTAGGGGTGCTAGAACAGCACATAATCTTTAATTCTTTAAAATTCAAAAGTTTTAATGAAAATGACACTTCTACCATTGAATTCACGGCTTTGTGCTCTATACATTCACAATGGTTCAAGAAAGGAAAATATTTTTGGCAGCCTATGATTCAACCTGAGAGCTGAAATACCTGTCCACAGTTTTCACGTACCTAACATTCAACTCTTAATCTCTAGGCTGGAATATCACTTACATTACATTATTCATCTTCCTTTGTTTATGACAGCTAAAAAACTCTCATGCTTGGACAAAAAATTTGTCAAAAATTACTATAAACATTCAGAAAAAGAGTACAAGAAATGTTGTGAAAATTTAATATTGACGAATAGATTGCATTAAAGCAGAAATATTTAGCTGTAATAAGGAAGATGCAGATGAATGATTCGAAATGCAAAAAGTTCAAAGTTTTAAAAAGTTTATTATAAGTAAATCTTGAATTTAAGTTTGAAAAACTAGAGGTATTAATACAAATGGACCTGAAATACTTTCATATCTTTCCTCTATTAAAACAAAAAATGTTAAGAAACAATTTGGAGAAATTTTTGAGAAAATTTTGAAAATGTCCTAGAGGCTACTCAAAAATAAACAAACTGTTTCGAATTTGGAAGGCTTTCAGAGCATCCAAATCATACAGATAATGTTCGCTTTGAAGAAAATCCTGGGAACAGTTTCTGGACTAGTGTTGTTTACAAATGGACTGACAGAAGTTTTTGGAACAAAAAGAGAAAAGAAAAACCAGACTCAAACTTTTTCAAAGTAGGAATTGTCAAAACATGTCCAACAAACACATATATCCTACTAATATATCCCAGGGTACAAGAAATCAAAAGTTCAGAGACATTTTTAAGAAAATCAGGTTTACGTATTTTTGAAAAATTGTCAGGGTTTCTATAAAAATTATACCAATTTTAAAAGGAAAATAAACAGAAATATTTAAAAATCCAATATTGCAGAATATATTGCAGTAGAGTATTTAAAATGTGACTATTAGAACTTTTCGCTTTATAAAGCTTGCTACCAACGATACTTTTTTCAAAAAATTTCTTGAATATCAAGACGGCAATAAAATTATAATGATTTGAATAAATTAATGAATTAAATAGTCAATGTATTAAATTAAAACACAATACTGTAATAATAAATGAAGTAGACAAAAAGATGAACACTAGAAAGTTAATGGACACAGGGTCATTCCTTGAAATGGCTGATAGCGATGATTTAATAGTTTTCACTTTCCAAAACTTTTCAAACAACAATATGAATTTCCGTCCTATCAATACCATTCTATCCAAAATTAAATACACGTTATGTTTTTATGATTATTACTTTTGCTAACACTATCACAAGACATCTTGTTAAATAACAATTTGCATAATTTTCTGATTACTGTACGTCAGTTACACACAAAATTACAAATCTCTTTATCACCATTGACATAAAAATGAGTGAAGGTTACATATCCTTCAGGGTGGTTGATAAGAAGTTCTTAAAATACTCCCTTGCATCTGCAGGAAATAGTTTCAATCATCTTGTTCTAAAAAATATTCTCAAGTGATGGCTGGGTGAACATGATTATCTATTGTTTGAAGCGAAAAAATATGAAATAAAATAATTAAAGAAAATAAAGACAGGGATGATGAAAAGTGTTTTGTTATGGGAGCAATGTCAATAAAATATAATCAGAAAAGAACAATTGTAGTTTCACAATCATTACATATTATGCTTCCTCAAAGTTAATATGAATTATTCATATATTTACCTAAAACATAAATATTAGATACTAGTACACTATCACATGTAGTTTCTGAAACTCTTAGGCTGATGGGGCATAACTTCGAGGCAACCAAAAGGCACAAAATCGAATATAAATTATTTTTATGGTTTTGTAAGTAAATTTGCACTAAATAATAAATAAATATAAGTATTTACCCAAATATAAGTCAACTCTGACTACAATATGACCTAATTTAGAAGAGGCCTCCTGAAAATGTTTAAATATCAAACCATTTCTTACTATTCACTCAAAATGAAATTGCAAATTGACTAGACAGAAAATTATCTTCTGTATGAGAATGTTAAAATGTACTGCCCAAGTTATCACAATTTTCTTGCTCCTTAAAATTACAACTGATTTTTGTCACTATTGTCACTAATGACTTATTCTCCATCAGATCTCTTTGGAATCAACCAAAATCGGTTTGACAAATATTAATTCCTCCATCATCATGTTAAATTTTCCCTATTCAACATTCCCTTAATGACTGGGAGTCATCGACTAATTAGGACCATTTTCATTCATTATTTGAAATTAATAGGAAAGTCAAATTTACAATAACTTTATTGCAAACATTTCTTACAAAGTATCAAGGTTAAAATAGAAATTAAACTGGACAATAAAATATACACATCATATAACACACATAAAATGATAAAATATACAATAGTTCAAAAGGTACTAGATATTAATGCATTTACATTACATCACATATTAGAAGTATGTAATACTGAGGTATTTTTCAAAACTGTGCGTTTTGTAGTTTCCACCACATAATACACAATCTGGTAACTAACCTTATAGATAAAAATGCGTGCATACTACAAAAACAGTAATATTCTCTAATAAACTGAATATATACTATCAACATTTTATAGACTTTCCTGATTTACATAATGATTAATAAAATACAAACATAGGAAACAACAACATACGTTCATTAATAACAGTCAATACAGTTCTTTAACGAAATAAAAGAAATTTTAGCAAGATACCTACTAACATTTTTCCAAAAATATTTTTTCAAATATTTAATTAAACACTGTCAGAGACATGTTTACATCTTGACAGATAAAAGTGACCGCAAGCTCATAGCAATAAGTATTAAAAATATATATTAGTAACATCATGGATACTAAAGCAATAATTTACCTACACTAAAGTACTAAAAGTCTTCACTAACCCTTGCTAGATTTTTTGCGTAACACATCTAAATATAAGTAGGCAAGGGCATCGCCAATAACCTGAGAAGTTTTCTCAAATGCAGCAATTAAAAATATTTCTGAGCTGATTTCTCACACTTTATGAAGTACTGATATGAATCCACAAATTATCCCTGACAAAATACTTAATTAATACACATTAAAAACACTATATATCATGCAAGCATATGACCAACTTGCAATGATCATATTTTAGAAATTCAATGTTACTTCTAAAACTCCAGAAAATATTTGACTATAGAAGAGAATTTGCATTTAATGTTTTGGTGTTTAATTTTAATCACCATTCCCGGAGACAATCTGGATCATCAAAACTAGCACGTAAATATACTTTTTTAAAGCTACAATTCCTTGATGGTGCAAGCATTTGAACTTCTACATTCTTAGAAACAATCAATAAAGGTAGCTGGACAGATATTCAAATATTTTTCACTAAACAAGGGAAGCCAAAAGCACATAATTTTCAGAATCTCTGTTTTCTATTCTCATCCACATATTGCCATTCTTCATTAAATAAACCAGCTCAAGAAGAGCAAGCAATATTAATTTAGCTACAAAATTCAAATTACAATTTTTGTTTTCAATTTATTAATCAACAAAATTTTGCAAAATTCATAACTGAATGTTGCTATTCTTCACCTTTCAGATTTCTGTCAACCGATGGCCATGGTCAGCAGGGGCCAAGTTAAATAAAATAAGAACAACTGTTGCCATATAACAAAACAATTACATATAAATAATGTAAGAAAAAAGAAACTCTGATATGTAAATTAACAGATACTATTTGCTCTTCTTCTCATGCCAGAATCATCGAGTATGGCAAACAGAATACATAATCACAATTCTCTCATTCTCTTAAGTACATACACAAGCAAAGCTCACAATATATCACATATAGAAGAAATATGCATATCTGATTTAATTAAAATCAGGTATGTCATCAAAAGAATACCCAGGATACTGCCTATAAGCATAATAAGCTATTCGAACATGGTAGGCACCAGGAAGGAACATTATGAGGCCCAACATTATAAGTGGCCATGTTCGGTCAGCGTACTGCAAAAAAGTAAATAAAATATTCATAGAAGAGCACAACAGCAAACAATCTCATACTAATGTCTATGTATAAATAGTATAAGTATTTACCTTTTAACTACCAAACTACAATATGTATTTTATTTCAAAATTATAACTTATTACCTTCACATCAATTATTCCACCAACTAATAAACTGCCGACCACAAGAAGAACAGTTCCCCCAAAGCAAAGGAAGCATGCTAAGATAAGAGATTTCCATGGGATTTCTGGAGGTGGGCACTCAAACTAAAAACAAATTTTCCTGTTTAATGATTTTAAAAAGTACGGATGATATTGCAAATTACCTTTTGGTAATATTACCTGTGCGTCAACGAAATCGCTGTGATCTGCATCACATTCATTTACTCTTTCGTAACTAATGTTTTTAAATGTACTTATTCTTCTTCTGGACATATTACTCCCAATCTTCAATCTGAATAGAAATATAACAACACGTCAGTCCCCGACAGTCAATTCATCAAATTAAAAAGAGAAAGAATTAGTAAGTACATACTAGTAAGACGCAACCATCACGTTGAAATGCCAATATCCATTAAAAATTCAGACAGTAGTGTAGCAAAAGGGACCACGCTACTACTTTTATAGTATACGCATGTAACTCAACACACCTAGTGGGCGTAAGGTTATTTCCGTTATGTAACAGCGTAAATGATTATTACGTTCTACTCTGAAAACGAACGTAAACAACAAATACAGTTTTTAACAAATTGGAACACTCGTAAAGATAATTCAGGGTTATGGTCACCTCTGTCAATACAATATGACTTGTTCGCTTTTCGACATTCAGGTGTTACTTGTGACAAACAAACGCTGCAATACTACAGAGCTCCCAGTGGCAATGAAGTCAATTACTTTCATTGCCCGCCATTTTATATCTACCGATAAAATACAATGTGTAATAAATGCACCTCATTTCATAAACTAAGTCAACTCCAGAATTGTCTTCTTGAGAAACATTCTTATCCTCAGATACGTAACTTTTACTTTTCATCAAACAATGGCATACTCATTAACTGGGGAAAAGTTGTCGCAAAAGTAGTAATAACATCATTATTTTGGAATGTGAATGATATAATTTTCCACAAATACAAGATTTATCGAATCCTATTCCTACATGAATTTCTGAAATTACAGTAGAATAATTACTATCTGAGATTCCCATGTTGTCTTGTAATGTGATTAAAATTAACTTTTTTTTTATCTTGGCGGTATAAATATCGACCGAAGTGTTTGAAAACAGATATTGACATTTCTCGAAGTTTTTTTATGCTATTTTCCACAAAACGAAAGAAAAAAAGACATGTAGAGGGCAGTACGAGTACTTCTGTAACCAATAATATATTAAACAGTCGCATTAAAGTTAATTGTCAAAATGCGTTCTCCGCAGCATATCAGATCAATAATATAATTTCCCTGAAGTGCCGTGCGGCGCAACAGCGCCCAGCGACTCGCATGCGGCAGCACCCGAGGCGAGGCTATTGCTGCCTTGGTTGCGCCGCGTAGCCCTTCTCACCCCGTCTTCACGCGAGGCAGGGCGGTGGCGGCGGCGCCGGTGACGTCGGAGGTGGCGGGGACGCCGCGGCAGCTTTGGCCCCGATGGAGTATCCGCAGCGGGGACGGGACGTCGCCGCACTTGTTTAGAACTGCGCAACACAGTTTTTACTCGCTTTGGCACGCCATACATTCCATGCGGTTGTTTGCTAAGTGCCCCTAAGATGAAGTAGTTACCCCTTCCCCTTCTCACCCTCGCCCAATTTCCTTTAGACGAGAAGTATCTCATTATAAATCTGCTACAGTAGCGCCTGTATTTATTTATCTGGATGAGTCAAAAATATCATTTAATCAGGAAATTTACTTTTGTAGAAAAAAACTCCAATTAATATAAAGAATGAATAAAATTATATTAAAAATTGTAGTAAATTTTCTGGACATAGTTCCTGCTGTAGATATTAATATTTCTTCTTACCTTAATTTGGCACACATTTAAATACGTGGTGGATTCATTGTCCATTTCTAGAAAATATTTTTAAACGATGAGTCAATTTATGACTGGGTCCCAAGGGCACATTTCGTTTCCTGGGAAAAGTGTCTGTTCTGGTGACGTCAACATTCCAAAGAGTGAATGATTTCCCAAGGACAAGGAAACATCTTGAAACACAATGGACATCAGAGAGGCTATTCAGAGTTCTTGGAAGGAAAAGGAGAACCTCCAAAAACGAGCAACCGGTACCCAACAACCTCTTGCCTGATTGATGCTCCAAACGAAGGTTGACTATTATTCTCAAGCAGACAAGCGAAACTAAGACGACAGCAGCCAAATATCTAACTCAATTAAAACTGGTGCTTAAACGTTTCTCGCATTTTCGTGTCTACAGAATAATTTAAAGGCTGCAGGCACGTATTAAGCATGACAGAGCCGTGTCTCGAGCAAGAGGAAGACGGAGGTAGGACTCAAGGCCAAACGGCGGTGCGGAGCGGTGCGGCACCGCGCCGTCCTTGAGAGTTTCCTGCTTCCGCGGCTAGATGGCGGGTGCGGCGAGCGGCGCCGGCGCGCGTGTTGGGGGCGGCGTCGGCGTTATCGAGTCGCCCGCCGCGCCGGTCTCACCCCCCCGCACAGTGGCGGGTGCTGCAATGCCGAGCTAGGCCAGTCGCTGCAGTAGTGCAGGGGGGAGCGGCGACGTGAACAGTCGGACGGACGGACGGTCGGACGGACGGAGGGCAGGCGGTGTGCGGTGCGGGTGCGGACCGGGCGGACAGGCGAGGCGACGAGGCAGACGCCGGCATCTAGTCTCGTGCCCGGGGCGCCTGTTCTCTCGGCGATCGCCCGCGCCCGCGCTCGCGCCTAGGCCAGCGAGGTCGCCCGGTCGCGCCGTCAGCCCCTGCCAGCGACAGCCGGCGCAGTCGCCGCCACCGCCGCCGTCGTCGCCGCTGGAGCCGCCGCGCCGTCGCTGCGGGACGCTGCCGCTGCTGTCGCCGCCGCCGCCGACGTCGCCGACGCCCCGCGCCGTCGCTGCTCAGACCACCCGACCGCCTGCTACCGCCACCGCCGCCGAGGCCTTCCCCGGGAGCCCGAAGCTCGCTCGCCCAGCCGCCCGCGCCGTCGCCCGCGCCCGCGGGGACACCCCGATCCGCCCCGGCAGCTGAGCGGCGCCGAAGGTAAGCGAGCGGCGGCGGCAGCTGCTGCAGCGGCTGCGGCGCGCCCGCGCCCGCGCCGCGCCGCGCCACGCGCCGGCTGACGCAACCCGCCGGGCCGGGTCGCACCGCCCGCGTCGCCCGCGCCGCAGCCGGCTGCCGGTGGCCGGCTGCCATGGCAGGGACGCGCTGAGTGTCAGGCCGGACGGAATGTTCGTATCAGTGGCAAACCAATCGATTTGTAGGCTTCTCCAGCGAATTGCAAATCGCTGACATGCCATACGCGAATTTGAACGAAGTTGATTTCATAATGTTCTCCGATATTCAAGTTAGCTTAGTCGCTTGATAGGGAGCTTCAAATTTAATTGAAATATGTCAGAACAATCTTAGTTTACCATACGGTCATAATGTTCTGGATAGTTAAAAAAACTGACAAAGAATAGCATGAACGATTTGAACTTCTTATTTAGATGATTTTGGGAAAGGTAACTTCACATGACGTATTTACTAGTTAAAGTTTTGGGGAAATAAGTTGCTTCTTTTTCTAGAGTGCCTTAAGGTACTGCAATAGAAAATGTGTGTCATAGTCTGGGATCACGTTGTTTTCGCTTCTTCGAGCAAAGTGTGTAGAAGACAATCGTCTTACGCAGCTCGTCGAAATCGCAGTAAAATATACACGTGTTACTGAAGAAGAACAACATTCATTCGAATATCATACTACTTTGTTCATTCAGTATTAGTTTAAATATTGATAGGCGACCTATTAAAAATTATACGTTTTCACATATTAGTAAATAGACTTTCACCAATATGTAATGACGCGTATAAAGCAAAGAGCAAAAATGTGATTTGTAATTACATCGTGCCAAACACAATTTTATATTAGAGTAACATTTTTCACCGAAGAGTATATCAAAATTTGATGAGGACGGTATCGAAACACGGTTTCTGGATAGTTCAAAGTCGGTGACCCACAGAGACAAACACGTTCGCTAGCAATTCATCCGAAGCTCGCGTGCATGAGATTCTCAATGCAAAGACACGCGCCCGGCGTACATCTCCTCCTAGTATCGATCTGATTCGCTTATTACACATTACAATGCTCGATCCACGGGCGGCTGTGTTGGGCGATGGCGGTGGCGGCGGTGCGGTCCGCGCCCGCCCCCGCCGTCTGCGCCGCCCGCCCCGCCCCCGCCCCGCCTCTGGCGTCGCCGCCGCCGCTGCCGCCGCCGCCAGGCGCGCGGGCGGCGGGGAGGCCTACGGGGGACGCGGTGACTGGGGGGGGGGGGGGCGGAGGCGGCGCGGGCCGGGCCGGGCCTGCCCGCCGGAGGCCCCAGCATTGTGCACCTGGTTAGCGGCGAAGCAGCGAGTCGTGTCCGGGGCGGAAGTGCAAGGCGTGAGGGGGACGTTGGTGTTTTTGGACGCGGCTATTGAGATGCAGAGAGATTTCGAATGAATGCGCGCCATAAATATTCGCTTCAAAAGGAGAAATGAAAGAAATATGAATGTTAGCAATTCCACCGTCATACGCATAAATTCAGGTCCACTTCAATCTAGTACGTGTTTCTAGTGTACCAGGAAGAATGAAAAATTTATGTCCCACAACATGTAGACTACAAATCGCCTTGGTCTCTCTGCAGAATTGAGAGATGTTTCTGAAGACCCACATAAGAAAATGATTTGTATTAAGAGCTTTATTAGTATAACGAAATTTTAAAGATTGAATATCAATTAGGATATATATTTTTATACATATAATACATCATTTCATGTTTTCAGTTTGTCATCAAGTTGATAAATATTTCTCTTGGAAATCAATATTTCTACGTGTATATTTCACTACAGTACATGTGATAAACACATCATGCTTCACCAACCACACGTAACCAATTCATCGCAACTGCACTGCGAACGTAAGGGCGCAGTGCAAGCGCAGAACATTCACTTTTCCGCGCGCGCACCCCCTCCCTCGCTTGCTCTACTGTAGCACGAAGGGCTCTCCTGACCCCACGCAACATGAACTGAGAGAAGTCGCAGCGACAGTGCGACTAGTGCGTAGGCGAGGAGCGTGGAACTTCCTTGACCGGCAGCGAGCGCGGAAGGGCGAGGGCAGGGCCGAAATCAGCGCAACGGCGCGGAATTCGCGAGCGCGCTGCGGAGGGCGACCTCGCGAGTGCGCTGCGGCGGCACGCACCAATGCGGGCGCCACTGGAGGGCCGCGGAGGATGCGGTCAGCTTGCGGTAGGCCCCGGGGCGCGCCCGCCCCGACCGCCCCGCCCGCTCCGCCAGCCTCGCGTCCTCCCGCACCCGGCCGCGCGCCCCGGGGGCTTTTCTCTGCGTGCGGTGCACGTAATGAAGTTCCTTTTGCCACTTTCGATTCTAATCCCTTTTGTCATTTGCACAAGCGTTGTTTTCTTCTTTCCTTTTCGGTTTCCTGTCCTTTTTTGATTTCATCCGTTCTTATGTTCCTTCGTCTCCTCTTCCTTCTTTCTCTTCTTGGTCCTATTATTTTCCTCCCCATCGTCCTCCTTCCTTCTATTTTCCCTTTATGTCTCTTCTTCTTCTTCTTCTTCTTCTTCTTCTTCTTCTTCTTTCTTCTCTAGTATGTTCTTCTTCCTTCTTTAATATCTTCTATCTTCTCTAGTCTCTTCTTCTTTTTTCCATAGCCTCTAATTCTTCTTTCTTCTGTAGCCTCTCCTTATCCTTCCTACCTTTCCAGTCTCTCCTTTCTTTCTATGTCACTACTTTTCTCTCTTTATCTCTTCTTTTCTCTCTGAATATCTTTTTTTCTCTTCTACGTGTCACCCTCTTCCTCTTTCTTGTTCTTATTCTTTTTCTTCTCTCTCTCTCTTTCTTATTACTCGAATGTCCTCTTTAGTTTATCGCTTTTCTTTAGAACTTTTTTCTTGTTTCCTTCTTCTTTGTCTTGTTTCTATTTTTATCCTCGGCTTCATTGTTCTCTATTTGGCACTCATCAAGTTTCGTTCTTACTTATCCTCTACACTGGTTTCTTTTTGTCATTATTTCTCTACTTCTTCTTTAAATATTTCAGATTTCTATTATTATTATTATTATTATTATTATTATTATTATTATTATTATTATTATTATTATTTTTATTATTATTATTATTATTATTATTATTATTATTATTATTATTATTATTATTATTATTATTATTATTTTCTTATTTAATTCATACCAAATCGTCTTTGAACACTTTTCATTGTGTCATTTCTCTTTTTCATATTTTCCCTTTTCTCAATTACATTTACTCGTTTGTTTTCTTTTTATATTTCGTAGCTTTCATTTGTATTTTCATTTCTCATTTTCTTTCGTCTTTCATTGGCAGTTCTGTGCTGTTCTAACTTCCTCATATTCTATAATTCACTTGCCTTTCATTTCTTCATCTTTTTTTCTCTCTTCCTTTCATTTTCGGATTCTGATCTCATTCGTTTATACTTTACCTCCCTTTCGATTTTCTTCTTCGTTTCTATTATTTGTCTTTCATAGATTTTCCTAAAACAACTTGGCTATATATGGATTATGATGAATGGGGCAACTCACTCGAGAAATTCCGAGATAAGGAGAGAACGCTTTATCAACATCCGTACAAAGCAACATCCCTCGTTACAAATGAAACCAATTTGGATTTTTTTCCTGCAAACTGATCTCAGTTTTCACATGGAATAAATATTTCATATTTTAAAATTTAACAAATATTTTGGATAATTGGATTATGATATAAATGGAAATGAAGTGCCTTCCCTATACGATTAAATGATTTCCCTCATTCAGACGTATATTTATCCAGTTGCAAACGCTAGTTTTATCATTCCCAACTTTACATGCGTTTCTGCTTTGAAAGTGAAATTGGAATTTTTATTCTCTACGGATATTGAAGAGTATGCGCTCTTATCTCATTAGTAGTTATTGCTGGAATTAAATGATAGTTATCGTATTTGTCTAAATTACCATTTTAGAAGGAGCTTTAACATGTTTTATTAGTATGTCAATAGATATACATGATTACAAATATCTCCAGAGTGTGACATTTTAATTTAAGCTGACAGCGAGGTTAATGTACGTCTTTATCGAGAAACCATTTATCTGAAGGATGTGGTGTGCGAGTAGCTCGTAAGAGGAAGTCTAACGTTTCTTCTGATACGCAGCAAACATTGCGGGTTGCATACTTTCATTTGTGCGTACGAGTGGCTTACGATTGGCCATCTATTATGTTCCGAGTACTTTATTTACTAATAAGTTTCGATGTATTGAAAATTCATTCATTTTAAGAAGAATTTAAAGATTCACACACATTGTTTTTCAAAATTTATAGAGCAATGATTCACAATCATTCGTCTTGAAGAAATCACAGATATGGAAGCTCAGATTGATGATCCTCGCTTTTCAATTGAAACCGTCTTCCTGCCAAACTGGTTCACTAGTTCAACCAATTGATTTTAAGTTTCGTGGAAGCTAACCCATTGCTAAGCACTTTATTACTGTCTTCTCGATGACAAGTTTTAATGGGTAAGCTGACAGGAGCTGGTTTGAGCAATGGTATAAACAAGCCAAAATTATGAAAATACATTCATCTTAAAATGTGTGTATGGAAAACATTACTTTTTGATTTAATGACATTTATTTGTCTTTGTGGGTGAATCAAACATTTTAATTTGATATATTTATGTTTCATTCAATAAGTCGCATGATCTGTTAGGTTACTAGCGCGACCGCAATAAAAACAATACAAACTACAATCAACATAATACTAATTTTTATTGTATTAATTGCGCATCTGCCTTACAATGCCTTATGGCGCATTTCGTAGTTGGATTTTCAATTTTGAGACACGTGCTTACTTTTCCCCCGTTTATTATGAAAAATGTTTCTTCCGTAATTTAAATATAGGAGGAGATAAAAAGTGTTCACACAAACATTTTGAGAAGAGGAACCAGGAGTCAGAAGCAGACGGTTGTCGTGGACTGAGAGAGTAAAACATTTAACATCCATACACCATTGTGACAGAAGTGTAAGTGGTGGTTAGTTTTAAAGTTAAATATTGTAGACTGTTTTAAATACATCAGTTTCATAAATTTAGCAGATAACTTTACTCGCTGTGATCTTTATAGACGCAACCCGCTTGATGTTTAGGTGTTAAAAGCTCCTTGTTACAGTGACTCCTGGAATCCTAATGCCACATTAATTTTACCTGGGGCACCAAAAAGAAGCGAAGAGAAAGGAGAAGGAAAAGAAAAATGGAGGAAAGTAAGAAACAGAAGAAATAGACGATAAATAAAGAAAACGAAGACGAAGGAAAAGAAAGATTAAACGAAAAGAAGAACCAGGAGAGGTGGCGCGGGGCATCAACTGATGCCACCGCAGTGCCTTGATCGGGAGGTCCTAGGTTCGAGCCCTGGCTGTGGCCGGTTTATCTACACTAGCTACATAGCTAGGTCGTATCCATTTGCTGTCCGGAGGAGAATTCTAACGGCCGGCTTCTCTGATCGGGAGTTGCCCGTTGTTTCTCTGATCAATGCCAGGTGAATGCCGGAGCCTAACAAACGCGTCTGAGACAAGTGCGGCTCCCGCGAGCGATCTTTCCTTCCTCTTCCTTGTCCTATCCTCACCACTTACTCATACACACTTACACGCAATACTCTACTACACTTGCCGGGAGTAGTCGGGAGCTTCGGTCTTGTGCCGGTTGGGCGGGGCTTCGCTGGTGGGAGATACCTGGTTGAGGAAAACCACGCTCTCCATCCGTAAGTTGATGCTAGATCTCAACATCGGAAAAAGAGATGAAGAACAACCGAAGAAACAGAATAAGTAGAAGAATAAAGAGAAATAAAAAAAATCGTTGACTTAGTCTCATGGAATTTCTCTCTTAAGAAACCCCAGCTGTTAGCAAGTACCATCGATCCATGATATGTAATATAGACATCTCTGGGATAAAGAACGCGCTCGTAAGTAGGTATACGTCTAACCTTCATGCAGCAATTATAGATTTCATTTTAGCGTCAGCCTGCCGAGATTAGTTAAAAATAAATAATTGATATATTTCAAATATTAGATGAAGCATGAACAGTATACTGACGCGTAGCCTGTCAGTGGTGGCTATATAGCACTGAGACACACAGCTTGACCTGGAGCTGAGTGATTTCCAAGCTCAGACACGAGACCTTCCTGGCGTAAAATAGTCGTAAACGCGTCCGCCCGTACTACCTTCCTTTATCACCGATCTGACAGAGAAGTGGCACCGCCACGGTTATTTAGTGCGTCCGAAGTAATTCACGTATCTTTTAACTCAAGATCCAATATGAATAATGGAAGCTGTTGTCAAATTATGTAATGAAATAAACTACGGCGAGAGAACTGAAATACTTGTTTGTATTGTACTTGTGTACCCTGCGTCCGCCCGTGTGTCAGTGCGTCACTCACAGTTAGACTCCTTCCCGTCCACCAATCGAGACAAATGATGTGTCATTCGACGCGCTTCAGTCTCCTGATGGCGAAATGGTGATTTGTCGTCGAATCCATGCAGACGATTCTACGAAATTTTCAAAAGCGTATTTTGGCGCTGCAATCTAGCGGTAGCCGCACAAATCACGTCATGGGGACGAGCCCATGCTTCCGAAGCCATGTTCACACACATCGCCTCGAAAGACACCGCAAGCGTAATGACTGCGAAATGTGACACCAAAGCGGCGATGAATGACAGGTTGGTATCGCTGTATTGCGCGAACGCCGCTGTTTACATTAAGCGGTACAGGGCTTCAATCAGTCGGAAGGAAAATGTTAGCGTTTCCATACCCTAAGATAATTATCGTTTTATAAGATAATTTTATGTGTAGCATATACGATAGTGCTAATAGGATATACTCCTTCCAACAAAATTATATTCTAATAAATGAAAATCTATACGAATGGAACGGTATGTTGTAGAAAAGGAGCTTGCACATGAACAAATTTGCTTTAATAAGCCACCTTATAATACACAAAGTATGCATATATCTTCAGATCAACTCATTAGGATTAGGTTCTACAAAACCGAAATCTGGTGTGTGTTGCGTGTGTAGTCCAAAAGAACACCTGGAAAGAGTTGCGGATTTTAATCCTTACTAGAGTTGTTTTGTGTCCAAGGCTGAAAAAAATGGGCGACAGTACATTTATAGTATCTTTTTATTTAGAACTTGCAGAATACACATTTTTAACATTTGAAAATATTTTTAAAACAGTTAAAACTGTCGGCGACGCCACATTAAGCTAATAAATAAAATATATCCTTCGAGTAATTGTTGTTATGAATATCGTGTAATTGTGACTATCGAATAATTGTTGTTATCAAAATACCTTCAATTGTTTAAAAAAATATTTTTTAAATGTAAATGATATGAATTGAAAACAAAACAACTAATTTTGCACGTACAATTTTGGCTCACAGAAATATGTCAGTTAGGTTCGTTCACTTAGCTTTAGTGAAATGACAACAGAAGGAAACAATTATAATGAAATTTTATTATCTTGGTTCATGTAATGCATTAAAAGTACCCTTCACCACATATATAGTACATCAGAAAATCTTTCTGATAAGAAATCTCATCATTGCTTGCTTGTTTATATCGTAATATTCTTCATTCACAGTATATGCAAAGTAATGTTACTACTAGTGGGAAGGATACATTGGGTCCAGGATGTTGGGAAGAAAACAACTGGCATCCGACAAGAAAGACAACACGCTAATTCCCCTTGCAAAATTATTCAATTATCAAAAATTCAATTATATTAATGTAACCAACCATCATCTTCGCTAATCGGGGTGACCTTCTGCTGAGGTAATTGACGGGAAAGCACAATTAAGGGTTGTAAAATGCCGTCCAAGAGAAGCCACATTTCTGAAGGGGAGGGTTTTAGGTTGAGCGAGAGCTTTGAAAGGGTACAAGGCAAAGTGATTCGATGTTTTTCTTTATAACTTTTGAATTTACGCCACACATTATATGATTAAGAACGATAAATGAATAATATTGAATTACAAAATTCTTGACACCGGCTGCGATTGCGTTGTGTAGTTGCTGATATGATGAGAAAAAGTGAGAAAAATTATAAAAAACGGATAGCAATGCAATAAATGAGATATATGCTTCCGATGTGTATAAATGTGCACACCTTTTTCTAGAGGGTAAGATATTGTCTTTCATACCATAATTTTACAGTATTTCTACTAAAGAATAGTCCAATAAAATAGATAATGTTATTTTTTTATGAACAACAAACCGGTTGAGGTGGCTCAGGACATCAACTGAGTGCCGTGCCGTGCCTCAGACCGGGAGGTCTGCGCGCTGCCATGCCTCAGACCGGAAGATCCTAGGGTTCGAGTCCCGACGGTCTCGGCGATATTTTGACACTACCCAGATAGCTATTTGCATCACAAATTCAGCCGCGTCTGGAGGAACATTCCAGCGGCTGGCTACTCTTATCGGTAGTTTTACGCGATTTTTCCGGTCAACATCAGGCGAATGTCGGAGCACGGACCGCGCGCTATCTTTCCTTCCGCTTCCTTGTCCTATTCTCATTCTTCACTTACACACACTTACACTTTCAAGCTCTACACTATCACACATGTCGGGAGGCCAGTCGGGAGCTTAGAGCTTGTAGCTGGGCGGGGGGTGGAATCTTCCCCCAGCCGATGCAAGAAGGTCGGCGGAAGACCCACCCATAGGGGCAGAACCACCGCCAACTCCGGGGATACAAATTTCACTGTACTAACGGGAAAAATGACCGTAGCAGTTGATAAACAATCAATCAAACTGCCACCGTAAAACTTCAGTTGCAGACAAGCAACTACATAACGCTATCGCAGCCGGTGTCAAGAAGTTTCAACCATTAAAAATCAAAATCATACGTATCCAATTCTAAGTATATACCTTCAGTATGAAATTATAAACATCCATTTATAAATGTTGGACTGGATGTGAAAATAGTGAATCAAGAGGTAAACACGAAGAAGCATATATACTACACTCCGATTTAAACATAATGACATTTAATTGTCACGAGCTGGCAGAGGGGCGGGGGGGGGGACATTGTCATCCAATCGGGAGGTCCAATACCAAAATTTAAGTCGTAACGAAGTTCCCGATTGGATGGAAGTGTAGCCCTCTCACTCCAGCTCGGGACATTGGTGTGTCAATATGTTTAAATCGATGTTTAGTAGTAAAAATAATTGAAAAAAAAGATATGTTCATGTATTACCTCTCTAATGTTTGACGTTTCCTACCGCCACTCCAAAATCCTCTCTCGGCACTATCGATCTCGCTGATAAGAGAAGTAAATATTACCTCTCTGCTCGAATCACTGCGTTCTAATTTACTTTTACTGTGTTTAATGCTATTAACATAATTAAATCTCGCTTGCTTTACACAAAAATGTCCTAATTACTTCACGATAAAAATAGCACTGGAATGAAATCTTATATTTATTTGAACAATACAGATGAAATGAATAAAGGAAGTAATTTTCCTTATTTTGAAGTTCTGGAATAATGAATGACTCATGGAAATAATTACTGGAGAGTTTGAAAGAGATTATTGTTTCGACGTTTTTTGAAGTTTTGATGAAATGTTTTGGAAATAAAAACTACGATAAATAAGAGTAACATACATACCTTTTGGGGTAAATGTAATTACTTCTGAATGTTGGATAAACCAATCCTTGGTCAAACCACATTGCTATTAATTCGTTCTCAAATGCAATTAATTGTAGTTGATAGGAAGAGATACTCTAGGAAGTGAAACAGTAGTGTATTGAATCGGGAGTCTACAAACTTGAAATGCAGTTAAGAGAATATTTTTGTTTGTAGAGCAAGTAATTCAGCAATGTATAGACATATGTTTCTTTGGAAGGAATCAAAGGGATATTGGTTTTTAGGGAGATGCCGCGTCGTAGACAGTATTGCCAAAACAGTGTCTGAACAGTACTACACTTCGCAATACTTCTGGTAATGTTTCATCAAAATTCGAAAGTACAACAGAAATGTTTGCTTTTAGTAGAAAATGTTTCGCGACTTTAAAAATAATTGTTTTTTTCTGCCTAAAAAGTTTGTGAAAATTAACTTGCGGTAGTCGGTCAAAAGATTGCATCCACGCACTGTCTATGCATCTTCTCATTCATTTTTAATCAATCATTTGAAGGTGTTCGAATGTCATGTATGTGTAATCTATCTAGCTAGTTAGTTATCATTATCCACAGTAAGTCTCATGAAAATTGAGCCTACCAAGATTAATAACTCCTGTCAAAGGCTATACGTCATGCATGTACGAGTATATATTAGAGGTATTAAGGGGAATGTGGTATACGAATAGATTATGTTTAAACTCGAGGAATTAAAAGTTCGAGGAAAAAGTTTCGAAGAATGACTCAACAAAACTTAACTTAGATAAAACTATCCTTTGGAGTATACCAGATCCATTATACTGTAAAAAGGAAAGTTAGTACACTCCAACGTTTTTTTTTCGGTTTATTTTTATGATGCCTTTCGAGTTTTATGCAGTACTATGAACGAAGAAATCACATCCCTACAAATTAACAACGATTTCCGTATACAATCTAAAGCTACTTCAAAACACCTTACTCAGTAACCGATCTGATACGAGATTGTAAGTAACGTAATATTTCTGCCAATGCTTTGGAAGGTAAAGTATGTGAATCCCCTTCATTTCGCAGCAACCTTTCACCTACACTGACAACGAAACAAACAAACCATGCCTCCAGCGTAACGGCTCGTCAAAACACGGGTCACAGCGAGGTGCCTCGAAAAAGGCTTAAAATAGCTGGCAAGGCAAGATCACTTCCTTAAAGAAGATGGTGCTGGGCGTCGGATTTGAGGCCTGACAGGGGCGGGGGAGTAGGCTGGGCGGCGCTGCGGTGGGACTTTGGGAATTGAATGAAAATGAAATGTCGGAAGGTTCCTCGAAGAAGGAAACGAGATGAGGGAGTGGCAAATAATGCGAATTGGAAATGCGGAGTAAAAGCAAGAGTAGAAATTACACGTTTTCATTAGGTTGGGTGGAACGTGGATGAATGGAAATAAGAGTGGTGCACAAAAAATAATATTTCGTCTAAAGTACTGAAAGATACGTAAATAAACTGAGCAAATGTGTGTATCAAGAAGTGTGTGCAAGTAGATTGGATTTAAAGGAAGTGGGACGAAAATGACGGCGATGACAATCGAAGACAGATGATAGAGAGCAAACGATCCGCTAAGAGACAACGCAAATGCCACGTTCTGCTAAGGCTATGTATGGCCTGTCCATGTATGTCATATTGGGACGGGAGAAGAAGGCTATAAAAGGGTTGGAAACGAGGGATCCAGACAGGAAACAAGGGACCCGGACGGGAAACGAGAGACCCGGACGGGAAAAGAAAATTCTGGAACGGGAAAGGAAACGAAAGTCCAGGACGGGAAACGAGAAACCAGGTCGGGAAACACCAGGAGACACCAGGGAAGCAAACGAGAGACCAGGACGGGGAACGAGTCCAAGACGAGAAGACAGGCCGAGAGACGAGGGGATGGACGAAGGCAGGAGGCGCCAACAAACACGCGAGGGGGAATGAGAGCGAGGAGGAGGAGGAGGAGGCGGAGGAGGAGGCGGAGGAGGGCCCAAGGGAGCTGAACCTCGGGGTCGACGTCCGAAAGGCGTAGTCAGCACCAGCGGCCGTCCGGGGCGCAGGGCGAGGACCAGCGCGGCGCGGCGCGGCGCCTGGCAGCAACTGGCGCGGGATGTTGACGCAGGGGAGGGGCCGCGCGGCAAACAAGCGCGGGCCGCGGGCCGGCGCCGGGCGGCAGGCGCCGCTCGCCGTGGAAAAAGCAAACAACCGTGCGTGAAAACGGCCTGCATGAACAATCTCTAATAAAACAGGGCGGCTATGACAGCTGGCGAGCGTCCAGGCCGACGGACAGGTGGGGCACGGGTGGGGCGGCCTTCTCCCCACGCGTCGGGAAGGCTGTGAGGCATTCACAGGATTATAAACTCTGGGGTCAAGGGCACAAAGCTTGTTGAGAAATTCAGCGGAGAGAGAGATAAAAAAGAGGGGGAAGGAAAATGTATGAGAAGTAGTAAAATGATGAACGTGGCGAGATTTAAAAAATAAGTCTAAACTGAAACAAAACAATTCTAGATTAGCAGAAATAAGGGAAAATAAAACGGAGACACGAGAGAAGAAACAGAAATGAGGGAAAGAAGTGAATACACGTCAGGAAAGTAAGTTTGCCCAAAGTTAAACATTTAAACAATTGTTTTTTGTGCAATACAAGCGGGAAAGATACTTTGGCATATCTGTGAATGAAGTGATATTGGTATTGTAAAAAGAAACCCTCGTTACATGTTTGATTGATTCATTATTTCGGTTCCCGAACGCGTCAATTTCTATAGTCATTAGTGCCAGAAGTGTAGCGTATGATTTTTTTCACGGAAGATGGGGATGATCTTCCCCCGCTGGAAGGTGAGATCCGGCGTCGACTCATACGTTGCTTACAGTTTTCCCCCTCAACCAATGTACCCGGCGGCGAGCCGCACCAGCCGAGCAAGCTCATATGTGGTAGTGTAGTGCATGTAATTGTGAATGTGTAAGTAAGGGTGAGGATTGAAATGAAGGAAGAGGAATGAAAGATGCCTGTTTGTTAGAGTACTGCTCCGGCATTCGCCTTGTATTGATTGCAGAAACCACGGGAAACTGCTGATCAGAGCATCCGGCAGCAAGAACTCTAATCTAGATTGAAACTGTCTTCGCTCTAGCTATGTAGTCGAAAATCCTACCACCGTCGGGACTCGAACTCTAGGTCCCCCCACTCAGAGGCACTGTAGTGACATCAGTTGATGCTTCGAGCCGTTTAAGTCGGTATGCGTTTGAACAAACAGAACATTAAACAGAACAATACTGTTGTTCCTTTCTGACAGCTTTTTAAAGATCGGGAACAACGAGCTGCCTAAGTCGGTATGCATTTGTACAAACAGAACATTAAACAGAACAATACTGTTGTTCCTTTCTGACAGCTTTTTAAAGATCGGGAACAACGAGCAGCCTAAG
Organism: Gryllus longicercus; assembly: GCA_038098605.1. Taxonomy (NCBI): domain Eukaryota; kingdom Metazoa; phylum Arthropoda; class Insecta; order Orthoptera; family Gryllidae; genus Gryllus; species Gryllus longicercus. Next base: position 4,098,181 of record JAZDUA010000059.1, on the reverse strand, counting down.
TCGGTATGCATTTGTACAAACAGATCATTAAACAGAACAATACTGTTGTTCCTTTCTGACAGCTTTTTAAAGATCGGGAACAACGAGCTGCCTAAGTCGGTATGCATTTGAACAAACAGAACATTAAACAGAACAATACTGTTGTTCCTTTCTGACAGCTTTTTAAAGATCGGGAACAACGAGCTGCCTAAGTCGGTATGCATTTGAACAAACAGAACATTAAACAGAACAATACTGTTGTTCCTTTCTGACAGCTTTTTAAAGATCGGGAACAACGAGCTGCCTAAGTCGGTATGCATTTGAACAAACAGAACATTAAACAGAACAATACTGTTGTTCCTTTCTGACAGCTTTTTAAAGATCTGGAACAACGAGCTGCCTAAGTCGGTATGCATTTGTACAAACAGAACAATACTGTTGTTCCTTTTTGACAGCTTTTTTAAAGATCGGGAACAAAAAACAGAGCACGCAAACGAGCGCGCGAGAACGGGGAAGGAAATGAACGAAGACGAACGGAACAGTTCAGCAACGCGACGTCCGAGGCTGCATGTGGGTTAGTGGGATGCGAGCCGGCGCGCATCTGCAGCGCGAACGCTGCGCCCAACTGTACACACGTTTGCGGCGCGACCTGACAAGGGAGAGGAAGGGAATGTAGCTGCCAGCCTGGGAGACTGGAAGTGATCAATTGACAGACATTCTGCCTAACTGCAAGGGAAACATGCAAATGCTCTGAACCACAATTCCCTTCAGCCGCAATCGATACCGCAGTCCCATTTGATACATCTGCTGCCTCGCTCTAGAGCTTATCGATGTAGAACATATGGACGTGATTTCCGAGGTTTAATTTTTGACCCTCGTTGTCGAGACTATTCAAGCCACGTGGTTACCTGTGAATCGTACATTCTGGCAACCGATAAACAATTTTCATGGACTGTAATATTATATAACATTTTGCAACAATGTTCTTTAATATGGCAAGTAGCAACGTCCAGTTTCTGCGCTTAGCACATCTAAAATATTATCAATAGGTTAAATGAAATAGGTGTCAGGAACTCGAACACTAAAAATTGGTTATATAGAGCACGCATTACGAAGTATGTAACAAGCTCATCGATCTATTAAGAAACAAATATATACATTTATGCTTACAACATAGCGCGCAGGTCAATTACCGTAGTCATGCGATTTTCTTTATAAGTGTTCTTACGCATATATTTTAATCCACTCGTTAGACTCTCTTTTTCTTATACGGAAGCAAAATGGTTGTTGAAATAATATACCTTAGTTACAAATACTTGAATACTTATCGGTTCTAATTATTTATTCCCAAAAATAGAAATATTTAAATGGCGTAGAGTATTTGAATACTATACCTCGTTAATGTCCACATTGATATTTAAGTAACATTTTGACATCTGTATCATTCCAACGGTAAAAGTAGGTCGTTTTGCTCTTCGATGTTCCTAACCGTTGATTGCTGCAGAGTGATGAATTCATGGTGGAAAACAGGCTCCTCCGTTTTTCGCTGTAGTCGTTTAAAGCTCAAAGCTTTCAGTGGATAAACTGGCGTGAGATTACAAAATGTAGAAAGTTCTAATCTTACTTGAAAATGATTTACTCGACTATTTTGCAATAAACTTTCATGTATAAACATTAAACATGTTCAGGCGGCGAAATAGTCGAAGAGAAGTTGGGAGAGCATTGTTGATGGAAATGACAATGGAACATCGCCTCTTCTATCGCAGTAGTTTTTTTGTCAGACAAGAATGTTCTGGAAAATAAATGACACACAATTTACAAGTATTGTTACTTGGCGAAAGAAATAACGAGTATTGAAGAAGTTGTCACAGTTACCTCTGTCCAAACGAAAACTGACCCTTTCCTTACGAATTCCGTGGCCTTTAGCTACGTGTTTCTGTTACATCCAGTGCCTGGCACACTCTGGGTCGAACCTTGAAGACGTTCAAAACGCTTTTACTCAGCTTTCCGCATTACCTTGTCGTGACAAGGCGATCAGGCGTCTGCGATAGAATTCTCAGTATTTCGCCCATGCCAAGTTTACGCGGGAGTGTCTGGAGGATCTTCCCCCAGGAGCTGGTGCGATCTTTCGGTGACGCTCCGCACTAATAGAACGAAGTTGAAATCGACTTCAAGGAACTTTGCACGAAGAAATGAATGTTTGGACAACAGAGAAGAAATTCGCGCGGCTTTTTGGGGAAAATTAAGACCATCTCGAAGGCGCCAAGTTTAAAATGTATGATCTTTTCCCTTGAAACGCCTTCAAGGAACATCAAACGCCCTGTTAAAGAAGACAAGGCGCCAAATTCGAAGTAATTTGGCCGGCAATTGTCAACAAAACAAATAACACGATTTGTCGTTTCACCATTCGAAACACCAGGCGTAAGATGAAATGTCAACTCAAAATGAGAGTGCGTTGCAATTCGCCGAATCCAAATAGTACACGTGCGAACGATGAACTTGAGCTAATGTTTGAACAATAAACTAGCATTTTAACAATTTCAACTCTATTTTTTCGTTAAGAAACTGTCATTTATGATAAGGTTCTTTTGTTAATTAATTCAAGGAAGTGCTAATTATTAGAACAATGTCAATGGATGTGTTTGGGTCCTGTTCAGCCGAACAACTCTAGGTCAAAATAAAATCAATGGTATCCATGAGAATCACAATATTTGAGACAAATTTAATTTAAAAAAAGTCGATGTGTGAAATAATCTCTAAAAGTTTGTATTTAATTGATTTGTCCAAGAATCAGATCACTTTCCAACAACAAAACATATCAACAAATTTTTTATTCAATATTGTGGACGTAACCATCGTGACAATTCCTATATTTTGTAAAAACATTCGAAAACTGCTTTGACGGGAACCTATATCTGATGTTGAGGACGTCTTGTTATTTAATAAGACTCGAGAATGGCGTATTTTAACGTCTGAATGAATCTACTTAGTATTCATGTTTTTCTCGTTTTATTTCCACGCAACACTACCTTGTTCGTTAGTCAACGTTGAGGAAGAAAAAAATAAAGAATGGGCCATACCGCATAATATCCAAAACCTGTTTAAATGAAGGTCGAAATGAAAAGTGGAATTGGTTGATTTATTAGCACGCAACCAGGCTTAGGAGTGTGTGTTGCATTTTTTAAGTATGTGTGTATGTGTGCGTGCGCGAAAATGTATCTTTTTACATATGAATAATGAGTAAGGAAAAATGTAATATTATTGCTTGTAAGTTAACAAAGAAGATATGTTATGAGCTTAGTAAGGTTGATAGTATGCCACACATTTTATACACAGGGAACAAATTCGCACTGTGAACATGATAAGTAATTTTCAATTGACTAACTAGAGAGGAAATAATTTACAAATAATAATTTTCAAAAACAATTAAGAAATTTGAGGGAATAACAAGAGAAACTGCAAACGCATAAATAATAATTTCGTTATATGAACTTCAAATCCTTCATGAACAGGAAGAAATGTTATTACCATTCCCAGAGGCAGAAATCAAGGGAGTATATTTATTAGATAAGGCAGAATTTTGTTTGTAAATCGTCGAGTAACCACGTATTGATAATAGCTGTTTCATTAATCTCGTTTTCATTCATCTTAGAGACGCAGGTTTTATTAGGTATAAATCAGTTAGAAGCTATGACAGAGGTGTTTGTGCTGTAGACAAATGTCACTGACCGATCGCGCAATCCATTGGCTTCAGTGTGGCGTACGTGTCTAGGGGCAGTTCGAGAGTTAAATGCTTACGCCCCAATCTCACGCACGCGAGCACGGCCGTGCCAACGAACCCAGACCGCGTGGGACCAAAGCAGAGCCCTTTTGAACTTCACCTGGACACTTAGGATAAGGGAGATATAATACATCGCGTGAGTGAGTATGTTAAAGACTTTTTAAATTTTAAAAATTTCCATTCAATGGAAAGTTAAATACGTAATTATCGCCTAAATGAAACTTTTACATTAAGAGATAATGTTTAAGATGCTTAAAAAATTGGAGATGTATCAAATTCGTACATTAGGTTTCATTTAAAAAAATTTAAATTTTCTTCCTTATGAAATTCAACATGTTTAGCGTGCAAATCATCGAAATAAGAAAAAAAACCTACTTAGTAGTTTTTAAAACTATTTTTAAGAATGAAACATTTTTTCTCGAAATTGCAAAAAGGAAACTCGAGAAAAGACTAGCCGATTTTGAAACTCAGACTTTCATTTAATGTATATTTCATTTTCAAATAACGATTGGTACTAATAAAATTAAAATTATTTATAAAACATTTGTTTACTATACTTATTCTATCCTGAGTTACTTGAAATAAAGGTTACTACGAGATTCATAATGCATTACAGCATTACTGTATCGATTTTCAGGTGATACGCAAAGAGGAATAGCAAAATTATACAAACAACTTCATCCACGTACATAATTCCACAAGGATATGGAATTCGCAAGTTTCCATTTGCAGATGCGAGTACGTAGTTCATTTGAGAAAACAAACGCTACGCAAAGCGGCCGAGTCGAGTGCTTAGGTAGGTGAGCGCGTACGTTTGGGATGCGGTTTCCATTGCAGTGAGTGGGCTGCAAATGCGAGCGGCGCGGAAATATGAGGGATGGTTGAGAATGCGGCAGGTGGATGTTGGGGTGGCAATGGATTGATTTATTATTTTGGGTTTGCGGACGCGCCAACGGCTATGGTTATTAGTCCCGTTAGTGTAGTGCATGCTACATCTCTGGGGATGGCGATATTCCTCCCCCGCTGCAATGGACAGGCCGGTGCCGGCTCTTACCATCCAGCGGGGAAAGGTCACCGCCACAGCCCGAGGGGGAAACATGCACTATACTTACGGAACTAATGACAGTGTCTGTTAACACGCTAGCAATCTAATAAATCATGAAAAGCAATTGTTGAGCCATCTGAGCCGTTCGGAGTGACTAGCGGAAGTGGTAGAGGGCAAGCCGGAAGGAGGTGATGAAGGCTGGGGTGGGGCAGGTAGACGTGTTGGGAAGTGCGACGACACGGCCAAGCGAACGCACGTGGTAAAGTGACGGTGGAAGTGGTGCTATGTGGGGAGTGTAAGTGTTGTGAGGTGGTTAGATGGGAGTGCGAGAACGCCCAACATGCGTTGAGTTGTGCGAGGTGAGACCCCGACATTTAAAAAAATGATATGCAAGGCATTGTGTTAAATGAACAATAGCGTAATGTGAGGGAGACGTTCGCACACAGGTTGGAGCAACGCCCATGGACTTCCGTTTACGCTACGGCTTGCACCATAATGTACTTGTTTTGAATTTGTAAATAAACTTAGGTACCTGCGCGAGACCTCTTGCATGTTACCTTCCTTTTCCTTATCGTTTCATTTCCATATAAAGAGAGAAACGTGTTAAGGAAACGTGTTTATTTATTTAAAAAATGTATAAAGGTAACTTCCAATATACTTACAGAATATAAATAAAAACAATGCAATTTAAGTTTGAAACAAATTTTCAATAAACTTTTACTCAGTATTATAGACAGTCTTGTAACAATCCACTACTCAATAACATTTGAAGGAATTAAAGAATCCTTCTTGACCGTTAGTTTTTCGCTTTCCTTCATAGTTACAAAACTACAATATATAAAAGATGTTTACTCTTGAGAAAGCTACATAAAGTTGTTCATGATAAAATACAGTTCCGGCCACGTACAACACCACTTTTTGCAACATTATTTATCTTTACTACCGAGCAGAGAGTGCATACTCGTACAATTCAATCGCATAGTATGTTAAGTCATCAATTTAATTTCATATACAATTGCAGATTATGCACGCCTCTGAGGCATTTAACGTCAAAATTTCAGATTTTAAGTTCTTAGAAAGCTTCTTTTAGGAGTTATTATTTTATCTATATATATTTAACACTGCTGCAGTGCGTTTCAGGTTGCGTGAGACATGAATATTAGTTACTTTTTTCAACTAACGTTTCATATGTTTACAGTCAACGTGCAATTCATCACGTCTCCGTTAAATTACATTTCTTGAGATACATCATTTATAAATATTGGTTGCGTGTGAGATCGGCAAAACTCAACTCTACTATTGAAATAATAAAGGGGGCGATACTTTTATAAAGTGCGAGGCAAGCAAAAGAAAGAAAGAAAGAAAGAAGGAAAGAAGGAAAGAAGGAAAGAAGGAAAGAAGGAAAGAAGGAAAGAAGGAAAGAAGGAAAGAAGGAAAGAAGGAAAGAAGGAAAGAAGGAAAGAAGGAAAGAAGGAAAGAAGGAAAGAAGGAAAGAAGGAAAGAAGGAAAGAAGGAAAGAAGGAAAGAAGGAAAGAAGGAAAGAAGGAAAGAAGGAAAGATGGAAAGATGGAAAGATGGAAAGATGGAAAGAAGGAAAGAAGGAAAGAAGGAAAGAAGGAAAGAAGGAAAGAAGGAAAGAAGGAAAGAAGGAAAGAAGGAAAGAAGGAAAGAAGGAAAGAAGGAAAGAAGGAAAGAAGGAAAGAAGGAAAGAAGGAAAGAAGGAAAGAAGGAAAGAAGGAAAGAAGGAAAGAAGGAAAGAAGGAAAGAAGGAAGGAAGGAAAGAAGGAAAGAAGGAAAGAAGGAAAGAAGGAAAGAAGGAAAGAAGGAAAGAAGGAAAGAAAGAAGGAAAGAAGGAAAGAAAGAAAGAAAGAGAGAGAGGGAGAGAGAGGGAGAGAGAGGGAGAGAGAGGGGGAGTGGGGGAGAGGGGGAGAGAGGGGGGAGTGGGGGAGAGGGGGAGAGAGGGGGGAGTGGGGGAGAGAGGGGGAGTGGGGGAGAGGAGGAGAGGATGGGCAGGGAAACGGGAAGGGGGCGACGGCAATGACAGGATGGTCATCAGTCATGGATTGACTGATTGGTGTTTCATGAAACATCAACTGCTATGGTCATTGGTTCTGTCAGTGCATCGAATGTTTTATTGAGGGAGATGGCGGTGTTCCTCTTCCGTTGTATGGCGGGATCCGATCGACAGGGCCCCAGCCTACAACTCTGAGGCCTCCCGACACGTGAGGTAGTGAAGAAGTGCTTGTGTAAGTGTGTGAAAGTAAGGGAGATGATAGAACAGTGAAGAGGAAGGAAAGGTCGTGCGCGACCCGTGGCTCGTTAGGGTACTGTTCCGACATTCACCGGGCGTTGGTCAGAGAAACCACGGAAAACAACCGATCAGAGCAGCAGGCCGCTAGATTTCTCCTCCAGATAGCGGCTTAAAATTCTGCCAACGTCGGTACTCAAATTCTAGGACCTCCCGGTCCGCGTCGCTGCAGAGTCTGCGATGAAATAAACTCAGCTGGTGGGTAGGGCGGTCATGCAAATGAGGAAACGCATTAGACGCCGGCACACAAGCAGCAGCTACAGCGGCGGTATGTTGCTCTGTTTGCCTCGACTGCGTGCAGACAACGATCTCTTTGCCGACTTCTGGGGAGCGCATGGCATTTTTAAATTAGTCATACTGTACTTTGGCCTTTAATTTTAAGACAGGATATTAACATAAAATCACTGCTTTATATCAACACATAAATTATATGTGATACATAAAAGCAGTAACGTTTCGGAAATTAATTATTTCCATCGACAGGCTTCCTGGCAAAAACAAATAATTAATTTAATACTTTAAACACTCGATAGATTTTAACAGACGAATTGCACGAAGAATTAATATACACAAGTCACAACGGAACACACGTTGATAAAATATGGTATCATATGACTGCATGAATGGATGTTGATAGAGGTTGAGAGGAATATTATGAAATCAAGACAGAAAGAAATAAGTGATATATCGTTATTTTGGAGAAAATATCTTAAATTTGGGGAAACGTACACAATAAATCATAGTATAAATTGGTAAATTTATTATATTCCACCTGTATACTCAAACAAGAAGTTTCGATTTGTAGTTTCTAAATAATCTCTAAAATAAAGGCCAAAGTACAGTCTAACTTAAAAAAAAAACAGACAGAAAAATAATAATCTTAAAACATGACAGTTTTGTTACGCCGCTGTTTCTATTACAAATGAAATGATAAAACTGGCAAATAAAACATTAACATTTACGGGAATAAAATGATTGTATATTACATATCAACTCTGTAATATTAAAATCAATATTGATTATGATGTAATTGTCTTTTCAGCTGGGAGAGAGATTCATTTTTTATATTTGTTAAATGATAGATAGAAAAGATAGTTCATTATTAAACACCTAATATCAAATTACTTGTATCTGGGTGAAAGCGCAATGTATTATCACAACTCTTCGTACAAAGTCCCTTTAAGGGATGTCTTGGTACAAGAGTATAAGGACCGCTTATAAAGGGAAAACGTTTATTTTACAAAGTGTAGCAAATTTTGTTCCTTTTTGCACATATCTACCTAAATAGAGCGATGGAATCTTTTATTCGAAGCTCATACAACAGATGCTCAATAGAAGTTTAAATTGAACGATCAAAGATCCAAATTAGCCAATAAAAAAGCCTACACACGAACAGGCACCAAAATTAGTTTTACAGTTTTGCACTGTGAACTCTACTGAGCAGTGAGATTTCTGGTACGAACTTAGTTCTTATCACAATATATGAATTGTTATTTTTCATTTCTAGCTGACAAAAATGGCATTGTAATTTGCATATCATACATCTTTACCTCAATCATGCACATATTTCATGTTTCATAATAAATATTAACTGCGTATAAAATATTACCAGGAAGATTTTAGGTGCTTTTTCTTTCCTTCTTCAAAATATCTGTCGAACAGCGGTCCCGCCGTTTAAGGTTTTCTAACTTTCCATCTAATTTAACTGCTCAATTACATTAATTTTGAAAGCTCTACTATCGCTATCTTCTTCTCTTTAGCATTTCTTCTACCTCACCCCTTGCTCTGCATACATGCCACTTTTTTCCGGTAATTGTTATGCACGTTATTAATCATGAGCTTGTTTTTCTTAGGAGAAATTTTTCTTTGGATATTTTCTTCATTTATCAAGGAGCTATCAATATTCTTACAGAGTGTATAGTCTGATGAATACTAGGTCAAGAGCAATATTCTCCTATAACTTTAATATGCAAAATCTTGTTTCTTATCGAGTTTCTCATGCAATTATCAATTTAAAAAGAAAATAGATTTATACGATTTTGTAAATAATTTTTACTTTTAATACTTGCTGGTGCACAGGAATATAACTATGCGCCTTTCTCTTGTTAATTTGAACACTCCCAAAATAATGAAATAATGCGTTATGAGGATATACTTCAAACAATATAAAATGACAGGTCACGACAAAACTAAATCAAATGATATCATGATGGGGAGTTACAAATATTCATTTATCTCTGCTTTTAACAGCGAAGCAGACGAAGTTTAGATTAATAGGATCATATGCAAAATCCCAGGTGGATGGACTTTGGTTTTACCACAAACGAAATAAGCAACACATTTTCAATCCATAATGCAAAAGTGAACTCATCAAATTAATAAAACGCATTGTTTAATTTGACAGAAATAATTCGGAGTTTCATTTAAAATACATGAAGAACATACTGGAACGTACAATCAAGTGAAGTTAAAGAATCACAGCTGGTTGTAATGCAACTTCAAGTTAATAATACAGAAATCTGTTAATATATTTCTCAAATATATTTTCGTGAGTATAATTAGCCATTTAACAAATTAAGTAAAATATGTGTACTACTTTTAGCCTGTGGTTACAAAAACTATTACATTCAATTTGAGAAAGTAGTCCTAAATGTATTAGTAAACGTTGATTCCATTGATAGACTGAGATTTCAGATAATACATATATTATTGTTTTTAGAAAGTGTAAATACAAGTGTTCAAAGTACAAGTTTGAAATAGTGTAACAAAGCATGTATAAAGTCTTAGTGAAGAGCTCGCTAAAGTTGTTCCTTCATTCCTTGATAACATATGCCCATTATCTTTTTTTTTATTCTTCAGATAAGGCATATTTACTTTTCAGATGATAATGCACAAGACGGTTTTCTTTCACTGATGAATTCTAACCAGGTAGAGAAATTTGAAAAGTGAAAATGTATACACGCAACCATTTCGCGCATCCACTATAAACATCCAATGTAATTGATATACAGATGTTCTGGAAGGAAATGTCAAAACTTCGCAAATGAGCTCTTAAGACAATTGTAAGCAGATTTTGACTAATAAAGTAATTAGATATTCCGAATGTCTGAGCCGCAATAAGCACTCAAAAGTTGGTTTGCAAAAATATTTTCTATGCCAAAAATTGCATTGCAGAAGCATATAAACACTTTAGAAACATGTAAATTGTTTATTATTTACAAAAGAAATTAATATATTTGTTCAGAAAGAAAGTGAAGGCACAAATAAAAAAGCACCCAATTTACATAGTTCACACAATTCGGCTAATGTTCTATTAAACTGCATAGAAACAGTGCCCTTCTTTCATTAAGAAACTATATAAGTCTAAAAGATGTACGTACCGACAGAAAGCTGAAGGGCCCTTGAAGTGTGCTTTCGTGGGGTGTTGACAATTTCTCATGGAGATATAGTATCAATCTAAGATGGATCGTCTTAAGGCATGTTTGCCTAATTGTTAACGTTGTGTCACTAAATGATTTGGGTGCTAGAAATCTCTGGATTCATAAGCTCGTCCATACCATCGTTCTTTTGTCTGATTGACACAACGTTTTTTCAGAAATATTATTTACTAATGCATTGAACCTATAGTCTGTAGGACTACGTTTACGAGTAGTTTCATTGCTATCATCCCCATAATTACCCATACTCTTCCTCAGTCTTCTCATAACACCTCGCTAGCATTTGCGTACACTTCTCGAGGGACCTAAACATAGAAACCAACATTCTTTTCCAAAATGCGTTTTACGCTCTGTTGCGAAACTGTTGGCTATGAGACAAAGACTACACTTCAAACCAGACTTATTTGCGAATATCTTCAGTAGGTTCAAAGATTTCTCTTGATACAAAACCCAGTATCTGCAGTATTAAGGCTAAAGAAAAATATCCAAACTGTTTCTTCTGGAAATAATTTCCACTTCATGTGCTTCGCACGGAGCAGCCGCGTTGCCGTGTTACTTCCGTAGCCGTCGCACTGGTCCGCTGTTTGATCAGTGCTCCGGCGCCAGTCTTGACGCGGCCGTGCTCCAAACGTACTACATCCTGAGCCGGGACCTCGTCCGGGCCTGTGCGACGGTGCCCTCGTCCTCGGATTCGCTGTCCGCAGAGCTAGACGTCGCGTGTGACGCGCCCGTAAAACTTCCTCGGCTTCAGTGCCACCGCACCAACCTTCCGCGCCTCGCGGCCTCCGCGCCGTTCGCCCTGATTCTCTTCAAGCCTTTCCCGCTTCCTTCCAGTTCTTCGCCCTGTCCCGGTGCGCCCTCTCTTCATACTTCTTACTTCAACTTCCCCAACTTCCCAACGTTGCATTTCTATCTTCCGTCTCGTCCCTTTGTCTTCAAGTATTGGCGTTTTTTTTATTAGATCTAGCTGGCGTTTTTATTTTACTTTCCCTTCTCCCTCTCTTTCTCTGTTTCTTTCTCTATAGTATACGTTCTTATTTCCCGCGATCTTCTTTACCACACACTCCACAAGGCTTCGTACTGACCACACCCCAAACTTGCCTTATTAACTTATCCAAAACTGTTATTCGCATCTCTAAAGTTTTCAGTTCCCTTTCCCTTCCGACAAGCACTGTCCCGCAGAATCACCGTGCTCGATGCATCAAACATTCCCCGCTTATTTTCGTAAGCTGCCCCGACACAGTTCAACAACATCAACATATCCTAGTTAGCATCTGCCTCTTTGTGTGAATTGCCACCGTTGTAAATTCGACCGTAGCCACCGCCGAATTCGTCAACTCTTTCCTTCCCACATCGCACCTCTGAATTTCTTTCCGCAGCTGTGCCGACCAAGGGCGGAGGCGGCGGCGGCGGAAGGGCGCAGGTTGGCGGAGAGAGAAAGACAGACTCAAACTTGCACGAGGTCGTGTATAAATTTATCGCCCAGCGTTTCCCCTACAAACGGGCGTCTCTTTGTCTTATGCGCCCTGGTCGGCCTCCTGCTTGCTGGCTCCTTTGCATATTCGAGCGGTGCTGCGCTGCGGCGCCACCGCCCGACCCGATTGGAAGGGGCGAGGCCCAGGCGCTGGCGGGGAGGGAAGGTTGCGGAGGCGGTGGTGGATGCAGGATTGGGAGGTAGAGGAGAGCGGCGGCGGTGGCGGGTACGAGTGCACCGGGGTCGGGGCACAGGCGAGGCAGAGGCGGGATTGTGGCGAGGCAGTGGGGAGTCGAGGGCGGGTGGACGTGTGGAGCTGATGGGGCGGACGGTGGCAGGCGGAGGCGGGGCGGAGGCGGGGCGGAGGCGGGGCGGAGGCGGGGCGGAGGCGGGGCGGAGGCGGGGCGGAGGCGGGGCGGAGGCGGGGCGGAGGCGGGGCGGAGGCGGGGCGGAGGCGGGGCGGAGGCGGGGCGGAGGCGGGGCGGAGGCGGGGCGGAGGCGGGGCGGAGGCGGGGCGGAGGCGGGGCGGAAGCGGGGCGGAAGGGGGCGGAGGAGGGCGGAGAGAGCAGGTACGGGTTTCAACCGAGGAGAGGGCGTGCCGTGACGAGGAAAGGAAGCAGGAAACGGGGACGGAGCCGAGGGGGTAGGGAAAGGCAAGGGGGAACGGGAGGGTTGCAAGCTGTGTCGGTACGAGAGAGAAATTGGAAGGAAAGTGACGGACGCAGGAAAGAGAGAGAAAAAAGACACCGGAAGGAGCGCGCCACGCCCTCCTGCACACCCATTTTTGCGATGACTGCTTATTTGACTATATATAATTGTTCGCGCCTCTGTGGGTTTTCGAGGACAAAGCCCGGAGCGGATGTCAGATTCGTCTTTATTTCCGTGTGAATAAGCATGCATTCTTCAGCTTTCAAGTGGCATTTTACAGAAAAAAAGTTGTTGCGATATTTCTCAGTTGCTAATTTTCTTTTCCTTGATAGCTGATATTAAGTCAGTGCTGTCATTTCTTTGAATGGATGGAACTGATGTGTCAAGTAATGACTGATTTGTCAAGTAGAGAAAGAATATAGTAATGCTTCAAAATCCGGCAACTTTCCGAGAAAAAATCGTATTATAGTCCCTGCTACCGAAAAAATGGTAATACTTGTTCCTTTATGTGCAGGAAATTTCTTCAACTAACACGTTCTGAAGTCAGAATCCACGTTTCGTGGGTCTTTGATTCAAAAAAATTGGATCATGCCAAAACGTTTCTCTCATCTACAATAAACATTCTTAAAGTAATATTTCAAATTTACTGTTAGGGGAGTGAAGAAATTGAGAAAACGTGAAAAATTGTTTTCTAGGCGACAATAGTAGGGGTTGGAAAGAGGGTGGAGCAATACCGAGAAGCTACCCTAGTCTAAAGAGAATAGAAAACCAACGTGCGAGGAAGTCTGAACCATTCTCTAACATTGCTGATTTATGGATTCCATAGTACGGCAGATGCGTTTGTTAAATCAATTACCAATGAATGACTAAGAAGTTTAAGTCTATTGTTAGCAATTATTGATCCCTTTCCAGGTTCTTGAATTACTTCTACACATTTTATGAATTGTTACTTATACTTCTGATTTAGTCATATTGTATCTATTTACACACACAGACTCACGTGGCGATGTTCCTTATGAATACTAGTATAAGAACTTAGTCTATTACATGTATAAAGTCTATTATATTATTATTGTTATCAAATCTATTATTAGATTTGCTTGATCATCCCGTACGGAGCTCACTCTGCTTATGGTTTACTGTTATGGTTTTCCTTCTCCTAACCCATAAATTCCTGCTTTAAGGCGTTGGAGATTCGCCTTCGCCCTCTCCCTCCATTCGGTTCAACCTGCCCTCTGGCGATTATTCTGCTCATTAGGAGCGAAACGAACGGATTCATGGTATCGACTTTTCACCGTCGACGTGATTATATCACCCACCCAAACGATTATATCGCCGTCCCGCCACCGTTAGGGTTGTGGGATCGAGTGCCACATAAATCATAGATTTTTCACAGACTTACACTATGGCGAAGAAGTTAAAGTACCAAAACGTGTCCGTTAATATCTAAATCTGTTCAAACTTCAAATCCCAGCAGGAATTTTCCAATTCACATAAAAAAGAAAAGAAATGAAATGAAATTCTAATACTTCAGTAAAATTAATTTGATCATTTTCCTCAAGCGTAAACATTTGAAGAAGTATGATTTATTCTATTTTTGTAACAATCATATGTTTTTAAATGGTATTAGTGTCACATAACCTTTCCACATTATAGATACTATGAAATTCTAGTGCATGAATGCGCGTATGCTCGGGATGCAATATCACTTTATTTCAACCATATCTAATTCATCCAATACACGAGTCAATATTAGATCAATTTTGTAGAATTACGAATTATTTATTTTATACTTGTAGAAAAGAAGGAACGACATGGATATAAAAAAGGGTTGTTTTTATCTACGCAGTTTGCACTGGTTTTCTCTCCCTCTCATGAAGTAAATTAGAAAATGAAATGTACCACAAATTGCAAATTGTGTTATTAATTTACGTACTCACTTAGCATAAATTAATAAATCGCTGGCCGTGACATTCAAATTTTAGTTTCATTCGCTGACCGCCTCCCGGGTGTGTGCGTAGTACGTAAACGCCGAACTCGAGCGTAATAATTGTATTGCAGACTCATGAATATTTGCAATATGGAATGTAGTAATTACTACGTTTAAATATAAATAGGATACGTCACAGAGTCTCAAGGTAGAAAGGACCTCAGATAGAAAGAAAGAAAGAAAGAAAGAAAGAAAGAAAGGAAGAGAGAAATAAAAAGAGAAAGAAAGATATAAAGAAAGAGATAATGTGAATATATTTTAATTGTTTTATAAAATTGAATTATTTCACTACAATGGTCAGCTATTATTTGATATAAATTTTCGTACGTTATGTAGTGAGTGAAAAAGGAAAACGCCTCATCTTCACGTGTTTCCTGTCAAAAATGAATCATGCATTAAATATGGAATGAACTGTTAAATCATACTGTGGTACCTCCCTGGTATCCATTTTCTAAAGACAAATCGTATTGTTAGAATATAATAACGAGGGAATTCCTACTTTTTAATCATTTCCGTTGTGCCAAAACACCAGCTAAAAAATGTCTTAACTTACAAAAACATAGGAAAAAAACAGGAATAAAAAAGAAGTATGAAATGCATAATAGTAAAAGTTTTGGTCGCTGGTTTTATAATGTTAGGTATAACGTTTTTCATTCAGTTGAGATGTCTATAATATAAATAGTAGCTAATATATTACCGTTACATCCCTATAATTATACAAAATCTACCTTTACATACGATATTATATGATATTACTCTTAAAATATTGTCTGTGCTGTTCCCCTCCAATTTTTACTGACGTTTCGTATCTGATGCATATTTCTCATGTTACCTTTCTAGAATGAAATTGATCAGTGATAAATGGCTTGTACCATCAAGTCATAAGGTAGACTAGGCATGACAGTGATTGATTGGAAGGTCTCCACTTTCATGTGCTCGATAAAAAGATCTCTTTTTCAGACATCGACTATTGATATTTACTGTGATTGAAAGTAAATATGGCACCTCGATCGAATTGAGAATTCATAAATTTGGGGATACTGAGCCAACTCATATAATTCAGATGGTTAATAATTCACAGGGAGTGCTATAGCAATGGTTGCTGGGTTGAGTTCAGTTATTTCAAAGTGTGCAAGATGTACTTTCGGTACTTTTACTGTGTGAAAGACTCTGATAGAAATATGAAACAATCACAACGTCCATTACATATCAGAATCATTCAAAGTCTATCTTCAAATCCTGGAACGAAGCTTGCCGTAATAATAATAATAATAATAATAATAATAATAATAATAATACTTTCAACAACAACTACAATAATAATAACAATAACAACTACAATAATAATAATAATAATAATAATAATAATAAACCGCAAGGGGAGACCTTTGCCTCACGTGCCTCGCTGTCTCTTACACCCCAGCTTCAATAAGTTCTGTCTCCAGACCAACTGTAGAAAATGAGCTATCTCTATGAGAAAACGATGGTGAACCTACTACGTGTACCTACCTACGGTTTTCCGCCACATAAAATCAACAGATGTGACGGACGAAAAAGAGATGTTTCCGAAATGTGTGCCTACTACGTGAGCCCAAAAGTGAACACGGAGTATGAAGAGTTCAAAGTAAGAATGCATGCGGAACGGAAAGGAATGTATCCAATCTGGATACAGTCCAGTCTGTACACTGAATGAACAGGTATTCATTCATTTCCCTGGTGACACTAATTCTCAGATACTGAACTGAATAGACGTAAACCACAGGGAAGTTTGCAGCTGCCAAGGAAACATCGCCAGAGATTGCACTTCATGATGAGGAACAAACAGATGGCGAGAAAATACATGAACATGTAGCTGAAAATTAAGCAGGACAAAAATGTAACAAACACCTCGTGATCCAGGAAATTTGCCAGAAATATCCAACATTTGAAGATATCTCGAGAAGGAACGCCCACGTACACCCCCTTGGAAGAGTATAAATTCCCGATGAAAGTATAAATTCGAGAAACAAAACCTCTCTTACTAATAATTGGGTTTGCATTAAAATCTACAAATTTGTGAAACGAAATGGGTAAATACATCTCTACATGGGTCATTTTTTAAAAGACAAATAAGATAAAGTACGAGTCGTCAACTTCATCATTCTCTGAGTTCAGCGGACAGACTGCGCTTACCTTGAGGTACTGTGTGAAGGGTAATTCATAATTTAGAGGCACTAAGCGGCAGCGAGAAGAATAGGTACGTCGGTACTTTCTGTCTATCACAGACAATAAAATATTTTGCGTACAGGAAGATCCACCACTGTATGGCTGTCTGGCAAAGAAAAGGAATTTACGATACTTTTTTTGCAATTTTAACACAGAAGAATATTGACACGAAAAGCTTAATGGAGCGATTTCGAACATGAGACTTCTTCGATGGGACAGAAGGATTTCTTTTTCCAATTCAAGACCAAGTTGTTAAAAGCAGAGCATTCAAACAATTTATTATGGTTTAGTAAATTGATAGAAACTGTCTGCTCTGAAAATTTACCAACGTGTCAACCATCATATTGTCTGTGAATGCCCCACATTAACTTGAATAGAAAATCTTACAAGACAGAGCAATATTTCCGCATAATTCATCAGGCCTCTGCAAAGAGATGTTAGAAAATGAGAAATATAAATTTACAAGCCCAAACCTTAGCAAGTAATGAGCAATGAGCGAGCGCGGATTCCATTGGATATTGTAATCATTGTCCGAACAGTGGAAACAAATAGACCAAACATTGTTCTGTTTGATAAAATATCGAAAACATCATACGTCATTGATGCTGCATTCTCTTCATGAGGCAGGTTTGTAACAACTGTTGATCAGATAATACGACGTTGTGGGCAAAAAAACGTATTTTTAGTGTAACATGTTTTTTTTTACAACTTTCACATTATCACCAATATATTCCCCTTGATAACCCCTATACCTCTCCATTTCAATTTTCTGTTGTTCAAAACAGAGTTTTAGTTCATTATCTGAAATCACTTTCATGGTCTCCGTCGCTTTTTCTTTCACAGCTTCATTTGTCTCAAACGTTCCTTTCCATTCTTCCTTTGCTTTGGATAAATCAATGTCAGAACAAATGTTCATCCGAGAGACCTTTTTGTTCAGGAGTGAAGATTTTGGGCACCGTTTTGGAACAAACTTTTCTCATGTTAAAATGATCGTGTAAAATATCCCGAATTGTTTTTTTTTTGTTATCTCCTACAGTATCATCAACTGCACTGATACTCACGCAGCGATCTTTGCACGGGCGATATTGCACGTTTTTTCTGTGTTTTCGTCTGTTTTTGACGCGGAAGAACGTCCTGGACCTGGATCACTTTCGATTTCTTGTCGTTTTTCTTTGAACCAGTTATGCCGTTCAAACATCTGTGTGCGGGACATATACTCATCACCGTACACTTGTAGTACGAGAGAAAAGGTCTCCTTTGCGGACTGGGCTATTGAGCCGCCTACCGTTTCGTCGATGAGTGGCAGAAACACGATCCGATACGAACAAAGGTCTTGACCCGTGTCCGTGACCAGGCTACCATCGTCACACCGGCTGGAATGTGGAGGGGAGATGTCAGGCGACTCGAATATATGGTGTTTAACCTTAAGACTCGCGCTTTTTTCCTCATTCCTCTTTTTTACAGTCTCAGCAACTGCAGGGATATTCAAACGGCGATCTTCACGGTCGAGATTGCAATTTTTTTAAATGTTTTCGTCTGTCTTTGAAGAGAAATAACGGCCAGGACCTTGATCTTTGGTTTCGTGTCGTTTTTCTTTGAACTATTTATGCGTTTCAAATATTCGTGTGCGGGACATACACTCATCACCGTACACTTGCTGTGAAAGAGAATACCTAAAATATTTGACCTTAAGACTCACCTCCCACTATCCCACATAACACCACCTACCATCATCCTAGTCCTTTCACCTCTCATCATCACCATTTAATAATAATAATAATAATAATAATAATAATAATAATAATAATAATAATAATAATAATAATAATAATAATAATAATAATAATAAAATGTCGGCCCCGTGGCGCAGACGGTTGCGGCAGCCGTCGTCTGTGCCGAGGAGGCTGCAGGTTCGAGTCCTGCGTAGACATGGTCGTATTTGTGATTGTCACTTCACCTATCATCACCATCCTTTCATCTCATAATTCACACTTCAAGGCGTAACAACCTTGTTGTAATCCAAGGATATAGCTGAAAAGCTGATCCTGGAAGAATTACACACGTTGATCGTGTAGCGTGTTCAGTAATGGCCTATACGATAATAATAATAATAATAATAATAATAATAATAATAATAATAATAATAATAATAATAATAATAATAATAATAATAATAATAATAATAATAAAAATACAAAAGTGTCGAGACCTCACAGCACAACATTTCACTCAGAACCTATAGGACATTCCCGTCAAACGTTGTTCGAAAATTACAAACGTTTATTTTACTACTTGCTTGTTCAATGATGATTTGAAGTTCAGTTTCACATTTTGTTACACGTTTCCCATAGGCTGAGACGACTACGTCAGTAGAATAAATCTTAAACCTTTTTATTTTGGTATAGGCATTGTCATTAATGATAGAATGATTACAATCTATATTTTAAGTGTAGTAATTCTATATTATCATAATTTATACAATCTATACATTGGTTAACAGATACTATCATATGTACAATGTATATATTTAAACACTTACATTAATGAGATGTATAAAAATGTAAGGTGGTTTTAAAGTGTGTATGCAACTACATTTCCATTTTACACAAGTATGTGATTAAGATGCACCTTTTATGATCCTTTTATAAATCTACTCAACCAAAAAACCATTCATATGCGCATGAAAATCAGTCATTCAGGGTATTACCAACATTATGTATAACTTTTTATTGCATCAAACAGTTAATAGATAATACATCATTGTAGATGCTTCTGCTCAATGTTTTTAATTCATCTAGCACAGTAATAAACAAACCTTTTCTGCGGACAAAGACAAGCTTTCACGATCCTACTACTCATCCCCAAGCAATCATAAAAATCGACATCTGATTAACCAAAAGCGGATGTTGTCGACAACCATTTGGCCGAATTACTCTACATTCAGCTACCCTCAAACGCTCTCTTTGTCGCAATTAAAGGAAACAATCAATGTCGAAACCGAAAGTTCCGTTTCGGAGGGGGAGTTAATTGGCCGGGAGGCCCTGCGAGTGCTGGGGTTTCTCTCCGCGGAGGGGGGGGGGGACCGGGTGCGGGGCCGCGTCGACGACTGCGGGACAAAGAGACTCGCGAAAAGGAGCGGGAGAAAGCGCCTAATACCTGCCAACGACAGCTCCTGGTGTTCTGAATGCAGAAATGCTATTATTAACTCTATTATGCACGAATGAGAAAGATAAATACTTTCTGTGAGGGTGCTCGGTTGCAAAGTAGTGAAGTAAGTAATTTTTGTTGTGTAATGAGAGAATAACGTTCAACCGAGTCGTTTATGCACACCCGCGTTCAATTCGAAGCATTTATCCTATAGACAGGTACTCTACTCGACTTTTATGGTTTGTGGAAGTTGCAACCATATCGTGGTTTATCTCCGCAGGCCTCAGTTATTGCTATTTGTCGTGGCATACAATTATAAGAACGTATATATTTTTCATTCGAAATTGAAAAATATTCTGAAAAATGAAGACAGTTTTTACACAACTTGCTCATACACAAACTGTTCACAGGGAATGGTGGTAAAATACCAACCAGTCATCTCCTTGACAGCCCAAATTCACGGAGTACCCAACGCAAGAATTCAGCCAGGAGAGGTTGGAACATCTGGGGCTATGCCAAAATCCACAGTTAGTACCCACAGTCAGTAGCCCTGGGGATCACGTTTCGAGGCTATCTACTGACTATCTCGTTAATTGCTCTCAGAGCTCTATTCAGCTCCACTCACAATTTGTAAATTACGATGGAGCAATGTAGTTTTGCTGGTATTAAATGCAGAAAAGGAACTTCTTGGTCCCGTGGCAAAATCTAGAGAACCCAGGGGATCCTAAAGTGCGTAGGGATTACTTGGTTACTATGACTGTAAGAGGAATGTGTATGCTATTTATATATAGAATATAGCATAGACAGTATATGCATATGGAATATTGTATAGGCAGAATCTACATTTTATGACTACTTAATAGGGAACAATTGTTTTCCGACAAAACGATTCTCCATCTGTCCGCCAGAACGACGCTAGCGGTTCGTAGGCAGACTTTTAGTTAAAATTAATATTCCAAATTGATCTTTAGACGTCTCTGTCCCTTGAATTTGAAACGGATGTAATGTTTTTTTTAGGGTTCCTCATGGTGCATGAAGCCCCAAAGACATTTTCATTTTTTCCTCGAATAAAGCAAAATACAACTGTAAAATGGCCCAAATACTATTTTCGTTAAACTTTCTAATTTTCGAAAATTGGAAAAGGTATTTTTTTCGGCGAATTTTTATAAATTCAATATTAGAAGAAAGAGATTTTTCTAATAAAATCTGATCTTCAAAAATAGATCTTTAAATTGTAAGATTATGTACGTTTTATCAAAACACGATTTTTTTTCTCGTAGTTTTGCGTGCAATAAAAGCAACTTTAAAAGAATAGCATTTTCTTACAAACGGCTTCAAAGTATTCTTTAATGTTTTCTCATTTAATACGAAGTTCACTTGTTTTCGCTTTTCGTTGAAATCTCCGAATTTTTTAATATGTGCTGTTATAGCTCCACTACGTTTTGAAAATTTAAATGTGTACAACAAATAATTAAGTGACACTATTTTCACTCTTAAATACTAAATATTCCCAAACTGCCAATTTTATATTGCTTTCCAAAATTAGTTGTTAATGTTCGTATAGCGTCTTTTGTTATTTTAGAGAAAATATAGTTCTCAATTTTCAATAATTTTGAGAATTTGATCAACGTGCACAACTCTTTAAGGTAACTGTTAGAGATTTGAATTAATTGGCTCTTCTCGATTACTTTTCATACTTTTCAAATTGAGAATACTGAAAGCAAAATCGATGAATTATTTTTAATAATACGTTTTATTTGATATCTTAGCCCCTTATTCGTAAGCTAAATGCACAAAAATTAAACATTGAATAACTATTTTTTTTTATTTTGTCCATGCAAGTGCTTGCAATTTAAAAATATCTTGCACGCAAAGCTATGACAGACTACATGTAGAAGTGCCTATTGAATAACAATTAATTTAATAACAATTTAATAATTATTGAGCAAATGAATCGAATTTTCAATTGTAGAATTTATATTTCATGAGATTTTGAGCTCCGTAAAATTGAAAAATAGCTCGCAACATTGAACTCAAGAATATTACAAATTCTTAGTTCGCTTTGAGTTCAAAGAAACCATTGTTCCCGCCTATTTATTGAACGGTCTGTTCAGTTCAAAATGCATTACCACCAGAGCACGAGCCATTACATTCATTGGACGGCACGGCATCCCGAGATTCCGCGGAGGCTACCGGTGGGGGCGGGACGGAGGGGCCAAGGGGGAGGAGGCGGGGACGGCGCCCCCCCCCCACGCGAGGGCGCACATGAAGCAACCGCTACAGAGAAGCAAGCGCGGAGATTTGCGTGTGACAATCCAACTCCATATTTCACATCTTACATAGTACAATTGCAGTAGTACAATTAGCGCAGACCCGAATAGTATAGTCTGCTATCGCATCAACAACATCACGCTGCCGATCCGGTGGCCGAGATCGCTAGGCAGTAATGCCGTAGCAATCTCAGACCGAAGGTTCGCGGGTTCGAGTCGCGCCTCGGGCGTGGTTCTAATGTGTGTTCGTGCTTCCACCACCTACCATCTTCATATCGTGTCATCCTCACAATGAACATAGCGTTACAAGCAATAGTGGTCGCTAATGATCTACAAGTTGATGCGACCTTCATGATAACACAAAAAAAAAAATCTTTACGAGTACGATAGTATTGAGTACCTCTGGGACAGCGATTCCGATCAGTGGAATGTTTACCATTAGTGGTACGCTAATGGATCGGAGTCTGTAAGAGAGAAGATTTAGTTATAAAATAATGAGACCTTAAAATAGTTTGTATCAAGATACCTGTGCATTCGCGTAACTCTTGCGCGTTTGAAGCAATTATAGGATCCAGAAGTCTGTTGAGAAAAATTTAAGGTTAACAATAACGTACACAAAACCTGACGTTAAAACTTTAGTACAAAATAAGTAATAACAAAAGTTTAACACTTTCTTTTTACGATATTGTTATTTTTTAGAACTAATAAGAAAATATCTTGTTTGTGCCATCTATCTTTTTTATCACAAAAACGTGATATAAAAATCAGTTGCTGTTTTGAAAATTCTGTGTATTTAAATGCGTTAAAATATTTATATTTAACAACTAATTTGATGATAAACCATTATTGTACTGTTATGTGTATTAAGCTTTCTATTAAGAAAATGCCAATAATCTTTCTGTAAGCTCTGATGGTTCTCGAAATTAACTTGTAAGACCAAAGTGGTAAGCTGCTCCGGAAAGGATGACCTTGTGATCATGGGATGTTGTGCGAAGAAAATCCGCCATAAACCATATGCACACGTACATAACAATCTTTTCCGTCGTTTCTACCCCTTGGACCGTTCTTGTCGTTAAATATGTAACATGATTGATAACCAATTTTAATCTGTTCAAATTGAGTTTACAGTATTATTTTCTTCCATTTAAAACTGATAAAAGCTATCTAAGCGTTTGAGACAAAGGAACAACTTGCAGATGCTTGCAGCAATTGCTGTAGATGTACGAGTAAATTAATCTTCAAGATCTATTAATATTTTGTAATGCAATATAAAAGAGTGACTGAATTAAACTATAGGTTGTGTCGAGTAAAAAATACATAAAGAATTCTAAATGTATGTTTAACTGCAGATTAAAATGATGAAGTTGCAGTAACATCGGGCGTTTTTATGTAGTTTCTAGAAACACGTCCCGTCTAAACCTTTTATTTAATTACGTTCTGTCTCACTGATAAAATGATGAATGCCACACAGAATCTCCGGCAATGAAAGCCTCATACAATTACTAGACTAGAAAAATTGTGAACACTCTAGTCTGCCTTACTTCCGCCATTTTCTCAAAGATTATTATAATGTTAAAAATTAAATGTCTCTAGTGAAGTAATGTACAGAACATAACCGTAATCTTTGCAATAATCGACCTCATGTTCATGTGAGCGAAAAAAATAAAATAGCTGAACAAAATAACATATATTAGTTGGACACGTGCGAAAACTCAGCACTTTGTAAATAATTGTTTTAAAACTTAAAAATACTACGTAGTAGTACCCAACATTGAACGGACAGTCCCAGAGCTATGCGTTGCATCAATACCGATACTGTGCGAGAGAAACCATTCCAACATTACCAAGTTCTGAGGTAAATTTTACAGAAAATCAAATAATCAATTCAATTTATCATGAAAGATAAGTTGTGTCTTTTTCTCTTACTTCAATTTTTCATAGATTTTGGATTTCGGCACATTTTTGATTATTCATTTTACAGAACCCAAAATAACTATATATCACCAAAAATGAAGTAGAAAATTTAAAATGTTTTTATTTTGTATAATACATTATAAGAAACATAATTCTGGTCATACTTCTTCCTCGTATGTCGTCCCCTTTCATGTCCCCACATGTTCCGCTCATATCCACCACCTGCCCCCAACTGTATCTTTTCACTTTCCCACCGTTCCCCCAAAACTTCTTTCCCTAGCGTATTCAGCTGATTGCACAAAACTCGGGTCTTGGCAGTCATAGGCCCTTAAAACTATTTGCCTGCTCAGACACTAAAACATATTTTTAAGGGCCCAGGACGCATCGTTTCCGAGTTATGCACGATTGTGCGTTGCAATAATGGGTTTTTTGCTCATAATTTGAAAACTTTCAATTTCGTCGCCTTAAATCTATTGGATGTAGGACTGACGAGTAATTCCCTATCCAGCAGTAGCATACTGGATTTTGTGTCGATAGTTTCTTATAAATGGCCAAAAACCATCATCCATCCTAAACATATTATAATTAGAGAGGATTGACTATGTAAAAATAGAAAACTTCATAACAATATTGGGTTCCTTCTGGGACTTAATGACGGTTGTAATGCATTCAAGGGAATCCTTTCGAGCGATGTTTGCGCGCCGCCGCGGCGGCGTGCAACGAGACGTGCGCCTCCGGGGAGGAGCGTCGCGACACAGTTCGCCAGGCGGCCGCGCGGCGCGCACTTGTCTCCGAGACCGCGAGCGCGTCTTCCTCCCGGAAACCAATTTACCTGTCGGGCGGAGTTGCGACTGCGAGGCGGCGCTCGTCTGGAGCAGGCGCCCCTTCTTCCCCACCTACCCTGGCCGGCGGTTCCCGCCAGCGCGCCCCTCCCAGCAGCGCTTTGCAGCAGGGAAGCTGTCCCCAATGTTTTAACGACGTGTAGGTCGGCGCCGCAACTCACCAATCAGCGGAGAAATAGCATCGCCGCCTCCCGTGATAAACATGCTCTGCACTTACGAGACTAACGCCCATAGCAGTTGACACACCCGTAAACATGAGAGAATCAATTATCCAATTTTTCAATTACCACAAGCACAGAACAGAAAGCAAACAGTTAACGTGGGATAGCCATGTCAGTACAATGAGAGTGGAAAGAAACCGAAAAATATGTTCCTTTACCAGCCAGTTAGACGAAGTAAGAGGGTAACCGAACTGCGGGGAAATTGTACTCAGGGAATTGAAAGAGCAATGACAGAGAAATCTTGAGTTGGGAAGATGCCTGCGTTAGGATAGGACACTGTGGAGGCTGAAATGCAGGATGTGTCAAGAGCCGTAGGACCGCTGCTTGATGATGATTCCCAGAAAATTTGAGATGGTACACCATGGGGTGAAGACAATATAGAATCCTTGTAGTCGCGAGATTTTGCGACACAAAAACGGCAGTCTTATCATTGCCTTTCGTAATTCGTTCACGGAATCTGTGAAAAAAATAATGCCGTTGGACTGTCGATTTGACAATACGAGCTTGGATATCATTCAAATTTCAGGGATCCCCAAATCCAGGAAATTATAATTATTTTTGATATCACGTCTGAAACTTTCTATGCGTATTGTGTAAATTACCATGATCCAAACTAATTTGTTCTGCCACTCGGTCATTGAGACATCAGTCTGCCGTATCTGCTTAAAAAAAGTAACTTTTAAGCGATGCGCTTTGTGGCAAATTAATGATTGTGATAAACAAGACAAGAAAATGCTCTTCCAGGAGTCCGGCTGTACAGGGTTGCTCAGCCCACGCCGAAAAATTCAGAAACTACATTATCATCTGAGGTGAAAAGAAAGACAACGTAGGGATCTAAAATATTATGATGTTGACCCAATGAATGTGTTCTATTTAAAGTTCCTGTTGAAGACATAAAAATTGACAACGCCCCTGGGATACCCCGATCAAAATTCCTACGTGAAACAATGGTTTCAGTAAATAATTCACAGAGTCAGGATTCTGAACCTTTCGCAATAACTAGCGACATATCAGAAGCCCGATTCGAATGCTCTTTTCGATATTCGCACAAAACATCACAACCTTCCTCATACCATCTGTAGAACTCCGTTTTTCCTTACATTTCAAGGATATCGCCATAAAGTTACCTGATTACCTTCGGAATGTCTCAGAACATATCCTTAACTTCCTCACGGCGTCATCGCTCTCACACAACAAACTTCCAAGCTGTAAGAATACCTGATGATATTGAGCAACGTTATGCTCTCAACACTCTGCTCCGTCCTTTTCTACAGTTCTCTGTTACCTCCCTCGCATTCTCAAAAGTTTTCCTATTTTTGCACTCAGAGCTTGCCACATTTCCTGCAGTATTCTGGGCGCCGTATTTTCCAACTCTTAACAAGGTCCCGGAAACGTATGCCTCTTTTAAACCAGTTCTCTTTCTTTCATATTCAAATTTGTTCTCATGGTCCGGTAGAAGACAACGATGAGTACTCGTTTGTTGAAATCACAATACAGAATTAATTTATAAAAAGAAGTCAGATTCGCGGAAGAAATGAAAGGACTTTTGTGCCTCTCTTGGACATTACATCATACTATTACCAGCTACCTGAATATCCTCGGCTCCTCCGTAAACCTCCCTCGAGCCCCCCCCCCCGTTGCCGTCCCGCTCCCGCGCAAATTGCTGCTCCCCGCCACCGCCGCGCGTCCTCCAGATCGCTGGCCGCAAATTGCCTCAAACGGGGAGGAATTTCAGTAAGCGCCCGCCGCAGCGGAGCAGGAGGACGCGGGCGTGGAGGCGGCGGCCGTACCAAGCACGACCAACATCCCCGTTGCAGTGGCAGCCCTGGCGGCAGGGGGGGGGGAAGAGAGATACAAAGGGAACGGAGGGCAAGAGGCGCTGATGTTGGCCACGGAGACAGAGAGGAAGAGAGAGAGAGAGAGAGTGAGAGAGAGAGTGAGAGAGAGTGAGAGAGAGTGAGAGAGAGAGTGAGAGAGAGAGTGAGAGAGAGTGAGAGAGAGAGTGAGAGAGAGTGAGAGAGAGTGAGAGAGAGAGTGAGAGAGAGACAGAGAGAGAGGGAGGGGGGAGGGAGAGAAGTGGCAATGACGACAGCGACGCTAGTTATGCTGCCGCCAGAGGTTACGACAGACTCGAATGAGGTTCTCGGAATCGCGGGCGGTAGCGGAAGCTGGAAGGAGCTTGTCTGTCGTAACTACTACTACAAGCTGGGACTAGGATTATTTCAGTGCCCCGTTAGAACAATTTAACATCGGGCTTTGCACTCAGACGTCCAGGATACAAATGAACTTGCTAACTAATTACTACGAAAGATTAGGAGTTAGGTCAACAGGACTCTTGTTCATCACGGATTGGGGCTCGATCTTTCTCCCCAAGCGTACTTAGTATGAAAAAGGAATTTTATTCCCAAAATGGAAATTCGTAATTTTATTAAGATATCTCAAATTAATGAGAATTTTTACTGAAAAAAATCACATAGAAAGAACAGGTACAGATATCGTATCGTCATAGTATGTTAGGAATAGAAACAAGACTAGATAAAAAAAAAGTCGATAGACTCTGTGGCAAAACTGAGTATTTATAGGCAAAGTAGAAAACTCTTAAGAAGTGAATAATTCGGAACAGTAAATTTTGAGTAAACGAACACAACCCAAGTCATAATACACGATAAAAATGATAATACATAAGCGAGAGGATGGAGTGTCCTACAGGACCCTGAGTGAACTCTTCTCTCTTCATAATGCAGAGCAGGTCTCCTGTGTCCTAGGCACTGCGTACGTGACCTTCGCAAAGTCCAATCTAGTGGAAATTTCAAAAACGTAGAAAGGATTAATCTGTGAATTAATTATTCATAGTGATGTTTTTCTTACGTTAGAATTTCCTTTTACCACCTATTAAGATCATTTCCAAAACCTTATTTATAAAACATTCCCTTAAGTAGAAAACAAGCTGTAGTAGAAAGTAAGAAGAAACCATATGTACTACGAGTAGTTCGAAGTAGAATTACTAAGTAGAAACGAGATACACTGATGCAAAGCGTTGGGGACTCTTTCTAAAACTTATGAATTAATATAATTTTCGTACAAGATAGAACAAGAGGAATATTAAAAAAATATTAGTATGTTTTAGAAACAACATTTAACAACTCTTACTTCGACTAAATAGTAGAGGAATATGGTAGATTGCCAGCCATCAATTTCCGATTTGAATGAACTGTATGAACTGCAACCAAAATGGAAACAATGTTTTTAAAACAGTTGGGGACCTACAGAAATTTTTAGAATAGTAACTAGTAGAATGTAAGAAATCAGTTAAATGAGTAAACTGTACAATTATAATAAATAAAGGTAAGAGGAAACAAATAGCGGATAAAATATACAATAGTCCGAGGTTAAATGGTATGTAAATTTTGTGTGAAAACGAAAATGTTATTCACAATAAAAATAAAGTTTTTCCGAAGGAATATTTTAAATAAGTGGCGACACGTCCCCGCAATCACAGACAATATTTGCCCGCAATGAAAAATATTAACCTATTGTTTACGCTCGTAAAAAAAAGAAAAACAACTTTGGCGATCCGTTTTAAACCTCCCGAGGCCATTCTCCCTATCTTGGCGAAGGTTCCGCTGTTCCACGGCCGGTTTCGCTTTCTTTCCCGTGCTACGTAAATAGAAGGCATCGATCGCGAGCAAAACGCCCACCGAGGGCCGCGCGCCGCCCAAAATGTCCTCGCCGCTCCGTGCACGCCGCGCGCCGGCTCGGGAAAAAAAGACGACGCGGACACATGGGAGGATGCACAAGTCGGGGGGACGGGGCCCTTGCAGTCACGCCCAACATTTCGAACTTCACTGAATTTTCACAATCATATAAACTTTTAAAAATGCATTAATAAGAAGGTTAAAGTAGGGTACACGGTACACCCTCAGAGAAGCGCGGCGGTGGGGGGACGTCTCCTTAAGCCCTCTCTCAAAGTACACTTACTTCATTGTACCATACTCTATTTTTACTCATTAAATATATACGCGCTTTGCTAAAAATGAATATACGGATATGCGATTTTCATGGCTCGCCCTTCATACGCTTTGTCCCCGCCGCATTGTAATGCCAATTTACTTAAATGGCAAGTTTTCTCGCTTCGCTCGCCCGGATCCAAGTCACGACGAGGCTCGGGCCTTCGGCCCTCGCGTTCACTATGACGTCTATCCACCGCATAATTACCAATTCACTTTTATAAGAAAGTACTTTTAAAGAAAGCTTCCAGAATTCAAACTGCGCAGTTACCGCCGGAGCGGTGCGAAGTGCCGGTTTAAACGACTTTCGTAAGTTGTACCGTATACTAGACTTCAGCCAATAAGAAATATTAAATTTGTTATAAAATGTTTGTATTACCATCGATTTTTTTAAATGTGTAAAAATAGAATATGGTACAATGAATTAATCTTGTTCGTGTTTGGAAAATCGTTCCCTTTCCATTCTACAAAATAACAGGTATTTGAAGCGCCACATCAAATGTCGCGTGTGGGCGCCGGGGCATCGCCGTGGGGAAGGCAGCTTCTCGGACTACGCGTTTCGATAGGTGGGCGTTGACATTTCGGCTCAAATGATTGTACTTGGAGAGGTCGCTCAGGACATCAATTGATGTCACTGCAGTGCCTCTCACCGGGAGGTTCTACGTTCGAGTCCCAACGGTGGCAGGATTTTCGACACTAGCTATAAAAAGCTAGCTCGAATCCACCCACTGACTGGAGAAGAATTCTAGCGGCCGGCTGCTCTGATCGGTAGTTTTCCGTGGTTTCACCGATCAACACCAGACGAATACCGGATACCGGTACCCTAAAAAACGGGCCAGGAAGTGCGCGCGATCTTACCTTCCTCTTCCTTGTCCTATCCTCATCCCTAACTCACATACACTTACACTAAAATGCGCGACACTACCACACATGGTGAGAGACCCGTCGAGAACTTAGAACTTGTCCCGGTTGGGTGGTATCCCGCTGATGGGAGATACCTATTAGGGGAAAACACAATTAGCCGACGGTGGATCGGCGCCGGATCTCACAATCCAGCAGGGGAAGATCACAGCCACCTCTCGGGGGAAAACATGCACTACACTTACGGGACTAATCTTAGCGGTTGACGCGCCCGGAATCAGTAACATTCAAACAATCAAATGATTGTGTCCCGCGCCGAGGGATAAGGCACTCGTCACACTCCGGAAAATCTTTTTTCGAGGAATTGGGAGTTAATTTGTCGACGGCTGAACAGAACAGCGACGGTTGATTCTGTTCTCAGATTAGTGCGTTTGTGTGTGTTCGGGTGTGCGTGGGGAGAGGCTCGCAATTTTCCGGAATGTGCAATAATTATGTTAAACTAACTTTGAAACAATTATTCACTTTATATTTGTTAGTTTGAATGAATTTGTGTCGTCTCCTCAACAAAACTACTCTAAGCTACACCATTGGCGGAGAAAATACTACATTTTTTCAGTCAAATACATTTCAAATTCTTCTTAGGAGGTCTTCAGTTTGAGTTCTAAATGATAATTTTTAACATGTTTCTTTCAACAACGAGCTTCCGACTTCCGCCTGAATGAGAATTGTAGACTCCGGCTGCACTAATAGGTATTTTCCATGGTGTTGTTTGTTTGTTTGTTTGTTTGTTTTTCACCGGGCAATTCTAAGGTGTTTGTTTCAACAACGAATTTCGAACCGTGCGCGATATATCTTATCGCATTAAATTGATCTAGTTCCACATATTGAAAGTAAATTTGAAGTTCAAAGTTAAAACATAAATTTTCTCGATTTTTTTTTCTAGTTTAAAAAAATATTAGATCAAGTTTTATGTTAAAGATTTTCGAATTGTCAAGACACGTATTGTTGTCCACAGCTCATTTGAGTTCGAAATAACAAAAAATATGAAAGTATGAATATATGAAAATATGAACTCTCAATTTTTAATTTTCAAGGAAATACAGTAGTAGGAGAATACGTTCGAAAGTAATGAGTAAAGTGAGGAAACTGAAATTTTATAAGTTATAATTACGGATACTTGAGGTTTCGAAAATCAGATAAATTTATGGGCGGTATTAAAATTGCCCCGTGTTTGCCGACCATTTACACAAAAACAGACAAAAACTATGAAAACATATTACGAAATATTGAGCAGTAATTTTTTTCTTTTCATATGTGCTTGAATAATGTATATTGGTCAGTTAAAAAAAATTTCCCCCTTTCTGCGTCTGTGCAACCACTGTGGGCGCCGCGGATCCGCAGTCGCGTAGGTCGCGATTGATTCGCCTTCTCGCGCACCCGTTACGTGACGTGTTTACGTTCCTCGGGAACGAATCCGGGGGCGTAGAAGGCATTGGAAGCATGGCGATCCTTTTTCGGCTTCCATAAGTTGCGGAAACGAATTCGCAAATTGCATCAGCAACTCATTAGATGTTTGACTACTGTATATTTCTCTATCGCCAAGAATACAAACGTCTTATGTAATCTTCTTCTAAATATACGGTGAGTTATATAAGACGTGAAGAATATTTACTTACATAATGGTGATTCGTCTTGCATAAAAATTAGCTTGAATAAATGTCTGTTTATATATTTAGGTAAGATACAAATATGTGAACAGATATAACTTTTCCAAATTGGAAGCTATAATTAAAAATACTCTGGACGCGGACATTGCATAAGATACTTGCACTCTATCTTAATATTATAATTCATACCGTAAAACACAATCTATAACAGTATATTTTTTATTTGAGTACTTTTAATGTACGATATATCTTTGAAACATTTATTCAAAAAGAAATTTGGGAGTTGCAATTTAAATGACGAAACAGGATGTTATTCATTTACACGGAGATTAAAGCACATGTTTCCGCGTATTTTAACGTGTACTTTGTTACCTGAGAAACATGCTCAGTATGAAAGCTGACGTGTTTTGTAGTCATCACAAAATGTTAGTACTCTAAAAACATAGCATACTATTTAGTATCACGAAATTTTGAACTAAGTGCATGAATGCATTTTTTAAAATGTTTGATATTGAATCAAGCGCCCATTCATATTTAGTTTTATAAACTGAAATTGCTAAACGAAAAATTGATAAAACAGAAGAACTTTTGAAGTTGAAGCAAGAAGGTGTCCGCGAGAAAATGCGCCTGAAATCTCTAAACGGAATTTGGTCCGCATTGAGTCACATCAGCAATCAACGTGTTCTCCTGATATTATCTTATCGCGCACAGCACCGTCTGTTCGTATTGTAAACCGGAAGCACTTTGTGACAAGGAGAGTCTATACCGGACACACGGGCTTGCTTTCAAAAGAGCGGAAGTGGGATTTAATCACTAAATTTTCTTCTGATTTAATATTGCCTGTTTTAAGTTTTAATGCAATATATTACAAGTTTTCTTTGGTTTCGATCAGGTAATTTTGTTTATCACATGCAATACAGCAATCACACTGAAATAAATAACAAGATGTAATAATACAAGTTTGCCTTTTAAGAAAATATGAAGTTCATGGTATTGCGCTGAGTAAGGATTTTTTGATCCTAATTGATTTTATGTTTTATGTTATTGTTCTTGCATTAGAACAAGTCTGTGGTGGGAATTGCACATCGATAATGGACAATTATGAACGTCGATGTGGAAGAAGATTAAGTTGAGGTTTCTTTAACAATACACGTAGTAACGTAAATGGATCCCATTTCTATTGAAGAAGTAAGACAAGTATTAAAAGCAAATTGTCTGAATCACCATTGCTGTCAATATTAAAAAATGGCTCTAATATTTCTTCGTGTGAAGAAGAAAGAATTCCATGATTCGTTCTAAATTTCTAACCCAAAGAAGGGAAGAATTGCAAATTACCATCTAAGAAAGTACATGAGTGTTGCCACGTACTGAAACGCTTTGTTTGAAAACCAAATAATAAAACACAGGTATAGTACATTAGAATTAGTAAAAGAAACTGGAATAAATGCAAGTATCCACAATGTACACAGTACAGCCTTGGTGAACTTAATTTGAGTATAGGATCGTTAGATGCAAGCATGCGAATGAGTTTGTGGGTGCATTGCTGCAGAAAACTTCGAAATGTGATTAGAAAGTTTGCCAGATTTAGTGTAGGGTGCGCTGTGAAGGGTGCTTTGCCAGAAAATTTCGTAGGAAATGGTGCAATTAGATGTTATGGTTTTACGATTAATTGAAGTGAAAGTTTCATCAGGTACTTGCAACCATTTTTTGCCAGCATACAAGCACTTGCACGCTGCACTGCAGATGATACGTTTCAATCCTAATGTCAGTTTTCAGCAAAAACATACTTTCTATTGAAATACTGAGAAACTCTTCAGAATAACTATTAAAACTCAACGTTTTCAATGCATATTGTATCAACATTAATTCTAGACCCCCTGCCATTCCTTTATGTACAAAGAGAAGCCATCCTCGTGATAAAAATCCGTGGTTTCGCGATCTGCGTGCGTACCATCGTAAACACGCGAAATAGCCAGAATGACAAATACAGAAACAATACAGAATTCTACCCATGCCTGGCCTTAAAGAATGCGTCAATTTTCATGTTAGAGAATTTTACGGTATTTCACCGCACCTGGTTCGTGCAATCGAGTGATTATTCAAAATCGTATGTGGGCTCCGTAGGGAGTTCTGCAATGGACGGACGAACTGGACCTTTATCGACGCGCTGATCAGATTTGTGAATTCGCCGGCGCCGGCAGCAGCGGGCCTGGGAGTGACGAGCACTGATTTATCGACTGCTCTCGTTAAATCATTCGTTTCTCGGAAAGTCCAGAGAACGACATTTATTGCCCCCCACCCCCCGAGTAAATGAACACTTGTCCCGGCAGGTCGAGTCTCTCACTAGGTCGTTCGTGAAGACTACAGGAATGTTCACGAATAGGTGAATCGAAGTAAGCTAATGAAGAAGGCAGTAAATAAACTACGATCAGTTATCTGAATATTGCAGCTATCTAAACAAAGTGTACATTTGCAATGAATTAAAAATCAAAACTACATCATTAACATTTAGACAATGGGTATTCACTTTCATCTTCCTGTAACCTTTTATGAGAAAGTAATTTAAATTATATTATACGATTATTTCAATGGACATCTTTGTTTATCAGCATTTTAAATTAATTATAACTCCATAAAATATAATTTCAATTAATTGGTGTGGTTGACTTTATTCA
The DNA here is from genome assembly GCA_038098605.1 of Gryllus longicercus. Classification (NCBI taxonomy): domain Eukaryota; kingdom Metazoa; phylum Arthropoda; class Insecta; order Orthoptera; family Gryllidae; genus Gryllus; species Gryllus longicercus. Next base: position 4,063,710 of record JAZDUA010000059.1, on the reverse strand, counting down.
GGATCATTATAAAACTGTAGAAATTTATCAGTTCAGTTAAGGCAGAATATAACGAATTGCTTCAAAAGTGTAAAATATGAATGCAGAATGAAGTAAATATTTCTATTTGGATAAAATAGCAACAATAACCCCAAATAATTTATTAATAAAGGAATATGGACGAGCCTATCACAAATATTTTACGATAGGTCAACTAAATTAAATGCGCACTAAATTGAACACCATCATATTTGTGGTTAAATGTGCACAAGACATGGCGTGGAAGTGTAGTTAAATGGTGCGTTGCCCAACATTGGCCAATAGACGACCGGGAAAGGGACCTCGTGATACGGGTTAGTAAACAAAGAGAATGGAAAGTTTGATAATTATTTTGTGTGAAGGCGCAGGTGTTGTTTTAGGTGGCAGCAGATAAGGTCGAATATTTCGTTTAGTGGTAAGAATCTACAGTGCTCTATGAGGCAACCGCGTGTCGATCGGAGTGCTGGCTAGGCCCTTTGCTGCCTTGAGCGCGTGCTTCCGCCTGTAGTCATCTGCAGACAGCACATGCGAGGAGTTCAACGGTTATCGTCTCGCGATAAGGATTTGCGATGATGCAGAGCAAAATTCGGGCGAAGTTACATCATAAGCGGCACGCGGCTGGGGCGGCAGTCAAGTGATGCCCGTCACATTCAAATCGATTACAGTTTCCTGTGCGTCTTGCTTTCGCGATGACAATCAACAAAGATCAAGGGTCATCATTCTCTCTTCGACCACGGTACAGTGCAGTTCGCTCTTATCGCAGTCGATATCGCTCCGCGCAGGACAGGCTACCTCAGAGTTCTTATCTAACGTTGAGGCAACCGAGTGACTATAGTGTTCGTGCTAGTGTTCATGTACAAACAGCTCTGATCACAACTAGCTAAGAAAAGATTAAAGATTAATGGCCTATGCCATTAATCCAGACACAGGGCAAACAATATATGAAGCCCTGCGCATCGTCCACAACGGCGACAACGGTGTCGTTTCACCAGTGTCACCAATACCAGCAAGCGGCGAGGCTATGGATATAAGCCTCGCTGCGACGCCAATTCCAACCAGCACCGAGGACAGCAACAACCCTGCCTACCTCAGCCAGATCTTCGTGTCGTCATCACTCCCACCATCACAACCTGCTCAGGCGCAGAAAAGGTCAGTCAGTGATAGTGAAAGTGATTCCGAAAGTAAGAAAATGAATCGGACCAGTAACAATACGAGTGCAAACAAGGTAATGCAAGGCAAGCGAAACCACGAGGACAGAGGCGACGCCAGGGATAGAGACGCCAAACGCATGACCTCGACAGAACTTTCCTCAGAACTGAACCCCGATAACAACTTGCAAAAACACTATAATGCAGATGTGTCAAATAGATTCAGTTTTTTAAATGAAGAGTTACCTGAAGTACCAGTAGAAGTAAAAAAATCCCCCCTATCTATTTAACAGGAATTAGCAATCATACTGAATTTATAAAGGAAATCAAATCTAAGTTAACTGAAAACTTCACCACTCAACTCAAGAACAATAAAATTAAAATACAATTCACGACTATAACCGACTTCAGAGCTGCAGTTAAATACTTTATAAATTCTAATAAACAATTCCATACGTACTCAGATCCCAGTGTAAAGAAATATTCAATTGTGATAAAGAACATTCATCCCACAATTCCGGAAAACGAAATTTTTGAAGACATCGCATCTCAATTTCCATCAGTTACAAAGGTCACGAGACTAAACAAGAACAATGTCCCGATCTCAGTAGTCACTGTAGAATTCAACGGCACCGAAAAAATCGAAAGTGTTCTAGAATTAAAATACATTTGTAACTCCGTAGTAAAGCCGGAAAGAAGAAAGAAAACTGTAGGTCCAATTCAATGCTACCGTTGCCTAGACTATGGACACAGTAGAAATAACTGTAACTACGAAGTTTCGTGTGTGTTCTGTGCAAAAAACCACCTTTCAGCAAACTGTCCATCAAAGAAATCAACTCCTACTTGTAAGAATTGCATGGGGAAGCACAGGGCTGACCTCAGGTCTAATGAATGTCCATATTATAGGAACATAGTGGAAAATAACAGCAAAAATGTAAATTCCAGTCCCAGATCCCGACAACCGGGCACGCCACCACCCAATCATGACTCAACGAACTTTCCATTCTTGCCTACAACTAACAATATTCCTAATTTCACACAAAGAATTAATAATCACTATCAACCAATGAATGCAAATAATGTTAATCAACAATATCACAATCAGCAAACAAACAATCAATTTAACCAATACGACAACAATAACTTCTTCATTACCAACATCACACAATTTATCACCAATCACATAGTTAACCTCATCAACTCGCTAATTCCAACAATAATACAAAGTATTCAGAACTCCATCACCTCCACATTTAGTAACAGTTATGGCAGATTCACACCATAAAGCATTAACCATTCTTAATTGGAATGCAAATGGCATCGTAAACAAAAAAAACCGAACTAGAACATTTCCTACAGGCAAAAAAGATAGACATCGCATGCATCACAGAAACGCATTTAAGCCCAAGCAAAACATTCACCATACCAGGATTCAAAATCATCAGAGCCGACAGAAACGAAAATTATGGAGGTGGTGTCTTAATTTTGATTAAGTTTAGTATTCAACACCACCAAATAACCTTGCCACTCACTCCAGGCATTGAAAAAAATCGGGATAAATGTAACATATAACAATAATCAAACACTAACTGTAGTCACGACGTATAAACCACCCAACATAAAAATAAAAACTACCTCTATCAATAATTTACTACAATTGCCCAATCCTTTCATCATAGTAGGAGATCTAAACTCAAAGCATTCTGCTTGGGGATGTCGGACCACAAACCCTGCCGGTGAATACTTAAACAGAATACAAAACACAAGGCAGCTTAAAATACTTACGCCCACAGAACCAACCCATTTCCCGTATGATCCCAATAAAAAACCAGATATATTAGATATAGCAATAACATATTTGAAAGACCCATTATACTTCACAGTTCATCATGAATTAGACTCAGACCACATTCCTGTTGTTATAACAACTAAATTAACAAAATCTTCATCCCCCCTCCTCCCACACTGAATACTTACAATATAAACTGGAATTATTTTAAAAATTCTGTTGAAAATTCAATACCAAAATTTCAAATCCTCAATTGTCCAATTGAAATTAATCAAGCAATCACTAAATTAAATAATATAATAATCAAAACAATCAATGACTCTCAATATAAAACATTAGACACCAGAAGAAAACTTAAAAGACCACTACCTCCCAGTATTACTGAACTAATAAAAGTTAAAAACAAAACCAGAAGGCTATGGAACACCCTAAAAATCCCAGAACTGAAAAAAGAATTAAATCACCTAACAAATATCTGCAAAAAGGCAATCCGTAAATACCACCAAGAAAAATATAATCAATTTATTGAGGGACTAAATACTAAAACCAATTCTCTCTGGCAACTCACAAAGAAAATTCTAAGGAAAAGGAACAGCATTCCCCCACTGTCAACTGAAACTGGGAAAAAATACTCGCCTATGGAGAAAGCCGAGATTCTAGCAGCCCATTTTGCTAGCACATTCACTCCTAATTACTCCATAAAAAATTCCAAGCATGATGAAATATTAACATTTTCAAACGCTCCTTTATACAACGTTCCTCACAAAATTAAATTCATCTCTCCCTATGAAGTTAAACAAATAATCAAAAAAATGCCAAATAAAAAATCCCCAGGTCACGACCGAATTAATACTATCATTCTCATAAGATTACCAAACAATGCCATCGCATTTTTAAACAATATATACAACTCCATACTAAGAATAGGTTATTATCCCCAATCAATAATACATCCAATAGCAAAACCAAATAAAAATCATTCACATGCAGAAAATTATAGACCAATCAGTCTTTTACCCATCATGTCAAAAATTTTAGAAAAATTAATTCACACCAGACTAAACAAACATATAAATAAAACTAACTCAATTCCACCTCATCAATTCGGTTTCATTTCCCAACACTCAACGACGCACCAGCTATTGAGACTAACTGAACACATCCACTCTGCTTTCCAAAAGGGATTTCACACCACCACTGTATTTCTAGATGTGTCACAAGCATTTGACAGAATATGGCATCCAGCCCTATACTTCAAATTAGTCGAAATCGGTACGCCAAATTATTTAATTCAAATAATCAAAAATTTTTTTATCTAACAGAACTTTCTCAGTAACAATAGATGGTCATTGTTCTAACCCCAAACCAATTGCCGCAGGGGTCCCCCAAGATTCGCCGCTATCCCCATCTCTCTTTAATCTATACACTGCAGACATTCCTACTTCCCATCAAATAAATACCGCCCAATTTGCCGACGACACTGCTTTATATATCTCCGGCAACTAATTACAAACTCACCAATTCCAGCTCCAACAGCATCTAAATCTGCTAACAAATTGGGCAAATAACTGGAAAATTAAATTAAATCCATCAAAATCAGCAGCAAAAGTCTTCTCACTAAAACCTTTTGCATATCCACCCCCGCTACTTATAAATAATAATCCTATAAACTGGACCCCAATCACGAAAACAATAAAATATCTTGGATTGAATTTAGATACTAAACTTAATTGGAAACAACACATTGAGATAAAAGCACAACAGGCAAAAATCAAACTCATCCAATTAAGACCACTACTAAACTCATACAACCACCTCTCACTGTCAAATGCACTAACACTATACAAATCACTCATTCGCCCAATATTATTATACGCATGCCCGATCTGGACCAATGCCGCAAAAAACAATCTCAACAAATTCCAAGTGATTCAAAACAAATATTTAAGATCAATAACAAGAGCACCATGGTTCATTAATAATAAACAACTTCATAACGATCTAAACATAAATGAAATAACTCACCAAATAGCGTTCCTATCAAACAACTTTTACGCAAACTTATCCTTCATAAAGGCATTAAGTCACTACAGACTCGGCAAAGATCCCAGATACAAAACCAGAATTAAGAACAGATTCCCGCTTTATTCTTTCCTCCAGATATTTGCAAATGTAGAATAAATTCTCCTGAGGTGCTTTTGTTTCCTCTCCCTAGATTAAGATTAATTAAGTACAATTTTAACCTAGATTAAGTTAATTAGAAGTCATCAAACAATTGCAAAGTTTTTAATTGTAAACTGAACATTGTACTTCAACAAACGATTAAATAAAAAAAAAGATCAAGGGTAGTTGTTGCGCGTTTCCGAATTAAATTTTTAAAAAGTCATGTTTTTCGCATGGACAACTGTATGTTGCTTGCTACAGATTAGGAACTTGCAACACTCAATCAAGTACATCAATGCACCTAACCAGAAATTTCAAACTATTGTTTATCCACTTGCGTTTTACTATACATATCTGTCAGGACAATATCTACAGGATTCTGCAAGTGTAATAAGAAAAATAATTCAAATGTATAGAAACAAATATAAATTATTCTTTACTAAATGGAAAAGAAACCAATCTCATCAAACTGGCAAATTTTTTCTTTACCATAAGTTTCTTGGTAAAAAATAAATGGTAATAAAATTAATATTGTATGTAGAATACCTTTTGAATTTAAATCAGTTAAATACTCATAAAGTAATTTAATCTACTAGAGAACGTTTATAGTAATGATAAGCACAATTTACGAAATTGGTAATTCGTAAACCTTAGAAAATGCTCATACGTCATTGTATTCGGTTTACTTGTACTTGTTTGTTGTACGGTTTCTTTTTAGATAAATGTTGTGGAAACCTATTCTATCAAAAAAACTCCGGTAAGTTTGAATAAATTTGTGGAATCAGTGTTCACAATTGCTTGTTTGTGAGCGGATGATTGGAATGCGTGAGCGAGATGACATTAGACAGTAAGCTTTTAGTCCGATTCGTCGTTTGGATTTTGAGATCCTACTTGTGTGAGTTCTGCTTAATTTTTATACGTGTACTTTCCTCCACTACTCGAAAAAAAACAAAGAAAAATAGAGCTGTTTTTGAAAAATAAATTTATTCAAAAATTGCCGAATGTCACGAACAATTGCGCAAAAACCAATCCAATTCCGAAAAGTTGTACTCAACCTTATTTTAAAATCTTTCTGTTCCGTACGAAAGCAGATAACGTATGTTTTAATTACACTTTAAATTTAATTAAACGGGGAAAAAGCGGGGTGAAATTTCGTTAAATCTCGAAACCCTCATGCTACAACACTTTGTTCCGTCGTTTTACTTTGCTTCACAAACGGCAAATCGCGCTGATCGACTGTATCCATGTAACATAGCATACATAATACAACAAATAAAAATAGCATCATTTGAAAAAAGCAACATTAATTTAAAATAAGAACAGACTAATAACATATTCAAAAAAGATATCCCTTTTTGTATTTTGACTGAGTGGGCACATCCGGACTGCTTCTAAGTGCTACTTTGTAATTACTGGGCCCTATGTTCACAATATTAGGTCTTCAAGTTATTTTGTAATCCGAAAGTTAAAAGTTCATAGTACTCTCCTCCTTGAAGAATAGCATTCTTGGTCGAAACTTCCATTCTCCTCGGCGATCAGAAACCCATTTCTCCATGAAGTCGATCGCCCCCGAATCTTTCTACTTTAGAAATTAGTGTAATTTTACTCTTGATCATTTTTTATGAACACACTCAATTTCGTGGCGATGCATATGCGACAGTCAGGCTAGATTCTTACCACTAAACGAAAGAGATCTATTAAACGGTATCGAATTATATCGATTTGGAATATACCACCGTCCATTTATATATGTTAACTGTAACTTATATTCAAACATTAAAACGCATGAAAAATAATGAATTTTAGCTAAAAAATAAAAATATTTTTTTTAAATTTTGTTAATTTTTCACCTCATATTAACATTCACGCATTCTTACTACTACTAGATGTATAACCATTTATATTATATTTTAACAATTTATTTATATTATATACTTTAAACACCTTTGTCTATAACTACAACGCTCGATGCAGTAATCATATTAATCATGTGACAATCAACAGCTAGTATCAACAGCTCACTATAAAAAATTCACATATAATACATGTACATTATTTTACAACACATTGCCAAATGACATTAAACAATTAAATTCGATACAAAAGTCTAAGTCCTAAGTAAAATATTTTCTGCTGCACAACTGTTTCTATAAAATTAGAGACTATACCAAGTATTTAAAAGGAAAGTAATGTTAATTTTAACAATGGCATTTAATGTATTATATACCATTTGGACTGTATAATTGTAAAGAACCTGTAACACGTATTGTAGTTCAGCTTCTGAGTCAATGACTCCCATCTCTATCAGATTTTTGTCCAGTTTCCCTGATCCTCAAGGAAGTGCTGAGATGGCCCCATGTTTTGCTTCTGGACATACATGTAACTTCAAATTAACTTCTCCCCATCACACACAGTTTTACCTGTTTTTCACGTAAATAAATAAGTAAACCAGATTCATGCGAACCGTGATGTGCGATGGAGTTCTCGGAGTTCATGCTACGACAGAGGTCATGCACGCGACTTGTGGCGTTTGTCGCATAAGATTCGTGACGGTTGAGGATGTCCTATCGACGTTTCGTGACAGCACCAGCAAGTCCACGGCCGCAATATAGGTCGACAAAGGCGCGTTCAAAGCCGACGTCACCCTATCGACTTCAGAGACGCGCCAGTAATATGGCAATTGAAGACAAACCGAGAGTTTCTCAGAAAAAATTGGGAATAATGCACCAGTTCTAAATAGAAAAATAGTTCGTCATTAAATGTCGTGTTCCTGTCAATTTAGTTGCAGCTCTTACTCAGATAAATAAATCAAGCAGTTTATAAATTAATTATTGATCCGTACGTGTATTATAATCTAGTTCTACAAGAGGGAAATTGCTTTGAATATCCTCTCGGGTACACATTTTTAAAGCGATTCTTATGGTCAGTACTTAACTTGCTCTGCATTTTCTTGCAACCTTTGCCTTTGCATTGAAATAATAACTGAAAATGTTAAAGAATTTTCATTTGATAATGTGAAATAATGATCCTTGAAGGCACCGAACTCGGGCCAAAACATTACAGAAATTAGCAAGCCATACGAGTAGACGTCTCTTAATTTGAACTTTTAAATTTGTAAGTTTTAATTTTTAACAAGAAGTCTTCAGAGAATGTCTCCATCAATCAAACGCCCGATTATCCGTCTGTTGCTTTAGATTGACATAATGACCATAGGAAAGTCTGCAACAATCACAGGGCGTAACATTTCTATATTTTGAATACGTAGTGCAGACGTAAACGTTTCGTAGAAATAATTGCTTTCTATTTCTATTCTGCCCTGTTGTATTTTGGAGAAATGTTTCTAGCGTGCCACCAGTTCAAACCAGTTAACAACGAGAATAAAAAGGGCAATTTGTTTTGAAGTGTTTTGTACGATTTCTGACCTAGTTTAGAAATAGAGAGTAAGATTGAAAAAGACATAAAGCGCAGGAAAACTTGTAATCGCGACTATAGTTTATAAAACACGAACTGCTGACACTAAAATAAAATAAAAATTGCAAACGTTAGGTATCATATGCCTCTCATCACTATTACGTTTGCTTCTATCCTGTGTAGTTTACACTAGACACGATAGGTCAAATGGAAATATGGAAGTATTCAATTTCGATTACGTAAAGGTATTTGTAAGAGAATTGGGTAAACCTTATTACGATCAAGGTCACTTTTGATAATTGAGTATTGTCTGTAGCATTGGTAGTTAAACGACATACGTGTACGAAGAGACAGTGCACTTACTTCCTTACTAAATCAAACAAACGACACGCCTGATTATACGTCTGTTGCTTTTGATTGACATAATGACAGTAAACTCGTGGATTCTCATTACACTGTCGAAAACCACGCTTGGTTAGACATTCGCTACTCAGGAAATCCTTGTGATCGCAAGCCTGCCTGCCAAGGCTCTTGTTTCCTATTCCACGTCTGTCATGTAAGAAAAGGAACCTTGAGACGGATGTGCTGTACATACTTCATTTTGAGTTCTCGAATCATTAAGATCTGTAGGAGTGTGTTCGTTTTGATCTCTGAACATTTTCTTGTGTAGTGATTTTCATCATTTTCTTGAACAGAACTTGCAGTTGTGCTTAGTAAAGATAATAGCAATTAATTTAAAATTTAAGAAAAAAATAAAACTCTTGAGATTGCCCATTCACAGTCCCGGTGAATTAATTCACGGAGTTCGTGGAATCGGTACCAAGCGTTTTCTCAGTCAAAAGTGCAACACATTAAAAGCTGATAATGGAGTGTATCCAATATCCCTTGATTGAATAAGACTGATGACATTGAACAAGTTCAATTTAATTACATTACTTTTTATTTTCTCACCGATATTTCGTAAGAGTTGACGGAGCTGGCAATATTGCGCTGAAAAATGAGAATTATCGATAGAAAAACTCTCATTGCTGGGACTTAGAAATAAAAAGGGGATAAATCTTGTTCCTAATAAAATAATTAGTAAATCAGTTCCTCTAACACGTTGTGTAGCCGGAATCCATGTTTTGTTGGTCCTTGATACCGAAAAAACAACTGACGGCAAAACGCCTGTTTGTCAGTCTGCCCGTCACTCGGTCTGTCCGAATATCTCTAATGCGATCTCCAAAACAATTCAGTCGCTTTTATTTAAAATTAATATTCATCAATCGATTTAACTGAACTCGAGGTCATCTGAGTTTGAATTTAATATTTTGATTTTGGAAAGTACGAATTCTCAAAAACATTTTCAAAATGTCCTCGACAACGGCTCCAATTTTTTGGATTTATCTCGGATAGCGCACAGGACGCTTAGCAGAATGGTGCACGTCTCATTTTCAATGAAATCTCTGATTTTTCGAAAATAGCAAATTTAGTAATAATGCGAGAACGTGTGTCTACTAGTTTAGTTAGAGAGCTTTTTATTTTTATTTAGTTTTTTGGGAACATGTAGATCTACTACATAAAAGTGATATGGTTCTCTTTCATTAATTTAATTATTAAGGTATAAAATTCAACAAACAGTTTCGTTTTTCATTTACTTCGCAAGAGCATTAAGGCAATAATTCAGAGAATTTATTATTAAGTGTACAATTTAAAACTATGGCTATTGTATTAGTTTACTCGTCGCGAACTACAAATTTTGGACGTTTCATTTGGTAATGAACTTCATTACCACACTAGAGCGGTAAAGTACTTCATTACAAAACTGATTATAATAGCATAATATTTCACATTACGTAACCAAAGTGGATAAAGTATTTAACGAAACCAAGTTTCCTTCATTTCGATTCATTCTGGAAAGCAAGCACTCCGAACGAGGTCGACGATTTGTCACCACTCGTCACCACTCGTCACCACTGTCACCACTGTCACCACTCCACATCCCGCGACTTCCCCGCCGCCCGGGACAAAGCTCTCTGAAGGGGGTTCCTCAACAGAGGTTTCATCTTCAGAAGCTCCTTGCCGCTATGCCCCTCGTAAAGATCACCTGCTCGCAGTGGCGCCCAGAGGGAGAACTGGGCTGAAGAACTCACATCGGAAAAAGAAACAAAATTTGGTGACGATAAAAAAGCATACGCATGTTTATGCATTTTATTCGTTTGTTTATCCAATTTGCAGTTTTACGACCTTTTGATTGCGAATTTTATGATACAAACACATCCAAAAATGTATTTAAGTCAAAAATTAAATTGCATGTAGTTTCATTCGAAAATTTGTTTAAAAAATTGTATTTGTGCCTTGAAATGCCGAAATGCAGTCTTCCAGTAAAAATGTCATTTGAAGGTCTTCATTTCAAAAACCTTCTGCAGCTTTCAGCGTGTCATACTCAGCACTTAATTATACAAACACTAAAATGCAGCCGAGACCACTTGCAACAGTAGGAAGGACAGCAATGAATAATTAATTGGGGCTGCAACATCTTATACTTTCTCCCATTATTTCTACATTTTGCAATTTTTGAAAATTTCGTGAGTTTAACGAAATTGAGCCCTGTGCCACATTTTACTAAGCAGCTTTGCTCTGTCGTGGATAAAATTTTAAGAAAAAAATTGGATCAGTTTACAAAAAATTAATAAAGTGCAATAACTTGAAACAAAACTTACGCGGAGGACGGAGGACGTCGAAATAACTTTGAACTTTTGCAATTTTCAAAACATCAGTTATTTCAACGAAAACAAGATCGACGCCATTCCTTCAATCGTCTTTTATGATATCTGAGGACAAAATTTAATTTAAAATATTGGAGTCATTTTTTAGAAAATCTTGAAAAACTTGAGGCTTCTTGTAAAGCTCCCTCAAAAAATCAAAATACCCATTTCAAAATGTCAGTAATTTCTACAAACAGAAACAAGATTTATCCACTTTTTCATTACCAGTGAAATTCAGGCATGATCTGTTGAATTGAATTGGTTCGATAAAATGCAAATCGAAATTTCACACCGTAAGTGTGCGAATCAATCCGATAACTTGAAGATTTACACCCAAACTTACAGACATTAGGGGGTTAATGAGTGAATTGTGTTTTCTCTATATTTCACATGTATAGAAATTGTTTACAGATTCGTCAAAATGTAGTTTCAAAGCAGTGAATTAATTCCACGGATGGGTAATACAAAATTGAAGGAAGGAATTTTTGATAGGCCCGCAAATTATAAAACTCATGTTGGATGAAATATTGGAAGTAAAATTGCGAGATATTGAGCTTCGCATTCCTTTACGAGAGTTGCGTATGCATTTCTCGGGACAAAGAAAGAAGACAATTATGAAACATTGGTCACAAACTGATTATATATCTACAAAAATATGAGGTGGAAAATGTCTTAAAATTAATTTTCTTCACTCTATCTTAATTTTACCTGCCGAATTTGGGTGATATTAATTATGTATTATGCATAGTTAACAGTTTCGTTAAGATATATTTACAATGGAGAAGAGATACTAAGAACGTAAGGAACCTGCATTGATGTGAGATTACACTAGAGAATAATAGTTTTACCTCCAGGAAGGTAGAGTTCGTAACATACTCAATTTTATACGTATGATCACGAAAATCACAATAAAAACGACTTTTCACGTCACAGTTTTGAAATATACCGTGTCTTTATAGCGTATCATACCGAATTTATTATTAATGCAAACACATTTAAATTGCACCTGTAAGATATATAGAATCAATACTCATAAAATATATTTAAACCAAATATTTGTCCTGTTCATTTAGGGCACTTTCATGTGATATCAACGAAATTAAGCTTTCGTGACATTTTAACTTCTGTATTCAAAGATTGCGGTCTTTATTATTGCATCTGGTAGTCGTCCTCAAAAAGGAGTAAGTCTTAATGGTCTCAGTAGAAATTAATGGATGTTTTAAAAACAAGTGACGTGCACCCTCATATTTCCTACGGCGCATCAATCACAGAAAGAAATTATTTTGGAATTGAATATTATTACTCTTCAGTAACTTGTCATCAAGGGTGAGTTGCTCTTCACTTCAATGCGTAATACAATGAAATATCTCTCAATATTATCCATTTCTAATAACGGCAGTGCAATGTATTACGCATGGCTTGCGCTCGATATACTTGTAGCGCTATGTAACCTCGGTGAGGAACGAATACTTGACATGTTGTGAATGAGAAGAAATCAAATGAGAATAATATTTGTTATGTATATCCGCATTTGTGAAATACAAGCGTATTTATAAAATATATTGAGACATAAAAGCGTATTTATTTTTAGATGAAAATAATCTTAGATTTCCAAGCTACGCTGACATGTATTTATGGCCTGTTTAAATTTCCATTCCTTTGATACACTAACTGATCGTGTCTTTTCGTTTCTGTTCCATGCGCTGATTTCCTGGAACGCAGGATGGAAATAGTGCCCGAAGGCAAGAATTTCCGATTAGCACAGGACGACGAACTGCCGGCAATACTGGACTTCCTTTCAGAGTACTTGCCCGACGCTCTCAAGGTAAGTCTTTTCCACAGCAGAAAAAATGACGAGCAGAGACACTTCATTTCGTTGTTAGATCCAAGAGTTCACTCATGTTTCTCTATGTAAGTCAGCGCTCTGAATCCGAATCCGAAGCCAAAATTGCGCCATCACCCGCCAGTTTTTTTTTATATAGCGAAAAATTACTTTGAAAATTTACAATTTACAATTTCATTGTGGTTTTGCTATTAAAAAAACAACTGGTAATTCTGGCTTCAGATTAGGATTCAGTACGATGACATATGTAGAGTATATATGTAAAGTCTTTGAGTCTGAACACGTTTCTAAGAGTGTTTGTCTGTGTCTGTGTAATTTACCTAGCTAGAGCAGCTGCACTGGCTTAAACAATATATAATTAGATATGGGCGCGTGCAGAGTCCCCGCGTGCAGAGTCTTTGTACTTCGAATCTTTGAGAAACAATAATTCTTTCTCTGTTATCGCTAAAACAAATGCAACTGAGTTTACTAGTAAAATTTATTTCTCTATATTCAATGGCATGAATATCTGAATATCAATTTTTCATTTACTAATACACATTGGGTAAATGCAGCAAAGCTGCTGAAAAAATTATGGTCCAAAAATATTCCAGATTAGACAATGAAAAGCTTCCTGAATACTCGTATTCAAATAGGAAATAATATAACTCCGCCGTCCGAGTCAGAAGACGCAGATATCCGTTGATCAGATTGCCCTAGTCTAGTGAACGGCCCTGCGCTTGCACTTAAAAAGCAAAACACTCTCGTTTCTGGTTTTGTCCTAGTCTAATTCTGTGTATTTCCGGGGAATGAAGGGTAACGTAGGAAGTTTCATTAACTGGAGAGAAAAAGTGAAATGTTAATTATATCATCTGCAACAATGATCTGCATAATGATTTACATTAAACACAATAAAAAAACAAAAAGACTATCTCTCTCACACTTTTTCTACAAACCTTCCCCAAATACAAGCATCATCCTTCTATGAACGAGGCAAAACCCTAATTATCAAACGAGAATTATAAGCAGACACCCCTTTCATTCCTTCTTCAAATCATTCTCAAACTTGGAATAATACTTATCTTATGTGCTTTCTGCCTCCTCTCTCGCTGTATTTTTATACATTTGTAATGTGTGTAATTTTAGGTTATCATAAGATAGATTAAAACCATCAAACACTTTCACAGTTAATATGTAAATTGAACAATGCAAAGCCAATTATAAATAAAATTTTAATAATAGTAAAATTTTTAAAAAACGGCCAGGGGTCTGCGAGAGCACCAACCCGGCTAGGCAAGTGGCTCAAGATGGCTCAACTTTTTGTTCGCACAAACGCGATGCCTCTCGTCCGGTGTTCGTTGAAGTTCACTCTGCAGGGCAATGCAATCGGCAGTTAACGAAAAACTGTTGATTTCGCGGTCGCTACTCTCTTAACAACTCGCCACTTTCATTTCCATTTCAGCCTACCAGCGTAGACCTAGTTCGGGTTGTACCCACGAAATACACATCATCAGAAATAGTCCGCGGAGGTTGGCGCGCTAGTAGTCGCGGACGAAAGAGCACATGGCGGCTAGCTTGTCGGCGTTATTCAATGTTCTCGCGGAGGATTGCGGTGTAACGTGCCCGGAGCGAGAGTTCCAGAAACTAGTGGTACTAAAACCGCACGTACTTTCTCGCCCGTTCTTTCACGCAAAATTGTGCGAAAAGTTTCGAAAAATTATACATGACCATATTTTAAAATCTATTTTTAAGGAACAGATGTCGTTAAGGAAAAATATCTCAATCTTCATAATTGTAGTTGAAGGAAGACGCCAATTTTCGCAAAATCAGAGTTTTCAACGAAAATGAGACCTGAGACCATTCTCTTAAAAGTCCTTCATACTATCAAGCAAAAAAAATAATAAAAAACTATGGAGTGCTTTTTTTTTGAAAATTTGAAAAATGTCGCAGGGGCTTCAGGGGCCGCGGCATCAGCCAGATCGATTGGGGATTATCCGTTTTGGAGAACATTGTCAGAACGGTTTAGACGCTAGCGTTGTTCACAGACGCACGGACGGACGGACAGACAGACATACGTTTTGCGTCATTCGATTTTTCCTGCCGAAAATTTGCCGTTTTTTTCGCGCAGTACTACATAATTTGCTTTCTACTGAGAAAGCGGTAGCCAGAAAGTAAAAGCGACTGCGAAGCGAAGAATCCCAAAGCAAGTGAGCTCGATCCACTCGGAGTAAGTTTCATTCCATACTACTCCCTACTACATCGCAGGGCTCTTCGCAGCCGAATAGTAAAGTTCAAAATGGCAAGAGTTTGGCGGGAGTGACAACACCCAATCACTTCCATCCTCTGTGTCATGAGATATTTATCGTCAGCGCCCAGCGGTTAAAAGTTCCTTCACGAATTTCTGAAAGTTTTTCCTGCTTCCAAAATACCGGTTGCTTGCAGCGGCGAGGCGGCGCTCTCGTCACTTAAGCCGGGTGATGGGGGCCTTGATCAACACCAAGAACCGCTAGCCGAGTCAAAGAAAAGCACGTATGGAAGGAGTTGGGATGAAGATTGTGATGAATGTATCAAGTTGTATATTATTGCCCACCGAGTGCGAGAATGCAATTTTTTTGAAAAAAGAAGAATGGAATGATGCAATATTTTGACATATATTGCGTACTCGAGACAAGAATTTAACTAAACTGTACTACTACAACCTTTAATATCATATAAGGAACATGTGAATTCGCTTATTTATAGAATATCCAAGTTTTAAGCATTAATTTCAGGATAGAATTTTAGTTCCGCAAAAGCCACGTAGTTTGAAGTCGATCTGACTCATTACTTTCTAGTCTTTTTTCTTTGTGTTACACGCTGAAAACAGCTAGCATTCTACTGCGTCAAGAGAAGTGCAATCTATCAATGTAGTCAAGACGTGTTCCTTCTTTCCGATGTTGGTAATGAGTAGTTTGTCTCTTTCACCCACCCGATATCCAAAAAAACAGGACGATATCTGCACAAAAGTGAATCCTGTGGCCAAAATATTTCCCTATTCCGGACAAAGTAATACTGAACATTACAATTACACTTTTTGCAATAAAATTAATTATATTTGGGTATTTACGCACACAAAAATTAAAAATGTAGTGAAAAACTGTTTATTAGTTTATATAAAATAAAATAGATCTGCCGTTTTTCTCCTCAAATTACCTTAAAATATTTCATAAATATTCCTACGAGAAAATGTGTATTTGGTCACTCCCTGAGGAATCGTCGTAACATAGTGACACTAGTACAATAGAATGGCACACACTTTCTCGTATTAGTAGGTTTCCTTTTTATCTTCGGCGTCTAAAAGACTGCCAATGCTTCTCGCGGTGCCTACAACTCTACTAAGTTGTAGTGAAGAGCGCCTTCACGCACTCCGAACATCTTTCATATTTATTCTCGACCCCACCTTGATGCTTGTACCACTGCTCTGAATGTGTATTCCAATCCCTCAATTAAACACCGAAACTTCACATAGTTGCCTATTCAGGCCAAGCGATTAAGGAAAGATTATGGTGAACATGTAATACGTAAGGGACTCTCACCCCCCCCCGCCTCTTACTAAATCATTTATGTCTTCCGTGAGTTACGAACCCACATCTTTGGTATCCTCCTACCTTGGCTGATCTCGCCCAAGCTTCTGTCTCATGAAGCCAAATCATTTCTCCATGCTACTAATTGTAAACATGTTACGACTTTGCTCACACCCGCAACAAACTTCCTTTTTTCAGAACTTGCTTACTTCTATTTTTAGGTCCTATTTAGGTATTAATTTTATTAATATTTAACAATACGTAAGTTTCTGGATACAGTGTTCTCTTTTCTTACATTTTGTTTACTCTCTCCCACGTCAGGTCCCTGTCTCACACAAACGCCTACAATATTATTTACAATAAAAAAATATCACATTCTATGTACACACTTTCCATTCCCATGCTTTCTGTTACAAAAAATGCTTACCAACATTCTAAGATAGACCGCTTCAATCACGGCAGAATTATGTGGTCAACTTTCGTCCAAATATAAAGTACATATAACTTTGTTCATCTACTTCAGAAGCCACATTAGTTTTATCATGTGTACGCTTATTCTGAAACTCATAATGTAAGGTATATCTTAAAGACTGCAATTACTTATTCCCTTTGCCCACAATACCTTCGCCGTGTACAAATAAGGCATCATGATTTCACACGTATGATATACGGCACAAAAATAGTCACTCTACGAAAACTCTGAAACCCTGATCTTGCTCATTAAAATGACTGCTACTCTCTAAAAATTGTCAAATGATCCCTCTAGACCAACCACAAGCATTAGAGCCCACTTGTATGATCTAAATGCCCTTAATAGTAGATAATGATAATAGATCTAAATGCTTTTAATATGTTTGCGGTCCATTTTAGGCGACGACGCTTCAAAATCAGCAACTTTCCACTATAGATTCTACGTTGAAATATAACAAATCTGTATATAAGAGTATTTACTTAATTTGTGGATATTTGGTAACTTGAAAACAAGAATCAGACCTCGTACCATAATTTAAACTGTTTTTTTTTAAATTTTAAGTACTATGAACTTATCTCTTTTTTTCGACGATTTTGCTGCTCCAGCCCGGCTCATTATTTTCTCGAGAAATTTGGCTTTTAGAAATACATTCTAAGAGTTTCTTTTTTTGCACACTTATGTATTTGTGAAACTACTTACTTAACCGTTCTTATTTCCGTTGCAGTTCCATCAAACATTAAAGACGTTCCTGAATGAACGTGTGTGGGATTTCTTCTTTTACGTTACCAAATCGTGGCCAGAGGAACCAGTCTGCCTGCACTTTCCTGGCATGACCAAGTCGGTGAGTACCAAAAGAAAAATATTTATCTTAATCTTAGAAAAATTCATTTGTTTTGCAAACTTTTGAGAATTTAAAGGTAATATTTATCTCCACTTCTCGTACTTCACGCTACTGAGGTAACATCTTTCTTTTTTAAAACAAAGAACACACCACATAAAACATTTGTGTGAATATCTGATCGAGTTACTAAGCCGTTTGTTTATATTTCTATCACATTGTAATAAGACAAAATGTCTTCATACAAAATGCCACTGACGACAAAAATTCCGTGATATGAAGTACGATAGCCGTAGATTAAGTAGAGCATGATATTCCGTTTTCATTAGTACTTTCTCATTTTTGTAGCGTTTATCTATTACTATACTGTACGTAAAATATGAAGAAAGTGCATTTCTATATTTACTGTAGTATAAGGATGACCAGCATCGTTAGGGAAATCGTTTACTCATGAGTTTAGAAGTAACAGGCAATTTATATTGCACTATTAATGCAAAAGCAAATCCCTGTCCCATTAATCAATAAAATACTTTTTAAGGAAAATATTTATTAGAAGATTGATAAGAACGATTTTGAAAATATACACTAACATCAAAAATGCTAATAGAAAGTATTTCCGGATCTTTTTTATTATTAGAAGTAAAATTATTTTAGAGAGGAAAAAAAATTAAATGAAAGTAAACGACCAATAAAAGCAAACCTGTAACATACTGAATGGAGAAAGCCTCTGTATTCACCCTCGACAACTAGTTGGAGTTTCTAACGGCAATTAGAAGATAAAAGTGCCTGTTGGGTCATAATTCGAGTAAAACGAACTGACCCCAGTAGGCAAAGACCTGAAGTTACAAAACTTATATAGCACAAATTAGGATATTATTCAACATTTTCTTGTGAGGTTAGAAAAAAAGGTTAACTCGAAAAAGATTGCTTTGCACAATTTTAGTTGTGTGGTTGGTAGTTGTAAAGGAAACCGGCCAAGATGCTGAGAATGCGAGATGCAGTAATGTTGAAGGATATTTGATCTACGTCCTTGTTTTAAACCATAATAAATGATTTAAAAAACAGATGTGGGAAATTTTGACTCCTAGACAAATAAAACTCTGTCAAATTTAAATTCGAAAAGTACTAGGGACTTTTGATTGCGAGAGATTTTAAGTATAATTCTAGAGTTTTCTCAAAATTGCAATTTCATTTTCCTTTTCTATGTGTATTTGTATTAGCTTTTGCAACATTTAGAATCTATCTTTTCTGGGTTTCCAAATTTCTAATACTATTCTATGGTCTTCCTGTTTTTTTAAGACGATAAGCAAATTTATTGCTTATCTATAAGACGCTACTGTTTATTTATTAACAGGACCTCACAGATATCGGGGTCGCCCCCTTGAGATCCCTGATATTGAAGTTCAAGTACTGATGTTGCAAACTTCATTTGTATGATTTATAGCAGCAATAAACGTAATTATCATTGCCATTATTTGTAAATACGATTATGTTAACGATATCATGACCTTCTAATTAATTTTGCTAGCCTATTTCCGTTTGTGTTTTTCCTTATTTCAGAAGTGTATGATAAAACGAAACTAGTGATGATACAACAAATATTTTATCGTATTATTTCTAACTTTCGCCATTTTCAATAACTCAGAACGTTCAATAACAATGATGCTTTTTCATTTTGTCAGCCGCTTTTACAGTATACGAGGAAAAATATAAAGAAAAAATTTGGAATCGTGTTGTGAGGGAAAATTATTTTTTATAAGTTGCATTAACTGTACCACAGATTATGAGAAAATTAGTCATTTTCTTTAAAATTGTACATGAGCTTATTTAAAAATTGAATTTTACGAAAATAGTTTTAAAAAACAAATTCTATAAGAAATATTGTACTTTGAAATATTCATTTTCTGCAATTTTCGAAAATACAGTGTTCACTGCAAATTGGATAGGCGTCATTTTTTTATTGTTTGTTGCTACATAAGAGGAAAAATTTAAAGAAAAAAATTAAAGCGGTTTTTGAGAAAAAAAATTAAAAATTCAATTAACTTCAAGCAGAAATTATGCGACAATTAATAGTTTCTTCAAAACAATGTATATGACACTTTTTAAAGATCTGGTTTTCTTAGAATATATTTAATTTAAGACTAAAATTTCTATCTTCATGTCCTTTTTCAATAATAATTTTTCGTCATTTTCGAAAATGTAGAGAATATGGCAAAAAAGGGATCAGTGCCATTTTTAATCGTTTTTAATACATACGAGTGAAAAATTTAAAGAAAAAAATTTAGAACCTTTTTCAAAGGAAAATATTTGTTAAAAATGACGTATATTTCACAGAAAATTACGCAAAACTATTCATATTTTCTAACCTAACCCAATTTCAAGACGTCTTTGAACAACAGATTTTATTAAGGAAAAATCTCCATTCAATATTGTAGTTGTAGGAAGACGCCAAGAAAATTTTGAACTTTGGTTATTTTTGAAAATTCAGGGATTTCAATGACTATGTGAATGCGTTTTTATAGTTTCTGCTCTTTTTGAAGACAAAGTTCAATGAAGAAATTTACAGTCACTTTTGTACACAAATTTCTTCAGTGAAGAAATTCTTCAGTGAAGAAATTTACAGAAAATTACAGTCACTTTTGTGAAAATGTGACCTCAAAAATCAAAGTATCTGTTTCAAAGTTGCAGGTCTCGAGTTCGTTCATAACGATCAAGGAATACCAAGTTTTGGAGAAAACCGTCTGAATGGTTTAGGCGCTAGAGTTGATCACAGATGGATAGGAACACGATTTATCCACTTTTTCGGTACAAGGATCAAGTAATAAAACGTTGCGTCGAAAAACTGTCGATTTTCAGCGCACTTTTTTTCTTCGTAGGAAGTAAAGCTAGAAAATGAAATCGCGTAAAAAGTGCACTATTCTTTTTTTATTGCAATAAAAATGTTAATTTGAGGAACGTACGAGTCTGTCAACACCATTACAACTGTTTTCTGCTTTCTTTGTTTCCTCCCCCTTTAGAGTCGGCTTAAGTCGAGCGTACTTATATCACTACGCTAGCACGCAAATTCAATTGTGTACCACATTCGACTTCTTGGGCATGATTTATGTAGAGCGCGGGAAGTGTGTTTATCTCTAGAAGTCAATGGTTCACCCTCAAGCCTCCTTTAAAGTATCGAAAGAGCTCTTGCTGCGGATATATTAAAGGTATGCCAAAGAACCACAGAGTTCATTAAGCAAGTTGTTTCATGAAATATTTAACGATATTTTGTCATCGTTACCTGAGTTAACCGAAAATAATTTGTTAAAGTATGTCGTTTCTTCATGGCAATTTTCTAGCGAAAATTATATAGTAACTTGCCACAACTTAAGGAATACGCAGAACTTAAGCTAGCAGTTTAAAAGTTGTAATACACATCAAAGGATTTTTTCACGTCACTTGTAATTCGTATATTGATTCATCAAATACTACTTTCCCTGCAAAGTTTATAACATTTGTGTTCTCTCCGAATTATTTCCATTCATATTTCATCATTTTTATTTCCTTTCACATTTCATAATTTTCTTTCTAGTCCTACGATTTTACTTTTTCCACTTCATTTCCCACACCTAACATATTTTGTTGGATATTATATAAAACATTTTTTTGTTTCTTGTGTGACTTGCGTCTCATCTCCCCTTGAACCCTGCTCATCTCACACCCTCTTCATTTCACACTCTCCCGTTCAATACCTCACCTTCTTTCATTTTTTTGTTACACTCTCACCCTGCCCCTCTTACTTTCACTCACTTGTATTCTAATTCCATAGGTATACACATTTCACACATATGCTTACATATACGCGCACATAAAGGCATACTTATATTCACGCGAAATGGAGAATGCAAAGCAGTTTTTTTATCGTAAATATCTCCACGACTTTCTTCGCACGAATGCACGAGAACGCATGCTATTCTCTCCCCCATTCTCTCTCTCTTTTTCTCTATTGCCCGAATAGGAGAAAGTAAAAATTGGCACTAACCCAGATCAATACCCAGCCCTCAACGGCTGGCCATCGCGTCGGCGAGAGGGCCATGGGGGGACGGAGGGCGTGGGTGAGGCGGGGAGGGGCGCGGCGGGGTGAGATCGCGTGGGTGACGACAGAGAACGCGATGGCACCAAGGGGCTGAGGCGAGAATTTTGAGCCAATTGAACGGCTTTGGTGACATTGTCACGGCAACATCCCATCCACTCTCTCTGTCTCTCTCTCTGTCTCTGCCTCCCCCTCTCTCTCTGTCTGTCTGTCTGTCTCTGCCTCCCCCTCTCTCTCTGTCTGTCTGTCTGTCTGTCTCTGCCTCCCTCTCTCTCTCTGTCTGTCTGTCTGTCTGTCTCTGCCTCCCTCTCTCTCTCTGTCTGTCTGTCTGTCTCTGCCTCCCTCTCTCTCTGTCTGTCTGTCTGTCTGTCTGTCTCTGCCTCCCTCTCTCTCTCTGTCTGTCTGTCTGTCTCTGCCTCCCTCTCTCTCTCTGTCTGTCTGTCTGTCTGTCTCTGCCTCCCTCTCTCTCTCTGTCTGTCTGTCTGTCTCTGCCTCTCTCTCTGTCTGTCTGTCTCTGCCTCTCTCTCTGTCTGTCTGTCTCTGCCTCTCTCTCTGTCTGTCTGTCTCTGCCTCTCTCTCTGTCTGTCTCTGCCTCTCTCTCTCTGTCTGTCTCTGCCTCTCTCTCTCTGTCTGTCTCTGCCTCTCTCTCTGTCTGTCTCTGCCTCTCTCTCTCTGTCTGTCTCTGCCTCTCTCTCTGTCTGTCTCTGCCTCTCTCTCTCTCTGTCTGTCTCTGCCTCTCTCTCTCTCTCTGTCTGTCTCTGCCTCTCTCTCTCTGTCTGTCTCTGCCTCTCTCTCTCTGTCTGTCTCTGCCTCTCTCTCTCTCTGTCTGTCTCTGCCTCTCTCTCTCTCTGTCTGTCTCTGCCTCTCTGTCTGTCTCTGCCTCTCTGTCTGTCTCTGCCTCTCTGTCTGTCTCTGCCTCTCTGTCTGTCTCTGCCTCTCTGTCTGTCTCTGCCTCTCTCTCTCTGCCTCTCTCTCTCTGCCTCTCTCTCTGTCTCTGCCTCTCTTCACGTCTGTTTCTGTCTCTCTTCACGTCTGTCTGACTCTGTCTCTCTCTATATCTATCTATCTATCTATCTATCTATCTATCTATCTATCTATCTATCTATCTATCTATCTATCTATCTATCTATCTATCTATCTATCTATCTATCTATCTATCTTCATTCCGACACCGTTCGAACTTCGCATTCCCTTACCACATCCTTCCTTTCATTTACAGCCATAGTATAGGCAGCCCACGGCTGGTGGCGGAATTGGGAAGCCGTACAATGTTCTGTCGCGGTACGTCTGTCACATCACCCTGATCGACTTCACCACTAACCCACTCCCATCGCCACTACAGCTGCCGCGCCTCTGTAGTCGGCAATGCCCAACGTTCTAGATTCGAAACATGGCCGAACACTGGTGCGCATTGCAAGCAAATTAAATTACTTCAGTTTGAGGATGTGGTGCATACTGCATGTCAATGCAGGACACAAACCACAGCAATCCATTGCGCATTTTATTCTTGTGAAGATGACTAGCATTATCCATTCTATATTTTAAAAAGGACTCAAACTATATTCTTTTGAGCCTTTTCGTCTTTTGTTCGAGATAAAATACGAATTGACTGTAATGATAATCGTAAAATTGGTCTAAAATGAAAATAATTTTCAAATTATAATCCTACATTTTACAACTAGTGAAGACTTATTTTTTACTCTAAAAATCGCTTCTCGTCGGCTTAAGGAGTACTTACTTCTTCCGCTACCTCCTCCCAGGACAAGCTCTAAATATCCCTCAGATCTCATGCAGACCACCCGATATGTGTCTACATTGTACAAATTTTCAATTGCGTGTCAAATCCTACAATGTCTAATTGATATCAGACATATTAAAAAGTGATATTTTTTCTCTAACTACTCTTTTATTCGCATAGTTTGAATGTGGGTGCATTTTATGTACCAAGGCAGCTAAGAGCATTATTGTTTTCAATCGCTTGTATCAAGCGAGGGTTTTTCTAAGGCGATCAACGACAACAACTGAACTACAAGAGATTAATTGCATCATGAATGACAAAAAAAACAGACCTTCTTTTCCAAGACTTCACACAATCTGCGTATCATCAGCAATTTTAGAATTTTGCGCATTCCGTAATGTGTGTCCGACTTTTCCCTTTCATTTCTCGGTTTCGCATTTTCATTTTTTCATCCGATTCTGTCGTGCGTCGTCAGCAATCGTGAATACACAGCAGAAGATCGCAATATGATGCGTGCAGTACGGTGAACAAGACCTGGCACGACGAAGCCGTGTTCTCCACGCTCCAATTAAGTGCGCTTTTATGGCGGCAAGATACGAGCGCAGGTGGCGGTGGCGGCAGCGGTGACTGATGGTGATGGCGATGTGACAATTGTGGTGGTGGAGGTGGTGGTGGTGGGGGGGGGGGGTTGTGGTCGGGCCGAGGGGCAGTAGCAGTGGCAGTTGTAGCGGTGGTGATAACGTTGTTGGCAGCAGTGGTTGCGGTGTTGGTTGCGGGCGCGGGGGCGCTCGGTGCAACGCAGAGAGAGCTTGGGCCGCAATGCGACGACCGACGCACCCCTCGCGGTGAGAGGCGGAACAACGCGAACGGCGCCTGCGAACTCGTATATCCGCTGCCTGTTCCCTCTCCCTCCCTCTCCCTGCTGGCTGTGATAAATTATGCCTTTAATTCGCTGCGTCGCACAGCGCTTTGCGTGGGCGAACGCCCCTTCGTCCTGATGGCGATTCGCTAGTGTTCTATCTCTTTCTTTTATGAGTTCATGCGACGAGGATGCTGTTATGCGTTCATAAAAATGCGTTATGATATAAGTTCAAATTAATGAAGGTAAACTATTCGATTGTGGTAAGACCATGTAACGGGGATTTCTAATGTTTCATTGTTTTCGATTATGACTGAAGTGAACGTTTTAAGGTTATTAAAGTCAATTAGATAAGAAGAATTACAAAGTCTTAATATTTTTAATATAGATGCACTTTCACAGCAATTAATTAATGATAAAGTCACCAAAGTTTGTGGTAACCACCCATATTTTACAAATAAAATAACACAAATGAGAGAGTCTAGTGATAAGTACATTTACTACAGGATGGCGCAGAAAAACGGGAAAATTTGAAGTTGATGTTGGCAGCCCTGTGGATGTACAATAAGTGAGGAGGTGACGGCAAACTGTCGGGTAGTAATGGACATTTAGTTGCAATGGAGCAGTGGAGTGGTGTGGAGCGTGCGGTCGCCGTGAGAGCGTACTACCGACATGGTGACAGTGTGACCGCTGCCCAAAGAGTGTTTCGGCGCCACTATGGAATCCCGCCCCGTGGTCAAATTCCTTCTTCACACGCAATCAAAACGTGGGTTCGTAACTTTGAAGAGACAGGTTCGGCCTTGAAAAAAAAGCCTTGTGGACTTGTATTGTCGGTACGTACCCTAGAAAACATTGATGCTGTGCAAGCTGCAGTGGTGAGTCCTCGTCGTTCGGTGCGAAAAATTGCCTCGTCATAAAGGCTCGGGCGTTGGAGCGTGAAAAGAATACTCCACGCCCTTAAATTTCATCCTTACAAGCTTCAGATTGTTCAAGAACTTAAACCTAATGATTCTGTATTGCGCCAACAATTTTGTGAAAAACTGTTGGCTAAAATAAATGAGGATGCAAACTTTATTGAAAATCTTTGGATGTCAGATGAAGCCCATTTTCATCTAAGTGGATACGTCAATAAGCAGAACATGCGTTACTGGGCACAAACAAATCCTGCTCAGCTTCACCAGCGACCATTACACAGTGAAAAAGTTACTGTATGGTGTGCTGTGTCGTGTCGTGGGGTGATAGGCCCTTACTTTTTTGAAGATGAAGAGGGCTCCGCTGTCACTGTGACGTCTCAACGTTATGTCAACATGCTAGAGACATTTTTGGCCCCAAGGCTTCATTCTCTTCCAAATCTTGACATTCAGCACACCTGGTTTCAACAGGATGGAGCCACCTCACACACTGCACGGCAGTGTATGGCAGCAGTAAGACGTTTGCTTGGGGATAGGATTATTTCAAAGAATGCTAACATCACTTGGCCGCCGCGGTCTCCAGACCTCTCAGTTTGTGACTACTTTTTCTGGGGACATCTGAAGAGCGTTGTGTATCAGACTAGACCAACAAATCTTACCCAGATGAAGACTCAGATTGAAGAAAACATCGCTAACATCCCGGAGGACACATTGCGCTGGGCTGTGCAAAATCTTCAGCATCGACTGATTGAATGTGTACGGCGAAGTGGAGAGCACCTAAGTGATGTAATTTTCAAAACGTGATGACTAAGTAAATTTCCATTCTTGTAAAACATATTATTAGCATAAAATAAAGTTTTGTAAGTTTCCTTCATTTTTTTCTAAATTTTTCAAATTTTCCCGTTTCTCTGCGCCACCCTGTACTTACAAACTTACGTTTCAATTACGTTATGTATTTGAATTATATATTTCCTTTACCAGAAACAAAGTTGCTTCTGACCGGAAGTTTCAGGGCTGTGTTAGCCCTAATATCGTCTTATATTAGTTCAGTACAGTTTCATGTTACAGAACTTAGTTTCATGTTTCATCTACCTGCGTTAACCGCATGACGTGCTTTGGTGAAACTGGAATGTGGTCTAAATGCGCCCTAGCGTAACACTTGCTGCCAATAACAAACGTGCCACAAAATGTAGAAATTGTACAGACCGTAGCTTCCTAATACTAACACAAAATTGTTCTTGTTCTTTTCAAATTGCGGAGACACATAAATACATAAATGTAATAAAAATATAAATATTGTGTTATAAAAGCAAGAAATGTTTTTAAATAAGTTAAAATAAGGTTTAAATTGTTGTGCTTAAGTTACTGTACATTTTTTAAATTTATTAATTTGTATTGCTGAAGATAACTTCTCATTCAACAAAATTTACGTCGTCACATTCAGATAATTTCTTCTTATCTTATTTTCTTTCAACAAATTTTGTTATTTTCAACAACAAAAAAAACACTTATTATGATGTGTGAAAAACATTTAGATTTGCAAAAATAAGCTTAATTTTACTTCATGACATTTTACAATTAAAGTGTAAAAGTGAACAAGAGCGATGCCAGCTAAAACTGGAGCAACGCTACGAGATTTGCTCTGGATGAAATAATATCTGACAAAATATTTTTAAAACTATGTTATCTATTCAAGACTTTTTCTGAGGAACAATTTCAAAATTTCATTCCCACACACATTCACTATTAATAGTTTTTCACTTTCACGATGAAACTATATAGATTCTTCGATATACTTAGCTTCCCCAGTGACGTTAGAATAACATAAACGCAGTTCGTTTTACAGAACATTACTTTTACAATGAAATTAAATGCTTTGAGATGTACAATATTCCGACAAAATTAATCTTCTTACGTTTTCCAGATTTATTTTCACTAATCGTACCGAATATGCCGCAAAGCTATAAATTGGATTTGTTTTGTCTTAAAAAATGCTTTCATATTTAATTCTAAATGTTTTGTGTAGTCAGACAGACTGCCACCAACTACGATTATCTTGAAATAAGAAGATAC
This sequence comes from Gryllus longicercus, assembly GCA_038098605.1. Taxonomy (NCBI): domain Eukaryota; kingdom Metazoa; phylum Arthropoda; class Insecta; order Orthoptera; family Gryllidae; genus Gryllus; species Gryllus longicercus. The sequence continues at coordinate 4,036,089 of JAZDUA010000059.1, read as the reverse complement.
CAGTTTCAGACTCTTTAAGTAGATTATAAAATTCTTAGAAAGAAGAAAATTGCAAATAGGAAGCGCTTTAAATTACTTTGCAATTCGATCCTCACCTCCTTAAAAATCGGTGTGGGCTTCTAACCATAGCTCTCCCTTCTTTCACAAATCGTTTGATTCTTTAAATGACTTTGATGTTGTAATTTCGAAGGTGTTAAATGTCCACCATCAGTTTTTTCGCCGTCAGTGATAGAGACGGAAAAAATATGTAGTATGAAACGTCAAAATATGTACATAAATATGTAATGAAAACAGTAAGAATATGCAATAAATATTATTTAAAATATGATATAATATGTAATATTAATTATACTAATTATAAAACGCATTTATCTAATTCAAAATTACATTTATCTAATACAAAATTTTCTAATCTTATTTTAAAAATAATACAAATGTAAATAGATTTTTAAAACTCAAGTTGATGCACTTTTGCACTTTACAACTTTCCCGTCAGTAATAAAAGCTTCATTCTATTGCCATCTAGGACGGTAGTTTAGAAGCCAGGCCACAACCAGCAAACAATAACTGCAGCCTGTAGCAATCCAATCGATTTGTTACTCGTCGGAGATCGCCAAAGTTTACAGATGGGAAGATCACGGCCATCTCCCGTGATGAAAACATGCACTGCACTTAGGGGACTGGTGACCTTAGCAGTTGATGCGCCCGGAAACACCAATCAATAGATAAAATGATAAAGCACAATAACTCTATTTACAGTTGCGCAGAAATCGACAGTGTTTGCTTTTCTTAATGGTTGGCATAGAAATTCAGATATTTGTTATATTTTCTGAGGTCACTGGGCCCAGCCCTGCGTCCCCCTCAAAGGCGGTGTGCGCATCTGCGTTTCAGTTTGTCATATTGTATTTCTTTGGTTACGATCTCACACTCAATGTTGTCTAATTACATAAATAACTAGTTACAGAAAAGATTACAGTTGCCATAATTTCAGAAAAGTACCATAATTTTACGCTCATTTCTCTGGCTCATTCCTTCGTACCATAATTGTATATTTTCCCTAATTTGTAAAAAAGTTAATGCGTATTTAAATCAAAATACAATTTTATTTTGAATACAATATAATTTACAAAAATTAACGAAAATTTAATATTGAACGTGGAACAATGAAAACTTGTCAGCACTTTAATGTTTTTTCTAATGTTTATGATAATGGTCCAAGAAATTATAAGCAGCGAATTTATTTGTCTGCAATATCTAAAAGGTTGTCAAAAGCTGTACTATCGATCAGTGCGAGTGTAACGATCAGTGCTTTTATCATATTCCATTTGTTGAAATAGTAATCTTGTACTTCCTTTTGGAAATGCGATGTTGCAACCCGCCATAGTGCTCAGCATTATATCTTGGTGGTTGCATATCAAAATTATATTTCTGTTTCTTTAAACCGATTCCAATATAATACGATCAATTAAACAATGAAATATTATTCTTTTAAAATGAAATTATGGTATGCAATAAATAATAAATATTTTCTCGTAGTTCTTCAGTTGCTTTTGAATTCGCTAACATTGGTGGGAGTGCTGATTCTTCTCGACAGAACTACCTTAATTATTAACACGGAGTTACTGACGAAGTTTAACATCGGCTAACATAATTCAGAATTTAGATATTTCAGAAATCACATTAAACTGGAATACATTAAAATATCTAACCAACAACTTCGCAACCTCAAATAAAAGTATAGATTAACTCACTAGAAAAAGCCATTGTAATGTTGACACTGGCTGCATTTCCATCCTTCTATTACGTATTCGCTGAAGAAGCTATTAAAATACATTTACATATGATTGACGAAAGTTCGATTTACACATTTATACATACTGATCACTTAAAAATGAATTAAAAAATTATATTTTCGCCCATAATCCAGGAGGGCTAGGAATTTATTTCCGAACCGTTTTGTTAATTTGGACTCAATGATTCTATTTACATTGAAACGTTTTATCACAACTCTCGGACCATTCCTTTGCCATTCTCTTCAAAACAAATATCTCGCTTTTACCTCTATTACAGACCTGTGTAGTGCAGAACACTCACATTGAACCGAGGGAGCCACTTGCTAAACCGCAGTACACCTCGCTTTAGCTGTGCGTTGAAGCGAAGCCATCCTCCCGCACCCGAGCTGTCCATTGTTCCTCCGGCGGCAGTTGCGCACGCCGCGACGTCTCAGTTTTGAATCGCAAACACGGGCGGAGCTCGCCAGCGAGTGGCGGAAGCGGGGAGGAGAATAGACGTTCAGGGTGGGAAGCTAATGGAAGGGGAGGGGAAGGAAGAAACGGGACGGGTCAGCACGGGACGAGACGACACGGACGAGACGACACGACACGAGACGACACGAGACGAGACGACACGACACGACACGACACGAGGCGACACGACACGAGGCGACACGACACGAGGCGACACGAGACGAGACGACACGACACGACACACGACACGGGACGAGACGAGACGAGGCGGGACAAGACGGAACGGGACGGGACGGGACGAAACAGGACCGGACGGGACGGGGCAAGACGAGACGGAAGGGCGAGAAGGGATAGGACGGGAAGGGCCGGTGAGGGACGGAATAGGGTGGGGACGCGCGAATCATAGCAGGAAGTGGTCTTTGTTGGCCGGTGTGGGGCGGGGAGGAGTGGGTGAGGATGGAGCAGAGCGGGGTTGGGCTGAGGGGCGGTAACGGTGCAACGAAGCTGGAAGAGAGGATGAGGGGGCGGGGCAAGTGAGCAAGGGAGATGATGCTGGTGTGAATGAGGGGTCGAGTAAGGATGGAGCGAAGCCGGGAGAGGCCAAGCGGATACGAGTGGGGCTGAGGCGGGGAGAATCCGGTGAAACGGAAGAGAATACGTCGACGGGAAGCTATTCTATATCGACGCCGCCGACTAGAGCTGGTGATTAACGGTGACGGAAATGAGTAAGAAATTGAAATCCTACATTTGTGTACGTACGCGTGCGTTACCGATATTGTTTTCTAGCAGGGAGAAAAAAGTTTGTTAGTAATATTTTACAGAAACAACACATGTTTAACAATAAAATGTAATGTAACTCACCGCATCAATGTAGAGATTATTCGAGACCGAATAAACATTTTACCAATGATTTTTCGCAGGCATTAATACGTGCTCACACCAACTTTGATCAACAAAAACAAAATATTCTTGCATATTTGTCTGATAAATAATTGATATTTTCTGCCATGGCTACTGGTCTGGTGCTTTTTTGTTCTTCGTGACTGTTGTACTTGTTCTTGACTTATGGAATTGTGCTTTTGTTGTTAATAAGGAAGCTATTTGCACGACCAATATCATAGCCAATTTATAATTATTTTTGAAAATTCTGGTGTTGTAATATGAAATTGAGCTTTTTACTTCACAAAAGAGTAAAAAGTCTACCTAATTAATTTAGCAGTTAAAATATTTTAGCCGAAATAGATGGCCGAGGCGGCTAAGATCGTGTATCGACTCGGCGCATCTGGCCAAAGGGTCGTGGGTTCGAGTCCCGCTTTGGGCATGGTTCTTTGTTCCTTGTCCCTCATGCGTGTGTTGTTGCGAAGGGCCTCGCGTTCTACTGACTCCAGATCAGCGGCGCGCGCAGGTGTATTGGTGTCCTGTGTCGAATATGCCACCTATCGTGACGTAAAGGTAAGCGGCTGTCGGCAGGATAAAAGACCACCCAAAAAGCTTTAATTAAGCAAATTTAAATTAGTTAGTTTAGTAAAGTTAATTCGACAATTAATTTATATTAATTTTGAAGAGTAAGGGAGCTGTAATCAAATTGAGCTTATTTTACTTTACAACATAGATTATGTCCATACCAATTAACACATTTTTATTTCAACCAATTTACGCGATTTCGTATCTGCGTAATTGGATAACCTTATCGTATTTGCGAATATTCTCTAATAAATTGAGATTCATTGTTGAAAGTGTGATTTGGCGTGTATTGTCTGTGTGTTCATTTATCGCAATCATCTATTTGACAGGAAAAGGGCTGAAATCTATCAATAGTGCAAAATGAAAGTCATTTTATTTAAATTTACGCCACCCCTTCCCCACTCCGACTCGCTTGCTGCTCGGTATAATCGCGTGCATGCTAATCTTCGACTAATCTAATTTCACGGAGAGAACTCAAAAGCTGTTCAAGAAATCTTCTACACGTCCATTATCTTCGCATCCAAGAATTCCAGAGGATATTGTCTTCGAGGAAGTCTAGACTGGAATTCTATCGAAACAGACGGTCGATGCGCTTCGATATCGGCTCAAGATGAAGCTCAGACGTAATTGGGTCGGACTCCCAGACACGTGGCGCGCCGCCCGTAGTAGTCCGTGGGCTACGAAAGAGATCCGTCGCCTAGGGCACTTTTATCCGCTTTGGGCCGCGTGCCGAACGATTGACCCGAGGAACGAGTCCCTTAGGACGGGCGATTGACCTTTGTTAAGGTGAGAGGTGCAAGAGCTGTTGTTTTCTTGTATCCGCTTCAAGATTGTAGACAATGGTTCTTTGAAAGCCTAGCACATTACCGTGATAAGGACATACATTTTTGAGGGAATGTAAATGCAATGTAAACATTTTTAAGAAATATAAATTATTTATTCATGTGACTTAATTTTATTAATTATTAGAGTCACTAATCGATTGCGAATAGTTAAAATATGAAACGAAAAATCTTGTTAAACTTACAATCACCGGAGTGATTTTGACTCTAACATTGATGATTTTTCCAAATTTTAAGAACATCTATTGTACCAAATTATCTTTTTGGCAAAAAAAGGTACTATTTTAGATATTAATAATCCTCGTACATGTTTAAGACGTTTTAAAATATCCAATAATATGTAAATAATTATAATAACATACAAGTTAAAAATATAATGTTCTAGTGGATTGGAAGGCAATAGGACCTGTTGTTCTGATATTAAGGAACATCCTGTAGTGTGAGTAGTAGGGCTTCTGAGTCAAAGTCAACGACCTCTTGACGTCAGAAGTAGAGATTTCGTCGTCCTTCAAAGGCTCACGTTGACTTGTCACGAAGTTAGCATCGCCTCAGGTAAGTCAGAACTGACAGTGTTTACTTCAGAATTAATCGATGCGTTCTTACATGAAATTACGTTATTCAGGACTGACTAACATTTATTAGTAACATTTAATAACTATCAAACGTCTATTAATAAGTAAAAAACGCATTAAAACGTTTATGCTTTGTAAATGTTATTAACTGTTTTTAATATTCCACAATATGTTATACAAATATTCCTCAAATAATGTTCAAACCTAAAAATATTAATTACGGCTAGAACGTAACCAGGTTTCTATACCACGTAGGTTATCAGAAGAGGCAATACTCAGTTTTAAATATTTCTTGATCAATCCCAACAATTAAAAATTTAAAAAAATACTGTTTCCTATTTCTTATATGATTTCAATGATTGCAGTATTTATTTACATCTCTTTTTATAATGAATAAGTAAAGTATAAAAGACAATGAGTTCATGTAAATTCTAAGAAAAGCATAAGAATATTATACTAGTTTTATATTACAGACGACATATTCTTCGATGACCCTGTAAGCTAAGGCAATTCATGACAGGAGACTATTGTAAAACGGTTGGGAACGTGCGCAGTGCGCAATTTTGTTTTATTACCTTTGTTCTATTGTACCCTAATATTTATTCGGTAATACTAACTCTTATCGTAATTAGCTCATCAATATTTCAAAAAGTGTCCGATTTTCATCCAGAAATGCTTCCCAAATGTGTCACATCAAGAAAGGATGTCAAACGGCACATCCGTAAAATCATAGACCGATCGAAAATGCATTCCTTCGCAATGAATCCGCACAGCCCGGAGGGCGTCTGGAGAGGCAGACGACGCCGGAGCACCAGACGCCGCCAGCGCCTCCTCCCTCTTCCAGACGTCGATCGTGAGCAGATTGAACGTCGCGCACAAGAACGAGAAACACGCCTGCGAGAAGGGCCTGCGGCTGGATGCAGTTGGAGGCGGCGGCGGCGGCGTGGTCGGTAGTGGCGGCGAGTTGTTGGTGGAGACGGAGAAAAGAAAGGAGATGGATTGAAGATGGATTCAAATTCGAGGGCCGAGTGTCGTGTGGAAGGGTTTAGGGCCCCATGCCGGAGCAGGATCTATGATTGATTAATTGATTGATTGATAGATTGATTGATTACTAGTGATTCCGGACCCGTACACTACTAAGGTTATTAGTGCCGTAAGTGTAGTGCATGTTTTGCTCGGATGGTGGCGATCATCTTGTCAGCGGGAAGGTGGCGCTTCGGCGCCAACGTACCGTCGGTTAGCGGGGTTTTCCCTCACCAGGTATCTCCCACCCCAGGCGGGACAAACTCAAAGCTCACAGAATGTGTAGTAGTGTAGAGCATGTAAGTGTGTGCGTGTAAGGGGTGAGGATAAGACAAGGAATGGGAAGGAAAGATCGCGCGCGGTCTGTGGCCCATTTGGTAGAGTACTGCTCTGGCATTCGCGTGGTATTGACAGGAGAAACCACGTAAAACTACTAATCACATCAGCCGGCCGCTAGAACTGTCCTCCAGACAGCGATAGAACGCGACGTAGCTATCTGGCTAGTGTCGAAAATCCCGCCACCGTCGACGTTTGAACCCTTGGACCTTCTTGTCAGAGGCACTGCACCAACATCAGTTGAATTGAATTGAATTGAATTGAATTGAAGCCTTATTTTACGTGGCGAGACTCAGGCCATGAGGCCTGCTCTTCCGTCTGACCACGTAAATTTCGCTACGCTCCTTTCAGAGAAAGCAGAGCTAGAGAAAGCAGAGAACTAGCAGAGAAAGAAGGTATTTCTTGGGCGAGAACAAGCGATTTGAATTTAGCTCAGAGGTGTGAGGCTTGAGGATCTTTTACATGCAAGTAAATCTACTAACATGGGACAGCCGGCTTTACTTCCCTTCCGAAGGAAGGCGTACGAAGGATTTTTTCGCCCTTAAAAATCCACGGCTTCGATCGGGTTTGAACCTGCCAACTTGGGTACAACAGTCCGGTACGCTAACCGTTACGCCATCGCCGCGCGCGATGCCCTGTCAGTTGACGCCCTGAGACACCTCTCCAGGCGCCGGGGTCGGAGCAGGAGCTGTGACGCAAGCAGCGACACAAGCGGGATGGCGAGGAGAACACGGGCACGGAATCGGGGGCTGCAAGTGCGACAGAGTCTGGCAGGGAGAGCATGGAAAAAGAGAAGGCGAAAGGGTACGAGGCGGTAATAGTGATGGCGCAAAACGAGAGCGGTGGGGGACCCATCGTTTTTCCGCCGCGTCGCCATGGAAACGCGACGCAACCTGAGGCTGCAGGATTTCCGTTGCGTATTCATCGGAGATGGGAAGCGAAGGGCTCAGAGCTGAAGAGGTTGCAAGGGCAGTTGCAGAGCCGATGATGCAACGCTGGCGTGGACGGCGGAGGGAGCCCGTCCAGCGAAGGGAAGTGGGTTTGTAGTGGACGATGAACTCAAGAAAGGAAACCCCGGAGTCCCCCCGGTGAGATAAAGGGAATAGTAGGGATGCGGAAATGACGCCGGAGTTAGTGAGCGAATAAAAAAGTAGGAAAGTTTTTCGTTGAGAGATGAAAGAATCAACGGTTTGAGGTAATCTAAGTAAACGAAAAGGAAAGCGCTAAAACATATTCGCCCCATTCGTGTTACAACAACTGAAAAAAGCTTCGAAAATGTTTCAAGCATAATTATTTGGGTCAATTAAACAACCAAAAATATGGACAAGAATAAATGGATAAAGCTAGAAAAGAAAAAAATATAAATAAGTTCAATGAAAATCACGATAATAATTAAGACATTTCCACTCTTTCTGCATCGAATACGAAGTAAACATAATGATTTATTTATGTCTGTGGGTGCCAATAGCAAAAATAATCTTTGATTAGGATATTTGATAGATGAAAGAAGTGTTTATATAGTAAAAAGTGAGTGAATAATATCAGAAATATAAACAAAACGAAAGGGCTGGGAACAACCTATTCGTGGAGCGGCTGAAACAGTGGGGATATCCGAGACACCGTGGGGTGGGACTCCGCAATGTACCAGGGAAGATAAACAATGCAACGTGGACCTGTGACAAGGAGGGATGAGATAGTGTTGTGAGGAAGCAGCGGATGATAGAAGGGTGGCGACATGGAGGGGGAGAGGAGGGGATCAGCGTCGAGGGACGCGGTCGCGGGCGATGCCGGCGGCGGTGGCGGAGGCGGTGACGAGGAAACGACGGGAGGGGCGGGAAGGGGCAGGGGTCGACGGAGGGGGTGGGCGGCAAGCAATCAAGGCGCTGCAGATGACAGGCGCGCCCTCACCCCCCGAGCGTCGACAAACGCCGCGACGTGTTACACTCCCGCGCGCTCTCGCCTGCGAACACAGCCCAGGGGCAAGCGGGGTGCTTAGCGGCGCGGAGACTGGCAAGGCGTCGCGTCGCGTCGCGTCGCATCGCAGAAGACACGGGAGCGGCGCATGAGAAGCGTTGACTCGAAAGGAGGCAGCCACTGGCCGAAAACGCTGACGGTTCAAATTCCAACGCCATAATAATGGAACAGCAACACTCGTTAGTTGCCACAATGAGCTAATAATTTATTGACTGGTTACCTCATAATTAACATACAATCAGCAGCCTTCGAATTTATTTCATTACTTTCATAAAACTTTTATCTTCGTGAGAAAAATACAGAGTCTGAAACGAAGATAGTGACGTTCCTTATAAGAAACATTTCTCTCCGTATCTCGCATCTAGTAATGTTCAGTTTTCCGTTGATTAAATATCAAAAGCAATGTTATTAAAATGTATTGTGATTTTAAAATTACACTTTTACCCTACGACGACAAACCTATTTTTGTTTCGACATTTTTTCTTACTTTCGCATTTATTGAAGATTATCGAACACAATTTCTTCTGTTTGGCCCAATAATTATTATAAAAAAATGTTTACAGATAATTTCATGTTACAATGGATGGATAAAATAAATTTGCCAGTATAGGGGAAGATGAAAGTGAATAAGCAATGCATAATACTATTGAAGCTTTAATCGAATAGGCATTTTAAACATGAGAGGCACGTGCCGATTTTCAAAAGGTTGGCTTCGTGGAATTCGAATCGGGTTTAGAATCTAAAAATGTTTTTTGTTCAAGAGAAATGGATCAATTTTTCCTTGAAAAGCCATTCTGCTAACAAAGAACTAACCCCTCTTTTGCTCTTTTCATATTCTTTCTGTAAAAACGCGCTGAAGCTCAATTGAAATATTACCAGCAAGCTCATTGTTGTGAAGCAAATTCTTTTTTAATCTCGAAAATATCGCCATATGTTTACTTTATACCTACACCTACTCCATATTGTGCTAAAAATATTCTGTTGAAAAATTATTGACAAGAAAATACGCACGATTATACTACTTACGATTATCGTTATAACCTTCAAATGTTGAAATAATAATAATAATAATAATAATAATAATAATAATAATAATAATAATAATAATAATAATAATAATAATAATAATAAACACTATTATAATAGTATTAATGTTTCTATTGTCAATTCCTTTCAAATTTGGTATGTTACCATTTACCATCCCTGAGCTTTAACTTCAACACAAATAAATGAACATTAACTTCATTGACGTAATTAAGTCAGCTTAACTTGAGTTGAGTTTCTCATCTCACTGACATATTGAGGTCATGAACAATGATAAATTAATGCAACGATGTATCTTTTCATCAACAAAAGCAACGTACTCAAACTACGGAATTCTAGTAAACATATTCCCGTAATGCATAACTGACCTACACGCTCCTCAACGAATCCATCTTTCATGCACATAGGTTCATAAACCGGACGTTTGTTTTCCACTCTGAGAAGAAGAAAACCTGTCGTTAGTCAGATCGTACGTCACACTCTCTCAAGAGAAGGATACCAAGAAAGATAAAAATTATCATCATAAAGCGTGGGTGATGCGGACTCCCCCCAACCTCGCTTTGCTACTCAAGGGGGCACAAGGAAGGAAGGTGACGTGTCGATGGCCACAACCCTTTCCCGCTCGCAAGAATTTCTGCCACGTCATGTAAATTTCTCACTCGTGATTCCTGTAGCACAAATGATGAAATTCGGAGCACGTATATTGAGAGATGCGGTATTTGCATCCTTTGTTTATACAAGGGTTGGAAACGTAATATCGACTTTTTGAGTTTCGAGATTGTGACCTACACAACGCTTATCACTAGTTCGGTCAAGTAAAGGTGAAGTTCTAGAGAAAAAACACTACAATCTCGGGTAAATCCACATCCGGAGAGAGAGAGAGAGATACGACTGAACTCTAGTGGAGGGTAAAAATATTGAAATATTTAATATTAAAAAAGAAATAAAAATATACAAATAACATTCATTTAAAATTAGTTTCTACTAAGATTATTTGACGTTAATTTTTTTAAATAAAATTAATTATTTAGGTTAACCAGTCTCATCGCACTTGCGTAGTCCGTTTATGCATCTTTGAGTAAATAGTAACTGAAAACAGGAATAAAATGGCCCACCTCCGGGTTCGCTTTACTATAATAGAATGCGGAAGTTGGCGTGACAGAGGCAAACAATAACTGGTGAAGACTTCTCCGCTAGCGAGGGAATTGGTGTCGACGACCACGTCAATGAGTGTTTCGGCGGCGACAGTCCTGATGGCGGTGACGGCGGTGACGGCGGTGACGGCGGTGACCTGGGTGACGGGGGGGACGGGGGTGACGGCGGCAGTGGCGGAGGTAATGGAAGTGACGGGGGTGACAGCGGCGACGATGACAGTGAAGGGGGCGACGGGATTCGAGGCGCTGGTAGCGATGACAGCAGTGAAGGGGGGAGGACGGCAGTGACGGAGGTGAAGGGAATGATAGGGGTGGCTGTGGTGGCGGCGGTGGCTGTGGTGACGGCGGTGACTGCGGTGACGGCGGTGGCGTTCTCAGCGACTTCGCGTGGCCGCGGAGCGTATTTCAGCGGCGACGGCGCCCCGTGCCGATTGCCGCTATTCACATCTCGGAGCCCCTCCCACTTCCTCTCCCACGAGCGCGGCGCAGCGAGCCCTCTCCCAGCAAAGGTCACGAACAGCGCCTTCCGCCGCCTTGAGCGCCACCGCGCCAGCGCACCGCGCTGCGCTGCCGCAGGCCGCGCCAATTGCCCTCCAATCGCACGCCCCTCCCCCTCCCCTTCCCACCTCTTTCCAGAGTTGGCCGCGCGGCCCGCAAAACCATGCTCGGCTCGTCAGCCCTCTCGTTAGCCATGCTTTGGTATCGAGATGATAGGATTAGCGCAGCTGTCTATATGGATGGAGCAGACCTTCCTCTGAATTAAAGGGGAAATGAACCGAGTAAAATTGGAGGACGCGTCATTCATACGAAACTAGATCGCGAGCGCTTCAATCACGAGCTACGAGACAGTCGATTCAATTGCTCCTTATTCAATAATATCGGTGGAGGTCGGTCGTAGAACCTGTAATTCAATAGGGTGTGAAACCACGGAAAACATGGAGTATAGTCTGGAAGCAGAAGCGTGCGGAAATTGCCATTGATTATATGCTCGGGTAGTAAATGAGCGTACGTCATTTTGAACGCACAGGCCTAGAAAACCTCAATTTGATATATTTCTCAATGTTTCTCAGTATTGAAGCAAGTAAAGTTTACAGATAAGCTTATAAAGTTTACAGATTAAACTTTACAGATATGAAATAAAATTAATATCTGACTAATAACCGAAACCGAAGCAACGTCGTAGTACCATAAACCTATGCAACTTCGAAATTTATCCTCGCCGAGAACCAAAGAATTTCTTTCGCAGATTATTCTGTGTTGATACAGAAGTAGAATGTATCTTTGCCCGCTCGGGAGGAGTTTAAATAATTCTTGCTGAACGTACTACTTTTCACAAGTGGAAATCGCTGTTTAATCACTTAAAGAGATGTTTGTCTTTTCAAAGTTTCTTTGTTGACGCTTGCTCTTGACTCCTTACTCCGAGAAAGTTTTATAGAAGAATATTAAATGACGAATGCATTATACATTTTCTATTGAGATATTTTATTACCGATTTTGGAAATTAACATTATATAACATTTTGGAAATTAACATAATATGAAAATTACTTATGAAAAAGAAAATGAAGGTGAATGAAAGAAAAAGTGAATTCCGCCATATCGATCGACTTTCTTTTTTCCTTTTCACTAATGCAAATATCAAAATTTGAACAGCATACTCGTAAAACGGTGACCGTGTTTTCGAGGTGGGACTTTTTTGTCACGACAAGTTCTACGAAGAACAAAAGCCTTTTGCAGACAAGTCATTTCCGAAACATCAAAGGAAACAGCACACTTCCCAGTATCCATTGCTAAAGCTTTCGCTTTGACAAAAAATCATTTAAAAAGCATTCGGAAAATCGTAACTTAATATTCGGAAATGGTACAAACTCTTCTTATATTTTTTCTTCTTATATTTTTTAACATACTTTTTGCAACACTATCGTTTAATAATGAGCTCTGCTAATCATATTCATATGATTGTCCTATGCGTACATACAGATATTTACATCAATACAACGGCAAGGCTTTCACAAGCACATTCAGAGGGCTACAATATTATATTTCCTACGTATATTAATGTAAATATTATATTATATTAATATTACTTATATTTCCTGCAACTATTCAAGTATTTTCAACCGTTGTCGATCTTGTAAAGCGCAACAAGATTCGAAAAAGTATGAAACAGGTAATACTAGTATTACATAGATGGAGTTGGATGATTGAGATCATTCGATTTTTTTTACTTGATATATCAATGAATCGTTCACCTCTCACTCAATTAAACTTTTCAGTATCGATCTTCATTCTTGCCCTTTCCTTTGAATTTTACTATTTGGAGCAGACTTCATTCTCATTCTTTCCTTATGGAGTTTAAAAGGTACTACTTAATGCACATAATAAATACGAAAAATGATGTCAATCACTCACTGTGACAAGCTATTGAACGTAATTACGCATGTTCTTTGGCTATTATACAACGAAGTACTCTCTACTAAAGGAACACATTCATGTAATCTCATTTTCTCCGTGTCTCAGTGCTCTGTTCTCGAAAAGACTCACATATGAATTACAAACTGGAATTCAAAATCTGGTAGACTAAAGATTCCCCCAACATGTGCAATGCCAGTTTCGCGAAAAATTAAAAGACTGTCACCTTTTCAAAAGTTCGATTTCCAAAAAACTTACGTGCTCAGCTTTCACCGGCGCGAAATCAAAAGCACAAGCTTGAAAATCTAAAGTATAATTCAAACCAAAGTTGATTGACTTACCTTACATAATACATAAAATAATTTCGTGAATTATTTACTTTAAAAATGCATACGTATACATAATAATAATAATAATAATAATAATAATAATAATAATAATAATAATAATAATAATAAATAATACGTATACAAATGAAGAATTGTTTTCATTTCTTCATACTATCATCTACTCGGATAACAGAATAACACGAGATGAATCTCTTTCCAGTCAAATGGGAACAGTGAGTCAACCCTCCTACGCAATTATTTACCGCGTGGGGGAGCCCGGTGTTCACACTGCAGCTAATTCCGTCGGAGTGCAATACAATCATGCAGCGCCTCACGAAATAACCACGCAGGGCCCGCTCTGCCCCGCCTTCCCTCCAGCGCCCATCGCGGCGCGGCGCGGCGCGGCGCGGCGCGGCGCGGGGACGGCCGCAGCGGAAGTGCCGGCGCCAGCCAGGCGGAGGCACAGCGGGGCGGCGGCGGCGGCGGCGACCGGCCGGCCGGCCCGCACGGCACGGTTCGAGTCCGGAGGAGCAGCGAACAGTGGGACAGTCTCCAACTAACTGGGCACTCAAGATTCGCTTAATAGCAGAAAGATCCATGGCGGTCACTTTTGGTGCGGTTCCGAATTCATATTCCCTTATAAATGAGTTTGCATTAAGGCGTTTGGCTTCCATCGAAGTGAGTCTCTCAGCGACATTTAAAGTAACAGTAGACATTTAAAGTCAGGAGTAGACATTTTAAGTCAGGAGTAACATTTTAAGTCAGGAGTAGACATTTTAAGTCAGGAGTAGACATTTTAAGTCAGGAGTAGACATTTTAAGTCAGGAGTAGACATTTTAAGTCAGGAGTAGACATTTTAAGTCAGGAGTAGACATTTTAAGTCAGGAGTAGACATTTTAAGTCAGGAGTAGACATTTTAAGTCAGGAGTAGACATTTTAAGTCAGGAGTAGAGACATTTTAAGTCAGGAGTAGACATTTTAAGTCAGGAGTAGACATTTTAAGTCAGGAGTAGACATTTTAAGTCAGGAGTAGACATTTTAAGTCAGGAGTAGACATTTTAAGTCAGGAGTAGACATTTTAAGTCAGGAGTAGACATTTTAAGTCAGGAGTAGACATTTTAAGTCAGGAGTAGACATTTTAAGTCAGGAGTAGACATTTTAAGTCAGGAGTAGACATTTTAAGTCAGGAGTAGACATTTTAAGTCAGGAGTAGACATTTTAAGTCAGGAGTAGACATTTTAAGTCAGGAGTAGACATTTTAAGTCAGGAGTAGACATTTTGAATCAGCTCCACAAAATCGACACATTTCTTGAAAACACAGGTGATATAAAGTTAGAGTTAAATATTTACAAAATTTTTGACAAATACACAATTTTGTTTTTCAAATTACGAGAAAATCTGAAAAAGTCTGAAAATTAAATTGAGTGGTAGACTGTTACATTGTGCAAAGGTAAATAATTAGAAAAGATTTACAGAGAAAATTCAGTTTTACAGCAACAAATATTGTAACTATAACGTAAAGCACTCATCAAAGTTTACAACTATAATTCGCTCTACAAGAAAGGATGAACTTTGTGTCTGAATTCTACACTTGACATTACAGCATTTAAATATTTAAAATTCATGACGATGATTTACATTTTGATCAGGAAACAACTGCACACAAAATTGTTAATAGACAAGGTTACACAAATTGTGTGTTAATTTGATAAAAAAATTAAAGCAGAAATGTATTTCAACGGACATGAGTATGTTAATATATGCAGAGTACTCATGAATGAAATGAAATCAAATCTTATAAGATCGTGATTACTTTTATCAGCGTATGGAATTGAAGTATCTTGGGGTGATTTCGCGGACCTCTGCACCACTGTGCGTCGTCGGCGGGTCGGGCGGCGCGGGGGCCCGCGAGGACCGAGCCCCCGGGCCAGGGCCGCCGGTGGCGCAGCGGGTGCCG
This sequence comes from Gryllus longicercus, assembly GCA_038098605.1. Classification (NCBI taxonomy): domain Eukaryota; kingdom Metazoa; phylum Arthropoda; class Insecta; order Orthoptera; family Gryllidae; genus Gryllus; species Gryllus longicercus. The sequence goes on along the minus strand of JAZDUA010000059.1, from coordinate 4,020,737 downwards.
CAGTCTTCGCTCCGCGCCGCAGCGCTGCCGCCGCCGCCGCCGCCGCGGGTCACGGCATCACGACAGCCCCCTCACACGCCAGCGCCAGCGCCAGCGGCCCATGCGCTGCTCCGCGCACGTGATTCTCTCCGCCACGTCCCTCCGCTCTCCATCCCCGCCCTCATCCCCTCCCCCGTTCCCGCCCCCCTCTCATCCCCTCCCCCGCATCGTCTCGTCCCCGCCTCCCTAAGCCCTCCCCGTACAGCCCCGCCCTTCACTTCACCATCCATCCCCGCGCGACCCCGCCCCCACACCCTCGACCTGCCCCGCCCCCCAGCCGACGATCGACTTCACTGGTCGCCCCGCGCCCTGCTGGCCACGCGGCCGGACCTCTCGTGCTCTATGTGCACCGGCGCCCGGATGCAAAGACCGCTGAACACGCTTCACCGCCCGCCCTTCCCTTCCCATTATTCATGGCCACTTCAAGATACGACTTCTGCCATTCCGCTAACAGTCGATGTAACTTTCGTTATTCTAGATGTACAATTCCGATAATGTTATAAAATTGTGAGACAACCACAACACATATAAACCTGCAAAATTGTCTTGTTCAAACCGTCTTATCAACCCAAAATCTCCACAAAATAATATTTTTTAAATATTTATATTTACGGTGCATTATCATTACCATAAATGTGCAAGAACTTTATAGTATTTGGTATCTCAGCGAAATATTTTCTAACTATTCCTCGTCATCAAAATACTCCATGCCAAAGCCACTGGATCTGGCTTTAAAATCTCTCTCGGAACCGAAATAGGGGACTCAACGTTCTTCCCCCCGTCGTGTGCCCGCCCACGCCTTCCTTCACTCCTCGCTTCCTTCCTCCCGCCCTTCCTCCCGGCGCGACGTCCCAAGCGACAAGAAGCGACGCGGAGTGGCGTCGGAGCAGTGGGGCGCGGCGCCATGCTCGTCGCGTATTATTTATTCATTCATTCGAAGGTCCTCGACCGTATCGGGGCAGAATAGGCCCGGATGACGAATGGCGCCGGCGATGAGGGGGTCGGACTCGAAATAAACGCACGCCCGGAGACGATTTCGGCGTCTGAATTGGCAGTTGTCTGTTAATTAAATCTGTTGAAATTGGCCCTGTCAGAATATCAAAACAAATGGTCTGCGGTGCGGATCACCAGCGGTCAGCCTTGGATGAAAAAAAAGGTGACGCTGTTTGACGCCTGAATAATTGGCGCGAAATGTCCGTTGGTAATCAGGGGCCGGAGAAGCAGGGAGTTGCTCAAACTACCTCAAGCGCATTCGACGCGTGATAAGTGAATCGCCTCATTGTAGTTGTTTCCCTCTCGGAAGAACCGAAAACTTGAGGAGAGACGGCGAGCGCGGTCGACGCATCTCTCCGGAAGCGGAAGCTCCCCACTCCTCGCCCCCTCCACTCTCTTCCACGCCCTTCTCCGCGGTTCACAGTGGGCACTTTCTTCCACTTCGATGATCTAAAATTCATATAATGAATTTGTTTCTTAAGCTGGCCTATTTGAATAGCCCAGGTGGCTAGAGTGTGTGCCGACTCAACGCCTCGGTCTGAAGGGTCTCGAGTTCTACTCTCGCCTTAGGCATGGTTGTTTCTCCCTTGTCTTTTATGTACTTTTATGTATGTGTGTGGCCGAGGAAGGCCTTGTGAGTCTGCTGACCACAGCTCGAGTAGCACGCAAGTGTGTTAATGTCTGGTGTAAAGGTAAATATGTGTCCCAATGAGGAACATTGTGGGTATCCGGCCGAGATAGCCGAAATCGGCGTCCCCTGAAGCTGGAAAAAGCCCCAGAAAGAGAACGAAATATTGAAAACGGTCGTAGTATGGATTTTTTTTACTTTGTAGTATTTTCAACATATCAATTTTCAAAGTTCTCAAAACTCGTTTGTTTTGTCATAGATTTTGATCGATCTAATGACGATACATGTTTTATGAACATTTGCCTTGTTAATGCAAATTAACCCAAACTGTTATTTACTCTTTTCTCTGCTGGTCCTCTTTGAGAAGCACGAAGTCAGGCTCTCGCTCTCTTTAAGATGGCAATAGACGAGTAAACCTACTTCTTTTGAATTTAAAGAACTGTTCTTTAACATATCGATAAAAATTAAAATCCAATATCGAAAAATAATAATTGAATCTCCCTACATGAAATGCGCATGTTGCAGTTGTATTTGTTGTTTTGTTCATTGTTGTTGTTGTTGTTGTCGTCGTTGTCGTTGTTGTGGATATCAGAGGAAGCACTTACAAACGTGGCATGCCCCTCATGAGAACAAGCTCTCGATTAAGGAAAGCGTGTACGTCCAGAAAAAGGCTTGAATGTTAATTCCACCTTCACTCTCACAATTTTACTTCACTACATTTTGCGTCCTGTGTCTTCTCTTTAGTACGTATTCAAAATATTTAAAACGTGCACAGACGAAGCAAACTCCTATTTTTGCAGGTTTATCAAATAATGCAAACCCTCACTTAGCGGGGAAAGGAATAAATTCTGTGTAAACGGAAGACACAACGAACAAATTTGACAGTTTAATCTTACGTGCTCATTAGCGTCATTTTCTCATATCTCTTTCGTCTTTCCCTGCTCCTTCTTCCCAATCTCCCTCTTCGTTTAGTTCTCTTAATGTTTGAACCGAGAGATCTCCTATCGCAAAGCAGTCCCGTTCTTTTTGCACGCGACTTGGAACAGTGGCGCTCTCCGTTGCCGCTGAGCCTCCGCGATCTGCGCCGATCTCCGCCGATGGCACCCGAGCGGCGGCCGCCGCGCGCGCCGTGCGAGCGCGCTGCCTGCCCGACGTCCACGCCAAAGCCCCCTGAATGGAAGTCCCCCAAAAGACACTGGAATAGAATAAAACTACTCACCGAGAGCGTTGCTGTCGCGGAATCATTTGAAGGCCGCCATTGCGGATAAGACCTGCGTTCATCATAGACATCGTTGCCACTGTGAGAGGTGCAAGTTAATTGATAAGAATAACGTTATGACCTATCGGTAGGTGTATTATTCAACTGTATGAAAATGTACGTGATATAATATGGTTAAGACGTGTCCGGCGTATATTAAGTGCACGAACCAATTCATTGTTCCAAGTTCCAAGTTCCACGTTCAAACTCAGAGTAAAAGTTTGACACTTCAGAAACTGTTCAGAACTCTTCTGTAGAGTTAGAGTTTGACTCTTCAGAACAAAGTATTACGAGGGGAACATCTCTGTTGTTCCTTAGTGAGTAATTAATCGTAAATTTTGAAGTCCTTTCGTGAGAAACCTTTTATAACTGTTTGTTAAATAAAAATAGCAGCTGGTATAGAAAACATCTAACAAAGCATTATTTATATAGCTAATATTTTGCTGTGTCATTTTATATCTTTATTTCTGTTACACTCTACACCAACATCAAAGATGATGATAAAAACAAGCGCAATTGCGGATACAGATTTGAAGCACGCGGGCGAATCATCCACTGTAATGGCGGCCACGGCCCCTTTCATTTAAACCAATGGCCTGAATTGACCGTGCACGGAATTGTAAGGGCTCGGGTCCTGCCGCCGCGCAGCGTGCACGCTGTCGACTCGTTTTTCCATGAGATTTCCTTAAAACTCTCTCCGTTGTTCGTTTCTTCTCGGAAAAAGATCATGTTTAATTGAATGTTTTTTTTTAATTCGTGGTAATTTTTCTTCTTGTTTTAACAAACCTTTCTTTTTCCTCAGAAGACGTAATAATCACGAAAACGGTTTTCAGAACAGACTCCTCAGCTTTCTACCCACTAATTTGAATTTTACGGAAAGTCATTTTTTACTTGCGCAGGAGTCGTGTTTAGTGAGCTGTAAGAAACAAATCTTTTATTATTAAGGTGTAGATGGAAGTTTCAATATCAAAGTTTGTCTTCAGCAGTAAGCCTTCATGTTTAACAATGTGCCTGACAATAAATATAATTCGAGACGAACAATAAAAATAGTCTCTTATGCGTCTTTGTGACAATGCATATTGATTTTGAAGCACGAGCAAATTTTTTAATCGAAAGTGAACTTGAAAATATTATAATTAATTTTATATCTAATTTTATATCAAAATTTTGTGATTTTTTGTAGATTAACACCGTAACTTCTACCCCACTGGCAATCACTTCACAATACCAGCGTAAAATTACAATTGCTAATTATTTCTCCACTCACTTTATCCTGTCGCGTGCGATTCACAAACTAGCGCTGTTTTTGCCCTACCAAACCGCACGTTGAATTGCCGCCAATTTCATAACGTTTCGCATGCCGCAGCACGCCAACGATGCTTAAAAACATTAACTTTGTGTAATGTGTAAATATGCCCGTGCGAACCACACATTCCTCACTCTTGTCGCCTGACCCTCCCCTTTTCGGTGACCTCCGGCGACCTTTCACGTCCTTCAGCGTCCTTCAAGGCGGCGCGGCGCGGCTCGGGCGCGAGCGCCGACGCGGGCGCGCGTCTGCTTTGCAAAGAGGCCGAGGAGCGATTCATTTAAATTACCCCCCGACGCACGCGAGAAGGAACGCGGGGTTGGCCGCAGGCGGGGTTGGCGGTAAGTAGGGGCAACAGGCAGGGGCAGCAGGCAGGGGCAGCAGGCAGGGGCAGCAGGCAGGGGCAGCAGGCAGGGGCAGCAGGCAGGGGCAGCAGGCAGGGGCAGCAGGCAGGGGCAGCAGGCAGGGGCAGCAGGCAGGGGCAGCAGGCAGGGGCAGCAGGCAGGGGCGGCAGGCAGGGGCGGCAGGCAGGGGCGGCAGGCACGGGTGGCAGGTACGGGTGGACGACACGGGCGTAGAGCCAATGCTGCGCGGACGTCAGTTTCGCAATCGACGAGTCAGCTTTGGCTATATAGTATCAGTTGTAATATATCGCGAGGTTTCCTATATTCGATTCTTCAGTAGTGTGTGTTGCCGTATATACGAGCCTCCTTCTGAGCGACCTACTTCACAAGTGTCGCATTCCCTAGATCAGCGAATGAGGTCATATTTTACCCTTAATCGTGGATAGAAAGGTGTATAATGTATGTGCCTTGTAAATAGTATAGAAAAGCCACGTTAACTAAAAGGTTAACATACTAGAAAAAACTTCGTATAAAATCAGTACAATAAATTAATTTTTCAAACTAAATGAAAATGAATGCATAAAGAGTATTAAGTATCACATCTGAGTCCTGTGACATGAGATATGCTTTCGAACTACAAAAAAGTAGAGAGTGAAATAGGACAACAATGAGACGTATGTATGCTAACTCACGCCATCTTTCAGTATCATCTCGTGAACCTACTCTCACATGTCTTCAGTTCCATCCAGCATTTCTGGCCGTTTTGAAGAGTTTTCACTTCTGTTTTCTCCTCCTGAGTATTCTTACGCCTCCTATGTTCGCTCCATCAAAATACAGTAAATATACTTTGTTTTACATTTATCGCTGTATTTCAATGGCGTTAGTTTTAGCAGCAGTATATGGCGAATACTTTACATTCCTCTGGCACTGCACCATCACCTTTATTGTCTTGTCACTTCCACTCTTCCAAAACTTCTTTCGGCATTGTCGCTCACATATTTCTCCGCGCACTCCACAGGAGTGTGAATAAATAAATAAATATCATTTCCATCACTACTGCCCCCCTCCATCACTGCCAGACGTATACGGCATACAAGAACATCCTCCAATCGAAGCCTCCATGGCCACCATTAGGGGAACACGAGGTCCTGCACTGCAGCACGCTGCGGCGGTGTTGCGGTGCGGCGTGCAGCCAACGACTCTTATCTCGACACGAACCCGCGTGTCGACGACTCCAGATGACCTTGGCCTCTCGTCCACTTACATCTCGAAAAAAAACTCTAGAAACTGCTACACTTTGCGAAGGTGCTTCTAAGGCAGACAATTTGCTCTCATTTTTCATGAATATCAAGTCAGTTTTGACTAGTTTAGAAGGAAGGCCTTAGAATGTTTCCATTATTTCCATGATCACGTTTTTAAGATCTTATCTGCACCTTTGCATTTTAGAAGTTGTAAACTTCGTTGTATGACGCATTTCGGACTCTGAAATTACTCCTACTTTGTTATAGAATGTTCTGATTTTAGGTAATATAATTTCTCACCTCTACCCGGTTCATATTTCATGTCCTGATCATATTACGGTTCCTCTACATGCCCAGTTACATTGCATGTCCAAATTCAGGAACAAATATTATGAGTGAAATAGAGTTTTGAACATTTTGTGCGTCAATGTGAAAGCGACGTTACTTGGTGTGTATGCAACCTTCAAAACACGCCTGTGTTGCAAATTGCCTAAGAAGATAGAAGGCTTTACTCGGCAGATTCGCGTAGTCTTGTCAAAGAAAAAACATAAAACCAGAAATAATTATTCAAAAAATATGAGAGCTGATGACAAAAAAGAACTTTCCGAACACTGCAAATCAACACGTATACTACAGTTTTACTTTTTGTGTTAATATATCTTTTTGATTTTAATTGCCTTGAATATATATTTCCCTTTTTATGTAAGGTACCGAAAAAACACATTTAAAACACATTCATAACATTCTTTACCATTATCACAATAATATTACTCGAATAGACCTGCTTTTGCGCTCCGGTATACGTACGTATACAGAGTAATTATACGAAGTGTAGAAAAAGTTCTGAAATGATGCGGAAAATCGATTTCGATATTTCAATGGAAATATACGTTTTGGGGTCCTTTTGGATACCAAAAACATTGTTTTTTTAAACGTCCGTCCGTCCTTCCAATGTATGTGAACAACATTAGCGCCTAAACCATGCGTAGGATTGTTTCCAAATTCAAGATACCCCTGTCTATTTGTCCTGAGCTGAAGATCTGAGATTTTGAAAACCATTCATTAGTTTTGGGGGTATTTTATATGAAGCTCCTGGGACATTTTCAAAATTTTCTCAAAACGGCTAGAAATTTTTCCTTTAAATCTCTTGTAAGAATACAGTAAAATACACTTATAATGGTGGCTTATGTCCTATTTTTAACCAATGTTGATGGAAGAACAAAGTGGCTTTCGTTAAGGAAGGTCCTGAACAGACAATATCTTCATCTTAAAACAAATTTTAGAGATACACAGAGAATATAACAAGGAAACCCACATCTTGTTTGTAAATTACAAGAAAGCTTTTGACACTGTAGGGCATACCCTCTTTGAAATGTTAAGAAAGAAAGGAATCCCCGACATCTTATCCTTGTAATTGAAAATATGTATAATAAATCTGAAATATGCATTACTTGGAAACCAGATCGAAAAGCGGAAGTGGACCAAGGCCTACGACAAGGATGTAGTCTTTCACCGCTACTGTTTGATATCTACATAGACGAAGCTCTTCGTGAGTGGAAGAGCAGATTAAAATTTCATAGCCTAGACCTAACTACATCAAAATTATGGACAATACGTTTTGCAGATGACCAAGCAATAATAGCAGAAGGAGAAGATAAATTACAAAAAGAAACGTATGAACTGCAGCGGATAATGGCAGAATATAATCTTGAAATATCAGACACCAAAACGAAAGTGATGGCATCCCAAGGTTGATACCCGATACGCTAAAAAATTGTAGTAAATAATAAAACAGTAGAGCAGATACAACACTTCACATTCTTGGGAGCAGACATATCATTCTATGGCGAAATCGACATAAATAAGAAAATAGAAAGATTCAATCAAATGAATGGAACTATAAGAACAATCAGTTCAAAAGTGAGAAGAGACACTCTCATTAAATTTTACAAGTTATGTCAATACCAACCTGCAGCATAAACATGTAGCAAATTATCAGCCGAGAGGAAAAAGGAAAGTAGGACGTCCAAGAATGCGCTGGTGGAACCAAAATTAGGCGGCGTAACAGGCATTGTGCCTAAATACTTGAAGATAAGAAGAAGAAGAAGAAGAAGAAGAAGAAGAAGAAGAAGAAGAAGAAGCAGAAGAAGCAGCAGAAGAAGAAGCAGCAGAAGAAGAAGAAGAAGAAGAATCAGAAGAAGAAGAAGTCCTATTTTCATGCTTAACTCTAAATTTCCGAAAATTTCAGAAGTTTGAATTTTTTCAGGGTTTTCCTGCAACTAAAAAATTAAAGATAGAGGTTTTTCCTTTAAATTATAATTGATGTCTATAATTTTATCTTTCATTAAGGTCAGGTACATTTTTTTGAAGTTGTAGTAGTTTTCGCACAATATTGCGTGCAATTTGTGCAATTTTAAAAAATTACAAAAACAGATTTTCTTAAAGACAGATCCATTTTTTTTAACTTTTGGTATAAATAGTGCAAAATACATTCTATTAGATGACATAGAGGCCATATTGATCTATTCTTTTGTTTTTCAAAAATTACAAGAATGTAATTTTTGACTTCTCTTACGTCTATAATATTTACCGTAGCTGGGATTTGTTTACATTAATATATTTATACGTATATTTGCTTTAAATAATGCCAAAAACTCAACCGTTTCCTGTAAAAATGAGCACAAAATTCTTCATATTCAGAAACGCTCCAATGCCATTTTCTCAAAATAGGCTCCAAATTTTTCTTCAAACGTTTCTAAGCGATAGTGTCAACTGCACGCTTTAATAATACGTAAATTTATTTTGGGGTATTTTATTATTATTAGTATTTTGGGGTATTTTATTAGTATTAAATTGTTGTGTTTTTTTTCAAAAATTACACGAATGTAATTTTTTGAAATATCTCTCCCGCCGTAAATATGCACATTTCTAGCTATTTGTAAATATTACGTATAGCATTTGTAACTAAAGGTGCTTGAAATGACTTCATATGAAGTTTTTCAGAAACTCAATAGTTTTCTGTGAAAATAGGTTCAAATTTCGTATTTACAGTAGCGCTTAAGCGACAATTTCTTCAAAACTTTTTCAAAGAAAACTGCTTTAAGAACAAGGTTTTACTGTTATTTAATAATCTTAAATATTATTTCCGCTCTACAATTAGGGAGCAGAAAAAAATAGAAAATGTCAAAAAATGTACTTTCAGCAGCTTGCAAACGTTTGTGTCAATTCCGAGTAGCTAGCCGAGACTAATGAAAATGGAAAACAAATACGAGAAAGTCTGCGCCATTCTGTAGCACCACTAGTTAATTTTTATAGTGTGGTGAACCAACTCTTCAACAAATGGAAAAGGCATTTTCCTTCGTTGCAATTACATGACCGTTACCAGCAGGACGTGCCTTCGTGGACATTCAGCATACCTCGGCAGTTTGTCTCTAGTAGGGCACTGACAGATCTCTAAGCAAGTACGCGTTGTTGTTGTCGCCGTCGTCCTCTGCCGGTGAAGTTTGCGCAAGTGGATGCTCCGCAGCGGTCTCCGCAGGCACATGCGGGGCCTCGGCGGACGGCACCGCTCAACCCATACTTGCGCGAATTCCGAATCCCCCCGGTACCCCGTTTCCCACATCCCACCCAGCCTGTCCCCCAACCCGCCCCTCTCCCCTCCCCCGCCCCTCACTCACCGCCCCGCCTCTACCCTTTCTCCGCGACGCCCCTCACCGCGCCGTCCCCCCGCCCCCCTCACTCCATCCCCGCCCCCTCTCCCATCCTCGCCCCTCTCTCCTCCCCCACCCAGTTCCTCTCCGCCCCCGCCCCACCTCTCTCCTCCCCGCCCCACCTCTCTCCTCCCCGCCCCACTCTGCCCGCCATTCTCCGCCACGCCTCTCTCCGCACGGCACCGCCTTTCCTCCGCAACCCCTGGCGCGCTCTTCACTGCAGTTTGCGAAGCTAACTCCAGCACCGCCTTTAGCCCCAAGGCGCAGTAGACATGGAATTGAATAAACTACCGAAGTCAAAGGAAGGGCAGACGAGTTTCTAAAGGGTTCGAACGAGTTGCCGCGACTTATTTTTGAAACAGGAGTGTGCTAAGAAAATCTGTTCAACAATGATGTACCATTTCATATTTTTATTAAATTAAGATGTGAAGTGAACAGATTTGGCGATTAAAACGTATTTTAATTATTGTTACACTGTTTAGTTTTTTTCTATGTATACCGCAGATTTGCATTTTATGTTAAAGTTTATTCATGCAACTACGTAAATATTGCAGTTAATGAAATTTAAATTATTGGTGATTAAAAGAGTCCGTATTTGATTTGTATTATGTTGCCTATTACGATAAACGTATGTCCAATGACGTTAAAATGTAAGCTGTTATATTATTGGGAACTTCTTGGAAAATAACAAGGAACTTTGTAGATATTTGTGTTAATAAAAATTTACCTTCAAATGTTGAGGAATTTGCAGAATTGGTAGAGTTGAAAAAATTACACTTAGAAAGGAAAGTTTTGCCGCTGTCATTCTAGAATCAATACGTATTTCTGTCAAACATAATTCCGAACACAATTTGAAGTGCTATGGGTGGCCTTATTAATTTTGACAGGTTCTATATTCACGTATTTCATGATGTCAAGAAAACAGTAAGACTACCTATGTGTAATATCAGTTGAACCCCTCTCAAAAAAATAAAAACTGGTGCCTCCAAAAGAGGGGAAATTCTTCTCATTTGTATTATTAAATACAACGCTTAATAAATTACATGCTCCAATAAATATATCCAATACATAAAATAAGAATTTACCGTACAGTCGCAATTAAATAACCATTTAGCGTACGACAAGAACACATGCAAACTTAGAAGAAACAAGTAATTGAATCAATGCGATTTGTAAATGATGATATCTAACATTACATTTTCCGTAGAGAGCGAATGCAATATGATACCGCTGTTTGTTCTTCTTCTATCTTAAAATTTTATTTTGTTTTACTCATTGTTCAGATTTCTCATTTATATTACTGATTGAAGAGTCATAACTGTGTGACTGTTTCAATAGTACAGCTGGTATTGACACATTTGCCTAATATGCCTACGAGAAAGTTGCAAACAAAATAAAAAAGTGTGTATTTTGCAACTTCAAAAAATATTTAGATTTTTTATTACAACGTTCTGAATCCTTGGTGATAGTTTCGACTTCCAACACTTAACGGGTGTTAATAAAAAATCGAAACCGATACCATACGTAATCGCTTCATCGAAACCCCAGCTTTCTCTTACAAACAAGCCTGCCCATAATCATTTTGAAATCTTATTTTCATCATATAGAACAGTTGTGTAATCGGTGCAACATACTTAATGTTCAACCAGTTTATCAAAAAAAGATGTGGCTATCTGTATCCTTGCGGAAAGGAACGTAAGTACAGAAAATGTTCAACATATACCCTTGCCATACGTCAAAAACTGAAAATTTATTAACACAAAGAAGTAGATAATGATGGTAATATATTACTAAGTAAATTTATTATTAGTTCTTAAAACTAGAAAATTTTCTTTTAATTACATTGCAATCTATTTTGGGGTCGGGAGTTCACACACACACACACACACACACACGAGTGCTCTCTGGGTACAAGAATAGTAATTGAGAGCGTAGGATTTCGCGGCCGGACTCGGTATTTACTAGGCTGTCCGGGTGACGCCGCGTCCATGGCGTCCGAAACGTCGGCACCTTCGCCATAGAGGCGTCACCCGGACATCCTAGTAAATAAGGAATAGCAATGGTATGTGACTATTAACAAACGTTAATGATTTCGATTTTCACTGAGGTATCAGATTCCAATACTTACACCCAAGTGTTGTGATATATAGTAAATATAAGGCGAATATACAACGTGAAATAAATAATATACAGACCAAACTCAAAAAGAAAATGTGGCCACGACGATGATATACAACACTATCTTGGTCAAGAAATTACGGTTAACGAAGTTTCAGTAAATTTTTCCAGTAAGACACAAGTTTGTAAGCATTGTCTACAGTTTCTTCCAGAACAATCCGGATCACAATTTGTACATTAAGACTTTTTTTATTTAAGTTATTAATTTATCCAACCCTATAACCTTCTTAACGTGAATAAAATATTGAGTTTCAAAAATAAAGAAAAAACACAGGCAATATACTAGTTAGTACTTAAGCTACGTACTCGTATCTTACTTTAATCTGCATGCCTAGGCGTATTTTGCGTTTTAAATTCTGCTTGCGTTCGCAGAACGGCTGAGCACTTCTCCCGAGCAGACGTTTATTAAAACGTCGTCGGGAATAACCGTTAAAAAGGCGCACGTCGTAGCACAAGGCGCACGCCTGTTCTCTGTGGGCACTTTCGAATTCAGCTTTTTTTTCGTTTGAAATGATGCCAACATAAAAGTACAGTTTCTCATGATCTGTTTAACAAATGTTAGCATCTTAGTGTATTAACAAGGAAAGAACTAATGGTCAATTGTTATTTATCCGAATAAATATTGAGAATGAAGTCAAACCTGCAGTATTAGTTCCGCAAGAAAACATTAGCTGTACTAGAATGTAAATTCATCAATATAAATGATCATATATAAAAATAGTTTAATACGACATCGAAGGGGTTATTATGTGATAAATTTAATTTTACATATGAATATAATTATAAAGATATTTTAATAAAGGTATACAGCTAAATCAATCAACCAAGAATGTATAAAAGCGTGTGTGATTTGTTGTTTTTGTTCAATTACAATAAACTCATACATCATGCAATTTTGTAACATGGTTTCCTAATTCACGTACAACCTAAAACACGTACCCATAGGAGTGCCAGTAATGAAATAAACTATTTGAGTAAAGTACTAAATGTTCTTTACAAGAATATAGAAAAGAATAAAGATATCCCCTGGTTTTAGAATTTTTTCCCCTCTAGTGCTTGATATACGGTATCTAACTATTTTGAACTCGTTTTCATACGTGATTTCCGTAAAATGTGAAAAACAAATTCTTAGAGAAAACGCTGTACACATGTCATTCTTGCCATATTTATACATATTATGTCAGTTTTCCCTTGTATTAAAATAATTATTCGGAATTTATTCCTTTTAAACATTATTTTTAAAGCAAAAATAAAACATCTCTATAACATCAGAGTTGATGGGTAATGAACTCACAATGAAATTTTTCTTGAACCTTATACATTTGAAAAATGTTGCTTACTTATTTGCGTTCAATATTGACACAATATGCTATTTGAATGAATACGTACTCGTATAATATTTCATTACCATACACGATCCCATTTATTAAACCATTGATTTGAAATAACCTTCTCTCCACGCCAGCCATATTAAATACGCCGTACTTTAATTTTCTCAAACTCGTACATTTTTACGATTGAGACATTCCCTCTCCCCTCCCATTGCCCGCCTGCGCCTTTGCACTGTGTTCCGACCTTGCGCACGCTCCTGTCGCCCCTCCCCTCCCCGCTCCGTCCCGCCCCGCTCCGTCCCGCCCCGCTCCGTCACGCCCCGTCCCGCCCCGCCCCGTCACGCCCCGCCCCGTCCCGCCCCGTCCCGCCCCGTCCCGCCCCGTCCCGCCCCGTCCCGCCCCGTCCCGCCCCGTCCCGCCCCGTCCCGCCCCGTCCCGCCCCGTCCCGCCCCGTCCCGCCCCGTCCCGCCCCGTCCCGCCCCGTCCCGCCCCGCCCCGTCCCGTCCCGTCCCGTCCCGCCCCGTCCCGCCCCGTGCCGCCCCGTCCCGCCCCGTCCCGCCCCGTGCCGCCCCGTGCCGCCCCGTCCTGCCCCGTCCCTCTCCGCGTCTCATCCACGGATTTTAACGAGGTTTAATGAAGGATATTTGCGGGGCTCATTAAACTGAGAGGAGGCGGCGGCGGTGGCGGCGCGGCCGTCATGTTGCGCCGCGGAATCCGCCGATCCGGGGCTCGGGGCGTGGCGTCGCGTCTCTCAGGCGGCTCCGCACAGCAGCCGGAGGCGGCTGGCAGTGCGCCGGCCGAACAACAGTGCGGGAACAATCGTAAGGGTGTTGGTGAGGCTTTGAGCCTAATTGCACTGTGGTAAATGATCGTGATCGACAGCTTGAATTGCATAGACTGAATTTCATAGCAAGTATTGTGCTAGTAAAAAATCATGGGTGTATTTGCCAGAAAAGCTGCTGTGTAAGAATTTTTTTTAACTGAAATTGAAAATTTAGGGGAAGTAGTATACCACATTATGATAAGCAATATTGTAAATGGTTATTATGAATAAATGGACCACAGGTTAAAGTTATTTGCATGATTAATGAAAATTAAGCTCATTTAATATCAGTCAGGATAGAATTTAGGTCATTGTGAAAGTTCTAGAATTTTTTTTTTACTTAGAAGACCATTAGATGATGGCATGAGAGTGAAAATGAATAAATTGAAATTTAAAAGTTCATAGTGATTTGTTTTGGTAATTTCCAGTTTTCCCTCTTGCAAGATCACACTTACTCCATTTTCCCCTCTCAATCGTCTGTTTACCGACTATCTGCAACATATTACCAGGAACAACTTAAAATTCTACGTCTAGGTGATTGGATAGACTGAAAATACCACGAGGAAAAAATACAAAAGGGATTTTCACTGATACTTCGAACGTTTTCGCTTTTCCTACAAAAATAACTATAAAATGGCAACGTTGTTTTGTCGACTGTGATAAATTGATAATGTAAATGTTACAATAAACACATACACCGACTTTCTGTGCCCTCAAATCACATTCCGAAACAACAAACCTCTTCCGTGACGTCAGATTCAAAGCGGCAAACTTTAATGGATATAACTTGTTTAGTGTTTACAATGCCACTACGGGCAGACCGTTTAATTTGTCCACATTTCAAGCAAAGTGTTTCATCCAGACTTTCGTGATATTTGCAATGAACGTATGGTTTATTAACTACCATCCCACGTAAAAAATGTTACGATGCATAGGACAAACAAATAAAAAAGAATGCAATCAATTTCTGTAAAAGATATCTATGAATTGGAGATAAATTAAACATTTCTTTCTTTCAATAATAGATATTTATGTAACATGTCTTCTAAATTAGTCTTTGAGAACGAGGCCGGAAGATTATCTGCGAGGCGAAGCGATAGCAGAGACGAGTTCCCGAGAGTCCTTAAAGACTATTAGAGGACATGTTACATACAATGTTTTTTTTGTTATTTCTAGTTATTCAAAATAAATATTTTACACTTTCATGGGTTAAGAATTGTCATCACTCTCGATTGTCTGTAACAAGGGTTGTTGGTACAGGGTCTTGGTACCATTTTAAAATAACAATCGCAGAGCGCGGAAGGACCAACAGGACGAAGGGAGACAAAAGGAAACAAGTGGGTCAAAGAGGGGAAAAAGTACCAAGAAGGCATGTGGTCAAAATGGGACAATGGAGTCAAAATTAACAAAATTGGAAAATAAGAAGGAACAACATTGGGAAAGAGGGACAAATAAGTGAAGAGGGTAATGAGCCAGCTGGGACAAAATGGGTCAAGGAGACAAAATGGGACAAAGTGGAAATGTAACGAGGGGACAAAACGGGTCATTGCGAACGTAGGGACAAAATGAGCCAAGAGGACAAAATGAGCCAAGGGGGCAAACGGAAAAGGGAACAAGTGGGATTAATGAGGCAAAAAGGCCAAAGGAGACAAGGGGGGCAAAAGGTGCATATTTATCCAAAGATTGATGAGCACTGGTAACATCTAAACCCGAGAGTCCCCTAAAATATTTTAATGGATTATGGAGCATTTTAGCGGCCGTTCCTACGGATGCGATATGTAAAAAGAACATGTGTTCCCGATAGGTGATACAGAACATAGTTTTGAAATGTAAATAAAGTAGTTCTCCCTCTTTCGAAACATAATTCTTTAAATATTCTTTACAAAACATTTAATTCGTTACATTTCTCTCATTCCTGTTCTCATTTTTCCCATCTCCAAGCCATTACTACTATCGTTCTTAAACCCACTAACAAATTATTCTACGATACACACATCTATTAACTCTAGGTTCAGATTTCTCTCGCCAATTCTTTTTATGTTGTCGGCTTTGCTATTTCAAAACATTTCTCGTCAGTTTGAACTCGTAGATCGTAGCTATTGCCTCTTCCCCACCGTCTTTCTGAACACTTTCTTTAATTCCACAGTTTTAGCTCAGTAATGTCCTCGAAATCACAGCACACCTTTAAAATTTTATTTTTCATCGTGATTCTCCTTCATGTCAGTACCCATCTTCTTGTTCTGAATAATAAGTTATTGCCTTTATTGCTTTTAATGATACCCACGTGGCACTCCTGCATTCAACTCCGCCCATCTGCAGGACCTGCAACATTGCCGCTTCCACTCCGGAAATTCGCACGCTGACCGTCGTGTTAAGCCTCGGATTACAGCGTCTCGAGTTCGAAATTACGCCGTGTTCCCCTGGGATTTCCATAGCAACACCTATACCGCTGCGCCGCGACCGGGTTGCCAGAACACCTCAGTTTTTTGTTGTTGTTGTTGTTGATTTTTTGCAGAGACGTTGTTTCGAACGAATTGTGGCCACGCGATACAATCGAACGCTGCGGACTAACATTCAGAACCACATTGTTGTGTTTGTTTTCTGGCGATAAATGGCTCAGAAGATTTATGTAATGACTCATTTGTATAAATGCGTAAATAAAAGCACACACAATGACATGTGAATGTAAAGAATGTTTATACATATAGATAGAAGCTTTATTCTACAATTGGGCAGACGTTGCCAGATGGCAGAATGTAGAAACAGGCAGAATGAAGAATCACGCAGAACTGAAGCAAAACAAATTGTATAATGTCTCTCAATTATTTTATTATTTAATAATGTTTATTATTTCGTTTCTATACGCTGTTTTTCATGAATTCTCGTCTAGAATTAAAACATTCTGAAAACATTCCACCATTCTATGGTATTGTAAAGTAAAGAATCTCCACAAAACTTTTGTGGAGATAATTTCCTTTACAATACCATGGATTACCACAAGATATCTGCTACCACCACGGAATTTATTCCACCATTCATTTTTACCTCTTTCTACGTTTTGCTATCTCGTAGTGGTTTCTCGTAGTGTTTGAAAATTTAAACGTAACCGGAAACTTTAGACGGTTGAAGCACTATATATTGAATTAACGTATATAACTTGATGGTAATTTTAATTTTTTAAAATTTATTTTCAAAGTTCACACGTATTTTGTTTTAAGTTTTAACCATAAAGTACCAATAACGTCAAAATGTACGTGTACATTAATACATATGTAAATAAGTATTATAGGAAAGAAAGCCCAGGACAGAAAATTATCCATTTCTTAACAGTTTGCTAATTTATATAAATTTGTTTATTCGTGTATGCGAATTTTAAAACTCAAGAAACCTACGAGAGTAATTGTTATAGCAACAAACACCATTAAATAAATATATTCAAAGTTGTACGTTACTGACCAAGCAGGCAATAAATTTCTTATAAAGCGCGCTTTAGAAGATGCTAGAAAATAGACAGTGAGTTGGGTCTAAAGTAGTTTGATGAAGAGAGATGTTCACACAATAACTGTCGAATTATTGGTATTTTTTTACAATATAATGATTATCATTTCAAGAAACCATTATAAAAAAATAGTAAACTCTATAATTTTTAACAATTGTACAATTTTCTATCTCAAAATTTTGCGTGTTACTATAAATTTTAGTAAGTACTGTTATGCGCGATCTAAATTACTTCAAGACAGCGTAAAGTATGTGTATTCCCAAATCAAATCAAGCGCTTAAACATCTCTTTAAAATTTTTATTCATCTTATCTTGGAGTGCAATGCCTGATATGCTATTGCTAGCTAAGCCCCGCTCGTACGAACAAATATGCAGGACGTCACGTTTACTACCATAATAACAACACAAATTCATTAATACTACGTGTAATCTGGGGAAGACCTCTCAAAAGTTGCAAGAACTCTGTTCAGCTCAAGTGAAAATGAATAGATGTTTCTCCAAAATACAGAAATTAAACAACACAAATCTATCATCATCAATACGGAGACCTTCTTTCAAGCGTGAGAGTCATGGTATATATTTGTGATCGGTGCACGTCTACTCTCCGCTGACATTGCTGGACGAATGTTCGTCGAAGTTTCTTTTCTTGAATCTCTTCGATCTGGTGCCTTGCTCATTACATATCGTCGCCTTGAAAGCCAACACACGCTACCGAAGTAGCCTCGGTTGTGACGTTTGGTTAAAGAATTCTAAGTATGCCCACGCGACTAAGTGAACGAAATCCAGCGAAACGACTCATCAGCTCATCTCAGATTCTTTCAGCTTAGTAAAGAAATTCAGTTTCTTTAATCAAAACGTAATACAATTACAGACTTTACAATCAGTGAAGAATATTGGAATGCACCCACAATTAGTAATGTACAGTTATATAATTTTGAAGTTACAATGTTAACAAACAAAAATACAAAGAGTACAATTACAATGGAGATCATCGTAATTTTAATGGTTATCGTTACAACCTGCATATGGTCTCCAGAGAATACCATCACTCTGCAGTATCAGAGTGTGAACCCTTTGTTTTTTCTTTTTCACATTCACCTCCAATTCTCATTAGGATATAGCGGCTTTGCGATCTAAATCACGCCGTGTCCATTGTCAGATTGACGCTTCTCTATCATACATATCGAAAGGAGGCGAATTATATCGTGCTAACTCTGCTCTGTCTCTGAGCGTAGAATTATTCGGCAATGTGCCAATCGACAATTATCGAGGACCGCCGGTTGTGACCTGGCACATGCATTTGGCGAACTCCCCAGTTTTCTATTGCAAATCGAGAAGCGTGATCCAATTCAGTTACTGGGGGGGACGGTGAATCTATTTTCCAATTAGCGCGAGCTACATTATGTTAAAATGACATTTTGAAATATGAAGTGCTATGTAATTTACTGAATATTGTTCTATTTTCGCTAATCCGCATTTAAAAAATTAAATTTCAAAATTATAAAAAGTGAGATTGATTCATAACTCTACCGCAGGTGACTGATAAAGCCATGTTCACGGCAGACTAAAGAGAGATTTCAGTGTAGTGACTTCCAAAGTGAAGGGACCCTTCCTGCTTCCATTTAGGGTAATTTGGATTAATTTAATTACGTACTTATCGTATAGCATTATAATAAAGAATTCTCATCAAATCGAGCGAAGTTTATTTTTAAAAGAAATTTACAGGATAAAAAAAGTTTCACTTTTACTTTCTCACATATTACTACGTACCATACAGGATGTCAAGGAATAAATGTTATAAATTTCTAGAGCACATAAGAGGGTGAATTATGATCACTTTTTTTACTGGACATGTGATGGCATATCTCGTAACGAAATTACCCTTGAACCAATTTTGGCATCCTGACACTGATTAGTACGCAACTCGCTCTGCATTGCTGTTTTGCAGGTAAACCGACACACAGGGGTATATCCACTCAATAGAAATGAAAATATCAGGTTTTTAATCAATACTAGCTGAAACCTTGCGATTACATCTTAGAAAATAAAGAAATAATTTAACCAAAAAGTACAACATACGCACTATATGGAAAATATGAACTGTATGGACAACATATGCACGATATGGGACACCCCAAAAAAATATTGTTTGTCTTTCAGTACTCGTTCTCTAAGGCCAATTTTAATGATGATATCATTTACACATGCTAATACAATATAATTACTATTCACTGTAGACACTGATTAAAAACGTTTCTCAAAATGTAATTGAAATGTCTTATATTTACCCAGATCTAAACATGTATGTTGTAGTGAACTAAGCAAGAAATCCTGCATTTCACCTTAATTTAAAAAAATGTATCACACAATTGTTTCCATTGATTTTTTGTAAAGATACACGTGTTTCAAATTATTGCTGTAATTGCGTTTCGACATCACGAACATTTACACGCACTGAATTTTCGAAAACTCGCTATCTACGTTTCGCTAAGTGTAATATCTCACTCACACACGCGTTCTTGTGCTTTTTAAAATACTCTTTAAGACAGTATTGATACAACCAAACGACATAAAGAACATGTGAAGGCATATAAGCATGCATTCTATTAATTTTACACTTTTATTAACAATTGATGCATATATTTGAACACTGGGAATAATAGCAAGCTATAAAAATCTGGAGTCTACTACATTTCTTTTAAAGCAACATTCACGAAACCTGGTCTAATAGAAAGATCACATTTCTTTTTAAACAAAATCTCTTAGTGTTTAAAATGCATTAGTTGTTCAGCCCTGACTGACAGTGTGTTGTTCTTACCATGCATCAAACAACATAGCCATCAAATTAAGAAATTTGTGTATTCAAAAAATTTCAAGCAACAATTTGCAGAAAATTTTTACAATGTAGTATGGACGTGAGTAGCCCTCGGTGACTCGCTTTTCATTGTTCATCCCCGGGTTCGATTTCCGGGCGGGGCAGAATTGTAACTGTTCGTTTTCCTTTCAAATGTCTCAGTATCTTCTGCTGAGTGACAATGAGAAAGCCCAGCCTAAGGTTATGAAATCCAGTATATACGGTGGAGGGATGTCTTCGTGCTAACCACAACCCTTATACATAGGCCGAGAAGCTGGGCCACCGCTGGTCGGCCAAGTTCCCTATCGGGCTGTCGATCGAAAGGACAGTACAGGACGGTATGGACTTGATGCTAATTATCCCCCCAAAAGAAAAAAAATACTACACAAACTCAATGGCCGCGACATTAATCGATCAAAGCAAGTTTTCACATTATTATTTAAACCGTTATTCACCATTTCATTTTTGACAATGAAAGCCCACAATAATTTTTCGGTAGTTTGTTGCATTCACTCCGTCAGAAAAACAAGAAGAATGACTTTTTTTTGCGTTTTCCGGTGCGTCAACTGTTACGGTAGTTGTTCCCGTCAGTGAATGCAATTTTCATAGCGGACGGTGGCTGTTTTCTTGCCACAATGAAGGTGAAATCTGGCTCCGACGTACATGTCGACTTGCGGTTGATTCTTCAAGCAGGTATCTCTCACCAGGAAGCACCTTCGCAGCCGGGATAAGCACTAAGTGCCTTCTGGTCTCTCGACACGTGTGTTAATGTAGAGCATGCAAGTGTAAGGATATGTAAATAATAAATGATAGGGCAAGGAAGAGGAAGGGAATATCGCGCGCGTTCTATTGCCTGTTTGTTAGGGTACTGCTCCGGCATTCGCCTGGTGTTGTTCGGAAAATCCTGATGAGAGCAGCATGCTGCTAGAATTCTCCTCCAGACAGCGGCTCAAATCGACCTAGCGGTCTAGCTAGTTTCGAAAATTCTGCCGTTTAGGCTGCCGTCGGGGCTCGGTCCCTACGACCTCTCGGTCTGAAGCACTGTAGTGACATTTGTTGATGCCCTGAACTACCTCAGCCGCTAAGAAGACGAAGAAGACGAAGGACGAAGAAGACGAAGAAGACGAAGAAGACGAAGAAGACGAAGAAGACGAAGAAGACGAAGAAGACGAAGAAGACGAAGAAGACGAAGAAGACGAAGAAGACGAAGAAGACGAAGAAGACGAAGAAGACGAAGAAGACGAAGAAGACGAAGAAGACGAAGAAGACGAAGAAGACGAAGAAGACGAAGAAGACGAAGAAGACGAAGAAGACGAAGAAGACGAAGAAGACGAAGAAGACGAAGAAGACGAAGAAGACGAAGAAGACGAAGAAGACGAAGAAGACGAAGAAGACGAAGAAGACGAAGAAGACGAAGAAGACGAAGAAGACGAAGAAGACGAAGAAGACGAAGAAGACGAAGAAGACGAAGAAGACGAAGAAGACGAAGAAGACGAAGAAGACGAAGAAGACGAAGAAGACGAAGAAGACGAAGAAGACGAAGAAGACGAAGAAGACGAAGAAGACGAAGAAGACGAAGAAGACGAAGAAGACGAAGAAGACGAAGAAGACGAAGAAGACGAAGAAGACGAAGAAGACGAAGACGACGAAGACGACGAAGACGACGAAGAAGACGAAGAAGACGAAGAAGACGAAGCAGACGAAGAAGACGAAGCAGACGAAGAAGACGAAGAAGACGAAGAAGACGAAGCAGACGAAGCAGACGAAGCAAATGAAGAAGAAGAA
The DNA here is from genome assembly GCA_038098605.1 of Gryllus longicercus. Lineage (NCBI taxonomy): Eukaryota > Metazoa > Arthropoda > Insecta > Orthoptera > Gryllidae > Gryllus > Gryllus longicercus. The sequence continues at coordinate 3,998,748 of JAZDUA010000059.1, read as the reverse complement.
CAAGAAGAAGTAGAAGATGAAGAAGGACAAGAAGATGAAGAAGGACAAGAAGATGAAGAAGGACAAGAAGATGAAGAAGGACAAGAAGATGAAGAAGGACAAGAAGATGAAGAAGGACAAGAAGATGAAGAAGGACAAGAAGATGAAGAAGGACAAGAAGATGAAGAAGGACAAGAAGATGAAGAAGGACAAGAAGATGAAGAAGGACAAGAAGATGAAGAAGGACAAGAAGATGAAGAAGGACAAGAAGATGAAAAAGGACAAGAAGATGAAGAAGAAGATGAAGAAGAAGATGAAGAAGAAGATGAAGAAGAAGATGAAGAAGATGAAGAAGAAGATGAAGAAGAAGATGAAGAAGAAGATGAAGAAGAAGATGAAGAAGAAGATGAAGAAGAAGATGAAGAAGAAGATGAAGAAGAAGATGAAGAAGAAGATGAAGAAGAAGATGAAGAAGAAGATGAAGAAGAAGATGAAGAAGAAGATGAAGAAGAAGATGAAGAAGAAGATGAAGAAGAAGATGAAGAAGAAGATGAAGAAGAAGACGAAGAAGAAGACGAAGAAGAAGATGAAGAAGAAGATGAAGAAGAAGATGAAGAAGAAGATGAAGAAGAAGATGAAGAAGAAGATGAAGAAGAAGATGAAGAAGAAGATGAAGAAGAAGATGAAGAAGAAGATGAAGAAGAAGATGAAGAAGAAGATGAAGAAGAAGATGAAGAAGAAGATGAAGAAGAAGATGAAGAAGAAGATGAAGAAGAAGATGAAGAAGAAGATGAAGAAGAAGATGAAGAAGAAGATGAAGAAGAAGATGAAGAAGAAGATGAAGAAGAAGATGAAGAAGAAGATGAAGAAGAAGATGAAGAAGATGATGAAGAAGAAGATGATGAAGAAGATGATGAAGAAGATGATGAAGATGAAGATGATGAAGTTGATGATGAAGTTGAAGATGGTGAAGTTGAAGATGATGAAGATGAAGATGAAGATGAAGATGGTGAAGATGAAGATGATGAAGATGAAGATGATGAAGATGAAGATGATGAAGATGAAGATGAAGATGAAGATGATGAAGATGATGAAGATGAAGATGATGAAGATGATGATGAAGATGAAGAAGATGATGATGAAGATGATGATGAAGATGAAGAAGATGAAGAAGAAGATGATGAAGAAGATGAAGAAGAAGATGAAGAAGAAGATGAAGAAGAAGATGAAGAAGAAGATGAAGAAGAAGATGAAGAAGAAGATGAAGAAGAAGATGAAGAAGAAGATGAAGAAGAAGATGAAGAAGATGATGAAGAAGATGATGAAGAAGATGATGAAGAAGATGATGAAGATGAAGATGATGAAGTTGAAGATGATGAAGTTGAAGATGATGAAGTTGAAGATGATGAAGTTGAAGATGATGAAGTTGAAGATGATGAAGTTGAAGATGATGAAGTTGAAGATGATGAAGTTGAAGATGATGAAGATGAAGATGATGAAGATGAAGATGATGAAGATGAAGATGAAGATGATGAAGATGAAGATGATGAAGATGAAGATGATGAAGATGAAGATGATGAAGATGATGAAGATGAAGAAGATGATGATGAAGATGATGATGAAGATGAAGAAGATGAAGAAGAAGATGATGAAGAAGATGAAGAAGAAGAAGATGATGAAGAAGATGAAGATGAAAAAGAAGAACAAGAAGATGATGGTGATGATGATGATGAAATAAAAAGAGAAGAGGAAGCAAAAGAAGAAGAAAAAGAAGTAACTAATGAACGATAACGTAGAAAGGAATTAAGCAGTAGTCGGTGAGAGTTAAGGTAATGCCTGTTGTTGCGGTAGGGATGTATGTTGGCGGAGCCGCTGACCGCGGGCTGCGCTCGTCGGGGGCAGCACATGAGGTCGGGGCGCGCGCTCTCCTCTGCGGAAGGGGGTGCGCCGCCAGAGGGGAAGGGCACGTGCGCGCGCACTGGTAGGGCTGCACCCTCGCAGCGGCAGGTCACCGGTTCGAGCCCCTCCGCGTTCCCCTCCCGCGCAACGCGGCGGCGGCTCCGCAGCGCCGAGAAGGGGCACGGAACGGGTTGGCGCGCTACCACGGCGCAAGCACCTTCCAATCTAGGCAGCTGAACACAGACTGCCTCCTGCTCCAGTTAATCGCAATACATGCGAAACTATTCCGTGATGTGTCAGACCGTTTTTTACGATACGTCGGGCCTATTTCCCGAAGCATTACGGGGTCACTATTTCCCTGCCCCATTCTATGATCTCTACCAATCTTTGTAATCCACATTTCTGTTTTCATCGTCTGCGATTGATCCTTGTGCCTTAATTTCGCTATGTTTCACTGGCATCTGAACCCTCTGCAATTAGCTCTCGGTCTATAATACTAACACTATAAAATATACAAATGATTGTTACGATCGTTGTGTTACATTTTATCTTTATTATTATTATTATTATTATTATTATTATTATTATTATTATTAACGGCTCTTCTATGAAGCCTTTTAAGTAATTTTAACTTCTTCATCCTTCAATTAGTAATCCTGAGTTATATGCAATTCTCAGCCAGCTAAAACTTTAATCATTTATCTCAAAACTACATTTTTCGAGTTGTATCAAACTTCCACCACATGAGCGAGGTGTCCTTTTCTTTGTCCCGGTAACACCGAGACAAGATATACATAGCTTTCCTATTGCTATTGACTGTAACTCAAAACCTATTCTGAAGCAGATTCTGTCTTAATAGTTACGGAGATGCTTCCCGATAACTGATATTTAAGCCAATTTCTAGAAATGTGTCATAGCTTTCTTTGTCGTGGTTAAGTCAAAGTTTGCTGCATAACACCTTGTATATATTTCTCTTCAACTTTTTGGGGACTTCAAGACATGTATTCCAGTGTTGTAATCTCTCCACGTGTAATTCGTATTAAATTACAAGATATATCCCTAGACTTTTTCAGAGCATTTCAGTTTTCCTTCATATTATTTTCACTTGCGTAGGGTATAACTGGTCAACAACCCCTCTCGTATATTATCTGTGACTCTGGTTCCTTCATTTCAACAAAGTTTTAATTGTTTAATCTTCCTTCCCGTTCCAAATCATTTCCATCAAACTACGCACACATAAGAGAATAGACGGAAAACACATCACACATTTTCATTTTTCGATGATTTTGAGTTTTTCTCGAGTTTCTGAGTGACTAACAAAAACGTAGACACCTCTCATATGGCTGCAGGCTCTGTAGTTTTCATTCAATTTCTGTGGGCATTGGAAAATAATTACATTCAGACTTCTGAAGTATTCCATGTGTTCGAGTCTTTACAGGTCTCGGCATTTCCTTTCTCATCATCTGATGAAGAGGGTTGGTCACATGAACAGATATCCTCGGCCATAGTGTGTCAGAGGGCATTGTAAAGGACACGGACGCGTTGTCCATCTACGTGTCGGGTCACATGAGTGTCCCATCGATTAGGGTGCGCTCACGGGGGAACAATGGCCTATTGTTGCGAGAGCATAGGAGACTGTAAGCCATCCGTGTGGGTCATAAAAGTCGATGGTCACCGTTATCTCGTTAAACGACATCCGTGTTCTCCAAAGAGTTTCCTCCAGAATGTTATTTGTAGCAGTTGGGAAAGTTATTTCTACTGAACTGTGAGACTAAACATGATAAATTTCTAATAGTATCAATGGCTAATGGTATACATGTGTAAAGTGTATTTATATTTCTTTGATTTAAATACCATTTCATTATTGGTATTTCTCTTGAAGAACCAAATAACGTTTCTCATCATTTTCCTATTGTTTGAGGAAAATTAAATTTCCTGTTAGAAAAGGAATATACAATGTTGCTAAGTTGGAAGTGATTTGTACAAAAAGTCAATAAATTAAAAATATTTAATAATATATGTTGAAAGATGTAACAAATAATGCAAAACGTTACATTTTTCATATTTATATCGCATACAATTCAAGAAAGTTTCATTAAAATGGCAAAGGCATTCACGTTCACCACATGCACACCTTCTCAGTTTTTACGCTTCAGTGACGATCTCCCAAGCAGAATACTAACGCGTACGAATTCCCTGCATTTGCCGTATTCGTCAGAGGCAATAGGGAGAGAACTATATTGTGATAAAACAGCGGAAACTTGCTATATGATTTTGAGCGTTGTGTCAGAGTTAAGATACCTTTGTATTGTATTGTCTCGGTTACTGCTCGTGAATTTTTTAAACACTCAGCTCACAGACACAACTAGCATTCGTTGCAGCGGAGAACTGGATCTTTGATATTAGGATTTTCGTTCCATTATACTTTTCGAAATTTTACTTTTTTGATGTTTTTTATGAACATTACAATATGAACTTCGCAGCACCTTGTTACTGCAGAGTTAAATGCAAATTCTAACCGAATTCTCATTAGTTGATCAAATTACTTGGTGTTTCGCCGAAGTTTCCAGAATTTCTTTTCATTGCAAGAAATTTTCTCGTTTTCAAAAGTCATACAAACTCAAAACAAAAGGATAATATTTTTCAATGATAATTATTACTTTTTCAACATTAAATACTTAATATGAAGGTCAAGTACTGAAGTTCTTTTACAAATGTTGTAGGAGAGGTGTATCCTCGAGATATTTAAAGACAATCAAAACACTCATTTATTCTTTTAAAAATATTTTATTATAATCGAAATGCACTAAAAACCGTGTCGCTATTCATTGGGTCCGCATCATCAGGTAGTCTCAGACAAATAGATGGTTTTAATTCAGTGCATTCTTAAAAATATTTTTAATATTCGCGGAAGAAAAACATGTAGCAACACAAGCTACTTACAATATCTAATACAATCTGTCTTGACTGTATTTTCAGAAAAACAATTCAATACAGATATCTACGTGTACTAATAGAATATTTGTCAATACGATTACTAACGTAAAGTTTCAAAATTTGTGAATATACTTCTCATACAACTCTCTTCATAGGTTTCTCGTTACAATTTTCTGGCCAGTATTTTGAATCATTTCATTCTTCATCCTTATTTTTCCCTTTACTTCTACATTGTTTTATTTTGAATATCATTTTTCTTTTGATTTATTTCTCTCCGGTCTTGCAGACGAATGTCAATGTCTGCGACCAACTTTTTCCGTAATGAAATTGTTCTCAATTGTTAATTTTCTGACTTTCCAAGATACTACTTTTAATAAACACCCTCATTTTTATGGAGCGGAAAATTTTGAAACGAATCAGTAAAATATGAATTTCGGAAATTGTTCAATCGACATTGTAATACCAAGAAAATGTTGTAGGAAAATGAAATGATACCTCATCCGAGGAAAGGATTCTAAGCGAAAATTCTGCACCCATATTCCCGTTTATAAAGCAGAATAATAATTGCGTCGGCCGTAGTTCGTATTTCATTGGAATAATGTGAATTAATTAAAATTGGATCGTTGAATTTACATTTTGTTTACATTCACCGCCCGGGGAAAAAGGAAGCCAAATGGATGGATAGAGGATTCAGTACACAGCTTATAGAATTATCGTAGGTATAATTGTTCGTTCACTACATATATGAAATATAATTTGGAAATCCTTTTTATTTATTATTTGTTATATTCTTATTCGGCCATAATGCCATTGAAGGACATGAATGTAATATTTCACTTGACTTTTCGAATTGGTATCCATAACTAATTGTGGTAACTAATTTGTACAACTCCCTACACACTTGATGAAATAATATCAACTATTCAACAATAATTAGTTAACTGATTATTTTTACATTGATAAATTAATTAAACTTTGTTTAATTTATTAACGTGAAAGGTATTTCGTTTTAAGAAATTTGGATTGTATCGTATTAGAAAAAACATATCTACAGCCTAAAGTATATATTGGGTTCAAGTAGAAAAGTTAAGTGAACATAAATTTTGAGAAATTTTAGAGATGTAATTTCTAATTTGACTTGTATGTTTATTCTCTGTGAATTTGGCACAAATGAATCTTGAAAGATCTTAAAGTATTCTTATTAGGCATTTGTTTCGCCCTGCTTGTAATTCCTCTGTTGTTTAATTTACTGAATCAATCTACAATTGGCATGCCTAAGAAGATAATGTAGTTTTAAAGAACATCAATTAAAACTCAACTTTCAATGAAGTTACTGTAACGGTTGTCAATCAAAATTTATCTTTATTGTTCCTTTGGTAGAATGCGATACTCACGACAAGACGTAAAATAATTATGAATCAATCGTAACAACTAACATCATAACAATTAATCGTAACAATTAAAACAATTATTAATTAATCATACGATTTTTATTAGCCACCAATATTAGTTCTTCGGGCAGAATTCGCGAGTTTGAACCTGAATTTTTTGAACAGACGATGTCGCGCCGTGCGATGTACTTGGAAAATTCCGTCAGTAGCAGAGTAGTCCGTAGAACGCTGAGCCAGTATAGGAAGTGACGTAATTCCCCCGTACTCTATTTGCTTCTGTCTAAAAACGGCCAGTCCTCGATTTTGTATTCTTCGCTGAATACTTTTTTACTTTCTGTTTCCATTCACGAATATTATTTCTCCGTTGTCGATCTTATCGAATTTGCGTTTTAGGCTTCGACGTCTTTCCGATGATTTCATGAGATAGAATCTACCTATATAATTGGTTTGCGTATTTTAAATTATATTCACAGCGCTTAATCCCTTCCGTTCTGACACAGTATAGTAGCAAGTTGAATACGCCTCTGTAATATTCTTTTGCTGTCGGAATACCATTCTTCTGACCGATATTTTATCGTGATATAATCATCTCATTGTCCATCTCCTCTTATTACATCTCCTTTATGATTGTTTAATCATGTGAAGCGGTTTGCAAGCTCTACGTTCGATAGAAGTGCCAGCTGTTAACATTTCACAGCAACTACTGCTTGCCTACATTTACTATCACATCGTCATTGCACCAAACTCACTTTTTCGCATATATATTTTGTTTCCTCAATTTTCTTTAGATCTAGTGACAATTCTATTACATACACTGCGTTCAAAAATAATTACAACAAATTAGTTAAGATCTAAAAGTGTAGTAATGTTATTTTAACGAAACCTTCAAAATATAATGGAGGACTTTGAAACTATAATTATAAAGTTGGGATGAAATTTTAAGCGGAATACGATATAACCTCATCAAACCACTCAATTTCAGTTGTGTGCAATGATTGTAGCTCTTCATCACCAACATCAGCATTTGATTGTGTTCTTCAACTTAGCCTAAACTCTGTTCAAACGTTTTAATAGCCAAAGGTAGGAAGTGGCGTGAAAAGTTTCTAATCTTCAGACATTCATCAAACTCTTTGAAGTCATGAATATTGTAAAGAAAGTACCTTCAGACCGTCAATTCCTCCTAACGATCTTTACTTTTGGTTTAAAATGGTGTATTACGCCTACTACAAAGTTTCCTCTGTCAAAATGATTACTTTAATCCGTGCTGTGCTCGGCGCTGACCCCGATCGCAGAACCCACTGCCTCCTAACACCGACACTCCATTTCTTCATTTCGTTTTTATCGCGTTTCTCTCGCACCGTAGCGTCGTATATCCCTCGTTTAGTACCGCCCTTCCCAGAATCCCCCTTGAGTCAACCTCCAGCGAAGTTGCCGCGTCTTGACGCTCTTTCACGCCGCTCCCGCTTAATCCCCCGCGCGCTGCCCGTGGCGCGGACTCGACGTCCGGCGATGCTGCAGGCTGCCCGCTCCCAAAGGCTTCTCCCGCCGCGTTGCTGCAACACTCCTCGCCCGCTTCGATTCTCGTTCCCAGCGTCCACGCTCATTGTCAACACTCGTGCATTCTCTCCCGTTATGTTGCCCCCGTCGGAGTCACACCTCACTTTAACATTGCGCCTTGTCGCACCCCCTATGCGTTTTAAACCGTGATGCTTGTGCAGTAGGTATTTCAACGCGTCACTCCCATCGATATCTCCCGCCGTTTTGCTGAGGTGATCAATCGCGCGCTCCCATGTTTCCACAGTGCTTTCCCTGCTGCGCCACCAGGGCGAACTACCCCGATATTCCCTCGCGCCTCCCCCTTCGTCCACCCTCCCTCCCACTATTCCCGCGCAGATTCGCTTCCGCCGCACTCCCCGCCGCACTCCCCGCCGCACTCCCCGCCGCACTCCCCGCCGCACTCCCCGCCGCACTCCCCGCCGCACTCCCCGCCGCACTCCCCGCCGCACTCCCCGCCGCACTCCCCGCCGCACTCCCCGCCGCACTCCCCGCCGCACTCCCCGCCGCACTCCCCGCCGCACTCCCCGCCGCACTCCCCGCCGCACTCCCCGCCGCACTCCCCGCCGCACTCCCCGCCGCACTCCCCGCCGCACTCCCCCGCCGCACTCCCCGCCGCACTCCCCGCCGCACTCCCCGCCGCACTCCCCGCCGCACTCCCCGCCGCACTCCCCGCCGCACTCCCCGCCGCACTCCCCGCCGCACTCCCCGCCGCACTCCCCGCCGCACTCCCCGCCGCACTCCCCGCCGCACTCCCCTCCATCCGATCCATGGCATGCTCCGCGCCACGCACCCCGCGACGCCCCCGCCCCGCCCCTCCAGCCATCCTCCCCGCCACGCCCCTCCCGCCACCCTCGCCGCCACGCTCCCACGCTCTTGGCTTTCCTCTCCGGGCGCCGCCGCCGCCGCCGCCGTCGCCGCCGCCCCCGCCGCCCCCGCCGCCCCCGCGCTCTCCCGCGATCGATGGGTTGTGACAGGCTCCGCGCTCGATATCCGCCGGAAACTGGTGGCGCGCGCGGGCAGTGTTCTCGAATTAACCGGCGCCGGAAGCAGGAGACGTACGCCATCTCCAAAGCGACGGGCAGTCCTCGCTTCGACGCGCGGACGAGGCAGAGCGTTCCATCTGCTCAAGCAACTGTATGGCATTACAGCACGGAGGAGGTAATTGAAACTAAATTCGCTTAGCGAGATTTTAGGTTTTGAAATTGCCGTTTGTTTCGATGTTATTCAGTTTTCGGATATTTATCTGTGGTTCCTGAGGAAATGAAGTAAATACCAATAGCGGTAAAATTCAGACAAACGTTTTTAATACCACCGCCGTATTACATAACTCGACATTTCTTCTCTCGCCTTCAAATTGCTCCATTTAACTTTTATAGTTTCAAGAATCCTGTTTACTCGTACAATCAGAATTAAATAAATCAGACGAAAAAGAAGATATGGAAGGAAATCATCCTACCAGTGCACATCACCGCTAGCGCACATACTCGAATCTATGGCGCTCCAGGATGAAACGCACAAGCAAGTACTGGCGAGTGAAGTAAACGCCATAAAGAACTAGAGCAAAGCATTGATCTGGGAGATTGAATTCTCCGACCTTGTCTACTGAAAGCCAACTTTCAAGGAGATATCTTTTCTGTTCATTACATGGCTCTTGTTCTATATTTTGTTAATATAGTTGTAGCTTCTTTACTGTTTTTATTTCCATTTTTTATTATAAATCTGTGTATTTATAGGTACCACCTGGTAAGCAGCAAAATATAGGCAAATAAATTTTAATACTTTTTACTTAATATATTTGACATTTTAAATGTTTAAAATGTCGCTCTGTCATTGAGAAGCTTTTGCTGCTACTTTTTACTAATTGTACACTTATTACCACACGTGATACGCCAAACTATTTGGAATAAGCTGCAGAAAGTGAGGATGGCGACACCTGAGTCCCAACATGCAAAGAGCCATTAAGTTCATCCCATGTAGTCATAAGCAGTTTCTTCATTTCCCTATTGTTTAGGATTACTTCATTCCTGATTATGCCGCAGAGTTTATTCAAGAATCTCTCTCCACATATTGAACAATTGTTTATTTACGCCGAGAAATGCTAAATGGAAAGAACAACCACTGACACTGAGTCGAACAAACCATAAGGGATATTTCGCAACATTGAAAATGCCATGGTTCTCTAACAAATGAAACCTGTTACCAACATTAAATATAAAAATATTTTTCTTACACTTAGTTACGAAATGCAAAGTTCGTTTATAATATGAATACATCTAGAATCTATGTTCCGCATTTGCTTTAAAGAAAAAATTAGAGTTCAAGAATATAAAAGACAATGAATTGAATATTTGTATATTTTGTATGTTTGTATATTTTATTTCTTCATTAAATCTCATTGGATATTTTGCTTCGCTTATTTTAATATATTTCTGTCAATGTCTCTCTCTCACATATTCCTGTCTCAAGTAAATGTGGCAAGTTTTTGACTGGTTATTTGTAGATATCTGAAAGAAATGAAAGGGAATGTGTGATAATACATATAGAAAAAGTTAAGGACATTTGTATACAAACATGAATACAAATTAGAACCAAAGAACAAGGTTGTAGCTAAGGTCTATTAACATAAAACATGAATAACATTATAACTATCGAATGCAAATATGAATAAAACAACAGGAAATGCAAGAACAACCTTTTCCCCAAACTATGTTTATTGTCAGTAGACACGCAACAGTTTTCGGTGTATTAGATCGATGGCAACTGTCCCTGTTCACTTTCAAATTGTATAACAAGCTCCTTAGAACTCTCCGTCACGAAACGAGGAACTTAGGAAGGACGTATCGCTGCATGCCACTGGCCTCAGAGAGTAGCGACCTTCTGCAAGTGCCGCTTGCAGACTTCGCACCACGCTGCTGGCGCAGAGATAAGTGCGCAAGAGCACAGACTTAGGGGCACAGCACCGACGCGAATAAAGAATTGCCACCCTTTCATCCAGCTTCCCTGCCTACGTCTCCAGTGGTATATCCTCGCCTTCCCGTTATTCTGCGCCGTCATGGTACGTCTCCATCTCCATCACCTCCTCGGAACCTTCTCTCATCAACGGCGTTATCTCCCCTGACCGTATATCGTGGCCCTCTATTAATGCGTTGCAGCCCACGAACACAACTCGCACACAGCCCGTCTGCGCCCGCACACTCACATTTCCGACCACGACTCCTCTGCCCCATCCACGCATCGTCTCCTCCAGCCACACCACTTCTCGCGCACGCTTCTTCTTCCTGCTCTCCCTCCCTTTCTTCCACTTCTCCCTCCCTCCTTCCCTCCTCAACTCACACCCTTTTCCCCGTTCATGGCTCCTCTCTCTCCTCATCATCCTTTTCTCGCTCACACTCCCACGGTCACGCCTGCTCTCCTTGCACACGCCTTGTCTCTGTCACCCAACCCCCTTTTTCCCGCCTACGCCAACAGCCCGCACCCCATCTCTTCTCTGCGTTCGTGTACACTCTTGCCCATAAACTGCCCCGACCCCTCCCACTGCAGCCTTTCTCATCAAGCCCTCCCGCCCCCGCCCGCGCCTCCTTCGGCTGCGCTTGCAGTGATTAAGGGGGCGAGAGGCGCGAGAAGCGAGCTCGGGACCCCTTCCGCCCGATGGCGCAGCAGAGAGCACGATCGTGACGACGTGGAGGTGTCGACGACACAGCATAGCCTGTCCACAGAAAGGATAAATACAACGATTTTGCCAGAACGACAGAATTCCGATATATTGAGCAAGCCGATTAGCAGGTAACTGTGATGAAACATCGCTATTAGAGCTCCCATGCAATCAATACATCAATGAAGATAGAGAAATGAGTGTCAAAATGCAAGCAAGGGTGAGAAATTGTAATGTTGATGTAACAGTGGAAGGTCAATGAATAAGCGATTACTGTGAAGTCAACTACGATATAATAACAGCAGGGACTCCGACAGGGAGAGGAGAGCGCGTGTTCTACCGATCATGACACTTGACCGCTCCATTCAACAACGTTTAACGATCATAAAATCCGTAAATGTCTAAGTAAAAGTGATGAAAAATAAACCATTAAGTTAAGTGTAAAACAATAAATACTAAAAACAACTGAAATAAAATAACTTTTATATATTGAGAGCTTATAAGACAGACGATAGAATTAGACATCTAAACACCCGCAAAGAACTCCGCGTTGTTTCTATTATTGATCAAATCAATCACTAGAAAAATTCATGGTTAAACCATAATGATGCCAAATAACGGTTCGCAGATATTAAGTTACGTAACAAGCGCTCTAAACAGGTGAAAACAGTTCAACAAAACAGATAAAACAAGTTCGCGCACGAGTCGTATTGGTCGCCAGTGCTACACGTTGTACCTCGCGCACGTGTTCGTATTCTATTTTGTAACTTGCCGTGCGCAAAAAAATGATTCACACGCGTTTCGCGATGTTTCGCGCACGCTTCGCAATGTTTCGTGTACGACTCGCAATGTTTCGCACACGGAAAATAAGCACGAGAAACTGTGTTTAGGGCACACCGAGTTAAAAAAAAGCACGTTGACGCATCCCATATTCGAGTTTGACGATGTTTTGGAAGACCAAGCTGTGAATGAACTTTCTTGAATCAATCAGGGAGAGGAGGATGAGGATTTTTTTATTGATTGATTAGTGATTCCGGGCGCGCCAAATAACAAGGTCGTTAATCCCGTAAGTATAGTGCGAGTTATATTGCTCGAGTTGGCGGATCTCCTGCCGCTCGATGGCGAGATCCAGCGCCGACTTATCATTCGCCTTGCGTTTTATTTCCCTCAACAGGTATCAACCACCAACGGGGCATCGCCCCGCTCAGGACAAGCTCTAAACTCCTGACTGGTCTCCCGACATATGTGGTAGTGTATGGTATGTTAGTGTGTGTGTGTAAGTAAAGGATGAGTATGGGAGAAAGAAGAGGAAGAAATAATCGCGCATGGTTCGTGGCCCGTTTGTTAGGTTACTATTCCGGCTTTTAAGTGGTGTTAACCAGAGAAACAACAGAAAACTACCGAGCAGTCGGCTGCTAAAAGTCTCCTCCAGACAGCGGCTGAATTCTGACTAGCTATCGAAAGCTATCAAAATCTAGTTAGTATTGAAAATTCCGTCATACCGTGGGGATTCGAACCACACGACCTCCCGGTCAGACACACTACAGTGACATAAATAGATGCCGTGTGCCACCTAAGCCGGAAGGAGGAGGAATGTAGTAGGATGTCGTTAAAAAAGTATTGCACAACTTTCAAAACAGAGGTTTGCGGGCTTTAGTAGCAGAAAATGATTCAAGACCAGAATAAACCAAGCAGTGGTAAAAGTGAGCAGAGGCGATTTTTGGCGGGAGTCCACAGGGGAGGGAGGCCGACGGCGGCGGCGGCGGCGAAAGCGCGAGAGAAGGAGCGCGGGTCGGGGGCTGAGTTGGCAGCAGGGGCGGCGGGGCGGGCGGCGGCGAGAAGGAGCTGCTCCAACAGGGCTATATCGAGGTCGAGCGGGCTGAAAAGAAGCGAGACCTGACTGGAAGTAAGAGGCGGACGCGGCGCGGCGGCGGGCTGGCCCGGACCCACCGAAGAGATGAGGGGGAGGGGGAGGGGGAGGGGGAGGGGGAGGCGGAGCAACGAGGTGAAAGACGACGCCGCGACGTGAGGGTCGGTGACGTGAACTTTGAGCGGGAACCGCCCTCATCATTGAAGGAACAGAACAGTGAATGGTGCGGGAGAAAAAATGAGCATACAAAGGAGAACGAGTTTAAGAAATGATTATATGGCGTACATAATGGTTGCAAGAAGTTGTTTTAATTGGTAGTACGATTGTCAACGTTTCCACTATAATCTTGATGAACATCTGTATCTTGAACGATTATGAGTACAAATTATTAGTAGAGCCAAAAAAAAAATTAAAACTATAGAAAATAAATTCTGAATTTCATAGCAAATCGACACTCGTGTCCAAATTCTACTGGATAGTACAATTTCTGAAGGGGAGTTTTGATTGGTTTCAAGAGCTACGAAAGTATTCCATTAGTAATAGATTCTTGCAAAGTGAAATTGACGTTTTGGAGAGCAGCTGCAAATGATAAGCGGAAATATGAGTACAGACCTCATTTTCTGAGCATGCGCTGGTACGAGTTGACACTAGCGAAAAACATATTGTGATGTAATGAAATTTTTGTAGATGTTATGCACGATGAATGACCAAGGATATAAGCATGGCCATATATTGCAAAAGCACAACCCTGACGACCAGTGATGTAAAATTACGGTCAATACGAGGGTTTTTACGACTAACAAATACCGACCAGAAAAAAATTTCATACTCTTGGAAAGTAAAATAGGTCTCATAAAAGCATACGTATTGCACATTCTAAAGCATATTCGACCATGTATTATGGTTGTAAACTCGATTGTATGTGAAAATAAGTGCAATAGAAACCTCGTAGAGTTTGGAATTCAAGATGTGATATTATTTTGATGACAATTTTGAAATTATTCAAGTGTTTCGCTTAAATATAACTATTTACGCAATTTATTTTCCATTTCATTCACTACGTGCACATTTTATTCACGCAATATTTCGTTCAAAGAAGAAGAATCAATTCCACTGAAATAAAAATAGTAATAGTCAAATAAATTTCGGACTTCGGATATAATTTCAAGTACATTACCTCAAAAAACTATTTCTTCATTCCCTTGTATAATTCAAATACATCGTTAAACAAAAGCAAAGCGTGAATACAGTAAATTTTAATGAAATCCTTTGATTTGATTTGAATTTGACTTATTTTACGTGGCGTCCTTTGATTTGATTTGAATTTGCCTTATTTTACGTGGCGATCCTTAACATAACGTGGCAGGTTACGTGGTAAATTTTGAAAGTAATTAAAAAAAACAGAAGTGTCGAGTTTCAAAATATACACTTCATTCACCTGGACTGTGGATACAAAAATCAACTAAAAACTATTTTAGTTTTAGATAAATGTATAGGTAACACGGAAGAGAGACTATTTTCCAGACAATTACAGGAATAAAAAAACTAAAAGTCCCTTCAGTATTGAAGATGCATTACATTTAATCCACAGATATCTCAGTCGACATCCCAAATTCTTCCGAAAAGATATTTGGATTACTCCTTATTCATTTTAACAGTAAAATATATTTATCAACATCACATCCTATCTTATCATGGTGTCTTAAAATAATCTTATTATTCTTTGATAATAGAATATCAAGAGTATTCTTAATTACAATACTCATTACTAATTATCATGATATCAATAGCTAAATTGTTTTAATTTTATAACATTAATTTTAATTAAAATTATTAAAATTATACCTTTTGACTAGAAATATCTGTTCAAAACCCATTTTTCGTTTTTTACTAATGGAAAAAAGTTTGTATTTGATTATTTGTGTATTGTTGTCACATATATATTTTCAAATATAAATAAACGTAAATAAGAGGTAAAAATCAAATAAAAATGAATAATCGAACGATTTCTTAAAAACCATTCCGATTTATGCAGGAGGGAATATTATATTTTAGAACTGACAAGATAACATTGGAATAGGCATTAAATGTCTATAAAATATGTTTCCTGTATCTTAATTATAAATCCAGCCAGTTTGCGCCAAAAGCAATGACATCAAAAGCAATGAGTTTGAAATGTGTTTAAAAGACCTAGGTCTGTATACAACTAGTCATTCGGATCACCAATTTCATCCGATTGCCACATTTGCCGGTTTGCACTCAGTATTTACGTTTCCGCGCAAACGTGCTTTCCGTACAAAAGCACGTTTCATGTTTTACCCTTTTTCGGAAAGCTATCGCCGCCGATCGGCCAGGTCGCCGTCATGGCCTCTGACGACGGGCGCCGACGTGGGAGTCGCTGTGCCGTCAGCGTTATTTGTCAGCGCGCCCGGCGTTGGCTGCGGGTAGGGGCGGGGAGGCAGTAACGGGGGGGATGGGAACGGAGAGGCGACGAGCAAACGGTCTGGTAACGGCGTGGCGAGCGTGCTGGCGGCTTGGATGCGGCGCGGCGTAGTGGCTGCACTGGAGTGATGGAGGGGCGGGGCGGGGCCGCGTGACGTCGTGCGGGCTTAGTGGGGGCCTGGAGGGGGGGCGATGCAGTGAGCATGCCGGATGGAAACGGGGTGGCATGGTGGCTGCGCATCGCTGGTCGCTTTGCTATGGCGGGTAGTGGCCAAGACGATAACGGGTGAGAACCAGAGAGACAGAAGAGGAGGAAAGGGACAGAGAGGGAGTCAGAGGAAGAAGGAGGAGGTAGAAAGGAAGACAGAGGAAAGAGGAGGAGATAGATAGAAAGGGTGAGAGAGACAAAGAGGGTTAGAGAGACTGGGACGGAGAGAGAAACAGGGAGAGACAGAAGGTAAGGGCGACAGAGAGGGTAAGAGAGACAAAGAGGATAAGAGAGAAAGAGGAGAGAGAGAGAGAATGGAGACGGCGAGGAGAAGGGGTGAGCAGGAATGAAGCGGTAGTGGAGCGTAACAGGGGTAGGCTAGAGGTGAGGGACTTTGCAGTGGCGTTTGCGGAGATGGCGACGACTCTGGTAGTGACAAACCCGGCAATCTAGCGAGAGGCAGTGCACAAACGCTCAAAGCATGAAAGCGGACAGAGAAGGCGTGCGAGAGCGTTACTATGGAAACGATACTGTCATGAATGTCACGCAGAGCCAATAGCACATTCCATCATTTTTGATTAAGCTGACGTATCCCTTACCTCTTTGTGTCTGCGATACTTCCTCGTTTAAATATTAATTTTTGCCGTAACAATTGTAATATTTACAATATTTCTGAAATCTCAAGTGATACAATCAGCAAAGTTACTTATCCCGTTTTCATCCCTATACTACTAAATATGGTTGCCAACTCCTTTTTGATGTCTTCTTCAATCTCTCGCAACTGCGTCTTCTTCTTTCCCCTGTAGTGACGGCTTTGCTCTCCTAGGCAAGTTCATGTCCAGGAAATTCAATCTACTATGTTTTTACTGTCATTTATAAACACTCTAATAATAATTATTTTACTCTTTTGTCACCTTCATTTAAGCCACTGCCAACTATTCAACCATCGCCATCACCTCCGCCGCCATCATCTCTTCCGCCGCTGTCACCCGCCGCTTTCACGTCAGCCGCGGTTGTCACATCAGGTACCGTCGTCATTTCAGCTATCCCCCTCGTGTCAGTCACCGTCTTCAATTCAGCCGCCACCTCCACAGCCTCGGTTCAGACGGGGCCGTACGTCAGCCACCGCCATTTCAGCCGCCGTCACTTCAGCCACGGGTCTCAATTCAGCCACCACCTCCGACGTCGTCACTTCAGACGCACCGTCAACCCAGCCGCCACCCTCATTTCAACAGCCATCACTTCAGCCACCGCGGTCATCACCGTTGCCGTCGTTTCAGCCGCCCGCACACTTCAGCCACCACTCTCATATCAGCCGTCACCTCCGCTGCCGTCACCTCCACTGCCGTCACCTCCACTGCCGTCACCTCCACTGCCGTCACCTCCACTGCCGTCACCTCCACTGCCGTCACCTCCACTGCCGTAACTTCAGCCACCGCCGTCACCTGCGTCGCCTCCATTTCAGCCGCCGTCCTCACTTCAGCCATCGCCTTCATTTCAGCCGTCACCTCCGCCGCCGTCATTCCTGCCACCGCCGTCACCTCCGCCACCGCCACCGCCACTGTGTCGGCACGTGCGCCCGACCGAGCCCACGCTAATGTTTGTTGAGTGCTGGGGAGTGTAGCGAGAGCTGCGCGCGGCCGCCAGCGCGCGCGCACCCCAGCCCCACCCGAGCCGTCGCGTAGCGCGCTGCCACGGACGTCCACTTTGTAAGCGTCAGCCGCCCCCGCCGCCGACCCATGCGGCGTCCCGTCGCGTCCGCTCGGTGGAAATGCAAGCTCCGGAAAGCGCCCTGCTTGTTATGTGCTTCTTTTGCCGTCGCGACGAGTGGAGTTCGCTGCAAGCAATTGTTAGACTTCTACGTTGCAGATGACGTGAACTGTACAATTGATATTGTATTTTTCGTTTGCAGCCGGCAAATAGTGTTGGAATATTCTAAGGGTAGTTTATGTGCAGGAGATTTGCAAATCCATATCAAAGAGAATAGTTAAATTATACGAACAATAAGATACATAACTCTTACTTGAAAGTCATTTGTTATGCAATTTTAATTTCGGCGTGAAACATCATTAAAAGCTATCCAGAAGGCAAACATTCAATGGGAATAACAACATGAAAAGAATACATACAGTACAATACTCGATACAAATTGTATGAATGTGTAAGCATAGTAAATCATACTTATGAGTGGTATAGTCGTACTTTTCATTTGAATATTACGAGAATTGTGGAAATGAAATTCCATCGATTTCGGTATTTTTGCAAACTCGTCCCTCGTGTTAGTTTATGATGTAAGCGAGTATTCATTATGACCGTTGACGCTACATTTCTTGCAGTTATAAATATTATATAACTTAGAAACGAAGACTAAATGTGTGCCATGCTGGTATCGAAAACATAAAAGTCATTATAGCTGATTGAAGAGCTCCACCGTCATGATTTCTACGATTTACTATTTGTTCCAGAATTTCACCCGCCATAACTCAGATAAAAGAAATTAGACGACTGGTCCGGACACCTCATTGTCTCTGGACACGAACCTCTTTCCTGTGTCTTATCTGCAGGTTACACGCTCGCGGGTGGGAACGCGAATTTGCCAGAGACTACTCGTTGCAAGCGGCGACGGCCCAAGGCCCTCGCGAACATTTCCATAAAGCGTCGCTCGGGAGGAAATCCTGCGGGTCTCTCGCACAAGCACTTCCCCGAAGATCGAAATACGTTTACAAAGTAGGATGTATCAGTACAAGCTAACAAGATTTAAATAAACGTACTGCACTACACGAACTACCATACAAAAACTTTTCATTTAGAGGAAATTAGACAAGTGAATACCAGACATATGATTGTTCAAAACTGAAGGGATATATTTTCGCGTAACATTTCGCAAAACAGGATAAGAAATTTTTTGAAATATTAATTTTTTTTAAATGTGGGAGACCTTAATATAATTTATTTTTTTTAGACTGCAAATGTAGAATTAGTTCACTTACAATTCGGAACTATCAAAATATGTAATTTCTAAGGAAAGTCAATTTTGTCACTCTCTAGATGCCAGTCATTTCATAAAGAGCTTTCATATTGTAGAGTAAATTTATACACACTTTTATAATGGTAGTTAATTAAAATGAAATATTTGCCTAAATAAAAAAAACTTTTTTCGAATATATTTGTTTTTTTATTTATGTTATTTGTTCAGAAAAATGTGTTTTATTCAACCCCTGCAAAATGAGTTTATTGTAAATTAAATAAATAAAACCCACAAGAGTTTATATATGAGTGAACTAATTAACTGAAAACTGTTTATAGTAATAAATGAAGTTAAGAAAATAGTAAGTACACTGAGCAATTCTTTTATGAATTTATATGCAGTGTGCTGGTGTATGCTATTAACGTGTGTTAATGTTTAAACTTTCTGTCTACTCTTTCAATGTAACAAAAAGTAAAACGTTCGACATGTAGAAGAAACACGTTGCTGAAGAAATAATGTGTGATATAACACTATTCACAGTTTTTTAAGAACTATCAGAAATATATCCTCAAATATTACCACGTAATAAATACCAACTTCCTACATTCAAGTCATGACACTTGAACTTTTAGTTCCCGTCTACATATAATGTGCCGACATAAAGTGGAACTTTTCTCGTAAATTCGTTTCTTCGCCATCGTAATTTTGGAACTACTGACCTCTGAAAATTACTCGGTGGTCGTTTTATTAGACATTCGTCGAGATTCACGCCTCACACTTGTCGCCATAACACAATGAAAATTAAAATTGCACTCTAAATTTTTGAGAACTGTTGAACAATAACCCTAAAATATGTATTCTAAAAATTAACGAAGATTCGTTTAATTCAGATTTCTCTTATTTTATACCTTGCAGGTGTCTGTAAATTCTAATGTACCTGAAAATATTTTGAAACACAATGGAATGTTTTCGTGGAAATGCAAACAAAAGAAAAAATGTTGAAAATTGCTTAAGAAATGCAGCAAAATAAAGCACACACGTAAAAATAAATTTTGTTTATTTTTAAATAGCAAAATTATTGGTAAATCAAAATGGACGATAGAAAATAAATGATATTTGTGTGATAACATTTTAATTAATTAATTATCCAATGTCCTTTAATACAAGCACCGATTTTGAAAAATTGATAAAAATAGCAGGAAAAACGTGTTCGCAGTTCACCCAGAAGAAATGAACTTGTGGTTCATAAACAGTTGCCAATTAATCAAAATATTACGTCGATATTAAAATAAACTTGCTGATTAAGCAGACCTTTATTTTACCAAAAATAAATAAATAAACATGCGAACAACCATACAAAACATACAAATATGGTTACCCAGATTGCTACATTCTTTTGAAATTTTGTTTCTAGGCTACAGGCTACATTACGCTTTGAAGAAAATTGATTGCATTATTTCAACCACAAACAGCGCACAAAATACGAATTCAATATATTCGAGCAACCATTTTCCCCCCCGGACTTAAGACTTTCTGGAGGATGTTTTGAACACCACACCAGAGCTTCTCGAAGCAAGCCAGGCGCATATAGGCAGCCCGTCATTTGTATACGCTGAGTGGGTTGCGTTTCTCAATACGTCACGGCGTTAAGGAGAAGAGCTCGAATTCGAATATTGCTTATCATTTGCATAGGCTTTTAAGCATCGATAAAGAAATTGTAAACAAATTAACTAAATACAAAAAACTTTCAAAATATTGTATTTTACAAAGAATTTTTTTTAATTCCATCAACTCTAACTGTAGTATAGTACTGTTGTAGAATTGTAACGGAATTGCGTGTCTTGTCGATAGGTTTCTGGAGTTCATACGTAACTTTTAAATAATTGCAGAAAAGTAAGTCTAAACTTTGATCAATAAATGATTCGAAATATTTATCCTCCTTTTACTTTCATGCTGGCAAAACTCGCATCATTAAAAAGAAAAACTTAATCATGATAATCAGCTTATTGGTTTGTCCATAGGTGGCAATATTTTTCTATTGAGGGTTCACGTGTCAATTTTCGTGTTCTTTATCCTGTTTACAAAACTTTCTACACTGCAATAGTAATATCGTAGCCAGATATGCGTTCTGTTTATTCTGTCATGATGTTTTTGCTTATATTTCAAGTTCGTTTATCTATTTTATCTCCCTAGTGGGTTCATTAATAAACCAACTAAACATTACATTTTAAAACTCGTCATTTCCAATGAGATTCTAAGGCCATCTCACTGTGCTGTGACTATGAACTACATCATGACACCAAAATGAAAAAAAGGTCCCATTTTTCGGTCCCAGTCTGCCGAGTTACATGATTAAGATAAGGGTGAAATGACCCGCACAACACGCAACACTTTGCGCAGGCTTATCCTAATAGCCATTAGTAGCCCTTACTTCCTTCATAAGCACTAGTTTCTCCCCTTCTAGGAAGATTCATCAATAATCAGCCCAACAGCTCGGCGCTTCCTTTTTTCAGAACGGAAATAAAACAGCTCCGGGGAAGGGACCTTTGCGTGGAGAGAAACTCGAGAACGAAAAGGAAATTACTGCTGACCCGAATATTAGGTGCTAAAAGTATCTGGTAAAGCAGGGGTTAACTAGGGAGATTTCTCTCTAAGATAAATGGTCTTGTGTATATTACGGAAGCTTCCGCCGAATTACACAAACCGAAGGACTCGAGAACCTCCTTCGCCGGCGGCCCGCAGAATTATTGACGAGAGGACAAAAAGGTGAACGTCGGCTATAAGCTGCTGAGGCCATTAGTAAGACGAAACTGGGAAGTAAAGTGTTTCATGGCGAAAGTTAATCCCTGTTATAATGTAATTTATATGTATTCGTATTTATCAGAAATGTAGGGGAAAATGCAAATGTGTTATCATTCCTTAATAAATAATATATCGTATTTGTATGTTATCATTGATACTACGAAATAAAACATTCCATTAATAAACTTGACATTAATAAACTTGACATTATTAAACTCGATACATAATTTATATTCTATGCAAAAAATGCAACCCAAATTAACCGATTTGTAGAGAAGACGAAATGTGAAGCACAATAATTTGTTAGAAATTCTGTGGCTATTTTTTAACTGATTTACAATTTTGAACAGATTTTACTATTAATGAATTAGTTCCAGAAAGCTGTTCAGTGACTCAAATTAGCATCAAATGTGCTTTACAATTTATTTAACTGTCTGATAGATCACCTCCAAACACGTTAGTAGACTTTTCATATTTTTTTCTGAACTCTTTGGAAAGTTTATTTTAAGCACATAATTATTGCAATATATTTGTTTTTATTTACTTATTATTGCTTGTATTAGTGTTTAAAAGAGGGAGTGTCTTATTTTTCCATATTTCTTGTGATTATATAGGAAATCTTCATGAAAGTTTATAAATGTTTATGAAAATTCGACTTCTATTTATAAATTCATTATTCAATACTAATGTGTCACGTATAACATGTACCTGTTCGTTATGCGAATAGTGAAGAAAAAATGGAATGGAACGATTAGGAAAGATAAAAAGTATTGAGAATGAGTTTTTAAAAAATGATTATCGACAATAATATTTGGAAATCTGCCAACCACTTCCTTTCCTTAAAAAACCTTATTATCTATAAACAACGGGAAATAGAGTTTACAATAATTTATTTTTCGTTTCCTTTTTACTCTCTTATTTTCTATCCACTCGTCTTACTTTCTGGCGTGATAACTGGATCGTTCTAGTAGTTGGCTTTCCCAGCACGAAAAAAAGGCAAACCGCATTAGTAACAATCACATTATACAGTTGATATCATCCAGGTACCAATTTCTCTAGTTTATCTCAATGAAGTGGAAGAACAAAACAGAAGAGCTCAGCGTATTTCTTGGGACCTTGGAAATAGGGAGCCCATGACACCTACCTACCGTCAAAAAACCCGTTTTTGATGTCCTTTACGAATGATGGGGAACATGAGAGTATTTATTATTTATAGTGATTCCGGGCTCGTCAACCTCTAAGATTATTCATTGGTCCCGCAAGAGTAGTTATTTTTATCCCCGGGAGGTGGCGGTGGTTTCACCCGCTGGATGAAGAGATCCTGCGCCGACCTACCGTCGGCTAGCCGGGCCCGGCCCCGCCCCGCTCCAATCTGGTATCTTCAACCAGCGGGGAACCCTCACCCCCACCCGACCCCCCAGCCGGGACAAGCTCTAAGCCCCCGACCGGTCACTCGGCATACGTCGTTGTGTAGTGCATGTTAGTATACGTGAGCTATACATTGTTGGCTATCTGGGATGAGCCGCGTCTCGGTCAATTGTACTGACGTTTCGGCCATCTTGCTGTGGCCTTCTTCAGAGCTATATTACTCTGCAGCAGTATAGCTCTGAAGAAGGCCACAGCAAGATGGTCGAAACGTCAGTACAAATGACCGAGACGCGGCTCATCCCGGATAGCCAACAATGCATTGTCTCCGGCCGCGGAAGCCTACGAACTCATAGGTGAGCTACTTCGTTAGCGAAGGCTTCGGGCGTTCGATTTGAAGTATCACATCGTCTGTAGTTGTAGATTTCGTGTAGAAAAGTTTGAAACGTTTTTCTTTCTTTACTAGTTAATTCTAAACTACCTTATTGGGAAATATTACTTGCGCGTTAATGAAAAAAGTTTAAAAAACTACTGTGGCTACTATTCTTTCCTTTGTATGACTAGACCATTCACATACATGAAAGTACCTTCGTCTATATTAACCGTTAATTTTAATCCAACCGACAACTTATTTCATAAATATACAAATTCGTATATCAATGGTTTCATAAAAAAAACACAAAATATTTCTTCACGCCAGCTCTCAATATCAATACGATAATGTAACTTTGATATCATCAGTCTCATTTGTTATGAAAACTTTTCACTGCGATTAATTAAATGTCCTTTCACTTCAGGTTTCACAAACGCAACTTCCTAGAATTCTAAATCAAGAAAAAGTCCGAGATACGGAAACGGGGAGAGATCCCCTCCCTCACTTCTGAAATCTTGACGAAGCGTTCGCGTGACTCACTGTACTTCAATCTTATCTTCGTGCTTGTTTCTCGTTTGGTCAAAATAGGAATGTCCTAGATTTAAAAAAAGTACTGTCCGCTTCAACTAGTGACAATTTGAGACACATTTCGATGAAACGTCTATTCTATTTAACGATAACACATCAATATTTATAGTTTCACATTCTCCCTTGACCAAAAATGTGTTTTTTAAATGATGTCTTCATTGACTGAATTGTTTGTTTGTCATTGTCAAAGTTAGAGTAAGAACGTAACAAAACCAGTAACACGAATGTCACGATATCGTTTGGAAAGTCTCTATTAGTTGAAAGACTTTTTAATAAAAACAATAAAATATGAAATAATAAAATAAAAATTAAGATCATAAAAAAATTGTTTTCAAACTATAGAATAGATTCAGCAAGGCAAATGTAAGTGTTTAATGGATAACAATAAACAGGAATTACTCTTTAATCTTATCTTGTAAGTTTTGCATGTAATCGAACATCACATTACTCGAGAACTGCTTACATCAAAGCTGCAAAGGCGCATAGGCATTTTCCTTAGGCTATTTTTCATGCAGAGATTGTATCCCTCGTGCAGCAAAATGAGCCACTTATCCGTAACTAACGTGCATCAGATAATAGTGACCCCATCGCAATTTGCCTGCAGTACCCAGGCATGAAATGCGACAGTATGCAGTGACTCAAGCAGAGGACATGAAGAGGGATACGGTGATGCTGAATGAGCGATTGTAATATCGTACAAGATGTAATTACTCAATGGCGAAATTAAATCAATTTCCAATATCGGGGTCGAACGATGCGTAACGTAATCGCAAGGAACAAATGAGAGCGAAGAACGGTATTAAATAGATTATATCTGGTGGTCGATGTGATAACGACAAAAACTATCTGAAACCGGAAAGGAAGGGTAATGAATCTCATGACGATTATAAAAAACGTTTACAAATTTAAGAATTCAAGATTGTATTGTTGAAGTGGTTCCAATACGTTTCATTCTTGTATTAAAGTATAGGTAGTAAAAGTAAAAATAGTAAAGGAAGGATACCGTGGACCAGAGAGATACTGGGAGTGGCTAATTACAAACAAAATTCATTCATTCATTCATTCATTCATTCATTCATTCATTCACTCCAATCTTTCTCCCCTCACGGCTCATGGAGAGCAGTGATGGACCTACGAGATTGCTCACCGTAATAAATAAATTTAAAACATCTTGCTAATGGACTTGAGGGCTTTCTCAAATCTCCGAATCTGTGGTAGGAATGACAATATTTATCCTAGTAATAAAAAAATTATAGGAACGTATTTCGAATACCGAGCAGACGAGAGCTGCTGAAGACCTGACAACAGGTAAAAGTTACTTAAATGTAATACAAAAATTAAAGAAATGACTATGAAAAGCAAATAATGACAAAAAATGCCAATAGGACAAAAATTCGTAATAGAAACCGACAAAAGACAATTTCTAGATACGTTACGATATTTCTAGAATAAGTCACAGGAAGAGACTGATATGCCAGTGGATTGAGTGATTCTGGGCGCGTCGACTGCTAAGTTCATTAATCCCATAAGTGTAGTACATTTGTATTGCGGGAGGTGGCAGTGATATTCCGCTGCTGCATGGTGAGATCTGGTGCCGATCTACGTGGTCTTGTGGGGATTTTCCCCACAATCAGGTATCACCCACCAGCGGAACAACCTCCCCCCAGCCGGGACAAGCTCTAAGCTCCCTACTGACCCCTGACATGTGTGGTAGTGTAGTGCATGTGAGTGTGTGTGTAAGTAAGGGTTGAAGAAAAAACAAGGAAGGAAAGATCGCACGCGGTCCGTGGCCCGTCAGAATTCGCCTGGTTTTGATCGGAGAAATCTCAGAAAGCTCCCGATCAGAGCAGCCGGGTGCTAGAATTCTCGTCGAGACAGCGGTTGAATTCCGCTTAGCTGACAAGCTAGTGTCGAAAATCCTGCCACAGTCAGGAGTCGCTCCCAATCTCAGAACCTCCCTGTCAGAGGCACTGCATTGAATCGGTTGATGCCCTGAGCCATCCTTACCGCTGATAAGGCAGTGGAGGCGGAGAGAATTAGCAGAGGGCGGTGACTGTTGGCCTCGGAGCGCTTCGAGAGCGAGAGCGGGAGCGAGAGCAGGAGCGAGATCGGGAGCGGAACCGCGAGCTGAACCAAGAGCGGGACCGAGAGCGGGGCTGAGAGCGGGACCGAAAGCGCGACCGAGGGCGGGACCGAAAGTAGGACCGAGGGCGGGACCGAAAGTAGGACCGAGGGCGGGACCGAATGCGGGACCGAAAACGGGAGGGTGGCGGGAGCGGGAGCGGGAGGGGGCGGGAGCGGGAGCGGGAGGGGGCGTGAGCGGGAGCGGGAGGGTGCGGGAGCGGGACCGAGAGCGGGAGCGAGGGTGGGTCGGGAGCGGGGGCGGGAGCGGGGGCGGGAGCGGGAGCGGGGGCGGGCGGGATCGGGGGCGGGAGCGGGGGCGGGAGCGGGAGCGGGAGCGGGGGCGGGAGCGGGGGCGGAAGCGGGGGCGGGAACGGGAGCGGGAGCAGACCGAAGGGCGGCTGCGCGGCTCCGCGCCAAACCGCTGCGTGCGGCGGCGCCGCGAGAGCGCGCGGGCACCGAGGACGCGAAGCGGGGTCTCCGCAGCCCCCGTTCGCGCGCGGGCCGTGCAGGCGCCGGGGAATGCGGCGCCCTCATCGATCGCATGCACCGCGTGCCGTGATGGGCGGCGGCGGCGGCGGGAGCGCACGCCGAGGCGGACGCGGGGACGAGGTTGAGCTGGGCATGGTCAACTGCATCAAGTTATGCAAGATGCAACGGTTGAGATAAAGATGGGTTCGAGAACACGTTTACATGATTGCGTCCAAAGTTGGTCATTATTTATCAATAGTTTTCATGAAAACAATAAACGTTGAAAAACAAGATAAGCTAAATATCAAACAACTTTGTTTTGTTCAGTATTAATATGTGATAAATGTAGAACCATAATTTTGAAAACTTAATCAATACAACAAGTTCTGAGTTCAATTTGCTCAGTTCAATTTAACATCAGCGAAAGAAGCGACAGTAAAAGAAACTTAGGCAGAATGAATATTAAATTATTAAATGCATATTAATGATAAATTTAGGCTATCGATGACGTAAACGATTTTTTTAAATACTCGAAATTAACGTGAAATTGTTGTTTCTTTATGGACAAGAAACATACTATTAAGTTTTTCTTCCGCCCTAGCAGCTAATTTCAACTTTCCCACTTTAAACATCATCTCAACTTTCAGGATAAAAATATGATCGAAGAATACCTTGAAGAGTCTATTTATGACTCAACGACTCTCGCTTTGCATTATTTCATGGCAACCGTCGTCAGAATCGTCAATGCCCAAAAATCCATCACGGGTATTTTTCGGACGGCGACTCCGCGACCTCCATCGATCACGGATTTCCTGCCGCGCCGTCCAAGACTGCAGGTAGACATGACACTAGGTCAACGAATTCAGTGCGGCAACGCGGGTGAGGGTGGGAGGGGAAGGGGTGGGGAGGGGAGGGAAGCGTCGCGTCGTACTGGCTCCGGGGCAGCCGGTGGTCTGCAGCGGGTCACAAGCGGGGCGGCCACCGGCGTCGACGTCACAACCCAAGAGGAGGAGGAGGAGGAGGAGGAGGCGGTCGGACGGACGGCACGCGAACACGCCTTGCGCAGTGGGGTGGGGGTGCACCGTGCGTCGAAATGTTGCCCAAAGCGTCAAGAGCGAATTGTCACCGTTATTTACCAAGCACGACAGTCCACAAGAGTCAATTTTATCCGAGTAAAAAAAACTAATTACAGCTGAAATAATTGACAGGGTGTTATAATAATCACTCCAGCTCTAATTATTAATTACTATTATTCTGATAGATTTATGTTTCAATAATTGTGAGTTACGTATGGAATAAAAATTAGTCACATGAGTTTCCTAATCTCACATTTATAAACGTTTTTGGTCATACGAGATTCTTAAATTTTTCACTGATGGTTAGAAGTTGTCGAGCTTATGAGGTCTTGACATTTATTCAATATAAGGGGATTTTTTCAAGAAAATTCGCAATGAAACCTAGGTAACAATGGAATGACACTTGAATGATTTGTAAATGATGGTGACAATATTCTCTCTGAATTCTAGCAAAATATTCATCTAAAATCTAGAAAAAAAAGTGTCAACATTAGTAAAAATTAATTGCGTCCCATTACACAGAAGCATTTTTCAAATGATTTTCTTTACGACCCTAAACTTTTTTTTTTGCAAAGTTCAAGTGATCACAGTTGAAAATTTCACTATTATGTCTGTATTATACAGTATGTTTCGTAGCAATGAAACGGTTGAAGCATGCTCTTGTCATTTATTATACATCAAAACTTTATATTAAATGAGAAAAAAAGACGATTTGCCAAGTCTAATTTTTAAACTGCAAATCACAAAGTACATAAACATACGCTCAACAGCCATCCCAAAGGAATGATACGAACATACAACCCTATGAACAAAAGAAAATCGGTATTCCGTCATAACTAGCTCAGGCGTGTTACACGTATCCGGCCTGACTTCACTACACTCGTCGTATCTGTGCTGTCCATATAGTTGGGCACTTGGAAACCACAGTTGTTGCCTGTCGCTTTGTTTTCGGGCCCAGTGCGCGGCGCAGGCGACTCGGCGTGGGCGCCGTCGCGACGCCGGGCCTCCGCGGCGCCGTCCTTGCAGCGTCACCGCGCGCCTTCGCCTCCCGCCCCCGCCCCGCCCCGACGCTCCCCCCTCTTCCCTCCTCGCCCCGCCCCGCTCCGCCTTGACTCGCCCCTGCACCTGCCCGTCCCCGCCCCGCTCCTCTTCGACCCGACCCAACCCGCCCCGCCGCTCACCTCCTCTCCCCCAGCCCCACCGCGCCCCCGCCCCAGCCCCCGACACTCGAACGGCGAGCGTCACGCACGTGCTCGGTGCGCCCCGCGACCGCCCGCTGACGATTGCGCTGCGCGGCCGGGATTCGATTCCGAGCGTAGCGCCCCTGAGAATATGTGTCACGAGGCGGCGGGAGCGTCAATTACCGGCAAAACTTTCTCCTTCGCCGCGGGTAGACTTTTGTATAACTATCTCGATGAATCTTCTATTTGTATTTTAGAGGGCTCACGAAATAACGATATTTCCATACCTATTTCTCGCATACTACTTATTTCTTTTTTAACAGGATATTTATTCCTTTCTATCGTCTGCCACGACATCAAAAGCAAACAATTCGTTTTTGCATTTTCAATCGAGGTAAATAAAAGGTTGAAGGGCGTATTGATCAACCATCAAAATGACCGGCTGCAGACAATGCACGAGGCATTATAACGATGGGATCAGTTGCGTCAATTTTTCAAATATATTTAGAATAGAGACAATCATCTTAAACATTTTGTAAATATCTTAATGTGTTAAAAATTAACTCACTCTTGTTTTACATAATTTGCTTCAAAATTAAAATCTTAACATATTTTAAACTGTTAAATAATAATATTGTTTGTCTCTTCCCGTAAAATAAAGCCAAAACTGAAAACAATGTTAATGAACTTCAGCACTACAAATTCGTATGATAATTGTTTTCGTACCGGAAACGGCAGAAATTCAAATTCTAGTGAACCTGGTTTACTTATCTTAACAAGCGCCGCTCATGAGAAATATACTATAACTTTTAGTTTAAAGGAGGGCAAATGTGAAAAACACCGTAGTCAACCGCTTTGTAACCGTAATCCTCTTCCAACACCCACGCAAAAATCTTTAAAGTTTCGACTCACACGAGAATTGCCTTATTTAGCAAGGCACTTAAAACAGTTAAGTTCCCCGCACCAAGGGACCCTTTATGAATGTGGTGAATACTCATCTTTCCCTCTCTCTCTCTCTCTCCACCGACACCGCCGCGTCAGCAGCAGTCCGCAAGGCAGCCACCGCCTCCCAATGCACCCACGTCGCCTCTGCCTCGCTGCAACCGCCACTCTGCCCCAGTGCCGCTCCCGCTCCCGTCGCCATCCAACACCGGCCCCTGCCACCCCTCCTAGCGCACCCACGTCGCCGCTGCCCCGCCCCCAACTCCGCTCCCGCTCCAGCCGCCGCCCCCACACTCGCGACTGCGTCCCCTCCCAATGCACTCACGTCACCTCCACCCCGACCTCTGCGTCGCTCCTGCCGACTCCCGCTCCGCTCCCGTTCCCTCTCCCGCTTCCACTGCAGCCCCGCCCCATTCCGCCCTCGCCAGCGCCGCGCGGGGCCACTGCGGTTGGCGTGCGTTGCTGCGACATGCGCGCGTCGAGCCAACGTCAGAGCGGCGGCTCGGCGGCGGTGGCTCAGCCACCACGTGCACGAGAAACCAGGTTAATGAAGAACACGCGCCTCTCACAAGACTGCAGCAGAGCCAGCGCTGAGCTCATGTGCACTACTTGTGTACGAACGGGAGTCTGTGGAGGCAACTGAAGCGTAACGATCAATGGAACGTCAATGTCCAAAATCAACCCACACTTTTCTAGTTTATTAGCGTCGTGGCTCGGTGCTTAGTTTTGGTGACTTACAAAATGTGTCCAAGAATTAAGTTTTACATAAAATAAAAAATATTGGTAAAACGTATCTTGAAAATTAAACTATTCTCAATTTTGTTTCTTTTTATGTTCCTAATCCAAATATTCAAAATATTCAAACAAATCTGTTTTAATTATTTCCATATACTAAACATTAAGTTAATCAGTTTTATTTAACTATTCTTTATAATCATATCAACACATTATATCAGTTATAATCAATCAAAGAAAAGATAGTGTAAAAATAAATTCAAAAGGACGGTAAAGTCACGTCAAATATATCGTTGCTGACATTTTTGTCGCCACATTGTGTCACACTATAGCTAGCCTGTTACTAACATTCACGGTCGATCAGGAGCGTTCTTGTTGACTGGTATTCCTATGGTTACTTAATAGCTTGCGATGGGAAAACGATGGAGACACATTTTCGATTCGAGGAAAATCAGTGTCGTTTACTACTTAAGCCAAAGAGTTATGAAACGTAATATTTTACCAGCATATTTTCGTACCGTCACATTGATGAGACTTTACCGAGAACTCATGGAAGTGCAGAAATATAAGAAATGAAACAACCGTGACATTTATAATGTTACTCATGTTTTTTATTAATGAGATTAACCCTTATTTTTCATTTGCATAACAAATGACAAAGAGCGTGAAATAAGCGCTGGTCTTCATTGATATATCACAATAAAATGAAGTTTCTCAAAAACTTCTTAATTGTTCTCAATGACCCCACGTTGAGAAAAGAAACGAAATCACGAGACTTGAGGTACTCTAAGGAAGACTTTTTTTGTAATTAAATTAGTGCCTTTCAAGTTATCTGACGACGTGCCAACAATAGTTGGATGTGCATTAAATAGAAAATATCAAACTTCAATGAGTGGCATCAATGAATTATTTCGTAGTCCGGGAACCTTTTTAATTTGCCTCTTCGCGCCCGGGGAGACCCACCGCTCCGCCCAGAGTGCCGGGTCGCGCCCCCGGGCGCCCTGCGCTGCACCGAACTGCGCTGCGGCCAACGCGTGGGGCCCGAGCACGCTGCGCCGCCCGTTCCGCTGCGACGGGCCCCGGGGCGGCGGTGGCCAGGGCGGCGGCGACAGCGGAGGCAAGGGCGAAGGCGGTGGCTAGGGCGGCGCTGGAGAGTGCGGCGAGGGTGAGGGCCGCGCATGCGAGGGCGGCGGAGGTAATGGTGGCGGAAGTGAGGGCGGTGGAGGTGAGGTCGGCGCTGGCGAGGGCGACGGAGGAGATGAGGACGGTGAAAGCGAGGGCGGCGGTGGTGCGGGCGGCGGCGGCGGCGAGGGTGGCGGAAGCGGCGACGGTGGCGGTGGTGAGGGCGGCGGTGGCGAGCGGTGGCGAGCGGTGGCGAGGGCGGCGGTGGCGAAGGTAGGGTGGCGAGGGTGGCGGAGGTGACGGCCGCGGTGGCGGCGGCGAGGGTGTGGTTGGGAGGGGCGGCAGAGGTGAGGGCGGAGGAGATGAGGGCGGTGGAAGCGTGGGCGGCGGTGGTGCTGGCGGCGCTGGTGCTGGCGGCGGTTGCGAGGGCGGCGGCGGCGGTGGTGGTGAGGTTGGGGTGGTGAGGGTGGCGGAGGCGAGGGTGGCGGAGGCGATGGCGGCGGTGGCGAGGGTGGCGGCGGCGGCGAGTGGCGCAGCGAGGGACGGAGAACCCCCTCAACGTCACCGAGCGAGACAGCTGCGAACGGGAGGCACATGGAGTGAGCGAGTCGAAGAGAGAGCGCGAATGTATGAGAGGGAGACGGAAAGAGGAGGGATGGAGAACGGAACACCAGCGAGCGAGCCGGCTGCCGAAGGGATGGACGCTGAGAGAGTGACGCAGCGAGCAGGACGCAGAGAGAGAATAACGAGATAGGGAAGGGGGCGCGTGAGTATGAGTGTGAGAGAGAAAACAAGTGTTGGAATCGGCTTAGAATTGAGGCTAACGAGCGAGGCAGGTGCAAATGGAAGAGACTTGAAACGAGCTAACGAGCAAGCATACTAACGGGGGGGGGGGGGAATAGTAAATAGTATGTGTACGTGTGGTAGTGAAAATAATTTGAAAGCAGCATGGAGAATGGAAAACTAACAAGCGTAAAAGTTCCATACGGGAGAGTGACGGAACGAAAGAAAACATAGAAAAGTGCGAGCGTGTGTATGTGCGACAGAGAGAGAGTGAGTGAGTGAGTGAGTGAGTGAGTGAGTGAGAGAGAGAGAGAATGAGTGAGAGAGAGAGTGAGTGAGTGAGTGAGAGAGAGAGAGAAAGGGTAGAAGATGTTCAAAAAGAAGATGGTGAAAGAGTGAATGACTAACTAGCCAAAAGACAAAGTAGGAGTGAGCCAAAAGACTGAAGGTAGGAATGGAAATTTAGATACTGAAAGAGAGATGGAGGGAGCAAGACAGACATGGCATACGAATAATTGAGGGTGCTGGACAGAGGAAAGGGTGATGTAAAATTGAATGGCGGCGAATGCGGTCCGAAAGATGGAAGCACATCACGAGAACTCGAAGGATGGTAGGACTTTCACAATACAGACGATGGAATCAATAGGGAAAATTAATGGAGCTAAACGAAAATTAAGATAATTTGGATAAAAATCGTGAGAATTGATATTCAAAAAAGAAGGCAAGAGTTACGATGAATGCATAGAACAAATAAAAACTGTAGGTCCCCTAAAGAAATATATGATCGAAAGCTTCGGGCAGTGAACAAAGGGAAAGGAGGGTCACATGTTCTCTTTCTACTACTAAATCAATATAAATTATAGATTGTTTGTGTAGTCTGTGACAAATATGGTGAACCCATGGAAGTACTAGTATAAATGCATCTCAAATAAGACCGTCCACGAGTTGATCGTCCCCGATTTGAAAAACATGAGATACATAACGATAAAAACTCCATCTTCATGAATAGGTTGATAGAGCATGTTCGTCTCAAAAGAAGAATGAACGCAAATCAACGTAAGAGGACCGAAATCATTTTACCGTTAACCGCTAAACGGACAAGATAACAGTTTTTCGGTGATGGCGTAAGAGTTCCCTCGATTCAAAGCGCAGACCCATTATGAAGTACAGTTTTAGCTCTTTCACGTTATTTCAAATTTAACGAACGAGGCTGTAGGAAGAAATCTCAAGGGATGGTATCTTCAATAATCATTTATTCAAATTATTTAAAAATATAAAATATGCGGGTAATATTGTGAAAGCAAGTGAATGCAATAATGAAGGCGTGAATGGAATTATTAAAGCGCAACTTACTACAAATAATTATTCTTATTATTCTTATCTTCTTTAATAGTAACGTTTAATAGTAATGTTTAATCACACTGATATTCCTTTCAACAATTGAAATCGCAAAAGATCAATAACAATGTGTAACATATGTAAAATATAAATGTAAAATTATGATTAACAAACGTGCATTTCCTGAACCACCTGTCCTTGACCCGAGAGCAAATAAAACACCACACCATTATCGCACTAGCACATGTCCGCACTTCCCAGTGCAGTCAATAATCAGACTTATTTTCCCTCGTAGAGCGACACGTAGTGAAACGCTAATGAATAGCACACACGCCAGCTCCGTGTTCCCCGGCGAGCGTCCCGTCCCGTCAGCGGGAGGCCCCGTCCTCCTCCTTCGGCGCGTTGGCGCGCGTTGGCGCTCGTTGGCGCTCGTTGGCGCTCGTTGGCGCGTGCTTGGCGCGCCCTGCAGTTTGTCCCGATGCCCCGCCGCAGCGACGCTGCGACATGCCGCGCGTTCTTTGGGAGCAGAGGCTCGCCCTCGACACGCCCCCTTCAGCCCCGGATAGGCAGCGAAGGATGGACGGAGAAGGACGATCGCACTCCCGTCTTGGTTAGTCATTCTCTTACATCTGTCCCGCCTATCCTCAAATGTATTTGTGTGTGTGTGTGTGTGTGTGTGTGTGTGTGTTGAGCATTCTGTTACCTGTGTTTGTACATCGTTTGTCGTCGAATTATGGTGACAATATGGTAAATTATGGTGAAGGGTCTTATACACTCCACTTCCTAAGGTAGTGATTGACGATTGTTTTGTCTCTTTCTTGAGAAAGTAGAGTAATTACGTACTCCTACACGTATGCTCCTTATGTCCCTTCGTTACTCATTACATGAGGTGTAGGATATATACTTTTAGTATTCATTTTAAGCTCATGTTTTGTCCATTACGACCCTGAGAGATCACAAATGTTAACATACATTAAATTATAACTCTAATACAAAGGTGGATGCCATTAGGGGAACATCGTGGTATAAATTATTTTACATCAGATCCCTATTTTTTTGGGATGTTTGTACTGACCACGCTAAACCAACAATATTTCTATAAACATTTCGATGTCATATGAACTCGAACCTGATACATTTTATGTACAACGGCCATAAGAAAATAATAATGGTGAACATCTGGAACAATGCCAACCTCCTGCGAATCGACTTTTTTAAGCCACCATCAGTCACGCCTGCTCTCTACAAGACTTACTTGCTAGTCACCCGCAAGTGTTGCTCCAGTCGTCCAATTACTTTTCTGTCACCACAACCATGTCGCTGCCAGAGACAAAAAGAAAGCGAAGAACAAAAGCTATAAGAAAAGAGACCAATGACATCAGAAGTGGAATAAAACCTGGAATGATAAAGTCAATATATCTATGACTTCCACAAATTTCAATGACAAGGAAACAAGTAAATGAAAAACAAATAAAAACGAAATATGAGGACGAAAGGGTACGATATACGACAGGGAACGAAATATAAAGAAACGAAAAATATAAGAACGAGTGTAGCAAATTCCATAAAGGAAGTAAAACCAAGGTTAAGATATGGTTAAAAGAAAAAGGCGAGTTGAGGAGTACAGTCATGGTAGTGCGGAGACCTATGGAATTTTACAGAACGAAAAGATGGGAACGCCGGCAACCGTGACATCATCAGGATCGAGAAACCCGAGGATGCTGGCCGGCGTCGACAACAAAGTCAATGCCGCGGAGCCGGCGACGCCCTGAGGGCCCAGCCGCTCCGCCCTGCGCCACGCCCCCGCCCCGCCTCGCCTGGCTCCGCC
This sequence comes from Gryllus longicercus, assembly GCA_038098605.1. NCBI lineage: Eukaryota > Metazoa > Arthropoda > Insecta > Orthoptera > Gryllidae > Gryllus > Gryllus longicercus. The sequence goes on along the minus strand of JAZDUA010000059.1, from coordinate 3,963,120 downwards.
TCGCCCCGCCTGGCCCCGCCCGGCCCGGTTGCGCCGCGCTCCGCTCCGCCGCGCGCCCCGCCGGGAGCCGCCGGCGCTGCGGTGCGTGGCGCGGGTGCGTGTGAATGGGTGCGTACGGGAGCGGCTCGCGACGGCGCTGCCGGCGGCGGCGGCGGCGGTGGCGGCGGCGCCGCGGCGTCACGTGGCAGGCGGGGGCGGGGACGGCGGCGGCGGCGGCGGCTATCGAGCGCCGGCGCCTCACGTGACCGAGCGCATCGAGGACGGCGCGGGGCAGAGGGCGGCGGAAGGGCAGGGCGGGGCGGGAGCGGGGGCACGGCGGCGGCGGCGGGCACCGTGAGGGCGACGCGGGGGGCGCCGCCGCCGCCAGCAGATCGATGAAGCCCCCGGCGCGGCGCGGAGGTGCGCAGTCCGGGTCCCGCCTCCGCAGCGGTCCGCGCCGGCCTGTCTCGCCGCCCGCGCCCGCCCCGGCCCCCGCCGCCGTCGCGCCGACTGCGCCCGCAGGCCCCCGCCCATGCGCCCCGCAGAGGGGCAGGGCGGGACGTTGCCCTTCTGGCAGCGCCAATGTCATACTCATGCTAATTCGTTCCTAATGAGGGATTGCAGATTCCGTCTGCGATTTGTTTACGCCGCCCAATATACTGTTTGTCCATGTTTTGCTTGCTTGTGTGCCAAGCAGTGAATTTGGTTTACTTTTTTTGAACGAAATGGCGACGTGAATTGCAGTTGTGCAAGCGAGTAGATGGATGGGTAAGCACGTTAAAGCGAGCACGACAAAAAGATTTCCATGTTCTTGAAACTTTTCAATCTTTAATTAGTCGGGTGTCGTAGTAAATCCTTTCAAACTTTTATCAAAATGAAATTAAATATCGTTCCTAAAATAATATATTTCTGTGAGATATTTTTCACTTTCAAGAACTTTTTTATTATTGTTTTTATTCTATGTATTATTAGAAAGAAGGGCGAATAAACTCACTTTATTAGAGTAATTCTCACTTGGTGCTGACAACTTTCGAATTGGATGTCTTCAGAATAGCTGCGGTCGTCATTCGTGCACATATATATTGCAGAAACACTCGTGAGTGACGTCATTGATCTAAAGCATGGCAATGCAGGATAGGTTTCGATTACATTCTTAAATGAAAAGAGGTCTGTGTTCGCTGTCTAACTTAGTAACGATGATCAGAGAGTCTTGATTACTCCGAACTGAATAAAATATTTCTAGTCCAACCAGATTCAATAGATTTTTTCTCTCGAAAAGGTTTTCTATCTGCCTTAAAATTTAAAGATTCCCTTGGAAGCAACACTGAGGATAAGCGCTGGGGTGAAGATATTCATTCCGCATTTTCAAATATCCGAGAGGAATCTTATTGCGTATCAGAGGTTCACAGAAACCAAATAAGAATAATCCCCATCACATCAATCAGAAGAAGAAGAAGAAGATGAAGAAGAAGAAGACGAAGAAAAAGAAGAAGACGAAGAAAGAAAAAAAAAAGAAGAATCATAAAACAACCAAAAGTGGCAATGAAAGCGAATTTCACTTGTATCACGCATAAACCGTGCGATAACAGTACAATAAAATCCGACACGCAACTACGCGAACTCCCGCAAGCAGCTAGAGCGCGTAACGCGTCGCGAGAAGTGCGTGTGGAAGCGCAGCGGCACGCGACGTGCATCGACCACGTGGCGCGGGGCGGAGTCCTCCAGCGCCGTCCATCCGCATGCGCCCGGCGCGTCGCCGGCACCTGCACGGCGCTGCCCTCTCCTCGCCCCCGGCCCCGCCACGACCTGCTTCCGCCTCGCCCCCGCCTCGCCCCCGCCTCGCCCCCGCCTCGCCCCCGCCTCGCCCCCGCCTCGCACAACCCCTCCCCGCCTCACCCCACCCCGCCCACGCAGCACCGCGAGGCAGGGATTCGGCTATCGCTCGCTGACACGGCACCGTCCTGCGAGGGGCGGATTTTCCACATCAGCTAATTATCGGCGCGGCGTCCAGCAAGCGCAACCAAGTGCCGCGACGGATCGGGATGCTGGTCTCGCAACGACAATGCACGCATCGGCAGGTGGAAGCAGGCGTATTATGGACGATTCTGCGCGATGGAGAATTCCGGATTTGTGCGTCCATTTTTATATACAACTTCATTTCTCAAGTGATTTTAACTTGAGTTATTGGTAGGTTTTGGAGGCAGCAAAAATACTGCGTTTGATTCCTAATATCATGGATATTTAACTCGATTAAAACTTATGAAATCGTTTTTATGATGGAATGTGTAGTTATCAGACATGAGCCATAGATGCTAATGAAGCTTCCATCTACACTTTCATTCAATTTTGTGGGTTTTTCTTCCCCAAATTTTGGTTTTTAAATAAACGTGATAAGTGAAATGATTCTCCTGAGAAAATTGAATCATTCTTTGTAAAATTCTCCAAAAAAGTTTTGACTATTGGCATTTGGACAAATTATTTGCTCAATTAGTTTGATTAATATATATGATTGGATCATTTGGTCCGAAAAAGTTACTGTTGTTTACCTTAAATTACGATTATTGCTTTTTGAAAAGTGTAGCATTTAATATAAAATATCTTAGAGTATTTTGGAGGTTTTCTCTTTAAATGAGTGCAATTCTTATCACAAAATAGACAAAGTTATTTCTACATTATTTCTGCAAATATTCTGTTATGTAAAGAAGCATTTTTGAGAGGGAGAGTTGTACCTATCTTATTTTCGATTAGAACAAAACTTAAAAAATTAGGCCCAATCGAAGTGGTGAAAAATGTTTGTCGGTTATACTAAGAATGTTCCCATAAGAATCCTTCTCTGCAAATGAAGAGAAATCCAACCTATTTGAGAATTTATTCATTCTCTTCGAAAGCATACTTGTTTTTCAAAGCATATCAACCAGAAAAATAACAAAAACCATCATGAACCTACACATTTTTTTAATAATACATTTTTAAATGTATATATATTATAAGCCCTCTTCTATCAACAAGAATTTAAACAAAAAAAATATCAGTGTATACTTCTGAGATGTTTAATCGCAAGTATCAATATTAGAATAATTTATTTACCCCACGTAACAAAAGACAACTTACAAATAATACGTAGTTGTTAAAGAAATCATAAATGAACTTCTCTTCTGGGGAGGTCGCTTTCCCGAACTTTTCTACAGCAAGAAGAATAACAAAGGTCACGACAGCGTTTCATGTTGCACCAAAACCAGAGCCTTGGCAGGACAAAGGAGAATGACGTATAAAAAAAGAAGAGGAGCGGATGCTACCCAGAAAAAGGGCGAGGGATGTTGAGAGAAGGGAAGGGATGCATTTAATATTATTATTAATTAGGTTTAGGGACTTTAGACTACAAAAGTCACTGAAGCCCATGAGTGCAGATTTGATGATTCGACGATGAGATAAATGAGGGAGAAATACTGGAAAGAGAGGCAGAGCAAATAGGAGAATCCTGAAAAACCCTGCCGAGAACTTTCTTTGTCCCCCTAAACTCCATATGGATTAGCCGGGGATCGAACTCGGTCTCTAGCCGAGGAAGGCGTACGCGCCAGCCATTACGCCCCTTGGAAGGGATGTAGAAAAAGAACAGAAATGTACAGAGAGAGCGAAGGATGACGAGAGAAAGAGAAGGCGTGAGTTGGGTCGGACCGCGGCAGCTCGAACCGGGAATCCCTGGCGGAAGTACGTCGGCACGCTAGGGCGATCGCGCTTCCTTCCCCCGCTCCCCATTTCGCGCACCGCCCACTTCATCCCTCCCTCTATTTCCACCCTGACCCGCCCTGCCGTAGCCCTCGTCACACCCCGCCTCTTCTGTCTTATTCCCTCTCCCCCGCTCTCCTTTGCTCTGTTCTACGGCGTCTCCCCTTCTCGCGGCACCGCCCCCCACCCCCACCCCCACCCCAGGGGAATTCCGTCAAGCATCCATCGGCATCCCATCGCTTCCCGCCAGAGCGAGGTGGTTCTCAAGAAGCAACTGGAGGCCCCGAGTCGCGTGGAAACAGACAAGAACAACTTCTAGATGTCGGAGCTGCCAGCGTCTTGCGGAAGTTTTGCATGCGGAGAATTGCAGACGTAAAATATAACCATAAATCGCGAAGTTACAGAAACTAAACTCTTAAGGTGATTCTTGCAACAAAAAAAAGAACTGTTGCTAGAAAATGTGACGTCGCGGAGAAGTGTTCCCATGAGGCAAGCGAAATATGGGATGACGAGCTCTCAAGGAAAAGTATACTTTTGTCTACGTATTCTGAAACTGTTCTTGGGAATGAATGACGATGATGACAGAAAGAAAATGGTGATGCTTATAAAAATTAGAGTAAGTGTGAATACTTCTTTGTATTTTTTTCATTTTCTGTATTCACTAGTCACATGTGCGCCTTTGATTATACACGTATTCATGACTGACATGGAGAACCGATTAATTTGAAAACCTAGATCCGGTATTAAACAATATTTATACCTATTATCATCTAGGCTCACAAACGTACTCATTTTTAGAGCACATTTAAAAATTCGTAGAATTTTGGAATAGAAAGTGAGGCAACGATTATTTGGAACTTACATTTTCGGTGTAATGGATATTGAACTATTATAATCAGGAAATTTAACCAGTTATTATCTATATTGAATTCTGACCCAATGCGACTCTACCCGAAGCACAAGAGGCAGCAAATAGAAATTGCTCTTTGTATTTAAATATGCATACGAACAAAAATCGAAAGAACAAGAAGGTCACACATCCAAAAAGATACCGAAGGTATTAACGCTCAACGCTCGCTCACTTTAATTATTGAAAATTCTTAAAAGAGGGGTTTAGGACTGGAATATCGATGAGGCAAATGGAACATGAATATCCATCGTTCAGAATTCAGCAAATACATTCTTCAATTACTTCGATTATATGACAATAATTATGAGGTCATCCAACACAGTATGAATGATATTTTCAATTGTACCATATATCTAAAAACTATAGAACTACTAATAATTAAATTAAGTGAAACCATTTCCTACTTTTATAAAAATTCTCTCTCAGCGTTTGAATTAACTATTATCTCGCAGTTCAATTATTTATACAGGAATACACCACGTCATAATAGCATAATTTATCACAATATTGAAGCTTCATGGTACGACCACTCTGAAATTATGAAATGTTCCATTCTTTGATAATGGAGATTATATGAAAAATTTGCGTCTATTAACCTATTTACTTAAAAGGATAATGATTATATTAAATAATGGAAGAAACTCTTCAAAAACATCTTCCACTTTGTATTCAACGTATAATTAATGAAGTTCGAACCAAATACAGAAGTTTATTGAGCCACCATATGGTCTTTTTTAAACGCTTACCAAACGAATTCAATCTTCTATTCACATGCACACGTTTCACGGAAAAATAGAACGTTTAAATAATTTGTCAAAGTGTATGGCCATCGTGACACTTGTGATACACACACACGCACACAAAAGAGATAATCAGGAAAGAACATATTTTAAGCGACGACATTACTTCGGCCCCTTTTATCGTTGAAGCAATTTTGAGGACTTGTACGAGGGTTTAAAGCATAAAAAGCCTCAAAGTGGGCAAGGCGGTGGGGTAGCGGTGAGACGCGTGGCGGGGAGGGGCGGCGCGGGGCGGGGAGGGGCGGGGCGGGGAGGGAAGAGAGAGCGGAGCCGCAGCCACCGCCTACGCCGCCAGCAAGCACGCGCTGGGGTGAGAGGGGGGAAGGCGGCAGAGTGACTAAGGGGCGTTCCCCAGAGGGATCCAAGCACGTGGAGTGGAAGGGACTCGAGGAGGAGGAGGAGGAGGAGGAGGAGGAGGAGGAGAGGAATTTTGAGAGGCGCATACAAACACGTACATCCCCATTGCACAGAAACCCGAGCGGAGAAGCAGTGGTGTAAAGGTATTTCCTCATCAACTCAAGGATTTTTTTTGCCTTTACTGCAAATAGTAGGAGCATTGGGAATAAGATTCCATTCTGGGAGACATGCTACGGATACATTGTGGTGGCATTGAATCCATGCGATCTCGGGAGAATTGCAGAGATTGCTTATCGATATCTCTTATCAGATTTCTGCGTACATCTGTGTGTCGTTTCATATCATATGAATGTATATTGGTAGTTATAGGATACGTACAAAGCGAATCTTTCTTCATTGTGATCTACGAGGTGTGACGCATCATTCGTTGCGATTGTGACTGAATAGATAGATCGTGATATATCACTAGGCTTTTATGGGCAAATACTCGTGCATTGAAGTGCGAGCTAGCAAACAGATGCATTACGAATAGTAAAAAGAAATCTCTATTCCGAGTACCACTCTAACGTTTTTGAGATTTATTTTTATAAAATTCTCTAATAACGTACAGCATTTCTTGCTTGTGCATGCATATTCACGATTTTTAAGATGAAATAATCTCGACGCCAAGATTTTCTTCCAAGTTACCGATTTTATTAAACTAGTACAAACGGAATGTCACTGAACTTCACAGTATGTCGAGGAGGACTTGGTGCGTAGCACCATGACGTAGGGAATATGAGCAGGAAAGAAAAGCAGATGAGTAATGACTCAACGTGTCGCAGGTGGCGGGAGGGGGGGCGGAGGACGAAGGGGGAGACAAGGCTCCAAACACTGTCATTACTCGCACTCCTTATCCCATTATCAATTATAGCGTCGTCACTTCCATTCCATAATTATCACCAAGCCCTCCACAACCACCCTGACAAGTGCAACAACACACTCTCCACCTATTACTGACATGTTCGCTTGATCTTAAATAATCACCAAGGGTAAAGTGGGGGTTTAAGACGAAATCAGATATTTTTTCACTTCATCGCATCCGTGCTTTGACGTCTTCTCTCCTCCTCCTTCTTCGCACCTCATACGTGCGCCCGCCATATCAATACTGTCAGACTTTCTGCATTACGTTAATGGAAATATACATGAAAACAACTGTCCTGATCGCACATTAAATTCAATGTATACATCTACATTAGGAGGTAAGAGTCAAAGATTTATGGTCATATCTGGAATGAATGAAATGAATGAATGATCTTGATGGATTGGAAATTTTGGATACATAATACGAATGATGGTGAGATATAATGAAGCAGGAGAAACGAGAGAACCTCTACATTCAATCTATATTGATTTTGATTTAAGCAACAAGTTTAATGTACAAATATATTAATCTCTTAATAATGGACAAGGTACATTACGTCTCTATGTACTTTAATATATTAAACTACATTAAATTTAATGACATTTCTGACACTGTTGTTCTATTCCCACCCCCATCTATCCCGCTACTCGCGTTCGGACCGTTTTCTTCCCTTCGCCCCCGCGGCGTCCGCCCTCCACCGTCACATCCTTGGCCTCCGCTGCAGCGCGCCCTCACCCGTCATGTGCCATCGACGTATCGCGGGCGCCTCGTAAAGCGGCCTTCCGATGGGCGCGCCGGCCGGCCCGTCCTGGCACGGCGTTTGCCCTTTGTCGTGAATTTTCATGGCGCGCGACGGAGACGGAGAACCCCGAGCTACGATTGGGAGAGGTTAGTGGGCCCCCGACTCGCCCCACGAGCAACGGGATCCCGGGAAGTGTGTCGCTCGTGATCTCGATCTCGATTGGCGCTGAAGATCCGATGATGTCGCGGTTATGTCGGAGAGCAATGAGATCGGCGGGTGGAACGGTCAATCCATCGCTCCGTCCTGACGCTCAATTGATTGATTAAGATTCTGGAAACGTCAACTGCTGAGATCCAGTAAGTAGAGTCCCATAAGTGTAGTGCATGTTTTATCGTCGGGAGGGAGGTGGCGGTGATATTCCCCAGTAGAGGGTGAGATCCAGTTCCGACCTAGCTCCCCTCAGTTTTCCCCAATCGGTCAGCGAGGAACTGCACCGGCCGGGACAAGCTCTAAATTCCTGACTGGTCCCCCGACATGTGTGGTAGTTTAGTGCATGTAAGTGTATGTGAGGGATTAGAATAGAGCAAGAAAGGGGAAGGGAAAATGACGCGCGGTCCGTGGCCGTTTGTCAGAACTGCTCCGGCATTCACCTTGTGTTGAAGGACAAACCATGAAAAACTACCGATTAGAGCAGCCGGCCTCTAGAATTCTCCTCCAGACAACGCCTGAATTCGACCTAGTTATCGGTGTTGAAAATTCTGCCATCGTCGGGACTCGAACCCTAGGACCTTCCTGACAAGAGACGCTGCAGTGACAACAGTTGATGCCTTGAGTCACCTAAGCCAGTCCGCTGAAAGAGTCACAATGGAGAACTATTGGGTGCGGTCCATTACCCGTTGTTTAAGGCACTACTCTGTAATCTGTTTGAAATAGATCAGAGAAAACCACAGGAACACCCGACTAGAACAGCCGACCTCCAGTGTTTGTGCTGAAGTCCTGTTGCTGAAAATTCATCACAGTCGGGAATCGTCTTTGGGACCTCCCTACTCCATAAGCTCTTGAGTTCGTCTGAGTTCTTGTAATTATCATTAATGTCTTGAGGGTGAGAAAGAAGTCACAGAGTTCACTCGAGAAGATGTAGAGGCTGAGAGTAATAGGGATCTATAAATAATAATCATCATAAAACGTTCTCGACATGAATATCTCTTTGTAGTAGCCACTAGGCTATAAATTAAAAAGAAAGTTAATGTCATACTTGTGACAGTTTTAATGAAATACTACGGTCCAACTAGACGTTCCTGTTTACGCTTCTAGGTAACATTAAAATACCAGTGCACACTTATCCGATTATCGGTACAACTTTAACGAATACACTTCTCTACAAAATGAGACACACTTCTGACCTGTTCTTGAACGACCCGACAGCAATTTGTGTTTTAGAATGGCTCCATTCATCTTGTGCACTCCACTGAATCGTTTCAGTGCATCGTCAAACATTATTTTCTTTAGAAGAACACCACCATTCTGAAAGAACTTCAAACTGATCGTCATATATTATTGAAACTAAAGGTGCTACAGAACGACACAGACTCACTCCTAGATAGGTTCTATTAGTTATATTCCTTATCTCTTATGTCCGGGCTAACCTTTCGATTTTTCCGACCCCCGTCCTCTGTCTAATAATGTTGACGATGCACAGAACCGAAAAAGGACTTGGTTCCAATATGTAACTGTTCTGGTTTTTGGTTTTGCGATTTTTTCCAAAAAAAAGTATATATTTTGGGTCACTCTATTACACATTTGAAGTTTTATCACTTTTGGAGACCTACACTTCGCAACATTGATGATTCGAAATATGCAGAATCTTGGAATAGAGTTTACGTCTGTTCCATTAAATTGAGTATTTGATAATAGGGTCAATTTAATCGCTCTTCTCGGTTCTAGCTCTTTCTGTTTCTTAATAAACGGTTAGCTATATTATAATGTTGACCTCTCACAGATGTAGCGTGTGGGCGCATAATGAATAACATTCAAAATGCAGCAAAGCATAATGAAGTAAAGTTCAGAATCTGGCCAGATCTGTATCTGGTTCCAAAATGAAGCTATTTTCACTTTTAAAACAATGTGAACTAAAGTTTAGAATTTTCGCACGGGTCCATCTAGTTCAGCATGCTTAATGTAAATAATAGGCTATAAAGGCTGATCACAATTTTCGCAACGGTGATCGAGATGAGGATCTCAAAGCGGTGTTTGAGCGCGGTCCCCAGGGAAATCACGGCATCCCGTCGCCACCCCGTAACACCCCTCCAACAGCACTACCACCGCTCCGGGTGAAAAGTAGTAGTCAATGACGTCTCAAAATTTTATCTGTCGAGAGGATACGCATAATGATGTAAAAACTTTAAAATATAATGAAGTCCATAGTCAACAGCAACCCAGTTCAACCATGAATTCATTTTTTGAATTACAATGAATCCTTTGGAAATGCTAAAATACTAATGAAATCATAAAAATTAAGTTCATTGACTTGATCAATATCAAAACTACAGTTCGTAGTAGTTAAATGTACACGCACTATTATCCCCATCTCAGTCCCGTATCAACAAGATGCCCAGCCAACATGATTCGGAAATAAAATATTAGTCCCACTGAATCTGGCGATTAATTGAGTCTTCATTTAATTGCTACAAATAATTAATTCTTGTATTCACTCAAATTATTTTTCTTCGGGACAGAACCTAATACAACCTCATCCTCAGATTCCAAATTTGAATTTTCATTTGAAAAGGAAAAGAAAAATAATGAAAATGAAAATACGAGTTGAGCTAGCTTGGAACCAAATCAAAAACTAGTGGAGCTACAACAAGTTCATTCTCGCATTATTTGTAACGGTTACGTAACATTATAATAATACTTGAACTTACCAAAGTTTTTCCCAACCATAAAATTGTTGCACTCTCTTAGTTTCGAACTCCTGTATTTAGGTTTACAAAACTATGAGAGTATTAACTATTGATCACTTTTCGGTGTGACCAAATTGATCACACCGAAAAACCTTCCCGACCATAATTAAAAAGAATTGGACGAGTTCAACTCATATTTTAAAAAAATACGTGACAAAGATCGTCTTCAATAAAATCAAGAGAAAAAGATATCTTCAAATTGTAGTTGTAGGAATACTTTCTCTAAAGGAATTAGGAAAGTTACTACATACGTACGTAGTAAAGAAAAAGTAAAAGCCCATCCACAATGCAAACATAAACATAAGCATGGTGTTAACATAAAAGTTAGGACTACATCCAGAAGCGGGCTCATTCACAATGCGTTCGCATAAGTATAACACGCGAGACGTTAACTTGACAGCTTGCAGGCTTCTGTGCTTATTCTGAATTAAGACATACGAAATAAACGAATCACATTACGTTAGCTCAAAATCAAGTATCGAAATGGAGTATTCTTTAGCTTCTAGAAAGCTAGGTGCGGAATCTCAATTTTAAATGCAAAAAACTAGAGGTCTGTTGACCTCCGTCGTTCTGCGTCCGTCAGAAGAAAAGAGAAGTACGGCGGCTCAGAACGTCCTCTGAATAAGTCACTTTCTGCACGGCGCCACAGCTGCCGCATTCATATTTTCCAGTGAGGGGGGGGAGGACAGGCAAGGGAGTGGATGCCTGCGGTTCGAGAGGGATGAGGTGCAAACAGAGCGGTGAACAGGGTGAGGAAAGGCGATTCGATGATGGACAGTCGAGGTGATCCGCAATCCGAGTGAGGAGGGGCGCGGCGGTCAGGGTGATGAGGGGCGAACAGGTTGAGGACAGAGAACAGGGCTTTAGAATCACTGACGGTGTCACGTGATGAGTTAAGTCGGTGTAGAATACGTTCATCGCCATTGGCCAAATTGGGGGGGGGGCGGCATTAGTGCGGGATAGATGGGGTCATTGTTCATAGCTGCGATGATAAAGGAAAATTTGGAGAAGCTTTTACGTTGAGAAGTCTTCTGCAATGAAATATGGACAGTTATCAGGACTGATCTTTGTCACTCTTACAGTTTAAAGACTTTGAAGGATTGTTTGCCAATTAACGTGTAGCTGTATCTTGATTTTATTCGTAAATTACACATTTGCATGCTACAGCGCAATGGTGTTTTGCTTGCCCTAAATCTTGACATCTCCGGCAGTGAACAACACAATTATTTCTGAGAAGTTGATTATAAAGAATAAAGATAAATAATTTCGTATTCTTACACAGTTTTGCGAGGTCGTTGGTACCTTCTGCGGCACACAGCGGCATTGCAGATCTATCTGTCGGTACAAACGGAAAGCCATCAGAGCACTGGCCTCGGCGAATTGTGATAAGAAACTTATTTCGAAAGCGAAGTGCCTCCATGAAATATTTTTTTCAGGAAGAGAAATAATTGACATTCTTCCTTATAGTTTCGGATATGATTCAATTGTTTAACATTTAATATACGAGACACCATTTAATATACGAGAAACGCTACTTTACACTACAATATAGCATTTGACATCATGATGAAGAAGTGTCTTAAAATTATATTTATTCATAAAACCAGAAAATTAATCCAAAAGAAGATACGTCACCTTTGAAATACTTCCGCACTGATTTCTTGTTCGGTATCGTCCGTAGAAATATTACGTAATATGGCACATTTAACCTTGCAGTTTTGATCAAAAATAGTATGATGCCGTTAATTTGTACTGCTAAAATAATTAAATTTTCTTTAGCTATTAAGAGCAATAGTCACATGTGTTCCACAATTCCTAAGAAGAGTCGTAAAGTTATTATCAATCTACTTTTAGATTTAACCGATAATTTTTAATAATTTTCACTACTTGTAGAAAAACTGGCGGAAGTTTTGTATATTTCTGAGCATCGAGGAAGTCATCTGAATCCAATTATTCCGTATTAACGATGGCGTAAACCGGTTGGAAGTACTTTCAAGTTGGCGGAAAGCATTGGGTTAGAAAGCATGTGGTGTAGCTATCCTTTCTGCGACACCTTGTCATTCGTCATTGAATCGTTTTCGCGATTATGACGGAGGATATTATGATAACTTACCATTAGCGATGTAGATAGAGAGCCTCTGGAGTTGGTGATTTCATCTTGCATGCCTTCGATAATCATGATCACTTGGCCAGACCTCCCTTCTCGGTAGTACACAGCACATAACCACGATGTTTACTCACTGGACTATTGTACAACACTGAGTTGTTTTCCAGCTTACAGCGCACCGAAACTAGAGAGCGTTGCTGTCCGGTTCGTATACAATGGCGGTTCTCAATAGAAGCGTTCGTAAATTGAAACAATCAAGTGGCGTCGTCTTCACCAATTATCAAAGTAAAAGCTAGTGACAATAATTTGTTGTCAAGGATGTGATGGAAGTTTTAAACAACTTCGACAGTTTTAATATTATAGATTAAAAATGTTGTCTATTATGACCGAAGACGTGTGGTCCACCCATCTCCCATCTCGTTATTATTTTTTTAATTCACCTGAAATACCACGAAGTTGAATTCAGAAATATAAGTATAATTAATAATTTAACTAATCACACTTCGAGATTAACAGAGAAAATTAAGAAGGCAATGGCAGTGCTTGTATCTGTGAAAGTGGCAATTACGTTTTAGAGACGAGAGAGTGGTAATATTCTAAGAAAAATACTTTAATACAGTTAAATGTGTTTGAATTAACTTGTGCCAAAGATGTATTATTTATCATCAGAATTATTTGCAGAAAATATGGTGTATTTGCAATAATATTCATTTGTAGGAATAACTTTTACAATTAATTGAATAGGTACATTTTATACTCCATGTAATTTATTAAAATAGCACTGCAAAGTGTTGATTCAAAGCAAAGTTCTTACTTAACGTTTTTCTACATCGAAATATTGAATTGATTCGAGTATTAAAAATTTCTAGTTTAGAAACTTTTGGGAAACTGGAAAAATTGATGTAAAACTCTTCCGCTTTTCCGGTATTCTTAATGTCCGAGTCAATAAAAAAGCATCCAACACCACTATGCATTATGAATAAGCATAAAATCCCCCGGTATATCAGAAATCATTGTTGAAGTTTGAAGCTGCCTCTTTTTGGCTCCGAAGCATGCGAATATCTGTAATGTGTTCGTAGGAAAAACATTTCATAAAATAGAAAACTTATTTTTAGTGCACAAAATAGAAATAACGATAATTCTTATAATAATATGTCATTACAACATTGCAAATGCGGTATATTATTTTAGTTACCAACATTACACCATAATGTACGTCTCTGAAATATTCCTGCAGTTTATGAATTCCCTTCTCTTGCTACAATTTAGCATCACAAAAATTCTTATCAGTTTCCTCTGGCTCTCTATCTGTCACGTCATTGTTCCAAAGTATTGTGGAACCAAATTTCGTTTTGCCTGAAATACGTCTTCTTGAACACTGTAACGTATTTAAGGCCGGTTTCACCACGTCCGCTTAAGATTGTTAAGCGAGGCTTTAGCAAAAATAAGCGAGCTTAGGTCAAAATAGCGTTTCACCGTGGTTCGTAAGCATCGCTTAGCATTAAACTACGCTTAATGCTAATACATAAGCGCTCGCCGAACGATCGCTTAAGGGACGTAAGCCGGCTTATGGAGACCAACATGTCGGAGAGGTTATGTGCAATTGCATTCGGTGACGACGATCACGTTTTTGAAGATAGAATCTCTCCACCATGGCGAAGTAAATGGATCCGAGAGAGGGCAAATGTCTCCCAAGACTTCGATGAAATTGATTTTCAGTTTGTCAGCCTCTCGAGGTAACAGGCTTTGACAATCAGGATGAAGATCTCTCATTGTCTTGACTGGTGTTTTATTAGGAACGTCTACCGTGCTTAGTTCCCGAATAACCGATAGAGCAATACTTTCACTTATCCTATTCCTTCCACCAAGCTGTCGTCATAAACAAACCCATTACATTTTGTAATGCAATATTTGGACTTTCCTTTGCCTCAAAACAACAAGACAGGATTCACCTTAAATAGCATCTCAAAATCTCTACAAAATGTGTATCTTATTTTGGTTTACTTCAACTACTAAGAATAAAATGATTGTGATTGTTCATATCGGATAACACGAGATAAATATCAGTCTTTCTTAGGGGAAACCAAAGAGCAGCTTCATGACAAAGTTATTACAAAAGGAAAAAATGTTGAGTTGCCTCATTACTGCAGCAAAATTGTCAATAGAAAACGTCATGGAGAACTTTATCGCAATACGGATAAGATCACAATATAAAACATATCATTGCTACAATTACTTCGAAGCCAAATGCAGCAAAATAGAAAAACAACTGAAACAAATAATACAATATTGGCTGTTACTACGACGTAATGATAACAATAGTCTTTACATCCTCAAAATACTGAAAAAGAACACTTCTATAATGAACTAAAAAATACAAGTAGTTTATATCGTGGAAAGTACGAGAAACATATATCTCCGCACGTGATACGTGCTTTCACTGCACGCGCCACATGAGTGGTCAAAAAAAGACTTATTTTTTCTACATACGATAGCAATGTAAGATTTGCCGGTAGTATATTTGTTCGTTTAATTCGGTAACATGGTGTTTATCAAGCGATACACCAGTGACCGAAATGAAGTTTAACATCAAAGGGGTGGTTGAGTATTGACATCTCTCTACCCTAGCCTCTTAATGCTATTTCTAAACTCTAAATATTGAACGAGGAGGGGTCATAGCAAAACACATCTCAAATATCTTCATTAAATTACACTCTTGCAAGTTTTTCGTATTATATCTACCTTGCCACAGTGATTTCTAACAAACATGACTACTCCTTGTCATATCGACAAACACTATCGACCATGACTCATTCAAGGCAGCGCTTGAGACTAAATTTAGTTCCTTTTGATCACGCACCAAACGTCTACGTCGCCATCTGCGTATGGAAAACAAGAGTAATTGTGTTGAGGCATCAGCAACACAAAATAAGGCGCGCAGGTAGTATGTTTGCAATAATACAAGCGATAAAAACATAACATGTTTTCGTTACCAAACAAACCCGTCTTCAGACTGATATGAAAGAATCGCGTCAGAACGGTGGTGATGATGATCAGTGACATCTCTTATAACGACAGTGATAGCGAAGGTACCAGGAGGCCTTTGAAATAACGTTAAAATAAGAGATAGAGACGGTAGCGTTGGCCGTAGCGGTGATGGTGACAGCGTCGGTGTCGGCGGAGGCAGAAACGCATGGAGTGGAGGCGACGCGCCGTGGCAGTGCGGTAGGGGCGGTCAGTGCCCCGCTGCCGCAGCCCGCCAGGGGCGCTGCCGGCGGCGGCGGCGCGGCGGCGGCGTGCCTGTTGCCCGGGCGACGGGAGCGGAGCGCGAAAGACGCGGTGCGGCACCGACGAAGGTCAAGGGTCACGCCGTCCGCGCCGCGTCGCCCCCCCCCCCCACCGCTTTTCGGCGCAGACGGCCCTCCGCGCCGCATCCGCACTCCGCATCGAGGGGCGCCGCCACTCCGCTGCGCCCTTCAGCGCGCGCGCGCCCCGATTCGTCGATCTGTCGGCCCACTCGGGTTCGCGGTCGCTGGTCGCTTTGGATTGCATGTCTTGCCTTGCTCGTTCACAACTTCCACTCTTTCTTTGAGTTGCCGCTAACAACCATCTCACAGTCTCGTCTTCTGTGAAATTGCTTCATTGCCAGGTTTTCTGCTTTTCACCATGTTCCTTCACGTGCCCTAAAAAACTGCAAGAGATGCATCGTAGCTTTTATGACTTTTGTGTGGTTGGTTGGATTTTCGTGGTTTTTAAATGTCGTTTCTCGTGGTTCGTACTATCCATTTCACAAGTTTTATTAACTACTGTATTTTTTTATATGTCTCTTCTTGGGATTTTTATCAAATGTACCTCTAAACACACTATCATAGCTTCTTCCCGGAGAAAACTCTCCTTCCCCTCATTCTCTCCCTCCCTCCCTTTCTCCCTCCTCTCTCTCTCTCCCTCTCTCTCTGATTTCTCGTTCTACGTTTCATTCGCTGCTCTCACATTCATCCCTTCACTTCATCATCTTTTCAGCGATTTCTTTTTCCGGCTCCAATTCCTTGTAGTGCCAAGTACTGCTATGCAGACCTCTCGGCAGCGCCTTGTGCCGAACGAAAGAATGCAGACCCACATTCACGTATTCATCATTCAGAGAGCCCTGTTTACTCCATGCCCAAGCCGAGCCAAGCGTCGAAGGGGCTGCGGGACCGTCATTATGCAAGGCGCAGCCGCTGCCTCCACCGCTACAGCTATCACCGCCGATGCAGTCGCAACCGCCGTCACCTCTGCTCCCCCTATGCCATCTCCACCTCTTCCTCCGTCTCCGCCGCCACCACCATGGCCACCCCTCTCGCCTCTGACGCCCCAGCAATCTACGCCATTTCCGCCTCAAACTCCATCTCCGCCGCCACCACCGTAGCCACTTCTCCCGCTTCCGTCGCCTCTGCTACCCGCCGACATCTCCCGCGTCTCCGCCTCTTCCTCCACCTCCGCAGTCGCCACCACCACAGCCAGCACTCTTGCCTCTATCGCCACTGCCGCCACCACTGTCATTACTTTCCCCGCTGCCACCGTAAGCGCCGTAACATGTCGCTGCCATCGCGACAATTCCAGAGACCGCCGTCACCATTCCCATCGCCGCCACTAAACCCTCTACCGTCACCATTCCCGCTACCCTCCGCCGCCCCCTCCGCCCCCGCTACGAGCGCCTCTGCCGCCCGGGGGCCTCTTGGCCCGTCGCCAGCCGCGTAGTGCCCGTCGCTCCCCGCCCCCGCGCGCACCCCGCCGCTCGCGTTCCCGGTGCTATCAACAACCCCCCTCCGCGGCGGCGGCGGCGGGGTTCGAACCGGAGCGCCGAGCGCCGCCGGCGCTGGCGGCGACCGAGCGGAACCTGCCCTGGCGGCGGCTGGGCCCGGCGGCGGCTGCTCCGCCTCGCCCTTGACCGCGGGCAGCCGCGCCCCCCGGAAATATCCCCCGTTGCTTCCCGGCGCTCGCCGCTGAAGTTTCTAGAGCTTCCGAGGTGAGACCTGACAAGTGTTTACAAACAGTCGAGCTGCGTGGGTGTACTGTACCCTCGAGCAATGTCGATAGCGGTCACTCGCGAAAGACGTATTGTTCTACCAGACGTCGACTTCGCTTAGATCGAGTTGCTTGGATTTGGCAATTAGAGCATCAGAGCATAAGTAGGAGCTTAAAAGTGTTTGATTTTATTTTACGTATCTACGTAGTAATGAGAAAGTATTGTAATACTGCAGTAAAATCTGCTATTTTTTTATTAGAAAAAAACTCATATTTTGGAACCTTTATATCGAAAAAGTGGATAAGTTTATTCCTATATGTAGGAAATCAATCTAATGCGTTGTGTAATCAAAATCCGGGTTTGTGGTTCCTTAATACCGAAACATTTGTCCGTGCGTCCGTCCGTTATCAACACTAGTGGTTCATATTATATTATCAGCGGCGCAACACTGATTTATATTATTTTTTCCAAAACTGATATTCTCTGATCGATCTTGCAACACCTGAGACCATGTGAATTTAAAACACATATTTTTATTTCTCGGTGTACCTTACATGAATTCTTAGGAATATATTCATTTTTTTAAATAGCACCGTTTTGTAATATTTTTCCCAAAAATAAAAAGTAAAAACGGCATGTAAAAAATGTTGCGTAAAAATGTAGCAGCCTCTCGTTGTCCTTAAAGACTGAATGTTTGATAACTGTTAAGGTTCAAAATATTTTCGGCGTCTTCTTACAACTATAATATTGAATACTGAGATGTTTTCCTAATAAAATCTATTATTCAAAACTTATCTTCAAGTTAGGTCAGTTTTTTAAAAATATGAGCACTTTTTTGCGTAATTTCGAGTGAAATATAGACAATTTTAAAGGCATAATATTTCTGCAACATAATGACGAAGACTTTCCCGTATTAGTTTACTATTTCCTTTGGTCTCGGTTAGCTATTCGAACTTGCCATATACTCTTGCCAGGTGCCATCTATCGCCACCCAATGTACAAAATAAAATCTTAATTTTTCAATTTCCTAATAGTAATATGGAAGTATTATTTTAAGAACATTAAATAACAGTAAAATGTCGTCATAAATGGCAATATTTTTTGAAAAATTTGGAGCCGTTTTTGAGAAGATGGTATTTAAGAGCTACTGTAGATTCAAAATTTATAACTCTTTTTCACAGAAAATTTTTGAGTTTTCGCAAAAACTCATTAAAAGCCATTTGAACCACATTAACTCACAAATACAATAGTGTTTACAAATTAGTAAATGCGCATATTAACGGCGTGATAGAGGTTTCAAAAAATTACATTTTTGTAATTTTTGGAAAAAATACCCCAAAATAAACTTTATGTCATATTAAAGAGAGCAATTAACACAATCCGTTCGAAGAGTTTGAAAAAAACTTTGAAACGTTTTTTGACAAAATGGCGTTTTAGCATTTATGAAAATGCGGAATTTTGAGCTAGTTTTGAGTGAGTTCTGTCATTAAAGCCATGTCTATTTTTTAAAAAATTTTAGTAGTTTTCGCTCAATATTGCGTGCAATATTTGCAATTTTCAAAAACTAAAAAAAAAGATCGAAAAGAGCTTCATATTTTCTTTAAATTTTTGGATGGGTAGTGCTAAATGCATTCTATAAAGTGACATAAACATCATGTTGCTCTATTCTTTTGTTATTTCAAAAATTACAATAATGTATAATTGGACGTGTCTTTCACGTCGTTAATATTTATATTAGCAGCAATATTTCTGAGTACATGTGCCTTAAATAATGTCAGATAAAGTTTCTCAAAATTTATTTGTAAACATTCTTGAGACAATGCGTAGTTGAGCAGAGCAACGTTGCGAGAAAACTCTATAGGAAGTCGAGGGACGACACCTGGGTGCCACTCTGCCTCTGTCAACGAAAGGTCGACCAAATCCCGTGGAGCTACTCTGTTGTAGTCACGGTAAACAGGGCTCCGAACGATCGGTGACTGAGAGAGTTTACAAACAACGAATGAGAACAGAGAATTCAGCTCCATGCCGAAGAGACCCGTAACCTTTCGAAACATCAAAGAACTTTCAGGGCAATGTGAATCACAAGCCCCCGATTCAGTTTGTACTCAGGTTGCTTGAAATCCATGAAATGTATTGCTCTTGGAACATTGCACTAATGAAATACGCTCAATTTACAGAGCCATCTTACCTATTCTGATGTTTATGTTGATATGAACAGTACTGAATTTAACACAACAATTCTGACAAGCGAAATTCAAACCTTGCAGTTCAGGACATTCATTCTGAGCAAAAGTCTCAGAATTTTCCTAGATTTGTAAAAAGGAAGATTTATATTACCATATTACTATCAAAATTTCAATATATGTATTTGGTAGTTGACACTATAGTAGTGCTGAAATTTTAAATGTTTGATCTTTTCAAAAATATTTTTCTTCTTAATTTTGACATACGTAACCACACGACCACCTTTTCATCTTACTTTAGTTTTACATATTGATTAGTACTTCTTTCAATTGATTTTCACAATCATGAAGCCAAATTCGTCATCACTGTAATAAAAAAGTATTTCGACTAATACAATAAACCGAAATGAACTGAGTTTTGAAACTGATGCAACGTTCAAGAAGTTGGCGTAAGATAAATATTGCGAAATGAAATGAATAACTAAAACTTCCATTTAAATGTTCGGTACATCACTCTTTTGTGGTTTAAGTTAAGGGTTGTTATAATTAAAGCACGTGACATGGGGAAACAGTTCTCTTTCTCTGAATGATTTAAGTTGACATCAGCAAATCCGTAAGTTTTTCTCTCCGCGTTTTCGCCAGTGTTAGCTCCGGTCTGGTGGAGAATGCGTGGCGGGTTGCCTATTGGAACAGACCCAAGGCGCTGCAATGCGGGACGATGACAGGTCGGAAACAAAAGAGAATAAAATGCAAATGCAGGTGACGATCTCGTTGTAAGGGGTAAAAAATCGCTTAGGATACAATTCTTTGTGCACTGACGACCTTTCTTTCTGTTTTAATGAACCTGTTTCTTCTTGGGTCATTAGTCCAGAATCGTCACCTAGTATTTTAAAGGCGAAAGAAAAAAAGAGGGTTAAACGTTCGTCATGACTAAAAGTTGCAAAATGCAGCGAGAACATAAAGATGTAGTTAATAGTTGCTTTTCACAAACGGAGTAATCTATGGATATATTTCGTTAAAATTCAAAATATTTTCAAAATTTTAAACGTCTGCTCTAGACATCCGTAATTCGCAGGAGTTTTTCATATCCAATATCTTTTAGCGTTTCGTTAAATCATTTGCCACGAAAGATCATCCAGCCACAGAAACATGATAACTAGTAAAAAATATTACTCAGACTGTACTTAAACAAGTTCCTCACAAATAAACTTTTCTCTGACATTAGTAGCGAAGGTTAACTTTTCATCCAATTAACTACTGCACGAAACTTCTTAAATTTGCAGAACAGGAAACAAAACTATAAGAAAAGTTTTTGAACTTTTGAAACGAAGTGGTGATTAAACTGTCATGATTTTCTTTCCACGGATCAGTATGCTAAAACTTTTAAAGGCGTATAAATGTTGAATTGTTCCATTTTCTACCATATTTCATCAGTAAATTCTCGGATTTTTAATTTGAGCAAACATCTAAACAAGTTCATTTATCACCTCTTGTAATGCCTATTGCAACCCTCTCGAGGCGGCCACGCAGATTTATTTGTAACCGCTGCCGTTATTTGTGAACGCCGGCATCGAAGCACGAACCTCTCGGGCGACAGAAGACAGGCGCCTCCGCCCACCTTTCATTCCACGAGCGCGCTCTCACCTGGGGACGAACGCGATATTTCAATTTAGCCACTGACTTGTTGCGGTCGCCCGCCCGTTTCGTGCCACGCTACGGCTCCGGCGAAAAGTAAGGCGATCGAAGGGCGGGGCCGGGGCAGGGGCGGGGGCGCGGGCGCGCGGGAGGGGCCAGCGGGGAGGGGGGGCGCAAGGTGTAGGGCGAGGGTGGACCGACGGAAGAGGACCAGAGACGGTGGCAGTTGCTGCGATGGCAAAAGGTCGATCTCCGTTCAAGGGCGGAGGAAGAGGTTTCGGAAGGAGATGGGAAATTAGACAACAGTTGTGACAGGAGTGAAGAAACGAGACGTTGAATTTAGGTCGGAGATAGTTAATTTAAATCGGAGAAGTAAAAGAATCCGAGGAGAATAATTCGGTCGAAAAACATTGCTCCGAACATTGCAATTAAGTGAATATTGGTCAAGTTGAGTGGAAACAGTGGCTTTGACAAAAAAAAAGTTAAATTCGTAACATCACTTGGAATACTTAAATAATTAAGATCACCAATTTGAAATAAAACTTTCATTATCAGGTGAGGGTTACAATTGTTAACATTTCTGATGACAATCCTATTCTTCGGTTATCAATAATTTGTTTCGAAAACCCTAAATCGTTTAGAAGAAATGTCATTTTACACATGTCAACCGTATTACCTCTCAAATCATTAACAATAATAAATTAATATTAATTAAATTAATTATTATAAATTGAATTTTATTAAGCAACTACTAAACTATTGTCAGGAGTCATTCACTTCCTGTCATCTTTATCTTATTTTCCAGCCCGCGTTCATATTCAGAATATTCTTCATATTTTCAATCAACACTGTTCAGCAATTCCCTGAGATAAGTAAAACGTATTATGATGACTCCCCTAATAATAGAATTACACTTTTAGACAAATGTCACCCTTAACTCAGGATTATATAGAGGAATTGTTCAACCGGAACAAAATTGCCATGTTCATTAGTAAAATCGATCGCTGAGGTTTAACTCACAAATGACATCATCCCTGAATGCAGGTCACACTTTCTTTTCATATTAACAAAAGTTCGTAGAACAAAGAGAAGATCAATGCACGCAGTTAGAGAAAGGTAAAAAAGTGAAGTAAGCCCTACGACCATTGCATACGTAATACGCTTTTCGTTCTTCCCAATTCGAGCCATATGTAAATTGCCGATCTCTCGGTCTGTCTTCTTCTCTCTATCTCCCTCTCCCTCTCTCTCTCTCTCTCTCTCTCTCTCTCTCTCTGTCTGTCTCTCTGACACTTTGTCTTTCTCTTCATCTCCCTGCCTCCTCTCTCTCTTTCTGTCTCTCTGTTACTTCATCTCTCTCTCCCTCTCCCTCTCTCTCCCTCTCTCTCCCTCTCTCTCCCTCTCTCTCCCTCTCTCTCTCCCTCTCTCCCTCTCCCTCTCTCCCTCTCTCTCTCCCTCTCTCTCTGACACTTTCTATTTCTCTTCATCTCTCTGCCTCCTCTCTCTCTTTCTGTCTCTCTCTCTCTCTCACTCACTCACTCACTCACATCCGTTGGACTCGCAGCACCGACCTGCCAACGAGCCGTCACGCTCGACGGTCTAGAAGTCCCCTCGCGAGAACAAGTGCCGCTCGTTCGTTGACGCGCGGTGGGGCCATTCCGCGGGAGGAAGTAGGGCGGGTCGGGAGCCGAAACAAGGTCGAGTGGCGGGAGAGATCGCTCAAGGCGGCGAACGAGCCAAGCGGAGCGCCAGGCGCCAGGTAGCGCCAGTAAGCTCACGAGTCTCCGTCGCTCCCCACGTCATCACCGCCACTACCAAATCCCACGTCGACACGGTTGATGCTCGCAGTCACATCGCCGTTTCCGGCAGAGCACCCGAGCCAAATCTGCCTCTTCTCATCAAGATGTGTCTTTTCTAGTACACTCCTCTGGCAGTTTTCTAGCTCGCGCAGCTTGTGTTTTTACAAGTTTTCAGGAACCCGGGATCGACTCATGAGCATTGCTCTTATTCTCAAGCCCGTAAGTGTCCAATACATCGATGGATTGGTACCCGGATACCAGCAAAGCGATGAGGAAATCTACCCACAACCTGAATGAGGCCACCTCGGTAGTTCGAGGCTTAGTATTGTAGCTTTCCGGGTTTGGTATCGGATTTGTTGGCGCCACTCACTTTGTTGGAACTTCTAAAAACCCAGGAGTATCGAACCCTGACATTAAGAATCGACAGCCCAACCAGAGGCCATCTACAGGGCGCAGAGCATTCACCCGTCTCCGTTCTATTCACGATGTATCACCGGGAACTGGGACCCTGAACGGGAGTTTCCAATTTCCCCACCGGAATTCTTATATGTGACGACCGAGACCATGGATTCAATTACACACGCGAGGATTTTTTATAATGCCAAATCGTTGTCCCTGTTTCTCTAAACCCTTTACCCCAGACATCTCTTCGGTGCATCCAAACCCTCCCACTTTCCAATTTTGAACCACAGATTACTTCTAGCCTCAATAAACATATGCGACTATTTTTTTTGCATTTTCATGCTAGTGCCTAAACCTCATGGCTATATCCGAAATGAATTTCTGATTTTGATGGATAGGAGATCATTAGGAAGTGGTGAATAATAATGGACCTATTTTCAAGTGAAAGGTAGAGAAACGGGAGAATTCCGAACTTGCTTTGACCACAATAAATTCAACATGTTTGGTACGGGATTTGAACCCGCGCCCCACAGGTGGAAGGCGAGCGGTAGACCACTACACGTTGAGACCCCCACAATATTGGCGTCAGCAACATTTTCGTTGCCTATTCCTCCATCTCCACCGGTCTCCCCTCGCGCCCGCGCCCCGCCGCCCCGCTTGGCGGGCCGCCAGCGCCGCTCCGAGGCGACTCCTGTACCGGGCGGCGATTGGCTCGCGCCGCGCCCCGACCCTCGTCTTTAGTACTCCGGCGCTCGCCAGCAATCACGAGGGGGCGCAGGCAACCGACGCGCCCACCCCTCTCCCACGCGCGCTCCAATTGGGACTAGGCCGCCATTTTCTATTTCTGCGCGAATTGGAGCCACGCTTTCCGCGCCGTTGAGTTAGTTATTTGTGTGTCTCAAAATAATACGACCAAAATGTCCCATGGGAGTAGTATTATTATCCAACATTGAGAAAAGTTTAAATATATGCGATCTGAACAATGGGATGTTAAATACAGCACAAAATATCATTTCATACAAATCCATGTATCGGAGCATGGATACAAATCCATGTATCCATGTATCGGAGCAGGGATTTAATATCCTGTTGTAATAAGTAATATAATTCGACTGAGTTTGGAACATTATGAAGTGTAATACATTCGAATATTTTTTTATAATTAATACTTTATTTTATTAACATGTAATACTTGAAATATCGTTCTTTGAAAAGTAAGTATCTCACTTATATTTGAATAAGAAAAGTAATAATTGAAAAAAATTGTAATCCATTCTTCAGACTTTTCCATCACCGCCATACCCACAAATATGCAAAAATCTTTTTTGTAGCGTTTGTTGGGTGCCACCGAAAGATATATGAATGAATCATTTTTTGTGCTATTCAATGATATTAAGAATATTTTATATATTTTTAGTTTCAACCTTCTTGTAACATCCACTTCTTACGTGTAAGGTAGAACACACAGTTATTTATTTTTACAATCGCATCGTAACTTCGTTTAATAAAAATATATTTACCTGATTTAATTTTTTTTTGTATTCGAATTACAAAACATCAACATTCACCAAGAAAATCATTAAGTATATATTGGCAAAATTCATGTAATTGAAGTCATCTACAAATTTATTCAGCAAACTCGACAATATGTAATTCTTGACGAGTACATAATAAAAGTAGTGTATTTGAACATTTCCAATCGTATTTTTCAAAAAGTTGATTTCAATTGATATAAAGTGTAGACAATTAATTAATTTGAAATGAATTAAATCAAATATTAGATCTCCCTGAAGATTCAGACGAAAGATCTGATTGATAACCTCAAATTTACGCAAGACTATTTCTCTCGTAAATTGCATGAAATTGTTGTCAACATATTTTAGTTAATTAAACTCAATTTGTAATTAAGACCATCTACAGGTATACATATTTCTCCTTCGTAGTGAAGTAATGCATCAGATATGTTATCACTGCCCTACTTGTGTTTACGTGATCTCCGATCTCTAGTACAACCAAAGGGTTTGGACGTTCATATTCACGAAACGAATTTTAAATCATGCTGAAAACGTGTGTCTGACCTAAATCATCAGCGTAATTACGGGGGTAACTCCGGTTCTTTATTCCGTGCACCGGGCGCACGCTGCTCCCTAACGTGTCGCCACGCGCCCTCCGCAGCGCTGCTCGGTGCCCTTCGTGCGCGCGCCTCTGGTTCGACCCGCGGCGACGCGCGCCTACCCCCTGGACCCCGTCGGCCCCGCCATCGGGCCCCGCGGCCCCGCCCCCTGGCAGGGCCGGCGGCGCTGCGGGCGACTGCGGTGGACGCCGCGTCGCGCGCTGGCTGGCCTTCTGCGGCTCTCGAGACGCCGCGCCGCGCCTCTGCAGCGTAGCGGGCGAAGGCCGCGCCACCACGAACGCCTCCACCACTGCGACCAACTCCCCTCCGCCCTCCCCCTCCCCCGGGCATCCCACACAAGGTTGTCGTCGCCACCTTCAATGTCGCCGTCCCTTCTCGCTATCGCTTATTCAAATCTAACATGATCACACTCGGATAGGTGGCTCAGGGCATCAACTGATGTCACTGCAGAGCTTCTGATCGGGAGGTATTAGATACCAGTACCAATAGTGGAAAGATTTTCGACACCAACTAGATAGCTAGGTGGGATACAGTTGTTGGCTGGAGGAGAATTCTAGCGGCCGGCTGCTCTGATAGGTAGTTTTCCGTGGTTCTCCGTTCAACACCAGATGAATGCCGGAGCAGTACCCTACCAAACGAGCCACGGACCGCGCGCGATCTTTCATTCCTCTTCCTTCACGTACTCTCAATCCTTACTTACACACACTCACACTTAGATGCTCCACACGACCACAGATGTCGGGAGACATCCCGCTTAGATCTTGTTTTGGCTGAGGCGGTACCCTGTTGGAGGGAAATACCTGTTTGGAGGAAACCCATTAGCCGACGATACGTCGGCACTAAGTCACACCATCCAAAGGGGGAAGATCACCCCCACCTCTCGAGGAAAATGCATGCACTATACTTCCGAGACTAATTGCTTTAGCTGTTACCACCATCCTCGCCACTCAATCACCATTATCTCTTTACAGTATTATATGTTTGTTAGATGCTGTACTTTAATACGTAGGAATAAGTGGAGTTTTGGGATTGTATTTAAGAATATTTTTGTGTTTAGTCTCATGAGAAACTTTCAAAAGCTTAGCTGTAGTCATCATTTGTTCTACACCCCCAAATCGAGAATCGACTATCACCGCCATGTCTGCGAGTATTCATCTCCTCTTTTACAAATAAGCTAATGTACTACTCTCAAAAACAATCTATTGCAAACACCAAGATGTACTTTTTATCGGCTTCATAATGGTCTCTAATTATCTCACACTCCGTCCTCCCTCCGCAACTACACAACCCTCTCAGCTTTCTCCGTTGCCCGGTCTCCAACAACTCTATTACCTCGCTGGGTTTATCGCGCCTGTCGTCTCGCGGTCCACTCATCTGCACCTCCCCGTTTCTTTCAATCCGCCTCCCCGGTACGGCCCTCGCCGCCGCTTCCCCCACCGCGGCGCGGCGCGCCCCCTCCAAGGGACACGCCTCCTCCGCAGCGGCCGCGTGCACCCGCTCTGCAGCGCAGACGCCATCGCCGCCGCCGCCGCAGCAGCAGCGCTGAGCTCAAGGTCGAGCTACGCGAGGAGGCGGAGAAACTCACCTCCCACTTTACCCTCTCGCTAATGGCATACTGCAGAGACGTTACGACAAATCTGCACGAGTACTTACAGAAATTGGATTTGCCTTTTTATGCAAAGTGAGATTGAGTTGCTGCGAATTAAAGGAACGTGCGAGAGTCCAAATTCTCATTCCATTCAGTTTATTAATATCCAGCAGATGTGGTCTACTACTTTGTTCGAAAGTTATAATGTAAAATAATACATATTGAATAGGAAGCAATTTAGTTTGACAACATTAATCTCATATCGGCATTTTCTATTTGGAAAATGTTGACACCGCTAGAATGTAAACAAATGAGCAATTTAGCTCTTTGTCAAATTAAAATGAGATTTGTGGATTTAATACGTAATAACACATGGAAATAAATATTGGTCTGTCAATCTATTCACGAGTATTCCTTCTCATTATAAACTACATTTTTCAATACGTTTGATTGTTAAGTTAAGTTATTGATCGTTCAAAGTGGCAGAGTAAAAAATCAAAGTAAGATGAATATGATTTCATTAACGGAGTGTATGCAAATTAAATTGTAGGGGAAGGTAGTACACAGTGGGACGAAAAAAGTTTGAACTTTTTTTCGGGTACAATTTTAATAAGTTCTGGCTGATTTTAATTTTAAAATATAAAACATTTATAAAGACACCATGCAAAAAATGAATTGCCTACAAGTACGCACATTCAATGTATTTAAGTATTTTTAGAACAAACTCACAAGGGTCCCGCTGTGTACCGCCGGTAGTACAGGGTGATGCACACGGCAGTTTCTGCGTCTACGTACTTCTTTTTTTGAAACATAACACTGGAAGGATGATTTTTAAACACCGAAACGCCGTGTTGTTCGTCTAAGAGATCCACCTTCTAATACAAAAGCTACAGTCAATTTCATGTCCTCTTCTATAAATCTGGCTATTTTTCGCTCTTTCAACTTTTGTGGCATCTAAAACAATGATAATTTTACTAATGGTTGTCTCTCAGGACACTTAATGTAACATTTAATATGACATCATTGATTACGAGATTGATTGATTGATTGATTGATTGATTACAGTAGTACATAGTGGGACAGTCCCACTGTGCACTTTTGCTTCTTTTTCCACTGTGTAATGTTCACATGTTATTACGTATTCATCCACCACAATAAATGCAACCATTTTAAACCACAGGTTAGAATTGCAGTTTAAACCTAAATAGTTATTTTTCATTACATTACAAATCTTTTAAAAAATTGTAGACTCGCCTTTTGTAATTTGATTCACAGACTCTAACACAAATAACTTTTGACGTCAAACAACACCAGCAGTATCATAACACGTCGTCACCTTGAACCCTAATGGCCAAACTGGATTCAGTGATGCAGTTATTTTGGCTGCATTGCATGAAAGTTGTTTCAGTAGGTTGTCTTCTTTTATGCACGAAATTTCAATGGTGGCCACTGTGTACTACGTTCCCGTACTTATCTAAAAGTTTCGATGTTTTGTTAGGTGATTTAGGGACTCACGTTTAACAATCGTTCTATCATCTGTTGAAACAAATCAATTTACAGAGATGTATTGGTGTTTGGACATCGACATTTGAATAAACAAAGAAATAATTACGACCGTATAAAGACACAAAAGACTAAAACCATACATAAAATACATGTGTCAATTTCTTTATTCTTTTACAATTTCAAATCACATAAGTAATCAATATTACAATCATATGACTATCTCGACCAGTAAAAGATTTGACGTATAACTACACTTGCCAATTTCTCACCTGAATGGCAAGATATTTCATCAAATAATTTAATTCATCATTTACCATTGCAAGTAAGCAAGCACTATAGAACAACGAAGACTCTTGCGATCCTAGGGTTCGAGTCCTGACAGTAACGGATTTTCTATTCTAGCTAGATCGAATTTAGCCACTGTCTGGAGAAGAATTCCAGCATTCGGTAGCTCTGATCGGCAGTTTTCCGTGATTTAGTCGGCCAATACGAGTCGAATACAGGATCAGTACCATACAAAAGGGGTCACGGACCGCGCGCGATTTCTCCTTCCTCTTCTTTGTCCTATTCCCTCTCCTTACATGCACACATTTACATGAAATATGCATTTAATACACTACCATGCTAATACCATTCTATATGCTGCCATACTATCACACTAACATAGTAACGCTGTAATACACTACCACACACATCGGAACGCCAGCTTGGAGCTTGGCCCGACTAGGGGCGGTAACTCGCTGGAGAAATACATGGAGAGGAAAATCCCCCGCCGATATGCAGGGCGGCGCCATGTCTCATCAGAAACACCGCCATCTCCCTCCCAAAAGCGTCCACTACACTAACGAAAGTAATAATCACAGCAGTTGACGTTCCCGAAGAAATCAATCAATAAAGTTAGATCGTCGATTGACCAAAAGAATGTTGCGAATGTCCCGCAGTTAAACAAGGAACGGAGACCGACTGGTGCTCTGCAGCTGTGATCGTGACGTGACGTGACGTGACGTGACGCGCCGTCGCCAACCAGCGCTATCGAACCGTCAAGGGCGAACGCGGCGGTCTGCGCTGCCGAAGTAACGCGACCCACTCCGATCGAAGGATCAGCCCCCGCCGCCGGCGAGCCAACAATGCAGTTCGATGCTATTAGAGGACTTTTACCGACAGCGGATTTGGAAAATAACCGGTCGCGATCGCTACACGAACAAGAGATGAGGCCCCATTCATTAGTTTTATATGCTGCTAGCTTGTGTATACCGGGCGCATGATTTTTTTATTGTCTACATAAATAGTTCCTAAATACTAAGACAGTTACTACTTTTCATAGGAAAATAAGTAACAAATTCATCTGAATTTGTATATATAGATTACCACTATCAAGACGAAATTATAAGAATTTTCTCATATCATAAATATCTACTGAGACCACAAATTGGAGATCCTTTTGCAATTAATAAGTGTACTTTTTAAAATTATTCCACTGAGTATATTGCGCTGTATATTGTTTGCAAGTGGCTTGCATTCTGAAAGCTCTTCTAGGTTATTCTATGTTTTCTCTCAATTCAAAATATTTTTTTCATTTGGATAAAGATCACGAACCACTGAAATTACCACAAAAACGCAGCCTTGATAAAATCATGTAACTTTTTTCTATGTAGTTTTCGCCCACTGGCAACGTAGAATAATTCTGCATCATGTGAGAGGAACATTTTGGAAATATTTTCTCTTGAAAATTACACGTCAGGAATCGGAAATAATAACTACAAATATGAACGTTCTGAGAACTCTACGGCAAAAATTATAGCTTGATAAAAGGCGGAGCGTCTTCAAGGTCAAATGTTCCTGCGCACGGAAAAGGTTTGGGGTCATGTGTTTGGCACGTCAGTTGCTCGCACGAACGATTGTGCTTGCACGCCAGACAGTTAAGTATGGCGGGTTGCATTCATTACGAACAATGTTGCAGCAATCGGTTGAAATCGAGTGCTCTGCTCTTTCGTTCCATGTTCCTCCAACAGCAGAATTTGTGTCCTAAAATCATGTTGTAAATGTATTCCCCTTTTTCAGACATGATGATAATGATGATAATGACGATAATATATATATATATATATATATATATATATATATATATATATATATATATATATATATATATATCTTGTAAATTTTCTTCTGGACATTACAAATGTACGGTTATGTTCTAAGTGCTAGACACGCTATACACGGATTATCAAAGAACATTACCAAATCATTCTTTACATTTATTAAAAGTTTTCAGCACTAGTCACAAAGATTTTTTGGGAGAACTTTCAATATTTGTAATTTTTCTTTAAATTTAAAAATACCCCTACGGTTCTTACTGTTTTCCATAGTAGATAACACAAGTTAAATAACAACTTTCGATTTGATTCTTTCGAATACCCATTTATTTAAGTCTCTTTTCCCTCCAATTTCATCTATGGCTGCAAGGACTTTACATTGTTGTTATAGGATCCATTTGTTGGAGGTTCTCACTTTTGCAAAATATAAAAGAAAAAAACTTAGCTTTATTATTATTATTATTATTATTATTATTATTATTATTATTATTTATTTTATTTATTTTTTTTGTTCGTTAATCGGCCGACTAGGACCACGCATGCAAGCATCCTGCATTTACCGTGGCTCAGTTTTTATTTATTATCGCGGTGGCAGGTGCTTGCAACAACTTTTTGGGGGGACCAGCATTTTAGCTGGATCCGATTTTTATCCCCCACGGTTGTTAGCCCTGGGGGTATGGAAGATGAAATGATGATATGATGATAATGGGGGTGAAAGGACAACACATACAGACATACACAAATAAACCCATGCCCGAGGCGGGACTCGAACCCGCGATCTTCTGGTCCGAAACCACTCCGGCACTACTGCCTTAGCGATCTCGGCCATCTGATCGGCATTATTATTATTATTATTATTATTATTATTATTATTATTATTATTATTATTATTATTATTATTATTATTATTATTATTATTATTATTATTATTATTATTATTATTATTTCTGGAATTAAAAATGGGAACATGGTGACAGAATACCTTAATTTTACATTCATTAAGTCTACTTTGACCTAAAATAAAAATACTTTACAATGTATGATTTAACCGCGCAAACATTCTCAACTCTTCATCCTGTACCCTTCTGGTGAAACTATATCTGAAGGACACGGGTAATTTTTCTCTCGGTTTATGTAACACTTATTTGCAACAAAACAATTTGGCAAAAAAAGTACGGGTAGGGGTTCTTTAATTCCTGATTCAATTACTCAAAAGACACCCTGAATGAAATATGTACAGAAGCAAATGCTTCTTTGCATTCATACGAGTTGTTTCTTTCCTTTACAGACTACCACTAGTCAGCACATCAAAAACGTTTGCTTCATCAGTCCTTCGGTTAGACATTTTAAACACTTTTGTTTTACTCATCCCTGCAGAACAACGAATGTAATCTACGTTCAGAATATTTATATGCAACATATGTTATTTTCTTTAAATGGAAAATATTCCAGTAAATAGTGTCGATGAATAAATTTGGAACTACCAGTACCAAGAAAATAATAAAATCTTTTCCTTTTCCTTCTATAAATCTAATTATATCAGTGATAAAATCTTGCTCTGTGAAAAGTCATACTAGTGAATGATAATGGCCTTCCGTTGATCGACAATGATACGATCCGTATATGCATTGAAAACATATTATATTTATATTGTTTATAGCTCTTTAGAAAAGTGATATGAAGTCCCAATTCTCATCTGCATCATCCGGGATTTTAAAATATGTTTTTTTTCTCTTTCTTACAGCCTAATGGTCGACTGTACGAGAGCTTCAGTGTATTCTGCCCGTGCGACCGCCTTGAGTGTCTACAATTGGTCGAGGAGGAAGATGTCCTCATCGACTGGAGTCAGCCCTTGTACCTCAATTTCACGCACAGCCTCATCATGGACCATCTGGAGAAGTTCTACACGTCCTTGGGGGGGACGATGGAGAAGACGTGTGGAGACATATATGTGTGCTCCAACCCACCTGAACCTCTGGTATTGGAAGAGTGAGTAAAATTCCCATCGAAGTTCACTGTTGACATGATTGGAAAAAATTAGATTAATATCAAATTTTAAAACCAAAGATAAAGATAAATTTAAAAGTATTGCGTTCAAATATAATAACTAGCTGATTAACCGGCGTTGCCAGGGTATCTATTTAACAAAATCATCAACTAAATATCCTTACCAGCCTGCGTTTTCACTCCAGTGGTTCACACGTTTTCGTGGAACGCACGTACAGCCGTTTTATACTTTAAATTTTACCGTACTTAATAATAAAATCCGTATCTTTATATCTGAAAAGCAAGAGATATAATATTCGTACGTTTTCTTAACCATTCAAATCGCTTGTTGCGAGAGGAGGTTTGCTATTTGGAAGGCAGAGCTGTTAATTAGAATATGAAGCTCCTTTTTTCATGCAGATAGTTTCTAGGAGCGAAAATTTCATGCTATCAACAGTGGTCAACAAAATGACTATCTTTTAACCACAATTCAACCGATAATGGTTAAGGGCACACAAACATGGATGCACGTTCGACAGAGTTCAAGTGCGCTGGCGCACACGTACACACCACCACCCACGTGCGTTTAATTCGAATTTTATAAAATGTATATGCACATCATTTTCTTAATTATCATAGTATGATTCCGTTCAAATAACATCGTATTCACACTGGCACGGATCAGAAGTCCAATCTTCTCTAGCGATGTAGCTATTTTAAATTAAAATCAAAGTAGTCAGAAATTCAAATAAACATTTAATTCGCTTCGAAAAAGTCAATTTAATATGATAATTATATAATATACTTCACGATTTGACAATGAAATACATGACTCGAAAAAAGAATAAAATCCGTCAAGAATTCGAATTCGTTTTCATAAGAGCAACAGAATTTTTGAAGTGAATTTACCTCACACCAGAATACATTCAGGTGTTTACAGCGACGTAGTTGTAAAAGTCCTCTGAAAGAAGTTTCATTGCCGCGAGCCGCGATTGATGTTGGGTCCTAGTTGCTCCGGAAGTGGATCGCTTCACGTGTCCCTTCTCTCGTGGTCATCTGTTCTCGAACTGCAATGGAGCGACTGTTTAAAAGCGACTCATTCAGGAAACTAATCGCAGCAACTTATCGTGCAATCTTTTCACGGCAGGCAAACAACCCCGAACTGGGTACACGTGAATAATTTGCATTTATTTGTGAATGCCATAAAAAGCACGATCCTTGTTTGTTCTGGAAGAT
Source organism: Gryllus longicercus (assembly GCA_038098605.1). Lineage (NCBI taxonomy): Eukaryota > Metazoa > Arthropoda > Insecta > Orthoptera > Gryllidae > Gryllus > Gryllus longicercus. Next base: position 3,929,065 of record JAZDUA010000059.1, on the reverse strand, counting down.
TTGTGTGCAATTGGGAGGATAGCCCTGTGAACCTTTATTTGGCTCGTGTGAAGTTGGCGCGTCAATATTTGCACTGCACAAAAATAAATAGAGGTATTGATTGGTTTGCAATAGTTCTAGAGTTCTGCGTAACTTTTAAAAAGAGTTCTATAGAAAGAAAAAAAATAACGATAAAAAATTCTTGCCAAATTCAACATGCGAGCAAAATATTTTTTAACTTTTTTTGCGTTTCAACTAATATTACAATTAATATTACAATCCTACAATTACAATTCTCCCCAAAAATTAAGAAAATAGAGGAAAATAAAAACACTCGTTTTATCGCAGATCAAAATTGTTTTAGGACGCTCTCACAACTCGTTACTTACTACCACCATTCTAAATCTAATCCAAAATTCTTATCATAATTTGAGAAACTCTAAAAAATCAAGTAGTAAGTACCTTATTTCTAAGAATTCAAAAAAGGAACCTAATTTTCGATCTATAGCAAAATTCTCATAACATTACATTAGAATGGTAGTCTTCAAAGGCCTTTGCACGCTCCCCAGAACTAATCAGAAAGAACTTTAAACTAATGAAACTACAATAGCACGAACGTTCGTGCATTATTTCTAACTTTTACAATTTTCGAAAGTTCAGGTAGGTCAATGAAAATGAGACCCGCGCCATTTTGAAGATGATTTTTTCATTAATAAAATATGTTTTCGAAGATATCTCGAAATGACATAATGTACAATTTTTCGAAAATGTTCGCACAATTAGTGTGAATCGGCAAATTTTAAACAATTACTTTCTCAGAAACAGCTCCACATTTTTTCTTTAAATTTTATCCTGGTATGTATCAACGAACGTTACAAAAAATTGTATCTAGTCCCATTTCCGGCGTACTCTCTGTATTTTCGAAAATTGCACTAAGTTAACATTGCGTGTTGGTAAATATGAAGATTTTTTTTTCTTTCATAAATCTGTTTTTTATCAGCCTATTCTAACAAAAATCAGATTTAACGAGTATTTTCACACAATTTTTACTTGAAGGTAATGCAAATTGGAAACTAGTAGCGCAACAACATATATTTTCTCGCATTACTTTTAAATTTGCAATTTTCGAAAATTCAGATAGTTCAACGAAAATTAGACACGTGCCATTCTCTTTAGCATACCTTCTTCTATCCGTGGAAAAAAAAATTAAGAAACCATTTGGAGCACTTTTTTAGAAAGTTTTTAATTGCTCGTATTACATGCCAAATTAAACGAAAACTACCCATATTTTCTAAAAATTCAATATTCACTTATTTAAAGATCCATCTTTAGGGGACAGATTTCATTAAGGAAAAAACTTACTTAAATTGAGGCGGATCAACATAAAATTCCAAATACGTGAAGCAAATTACGTAATACCGAATATTATTTAGCAAAGCTGCACCAAAGATTTGAAATAATGTATAAACCAATTTAAATGTTAATAAAATATACCGGCATCACGGGCAGCTAGAACCCACGCGAAAAAAAAGTTGTCAGCAGTTAAAGACACTTACAAATTGCATTGTCAAATTAGTTTGCTTTTGCTTCTGTGCGATGGCAACACAGTGCAACATTAAATGCGTTTGACACAATTCGGTGGTGCACCATACAGCACTGTATTGTCTGGTGACAAATTGGCAGAATTTGTGTCCTGCAAACTTTTATCTCTACACGGGATTTTCAACATATTTGATTCAGGTTTAAGCTTAAATTTTAGTAATTCTATAATTGTAAATAGAACTGCTATTTTAACTTCATAATAAATTGAACGCCTTTCCTTTTTTTAATTTCCTAATTGTGAGCACATAATCTCAAAAACCGGCTACTTGAACCCACACTCAGTGGGGACAAGTAGCCAGCAACTTTCTTTTTTATCTTTTTAATACGTTAATCGTTTATTAATGTCAATATTACTTATTTTCCCTTGCTTCTTCAGGAATACGACCGTTATACAAAAACGAGTACAAAAGATTGCCTGGAAGTGGGAAAAATTCAGATTATATGCACCAAAAGCTTCAGGATGTTTGCCAACAATTCTGTGGAGAGAAATGTCACAATGACAAGCTGAATCTTTCTTTAAATACTAAATCAATCGACTATAAAAATACCGAACAAAAACATTCACAAACCGGACCACCTAAAAGTGTTTACTGAAAATGAACTAGCCGTTGAAAGTCACCTTCACAAAAACTGTAATTTCAGATTTCCTTATGATGAACTCTATTTCAGATTTATCGTGAAGTCTTACTTATCAAAGCATGGCAGAACTGTCACGGTCACACAATTTTTTTTCATTTGTTTTCCTCACAACTTTTTCAAAATTACCAAAATCTCTAGAACTCTTGTAAATTAATCCACAACTATTTTTGTGCAGTTCAAAAATTGACCTCCTCCCCACCCCTCAATTTCACACGAGTCTTTTACTTGATACATTTTTGGGAAATATTTGTTTGGAGTAATAGAGTTTGACTGGAAACAATAGAAAAAGGTTCAATCGCACAAAGGACAAATATCAAAACACCTAGGATTTCCAGTGAAATTATTAATAATGTTCCTTATTCATTGCAGGTTGAATTCCGAAGAAGCTGAGGTTCAGCAGCTCAAACCAGAGCACGCTAAGGCCATCCACGATCTGTATCCTGCCAATGACATGGAAGGTGTCGAAATATTCGAGAAGCTTATCCACGTCTTGCCGGCTTATGGCATTTTCGCATCGGGCGAGCTCGCCGCTTGGATGGTGCAGTCTTACTATGGAGCCATGTTCTCCATGCAGACGAAGCCGGAGTTCCGCCGCAAGGGGTACGGCATCCACTTGGCGCAGACCCTCACGCGAGTGGTCATTGACAGGGGATACATCCCCTTCGTCGTCATCCGGCCCGAGAACGACGCTTCGCAGAGTCTCTACACGAAGCTGGGTTTCAAGAAGCACTATCAAACTGTTCGCGCCATCTTGCGGCCCCAGGGCTACCAAGACCAGCCACCCGAAGACGCGGCTGCGCCGGAGCCGGAATCTGCACCCGAGCCTGAACCGAAAATCGAGGCTGCGGACCAATGAACGGACACGGTGCGCACTGACGTGAACCTGTCAACATCGCCAAGCCCCTCCACCTTCTCTCTCGCTTCCACCACTGCATATATTTAAATAAAGAAAAAAATAGATAGTCACTAATATCGTTTCACGTCATATCATGGGTCGCAGAAAGGCAACGACCAGACGCTGTCTAAGGTTTGCTCTGGTAATTTTCATAACTTCGACAACCGCAGTTCTACTGCTATTCTGTGATAACCCCTTTGTAAAAATATCGCGTACGTACGTTCCAGTTATGCTTAGCGAGAACTATAAATTAATGCAACCTTGTTTAAAATCCTCCAAAGCTACTGGGATGGCAAATATGTAGTTAAAATCTTGTGCAAAATTATAGTTTAGTAGAAGAAGAAATGTTGGGAACAATGCAACTTGCTTAATCTTCCTGGGAATTGATCTTTGTGGATCTATTTTTTATTCAGTGCACATGTTATGCTTCTAGGCATAAAAGAAATTACCAGAGTGAACCAAGAATTAAGTGCTAAAGATATCATACAGTAAAACCCAGGTTGGAAAGATGTTAACTAGAAAATTGCCAGGAGATACGGGAATGAGGGAAGCTAATTTCAGGCGTTAGTCAGCCTTCTCCTTTCTGCTCCTGGAGAAAATTGGAACACAATTTTTACATTTCATATATGTTTGTATTATATCAAATATTAGACACATTTTTTACAAAATTTATAAATGCCACAAAACTGTTTATGTATACACCAATATTTTGAATGTTATTTGTTAAATGAACAGTATTATGTTATATTCATAGGAATAAATGTGCTAGTGATATTTTTTTTATATTGTCCTGTGATATAATACACTCAATCTGAGCCATTAATTTATGCCTGTTTCTGTTGTATATATGTTACTGAGAACAAATTGTCTTGAATTGGCATAATTAAATAAGAAGTGTATTGCAGACTCTGTAGTGGCTCATGACTAAGGTACTTGGCTGTGACGGGACTCAGTGACCCTGGGTTGTACTGTCAGCACCCAACACTCATTCTTGTGTACTCACGTCACTCGTTTCAAGCAGTAAATTAAGAAACCCTACTTAAAAATCTACTTTAACATTTCTATAAAGCCTAGCAGTTACCAATGCACAGGAGCTAACATGAAGTAAATGCACTGCATAACTTCATGGTGGTTCCAACCCACGCAGGTGAATATATTTATTACACTTCCTTTTAGAGCCTTCCATTTTAAATATCATGCTCTCTTAGAGAAAACTGTTACTGCTGAGCTGGATCAGGGGCAGAACAATCATTAGCAAAGTAATGCATTGCATAATGCATATTCGTTATATTCATACTAAATGTTTTCTTAGGCCATGCCTGCAAAATATATTCTCCCTGGACCATTTCATAATATGGAAAGTCAAATGTTATTTTGGATAATGCTTCACACCAAGCCATTGATCTAATGACAAAGGCATTGCGTAGAAATATTTTGGCTCTTAACATTAACATTTGAACAAAACTAAATGATCTGGCATTCCTTTAAATAATATGTGAATAATTCTCATTGTCCAAATGGTAAATTTTTATTCATACTTGTTAATATTTTTAACTATATAATTCTGAAATACTCCAAGAATATGGATGACACCTGCAATATATTTTGGGGAATTCAGAGGATTCTATAAAATAAAAAATTCATAACTGAAAGAATTAGAATGAAATATCTTTTCTAGTAATGAAACTGTTAATAAAAATATTAAACAAAATATAAGAAAAAGGTTTCACTGAATTTTCAGTACTGTGGATGCTATGATTTGAAAAATGTAGGCAATGGCTGAGATATAAAAGGATACAAAACTTCAAAACTCTAAATTTCCAAAATCAAATTGATTCCACATCATATACAAGATATTTGTAACAGAGGTGATTCAGAATAAATCAGATTCCCTTTCGGTTGTGTCAATCTTCCTCTGGATCTTGTAATACAGCTTGTGACATCTGTATCTGGTAAAATTTTATCACTTTCGTTCACATTGAAATTCTAATCCACAGTGACACAACTGAGTGCAAATATTGCATCACAGAACACAAGCCATGCCAGAATCACTACATTCTCTTTCTATTCTCATCTACTGTTCCATATTATACTTGTTCTCCAGCCCTTCAAGCGGTAGTGCTTGCGCAGAGAGGCACAAGGTGAAGCAGGAGTGAGTTGTGAATAGACAAGTGAAGAGAAGTTTAGCTTATTATATGATTCAAATTGTGTGACTGAGAACTTGCTTGGAGTGAGTTGAAAGAATAATTTTAATTAATTCTCACCATTCCAAAAGGCATTAGGCCTATTCTAGCCTGCCTGCTGCACAAGTTGCACAGCAGTGGCAGCTGAGTGTCACAGGGACAGAAAGGACAAGGACCTGTAAATTGTGCGAGTTACTTAAGATTCTACGTCTTGGTTGTATTATTTCTATTAAAAATGATAAATCATATCTAAAATTAAAGGAATAATTTTATAACTAAAATGAACATCTAAGTTGTGTTTGATAACAACACACTTGCAACCACTTTCTTTCTAAATATCTATGACAAGTAATATTTCAATAACTTTTTTATTTTTTTATTTTTTTTATTTTGCTAGGTCCTATTACAGCAGTAACATAACCAAGATGTATCATCAGTAAGTAAATACTGTATGATTTTGTGCAGCATGTTTCAGATCTAAAAGTTGTCACCTTTTTTTTTTGCAAAGGAAGGTGTCACTCAGGTCCTCTTATTGTTCCACATTGCACTTCTTCATTGCAGTTAGTTTGTAAAGTCACATGCTAATTTTAGTACATACATACTATATGGTATTGAGAACTAGAGCTGTGATCACCTGTTTGACATTGATTAACACATCAAACTGTTCAGACTCATTACTTTAAGTTTCTGTCTATAAACAGAATATCATATAGTTGTTTGCAATGAAGTGTGATGTGTGATTCAATTTGAACATCTGCAATTAAGGAAACAGATTTTATTGTTGGAAGAAATGACACTGCCTTGTCACTATGGAAGCTAATAAATGCCTTGACCATTGTTTCAAAAAATGTTAATTAAAAAGATACCTATGGAATTGACACCATTATGTTTTTAAACGTCCCATATCCAAAAAAACCATTGACACTTCTCCTTTTTCTGACCACTTTATATTCAACTCTCACCTACTTTCTAACTGCAAATAGAAGTAACATTCCAAAACACTTTATTCTGTAGAAAGTATCTCCAAGAATTAAGTAACAAATTTCAAAAATACCCATGACATGAAAAATTTGCCGTTTAAAATATTCACTTAAAATTGTGTGATAATGATGTTTATCATATATTTGCTTCATAAATATATTAACTAATGTTTCTCAATAATTTAGTCACCTGAAATACTGTATTGCATTTACAAAAACCCACAAAGCGAAACATAGCACTCATTAGGTTAAAAATTTAGGAAAAATTCTACATGATTTAACATTAAAATTTTCAAGAAAAACATTCTAATAAATTAGTCATGAGGCATGACATATAAAGGAAGGTTAAATTCAGGAAGATTGAACTCGCTCACAATGCATCGAAAGGGATAAGGAAGGACACAGAATTCCCGATTTCTGTCTAAAAATGTGAAAGACTTGTTTAGTTTTCTGTACCAGTAAATCACATTTGGCATCGGGATCACCAAATTTAATGCAAGCGTTTCACAGCGTCCAATTGAAAACCCATGCCCCTTTCCCCTCTCCCAAGGTCCCTCAACGAGTGGCCCCCTAAACCAATTTCTTCAAATAACCTATATTTCCAATAAGAGTGGAAAAACAAAATTTATTAGGGACAATTAAAACATGTACGATAAATTTATTTTAACTGCACATTATAAATGCTTTTATTATGATAGGGACAACACACATTTTTTTCACTCATACAAATTTTTCTCACAATGAATACAATTTCTCATGCACAATCATAAGGCAATCTTCAATTCCATTTACACAATAAAACAAGAAAAGATAGTGGTACTGCCACAACCAAAGATTTACACTTATAAATGCTTTGTATTTTGAGAAATAAAGAATGCAATTTACATAAATGATACAAAAGCAACCACTTTCACACTTACTGCACACCTTGTGGTCCCACTGTCACTTCTGAGCATCAAGTTATTATACATCTCCAAAGTGAATCATTTGGCCTTGGAGAGGGAAAATGACAAAGACATTTTACATTATGATTATGTCATTTTCTGTAATAATACATATTAAAAATATATTTTCAATTACAATGTATGTCAGTGACACTTGTCATCCACACATTAAAACCATCCATAAAAAAAAGAAAGAAAATTTAGTAGCTTGTGTCACGCAGCTTCAATTTCAAAAAGTAAACAAGTCTGCTTGACAATAGTGCATTTGCTGCCAGGAAAACGAATATATAATAGATTGCCATGACCACAACATTTTTTATTGTATTTTTCGCACAAAATTTGTTTGAGATGTAATAGGTGGACAAGTTAAACATTTTCAAGAAATGTAAATCAATGTGTGATACTAATATTTTACAACAATCTATGTATATACATAAATAAAAAGTTCACCAACCATGAAAATTTACTCCATTCTCTCAGTATGGAGTTGTCTGAATACGAGAAGAACACTGTTCCCTGATGTATTCAAAAGGAACACAAACATCAAATCATGAACCATCCTTCACATTTTTTTTAAAAACATTCTTACTTCATAAACGTGACATTTTCTGTAGAAGACTATCTCTACAGCAATAATGAAGCAGTTGTTCCCAAAAGGCTGGTAACTGGATAACTCAACATTATTCTATCAACACACTTATTTACCTTCATTGAGTTCAGTTCATTTAGCAGGTCTTCGAGTGGGTTCTGACGCAGTAGGAGGTGGAGGAGGTCCTCGTTTATCTAAATCTTCCAGATAGGTAAGGATCAACTTAGTCCTTTCTTCAGGCATATAATCTAATACTAAATACCTCTTGTCTTTTTTCAGAATTTCTTCGATTTCCCTTATATGCTGTTCATTTTCCTGGACCATTTTTAATGATTTATGGTTGATTAATTTAGTTTCCTGTAAAACAAGGGTTAATGTATAAAATGAATTATACTCCACCAATACAATAACATGTCTATAATACACACAACCAAGCCTTCATAAAATTATTCATTATACCTGTACCTTTCACATTACCTCCTCATCCATTCCACAAGAAACATTTGATGAATGATTTAAATACAAATTCAGTAGCATTTGCTTAATAAGAATTAACCATACATTCTACTTTGAAACAAAAACTGAAGACTTTCTTAAATGAGAAACATTCTATTTATACAATACATAATACAAATTTACACAATATTTAGAAATCAACCAATAAAGGAACATAAAATAAAGGCATCTTTAGAAATAAATTTTACCAAGATTATAAAACAATAGAATGCACCTTCTATCCAGACCAAAAATGGATTGTAACAAAGTGCAATTTTTTTAAACTTGTATGTTAGTTCGGATTAATTATCAGAAGGAACAGCATGGTTAATCTGTGTTATTACTCCATCAATATTTTAAACTCCTTGGATAATCAAATACTAGCAGAAATCCTTTTACAGTGATTTGAGTAGAGACTTTGATCACAGAATCAAAGAAACCTTTGGCTTAATTTGAAAGTATTTGTTATAGTTTCTGGACCATTACTAATATCGTTCTCTCAGAGTACAGTTGGTTAAAATTAAAAAATTATATTTCAGTCGAGATTTATATTTTGTTGGGAGTTCTGCCAAGGTTCACACCTTGGTTCCATTTTTTCATTGTCTTTATCAATGATGTTAGGCCTGTTTTGAAGGAAGTAGATGTCTTCTTTATACAGATTACCTTAAAAAGTTACAATTATTAAATCGTGAGATGATAATGAAAAGTTACAAAAGAGCCTTAACACCACCTTCAAGAGGTGTTACATAGATGATTTATCATTAAATCCAATAAATGGAAATAAATAACTTCTTGATATAGATCAATCAATGCTGTGAAATGGTACTAGATATGGTCTGGATCATGATTTCTCAGTGTGATATTTCACAGCAATGAATACTACCGAAATCATGGGATGATAAGATCTTCAATCATTAGGTGGAGAAAGCAAGATGCTCCAACTATCAAGAAAGCAAGTATCTCAATGTAAACCCTTTGGAAGGCTCAGCTTCAAGGTGCAGCTTTGTTAAGCACAGTACAAACAGATTTATCTCCTATCATAGATAGTGTTTCAGGTTGTACAGTATTCTGTTTATACAGTCTGGTTGTCCTTATGATAAAAAGGGCATCGACCAAATAGAAAGAAAACAAAGACTAACAACTAAACTTCGTAGAGATAGAAATTAATTAATGTCACGAGACATCAGAATATGAATCTGTCAACAACTACATTTGAAGGGAAAGAAGAGCCATAATACAAACATACAAAATTTTGAAAAGCTAGTATGTTGTTGATGACTATGATAATGATAATAATATTAATAAAATAAGATAATAACTAGTAAAAGAATAAGCTACTGATAATTACATACATAATAAAGCAATTCAAGTTTAATGTTTTATTAGGTCATGTAAAAACAACATATTTTCAATTACAAATGAAGTCAAGTTGTAAGTTTTTTTATTGTAAAGTAAATGTAATATTGAAAATTATATATTAGGCCACTTTTATGTTTATTAATAATAAAGTATTATTAATTGTTTTAAATCAATTTAGATTTTAGTTTAAAATAGCGGAAATGTGGAAATGAAGCCTTTTTTGCATAAGTTTACAATTTTAAAAAAATACTTCACGTTAAATCTGAAAGTTTAAAGTTTTACTGAACATTCTTAATACAGTAATTTAGCATGTGTGTAATTTTCAAATTTGTATCTGCCATAAGGAACTGAATCTGCTTGATAATGCAATGTGATGTGATCGCTATGCAACTTTGCCATTTTCTGGTAATCCTACAGATGTATTAGTAGAGTTACAGTACATTTTTTCTGATAATCCGAACATTTCGAATCTGAACAGACTACATCCCCAATTAGCTCAGATAACTGGGGTTCTACTGTATGTATAAACTTGAAAAACATGCGAGTGCAAAATGTACAAATGGAGTATTTCTACATTGTGTAAATGTAAACTTGTTAATAATAACTACAAAATTTTGATACCTGAGGCTTATTTTATGTAAAATACATTTTCAGGCTTCTGGAACTAGTGTAATTTAAATATAACTCCAATTTTGTTTGTTAATGTAGTTTACATTAATTTATTTAGATAATTTAAATTTTGCTTTTTATAGGTTAGTGCATTATTATGTATCACGCCTTTATGTATGTGGATTTCATTGTAAGTTTACTATTTTATAATTCTATACACCAAGGACATCAAACCATAACAGTTTGTAATAATTAAACATATTTATTTTTTCTAGCATGCATCAACAAATGCAGGGCAAGTAAGTTACAATTTGTTACGCAAATGAGCTCCTCCAGTACTTCACTTATTGTATTTGGGACTAATCACTACAAAACTTTCTATATCATTTATTCTTTTTTACTTATCGTAAACCTAAAATGTCAAAACCAATGAGGCTAAATATAGTTTTAGTAAAATCGATCATGCTGCAATGAAAACTCTTGTAGGACTACCTTCTATGAAAACAAGGAAACACTTTTAGGATTAGAAAACAGCAAAAAGAATCTGGCCTGTCATTGTTAATGATAATGTGAATTTGGCAACAAATAATAGGTAATGGAAAACAAAGATTGCTAATTCACACAATTTCTACCACAAGTTTATTGCCAGCTCTTATTTCTCAAAAAAAAAATCACAAATATTACACTCTCATCACTGCTTGTCAATTATGGCAATTACAGCATCATTTTTTTCTAATAGATGAAAATGAAATAGATTAATTAGCTTTGTAAATTATAATGTCTTTTTTTATCTCCTTACACCTCCATCCCATGTTCATAACTTATAAGAGAATCATACAAAACTGACCTGCAACAGTTCCCGGAAATCAGCTTTAGCAGCAACAAGTTTATCTTTAATATATTCTTTAAATTCCCTTTCGCATTTCTGAAATTTAAGAGCATTGTTACAAGCACATTTCTTTAAATTCAGTCCTTCATTCATAACAATTTTAAATTACATTTTGTAAGTTCATGAAATGTTCAGATTCCTTACCCTGTCACTAGATGAAAATTTAGTGTATCTAGGATCATCTTTAACTAGTTTCTTAATTTCTTTCCAACTGCTAGTTAAAGTCACTTCTCCTGTTTCATCTAATAGTTCCCTGTAAAAATTATTACGTTATTACACCAAAAATAGGAAGATAAGAAATAAATGGCAATGCAGAAGAATTATCACCTGAATTTCTCTTTCTTCTTTTTTGCAAGTTGTTCAATATGTTGGTTGAAAAGTTTCTCTTTCTCCTCTCGATCTAGCAATTCAGCTAACTCCCATCTATGGTCCTTTCGCAACTGCCTTTTTGCTTCTCGCCAAGCAAGTTCAGCATTTCGTACCTAAAAAAAATGAAGTTATTGTATTACCTTACAATCATGCAATACAGCTTATCAATGTTTAACCAGATACATAAAAAAAATGAATGTACATAATAAATGTTTATAAAGTTTTGCTAGATAAAATCAATTAAGGAGAGGCACAAACAATATACTTTAAACAATTTGACAATTACATTAAAGAAAACCACTTGTTTCTTTAGAGTAATATTCCTGCAAAAATGTGGTTACATTTAAAATAATATTTTTATTCACATGTGTTTTGTTACAAAATTTGAAAGATAATAGCTATTTATATTCTTTTCTGTTTTTGCCTTGTATATGTCTGCAACACGCCCCCCCCAAAAAATAACACTCACCAAGTCTGCTAAGAGAGCATTAAAATGTTGAACTGCTTCATCATGCTTATGCTGTTCACGCTCCTTATCTCGATCCCGAAGATGGGTAGCTAGGGTCCTCTGCACCTCTTTCTCACGTTCCCTCAAACTAGCTTCCATTCTTGCCTGCCTTTCCTTATCTTTTTGTTCCTTTTCACGTTCATCTTCTGAATTTACGTTTTCATCCTACAAGATAAGGATCATTAAAGTTGTTAGCGAAAAAAGTGACCTACATCTTTCAATGCAAATTGAAGATCGGAGTGAAGATAAAATAAATTTATTTTAAGCAGATTTTAAGAAGCATGAAAATGAAATGATTATCGTAAGCACTACATTCCTGATAATTCATACATTTTTCAAGACATTAATAAAATTGGGAATGGATCATGAACACAAAATTTCAAATAATTAATCCATAATCATTTGATCCATTATTTCAAGACACTCACTGTCTTGACAGTGTAGGTAATTATTACATAATGGAAACTGGCCATAAAGTTTACCTAAAAAAAGAAAAGTTTTTCACACTAACCTCAGATACTTCATTTTCTTCAATATCTTTATCCTTCTCCTTCTCCTTCTCTTTCTCTTCTTTTCTGTCCTTTTCCTTTTCTTTTTCGCGCTCCTTCTCTTTTTCTCTCTCTCTTTCACGGTCTCTTTCACGATCCCTGTCTCGATCTCTCTCCCTGTCATGATCCTTGCCATCTCTTCTATCCTTCTCTCTCTTCTCTCGGTCCCGTTCCTTCTCTCGTTTACGCTCCTCCTTCAGAATCTTCACATGTTCCCGGAACCAATCCTCTCGGGCAGAACTGGACTCCACAGACTTGTAACGTGGATCCGAATCCACACGCTTCTTCACATCACTCCATCTTGAATGGCGATCTATATCCGAATGCTCACGGAGCATTGTGAAGAAATCCCGTTTCACCTGCAAATATCGCACATAGACTTTTAGAGCGAGTACCATACACTGTGCTCTGGAATTTCTTAACTTAGAATCGTCCCCATCAAGCATGCTTTCCTACCATATTCACTAATTCCAAATGTGTTTCCACAAACATTATAGGAAATGCAATGACAAAATGAGTAGAACTAACGGCATGAAAGCATGTTGATTGAACAAAATTTATCCGTAATCAGGATCAGAGCATCTCTGTAAGAAAATACATGTATTATTACAGAACAACAACATTTTAAACAAATATTACAGTGAAAATCCCAGAAAACTTTGGTTACAAGAAAGCATCAAAGAACAATGTTGACTGACAAATTACTAATGAACATCTTTTGTACTTTGGAAGCATCTTCCAGTGGTCTGGAGTATTTAAGTTCAGTTTTTCAAAAATCTCTTAAGTAAAAAGATTGAGTGAAATATTTTTCTTAATTGAATAAAAATTATAGCAGCGTTTTAAAAAGAGAAGTGTTAAGTTACCCACTTTGAATGCTTACAACCTGAAAAGGAGGAAAAGTCGAATAAAGAACTCACACAAATTATCTTAAAATTAAATGGTGCAATTCTTTCATTTTCATTAGAGCAAAACAAAATGATCTTGCAGAAGGCAATCAAAATTAATAGTTTAGATATTACATCTTATGTACAACACTGCCTGAGATAACCATAGAATTTTAGAACAGAAAAGCACCCATAGGTCACAAATCAGCAGGCACATTAAATCACATTTTGCACTTTATTTCTTCAAATGGAAGATGGGTAATTAGGTAATTCAGTCATAATTGGATAATAAAGAATTAATAAATTTTCAAAAATAAAGGAGACCAATCATTGTCTCAGTTAATATAAATTAGCATTAATTGAAGTAACTTAGCAATTTTACAATTAATCACAAATCATACCTTGCTAATGAAATTTGCTTCAGAGCTATAACATCCAAAACATTGTCTTTATATTTTTTGCAAATATTTGACAATTATATAACTAGCCAAGAACACTCCAGACTTAGTAATGCAAAATATAATTATATTCTGTCATGAAGTTAATTAGGATAATAACAATTGTTCCATTATTTGTTTAATTATTCATTAATCAACTCTTTAGTCTAGTCATCTTAAAATTAGCAATAAAAATCAATGTGAAGAGAAAAAGAAAAAGCTAACTCGTACAGCACAGCAAATGGACCATCTTCCACAAGATTAGACAAAATGCAAAGGCAGGCAAAGATAGCATTACCAAATAAAAAAGTTCGACACACCCCTCCTTCTAAGACTACTATATTAATGAATGGCTCACATTTCTCTTTTAATGGTTAACTCCAGAACTGTGTTTCAAGCCTTTTGTTTTTATTTACAATACAAAAAATTACCAGGTCAATAGTTACCACTCCTGAATGTGGCACAATGTAGCACTCCACCTTCTGAACATCCAAAAGCAGTTGGCAGAAATGTACCAAAATCACACATTTTTGACAAATATCGGGGAAGATCACTACCACTGCCATATTCAGCAGTGCTAACTAGTACAGAAAATTATACCTGTTCTCAAGAGAAACAGATGCGAAAAATATTCTTACCAATTGTCAATTAAAGAGCTTACTTGGATTATTGAGACTGTATACTTTAAAGGTAACGGTCAAACAAAGGAACGAGCCAATGTGAATTTATGCTCTTATTATTAACTATTAAAACCAAAGGTGATGTGAAAAATGATTTGCTGTACCGTGTGTGAATATAACTAGTACCAGCGAGTACCGGAAGTCTGCCTTGGCAATGTTTAGGCTGGAGTGCTGACGGGAGCAGGATGAAGACTTGCTGGCCACTTCTTGAAAGTGAATAGAGTGAAGCGTCAAGTTAGTCGAATCCAAGTACAACCTCAAACAATCTCATGAGACTCATCAATATCCTCTCATTTAGGCTATATTTGACAAATAAGACTGGATTTAATTATCTTCATACTAACTATTAAAACACATATGTATTGCAAGGAAATCTTGAAAAAGAATTTAAGACCACTTGTGACTAATGCTCTTTTAGAATTTACTTTAGCATAGTTAACTAAGCAATATTCTTTTGTGACCTCAAATTTCAATATAATATTTACTCTTTTCAGATTAAAGCTGTAAAAAGGTCAATAACATGACAATGTCATAAAAAAGCTACAAGAATATAGAAAATAATTCCTGGAAAAAACGGGCAATTACACAGACAATATTTGCATTCTTTAAGACATTCAACTAGTTCCATTGTACATCATTGTGGTCAGCTTAGTAATCATTAGTAATAAATAACTTTCTAGAAAAACCTTATGAATTCTCTTTCTTTACATTCTTAGAAAGAAACATTATTTAAATAATACAGTTAAAACATCCACAATGATATTCTCTGGAAGTAATATGAATTACAGCACTTCATGCAATCTTGAATCAAGCACATATGAAACATTTTTTTTTAAAACATTCAGTAAAATATAGACAAAATATGACTGTTTATGACAAAATATGACTGTTCTTATGAGAGATAGCCAGTTTTGCTAAAATAATCTCTTTTAAGTATTCAGATATATAAAAACAAAAAAAATGTTCATTAAAAAGGCCAATGCTAACAAACCAAGTAACCGACATACTTTAAATTTTACATAATTATATCAATTTTATACAAAATCTTTTTCACAGTGTGGTACTGTATGACCGTTAGTTTCAACAGAAAAGAGAGAAATTAGTATAGAAATAAAAATAGCCTTATCGTGAAAGTCAAATTCCTTTACACATAAAAAATTAACAATCGTTAAAAAATAATCCATATATATATACCTGAATACTTTGCAACATAAGCACTGGTTTTCTGTGAACTTATTTTAGCAATACTGGTTGGAAGATTTCATTATTTTGTTCAAACGAAATACCTTTAAGTGATTTACTATATATATAAAGACTGCAAAAGAGTGCACATGTTATTAAACATTACAATTTAATATCAACATTTAAAAGCTACTCGAGAAAAACAACATATTCAAGAACAAAATTGTTGACTTATAAGTCATGCTCTGACTTTCAACTTGGTGTTGGGAACTGCTGAATCACATTACAATGCAGGCATTGTATCTCACCCACAAAATTAATCAAAAATGGGGGGGGAAAAGAAGTAAAATTCACCAAATCCACTTTCCCAGTTTACATATCCAAGGGACACAAAAGCATGCAAGAATAGAAGATACTATGAAAATTACTTTCCATTTATGAATATATCAATCATAACCTAAAAAATAGCAACAACTATGCTTGTGAAACTACTCTCCTTGGATGAAATTCAAAAATGTATAGAGTGAGAAACTAATTTTCAAGAAATACTCCTCAGGAAATTTTAAGATATAAACTTATTCTTCTAGAGACATTCAACAGGTCTTACCAAACCCATTTTTGTAAATATAAACTTATTTAAAATTTCCTCATTAAATACTGACTTTGAATTAATATGACCAATAGATATGTAATGGAGAAAGTAGGATCCATGTATGTAAACATCTTTCAAGAGTTTTGAATTATAATAATTTACATGTGTGTTCCAAGTTTCTCTGTAGAATTTAGAACTTCAATTTACAAAACAGTTTTGATTCAGTACACAAAAGAAACTTTTTAAATTAAAAATTGCCTATTTAATAAAATGTGGAAATATGAACAGTGAAGCAGAATAACTATTTAAGTTTCCTGACTCTCATAATTATATCTGATAGAATATGAACATATATAATCTGAATTACATCTGACAGAACAATATACAAAATGAATAATCTGTAAGTATTAAAAAGGTAGATGTGAACTTGACAATTCATTAATTTGATCTGAACAATGAAGCTTTTGCATGAGAGTGTATACAAGCTTTAAACACCCATTATCATTATTATTCCCCATTTTTAGAGTTTTGGCAAATTATAATTCGAATAAACATAATTCGAAGTCATGATTAAGTCCAGTAAACCATTCAACAGTACTGCAATCATGCAACGATATTTTCATTAATCCTTTTGAAATTTGAGAGGATTTTGTTTGATCACTCCAGGAAAAGTAAGAACAAAATTGCCAGGAATGTATTGAAAATTGAAGGACTAGTGCAACAGTACATAAAGGACTTTCCACTCATCTCCACTCTTACACATACACACATCATACATACACACATCATACATACACACATCATACATACACACATCATACATACACACATACATACACACATCATACATACATGCACACACACACACACACACACACACACACACACACACACACACACACACAGATATTCTGGATACACTGTATATTCCCACACTTTTAGAATTATATGTATATTACAGAGTGAAACTCAGAAATTTGTATCGATTTAGCAGCACCCAAACCACCAGGCTAAGAAACTCCTCAGTTAGCCAATACTCTCAACCTGTCCAAAACATCTTACCTGCTCACGGCGCATTAACTTCTCCTCTTTTTCTCGTTTCCTAACTTCCAACAGGTATTCATTGAATAAACTTTCTCTCTCACGCATTTTCTCTATGTTTTTGAATCTTTCATCTTTTCCATATTTCTGTGCAAAGTCACTGAATGACGATCTGAAAGTGATAATATAACTAATTGTCACATTTGGAAAATAATTTTTTCTTCTATTAAAAGAAATAAAAATTTCCAAAAATTAATACATTTGCGAATTTAATTAAAAATGACCAAAATTCTAATCATGAAAACGCAATGACAGTAATGTGTTGCAACATCTACTTCATTTGTAAAATATTCACTTACTTTCCATGTAGACTGGCCTCTTCCATCAGTCTTCGGAATTCATCTTTCCGCTCTCTCATCTTATTTCTCTTCTCCCTGCGTTCTTCTTCAGCTCTTTCCTTGACATACTTTTCAAATACCTGCTTTCGTTCCTTGGAAGTAAGTAACAAATACCTGGGATCAAAGACGATCTTGTGCAGCTCCTTCTCCCATGTGCTGAATGCTGAAACCTAAAACAAGAACATAGCATTACAAATTGCAGAACAATGTGTACTTAAATTACTTCATGTAACATGTACTAAACAATTTTATCAGAGGTTTCCCAAATGTACACATACAAACTACATCTGTTCTTAACACCACCTAAGTTTCTCCATTAATTTTCCAACATTATTGAAAACTCTTAACACATTATG
Organism: Gryllus longicercus; assembly: GCA_038098605.1. Taxonomy (NCBI): domain Eukaryota; kingdom Metazoa; phylum Arthropoda; class Insecta; order Orthoptera; family Gryllidae; genus Gryllus; species Gryllus longicercus. The sequence goes on along the minus strand of JAZDUA010000059.1, from coordinate 3,910,907 downwards.
TTTATAAGACCAAAAAAATTTTTAGTAAAATTCCATTACTACTACACATTAAACTAAGAAGAAATCATAATAGATGGCAAACTGAAATGAAATCCATGCGAACATTTTCATTTGGACACCATTTTCTGAACAAATTAAAGTGTTTCAAAAATATGTAGATAATGTAGATAAACGTAGGGATGTGATTGAAGATGTGGAAGGAATGACATTGGGATATTGCAAAAACACATTTTGAATGTCCAATCATTCCCATTGTATAAGATTGCATTGTCATGTCCTGTACCAGGGTGCACACAACAGCAGTTACGAACAACGCAAACCTACAGCGGGAGGTTGTTTCCAAGTCATAGAAACTAAAGATTTTATAAAAATACTCCTGAAAATCAGTTAGAAAATTGAATTTCATATTTTCTTTAAAAGGTGAAAAAGATTCATTAGAACTGTATGGAGATCAGTCAAAAAAATGTTAGGATGATGAATAGGATATAAAGCAAGCTCAAAGTAACAAACTAATGCACACTTCCACATTTTCCATCTAACAATTTCTTGACAAGTGGCATTCACAGATTATTTTAGGTCTGTAACACTGACAACCCATGCTCCATTGCATACACATCCAAAGAAAAGTACAGGTCTGGGACAGAAGATCAAAATGGGCCTTTATTTCAAACAATACTTCAACTAAAGTTACTTAATGTTCTTTTACTTCTTAAAACAAATCATAACAGCACATACTTTCTCACATTATTTCTAACTTTCGTGAATTTTTGATACTTCAGAGTTCAAAGAAAGTGAAATGTGGGACCTTTCTTGAGAAAATTTCTTTATAAACTGCATTAAATTGTACATGAAAGGGCTCTGCCGCCGCCTCAATTCAATTCAATTTAAAGGGCTAATATTTATAACATTTTATTTAAGAAAAATATATATATAGAAATATATATAGAAAAATATATTGTACTTTTGCCATGTATTTTTTTTTTTTTTTTAATTTTCAAAAATACAGCGTTTGTCTAAAACGGGACCAGCAACACTTCCTTTAGTCCTTACAAGGAAAAAAAATTTTTTTAAATTTTGAGACATTTAAAAAAAATAAAAAAATTATAAATTGCCTATGTTTTACAAAAAACTATGGTAAAATATAAAGTATTTTCAAAAAATTATGCAAGAGTTATTTCAAGACCTATTTGAACAACAGATTTCATTAAGGAAAAGTATCTGTATCTTGAATTTTATAGTTGTAGAAAGTTGCCATACAAAATTTGAACATTTGCAATTTTTGAGAAATCAGACATTTCAATGAAAATGAAACTTGACTTATCTATAAACAGTCCTTTGCTCTACACCAGAAAAACTCAATGCAACAATTTTTAGCCATTTTTGAGAAAATTTTGAAAATGTTGAGGCTTCTTGTCGAGTATCCCCAAAAATCAAAGTATGTTTCAAACTCTTGGCTCTCGATTTCTTTCAGATTGATCAAAGAATATTAATTTTTGAGAAAATCGTCTGAATGGTTTAGGCACTAGCACGTACCATGGAGGCAGACACAACAGACAAGTACACACACGGTTGCATATGACCACATACTGGTGTTTCTACCTTTGTTCTGGTTATAGACTATTACTGGTCAAGACAAGAGACTACAGAAGGATCAGGGTTTTGATATGAAACATGAGGGATTAAGAAAGTTCCCAAGCCACAACCAAAATTGAAAACATTCGTACTTTAAATAATAGGGATAAAGATTAACCTACCATAATTATTTCTAATGGTATTTAAATTTAAAACATTAGCCATACATGCTTCAGGAATAAATTTTGTCCCTCATCATCAGTGGCACTACAATGAAAAAATAAGCAAATGAAATAATTTTTATAAGTAATATCATCACAAAAAGAAAATAATTAAATTCATTTATGTTGAAAGTTGAAATACATGATCTCTGCCTCCACCATGAAATTTATGAATACCTTACAAAGGTTTTTAACGCATAACTTTAGAATCCGCATACATTGGCACACGTGCCCCTGGTCCGAGCCATAAAGGTAGTCGACTTAAGTGAAGCCTTTGAAACTATTTGTAAACCTGTTAGTTATATATAATACTTTAATAAAAAATAACAATGCAAATAAAAATTGACCTTAATTTAAACATGGCAACAACTGTGCATTGATTGACACTGAAACTCTGTACGTCAATGACATTTCAATCATTTTAATGCCATAACAATGTCAATGAAGTTACTATACAATTCAAAAACTAACATCACACAAAATAACAAAAGAAAATTCTCAAAATTAATTAACTTCACAGAAAATGTACAATAAAATTTCAAGTCTCAATACTAGTTTAGTTTCCTTTCCTGAAAAATTTATCTTGAGAATTTTTATTTTTTTTAATCAAAAAACATGTTCATATTTTAACACACACACAAGTTTTTGGCCCCTAATAGGTTAAGTGAAATGAGGCTTTCAGAATACAAAAGAAGATACCTCTTTTCATACATAAATTTTCAAGGCACAATTAGTAGCCACTTTTGTGATATATTTTTGGTTAATAAAGTAATGTTGCTTGAGCATTTTAGAAAACGCAAAATTGTGAGCTCATTTGCGCAAGAAAAATTATTGATATCTGAAGATAGCTGAACAAGGCTCTGAAGTGGTATGGACATGATATTAGAACGGCAGAGGATAGAAAGCCAAAACAAATTATCAAAGCCAGCCCAAAGGGAAAGAGAGCACCTGGAAGACCAAAGTTGTGACGCTACAACAGCACATACTTTCTCACAATTTGTAATGGTTACATAATATTGTGGTACGGTGAAACTCCATATATACGTTTCGCACTTCCACGTTTTCACATTCATACGTTTGTTTTCTGAAGGATCCGAATAAATTTTTATACTATCCTTCGATGCCGACGCACGAGTCGCGTAACGTGCGTCGTAGATTAACATAGTAACTTACGCAAAACGGCACACGAGCTCTCTTGCCAACGCGCGTCGCGCTTTGAAAGCACGACTTGAAAGTGCACGCTTTGAAACATGTTTTATCAAGACTTACGTTCTCAGCTGTGGGCTTCTGAGCGTCTTGAGCTGTGGGCACAACGCACGTCACCAAACTGCTCGTGTGCCGTTTCGCATAAGATGCGTGTTAATCCACGACTAGCGTTAAGCGACTCGTGTGCGCAGGCATCAATATATCTCACGTCACGAAACAGGCCTAAACGACTGGCTGCATACAGTGCGAATATCAGAGATATCTTTTCCTCCGGGCGTGCCTGTCTGGCCCGCGTTTCTAAGTAACAAGTAATGTACTTCAGCTTCCGATCTTGATCGGATTTTTTCCTAGTTTCCGTGATGCACTGAGCAAACGCTGAGACGGACCCTTGTTTTGCTTTTGAACAAAAATGTAACTTCACCTTTTGCTAGATGTTGTAGGAGTAGAGCCGGGAAAGGGGGGTATTACTATTTTGTTAGCAATACAAAAGTAAAATACGATTGCAGTTTGTTTACTGATGCAAATACATTTTCTATAACTTGGGAGTGAAAATGTTTAGTTTCCAGAAGTTGCCAACTGCATCTTTTGAAACTTTTATTCATCATTCAAATATGATACTGGGAAGAGATACTGGACCTGAAGAAAATGTGCGCAGATGGAACTTCTCCAACATATGTCACATAATTTTTATTATTCTTTGACTACATAAGTCAAAACTAATGTTGGTCCAAGAGTGGAGGACACCAATGTAAAAACATTGAGTTTTTGTTTTGCTCATAATATTTAATTTCAGTTATACATTTTTCTCACTTCTACTTTTTTCCCCATCCAGTCCCCTGAAAGACGTATAAGTGAAGTTTTACTGTACTATAGGTAACCGAAAGAGTTTCAACCTCACAAAAATGTTTGCCCAATCAAGAATTAAAACTTTGATACTTAGGTTTATCAACCAAATAAGGTAATTAGACCAACCATAGCAGAATGCTTTGCACTTTAAAAACTTGCAATTTTCAAAAATTCAGAGATTTTTTAAAAGAAGGCCAAGTTTAAGTAAAAAATTAAGAAAACATTCGCACATATATGCAAATTGATATACATAATTGTTACTATTTCATTCAAAATCTCACAAAAAATACTCATTCAATAAATTTTAAATGACACTTATTTTGAAGAACAATTTCATCAAGAAAAAATATCTAACCTCAATACTGTAGTTGTAGGAAAACAAACAAATTTTAAACTTTTGCAAATTTCAAAAATTCAGAGATTTCAATGACAAACAGACCTGTGCCATTTTTATGAGTACTTTTCTCTATTCAAGAAAAAGAAACTTGATGAACAATATGGAGCTATTTTAGGAAAAATTTTGAAAATGTCTCTTGAGGTTTCATATTAAGTAGCCCCATATATAAAAATATCCATTTCAAATTCAAGGACATGACATCAGCCAGATCGATCAGGGAATATCACAGTTGCAGAAAATTCTGTCTAGGTTTAGTTCATCCATGGACCATATCAAAAAAGTTTAGATGTCATCAAAAAATACACAATAATACTTCAAGCTCAAGTCACAGACAAGACAAAACAAAAAGAAGAACCAGTGACCAAAACCATCTGCTACAACAATTTTCACTCTACAATTACATCACAAAAGTAGTTTATTGTGGAAATTACGTGATATGATCCCTTGCACCAATGCTTTGTATTACACCATCATACTCACAAGCAAAACAATCAGGCTGGCAATATCACATGACCTGAATAAATAAGCTCTTTTTTTTTTTTTTTTTTTTTTTTTTTTTTTTTTTTTTTTTTTTTTTTTTAATTAAGAAAATCAGAAAAAATTTAGGGCTCAAGACATACGGGTATCATGCATGAAATAACCAATTACATATACCTAGATAAAAACAGAAATAATTATAAAAGAGAATATTCTCTCAGAGAACTCTCAAGATTCAACATCAATAAAGCTAACTTTACACATATTACAAATCAATTTCACCACTTCCAATAGTCAAAAAATGAAGATACAGTCCAAAACTACAATTTTCAAGCAATCAAACTTAAAAAAAGGAATAACTAAAATTTCTTTAAACTACACTTTTTTCTCAAAAACATTCCCATCAAATAAAGAGTTTATGCTCCTTAACGATAGCTGAAAAGAATTTTTAATTTTTTGGTTCTTTACCAACAGGGGTCTCTCAAATTTCATGATTGTGTGCCAAATTGTTTCAGTAGGAAGTGGAAACAGGCCACATAAAAATTATCCAAATATAAGTTGACATTTTTTCTTAAATATCTCATTCAGAAATTAGTGGCTTATCTTATCCACACGGATTAGGCCTAGCTGTTATGAGACCTGTTTTTACACTCCCTTTCCTTGTCAAGAAACCCAAAAGCTGACCTAACTAAGCTGCAAAGGCAAAATATATCATGCATATTTATAATACCAATATTTATGGACATATTCATGGCACCCACTGCGGATTTTCTAGACAACTCAGAACAATATTTTTGAATGTACCTGTAAAGAGAGAATCTCATACAGTTCGCATCTTAGCGAGTGAAATGCAATGTAAAAATGAATAAAAATTGTTCAACAATGATAAAAAATTGTTTAATGATCAACAAGGACATGTAGAGCCATGGGAGCCAGAGAGATGAAAATGAAAAATTGATGTTCGATAGAAAAATGCATCCTTCACACAACTACTAAAGGGGAATGTTCTTTTTATAAAATCCTTAACAAAAAATACCCAAACAATCACAGCTTTGCTCTGGCAAAAAATGGTACCTATCAAGATAATATTCTAGTAATTTAGACAATTTGGGATTTCATTTTGACTAAATGCTAAAAAGTAGTTATATTTTAAAAGACAGTCAGGAAGCCTCTTCAAAATTAGGGGAT